>CM066164.1:24631953-25231953 GCA_033629205.1 Lithocarpus polystachyus | reverse complement strand
AAGAGAAAATTCAATTAGATTTCAAATTAGAATTAAATTAGAGTCTAATTTTACGCCATGTGTCCCATCTAATTTAAGTTTTTAAATTTTTGTGCCAAGTGAGTTAATTCAATGTAAAAATTAGATTTCATTTAGAGTTTAATTTTGTATAATGTGTCTCATCTAATCTAAGTTTTTTAATCTTTGTGTCAAATGAGTTAATTTAGTGTAAAAAACGAGGAGTCCAATATAAGTAAACTATAAAAAATATAAATTTTGAATGATTTTATATTTATGAGCCTGTTTTTTTGTATAACTAAAAACAATTCAAGTTTATAAGTCATATATATATATATATATATATACATATTAATAGCCAAAGTTAAGAGAAATCTCAATTAAATTCTAAATTAAAGTCTAATTTTGCACCATGTGTCTCATCTAATTTTTAAATCTGTATGTCAAGTGAATTATTAGGTGCAAAAATTAAAGAGTCTAAATTCAATTAGATTCTAATTTGAATTTTAATTGGAGTTCAATTTTGCGCATGTGTTCCATCAATTTTTATAATTATTGTGGCAAGTAAATTATTGAATGCAAAAACAAAAGAGTTTAGATCAAATTAGATTCTAAATTATATATATGTAATTGTGATTGTTTTTAAATGTATTTGTGCATATGCACGGGATTACACACTAGTTCTCATTAATGCATTTAACCTATATAAATAGCAAATGATGAGATAATCTCATTAACAAATTCTAAAACATCAAAACCAATCTTATCTTATCCTAAAACCTAGAAATTAATTTGAATACAAATAAATAGCAATATGCTTATTCTAATAAAGATCTAACAATACGCCTAAATTTAAATACTTTTAATTTAAATAATAATTTATCTGGAAACTATATCTAACCCAAAAAAAGAAAAGAAAAAAAAAAAGAATCTAACTAGTCCAAACTCCAAAATGAAAGTAAATTATTTATTTTCTGCTGGGAGAAAGTAAATATTATATCTTTATAAATAATAAAAACTGAAACCCAAATTACAATTATTATTTTTGTTTTTGTTTTGTTTTTATTTTTGCTGATTAAACTCAAGTCACAATTTTTACCAGGTGGCTAGCTAAAAATCTTTACTCACATAAAATCCATCGAATGTGTTTTCTTTATTAAACGTGCCTCCCTGTTTTGCTGAAACAGAGAGTTATTAGCAATATCTTTCTTATTGACTCCACACTTTTACATGGTACTTTCTTTTCTTTTCTTTTTTTTTTTCTTTTTTTTCTTTTTTTTTTTTTTTTTGATATTTTTACATAGTACTTTCAATGAATAAAAAACGCTAAAAGTTCATTGAACAATTAATCTCTTTTTTAGAGAGTCAAACAACGAATGCGTATGATGTCACTATGATCGGCATGATACATGACCCCCTAAAATTAAATGCTTACATAACGATTACTCACAACCACGCGATTTAAATAAGCAGAACAAGTGATTTCAACAAGTACAGACAATATATTTATATTTATTTATACATAACATGACTGGTGACTCTTAAATACACCAACTCAATAATTACCAATTTTAGCAACCAAAAAAAAAAAAAAAAACAATCCAATTTATTCATTACAATTTGTCAAGTAAAGAAAAATATAAATGTTATTTCCAAAACCATAATTTCTATCTCTCATATTAACGAGAAATTATACAGTACTCTGGTGGACTACGTCATCTGTCCACTATTCCATTAAAAAACTCTCATTTGTTTCAAATTGTCAAGTTAGTGTTTTAAAAAAATTGCCGACTCAGCAATTTTAAACAGGTGTAAGTCTTTTAATAGAATGATGGATCATGTCATTTGTCCACCATGTGGACCTTATAATTTTTCCATACTAACACTGTTCGTCTATCAAGGTTGCGTTTGGGAACTTGAATTTGGATTTAGATTTGGATTTTGAATTAATTGATTATAAATTAAGAGATTTCAAATCCATTGAGTTGAGGAGTTATTTTAAATTCAAATCCTTGACATTTTTTAAACTTTTCAATCAAGTTATTTGCATTTTAATCACTCTAATCTAATTTCAAATGCCTAAATCATATCATCTAAACACACCACAAGGGTACTTTATGATACGTTTTTTGTATAATGAAAAAAAGTATCATAAAGTACTTGTAAGGGTAAAAGGCCCAATTCCATATGATGGGCCGTGGGCCTGTCCGAGGAGACCTGTCCGACCAAGGACAGTAAGTCATAAGGGGGGGGGGGTACCTGGACTAACTCCTCTCTGAAGTATAACTTATATGAAAGAGGAAGAGAGTGGTCCGAGGAGCACTACGTGGTCGGATGATCAAAGGGACTATACAGATGAATGCCCCAGCATTAATCCTAACATTTTCGGAGGATCCCCTGATTTATGTAGGCAAAAAGGGATAGGTGGCAACGAAGAGATATTATGCAAAAAGCTACTACCACCGCATTTATGATCTTGCAGCTAACCTCATGGCCGTATTAAATGGAAAAAGACATCTGAACAGTGATTCTCATCCTTTATAACTACCGTATGAAGACTTCAAGGGAAGGTTGATGGGACAAGTATCAAGGAAGAATCACCTAATTGGCACGTGAGACAAATTGGACTATAAATAGAGCAAGAAACAGAGAAAAAAAGGGATCGAACGATCTGGAGAAAAAGGGGAAGTAACCTCAAGAGAAAGAAAGAAAGAGAGAGATATATGCACTCAGACAATTGTTAAAACTCACTTCTCGGACCAAGCCGAGAAGAACCCTGTGCCACTTCAGTACTTTGCTTTCGTCAATCTGATCACAATTGGATTTGGGCCATCAACAAACCTACTTTCAACTAAGTTTACTTAGCCCCCCCTCTACAAATTCATTGCAAGGATACTGTTCACATCTTGGGCCAAAGTTCATCTCACTTATAGGCCCTTCCTACAAATTGTGTCCTTACAGTACTAATTTTGGAGGTGATAATTTTCTCTTTTTGTACTGAAATTGTTATTTCAAGACATAATTTTTTTAGTTCAAAATGTAAAATATGTGTACTTTGTATGTAATAGGGTAGTGTATGAGAGATAATGTCAAAAAAATAAAAAATGGTATACATGGAAATCTACAATTAGTTGTTGAGTGGAAGTCTACGATTTTTGTAAACCCATATATTTAACAAAAAATTAACTTTTACAAAAAGTAACATTTTGTAACAATTTTAAAAAAGGCCCTTTTAGGACACAAAAAAAATGTTTTGAAAAGCAATTACTCAGAGCATTCACACTAGATGTGGCAAATGTGCCAAATGCCAAATATTTGGCACATTTGCCACACCAAATACCAAAAACAATGCTTTATCAGATGTTGCAAATGCCATTATTTATGCAACTTGCTACAGTGTCCTCATATATTTGGAACGGTACGGACGGCTGTTGCAAATGAAATAATATTATTTTATTTCATTTTTCTCTCTCCTCTCTCACGGATATCTCTCTCTCTATTTCATCTCTCTCTGTCACTCTCTATCTCTTCCCTCTCCTCCCTGCTCGATTTGCTCAAGATCACTCGCAAGAAAGTTGCAGCTGAACTCGCTACCTCGCTTTCCACAGCTCGCCGCCGATTTCGCCAGTCTTCGCCGCTGATCTCGCTGCCACATTCTCCACAGCTCGCCGCCGATCTTGTTGCCTCATGCTCCATCCCTCGCTGCCGACATCCACGGCCCTCACCTCCGACCTTCAGTTCTCTCTTAAATCGGGTTGTGGGCGTGAGATTTGGGATGGGTTTTGATGTGGGTTTTGGGTCGGTGTTTTGGATCGGCGTTGGGTGGGTTGTGGGTCGGTTGGGCTGGGGTTTTTAGGTCGATCGTTGGTTGAGTTTGGGTCGGCGTTGTTGGTTTTCTGGTTTGTTGAGTTTTTTTTTTTCCTCTTTTTTTGAGGTTTTTGGATTTGGAATTTGCTAGTGTTGTTGCTGTTTTTTCTATTGATTTTGTTGGTTTGTTGGTGTTGTTGCTGGTGTTGTTGCTGTTGATGTTGTTGTTGATCGGCGTTGATGGTGATGTTGTTGCTGTTGATGTTGTTGATGATAACAGGGAGAGGAAAGGATATATTATTTTAATAGGTAGTAAATATTATTTTAATGTGTAGAATTGAATTATAGAACATCTGATAAATGAGACATTGTAAAATGACGTGGTAAAATAATAAAGTAGGATTTTAGTGTGATAAAATGATATTTTTTTGCAACAGCTGCTACGGATGCGCTCAATGATGCTGCTCACCACGTTGTGAATTTGTAAACAAATCGGCATACATGGCAATCCTCTCTCTCTATCACGTTTTACATGGTTTCTCCCAATCTTATAATATTAATTAATTAATTATGAAGGTCATATTCAATGTGATGTTAATTTACTAACAAATTTAATAAAATTATTATAACATATAAAATGACAAAAAAAAAAGTTATTAATTATGTGACGTGGCAGATCGATGGCTTAAAAGCTAAAAAATTATACTAATTTTTTAATCAAAAATATTAAGCTATCAATAATTAATAAAAAATGTGACGTTATTTAATATTTATCACTAATAAGTGATAACTATAATAATAAAGTTATTGTCAACTCTTAAGTGTGTCACCAATTTCTGAAAGAGAACTTAGACCTTTCTTTTTGAGAAATGATTTGTTAATGACATTTTTACAGTAAATTAGAAGGGATAAGTTTTTACTAGTTTTTATTAGTAAGACTAAAAAGTAATTTCAATGATAAATTCAAATTAGAATTAATAAAAACAATTTTTTTTGAGAGTTTCATTTTATGATATCCCAATGATAGTTTTTTATCGTCAGACCAATACATCAATAAATTTTTGATGTAAGTTTTAAATCTTTTATTCAACTATAAGATATATTGCCAGTTGAGCTAATTACTTATGAGACTAATTTATTGTGAAAATATTGTAGAGTTTTTTTTTTTTGGCTGAAGGCGTAAACTTTTTAAATTTTTTTCTGAAAAAAAAGAAAAGAAAAAGAAAAAGGCGTACCAGAACCGACCCACATGAATTCGGGTTGATCAATTGGATGGAGTTTCGGTTAAAAACGGCCGGTACAACTAACACCACTAGGAGTGGCTCTACCATCCGTCAGGCACAAAGACTTCGCTTTCACTTCTTTTCTTCCCCGCTCCCCAAAATTAAAAAAGTCTTCCTTCAAGTCACAGTGTTCTAGTTCAGACCACCAAACTCTCTTTTAAATTAATAAAATAAAAAAATAAATTTAATATTTTACTCAGTTTAGAATTCCGAGTCCTGTACATAAAAATTGGAATTATCGATCCCAACAACAAAGCTTAAATAAAAAGCCGCATTTTTCCCACTCAATATTCCCATGCCCTTTTTGCCAGTCCGTTTCCTCCTCATTTCCATTCCCACTTCCTCCCTCTCTCTCTCTCAGATTCTGAAAACGCTGTCGTTCTCTCCCACCGGTTTTCTTTTTTCATCTCCCAACAACCAAAATCTTCATCTGACTCCTAAAACGCTGTCGTTTCTCTCTCCCTCTCCCCAGCGAGGTAAGCCTTCACTGTCTCCATCTCTCTGTTTCCAAACGCTGTCGTTTTCTTAGACTTTTTTCTTTCTTCCCTTTCCTCGTTTCTCTAACAATCGAAATTCTTAAAACGCCATAGTTTTTTTTTTTTTTTAATTCTTCTCTCTCAAGTTTCATTTCCAAACCGGTCTCTGTGATTCTAAACGCCGTCGTTTTTTTTATGACTGGTTTTTCCGGCTATCCTTTAAACGGCGTCGTTTCCGTCTGAGGTTTTGTTGCTAAAAGCCTAAAACCGGTAAGATATTATAATAAGCTTGTTTCAGAGTCTCACTCTCTGATTCTAAACGCGGTCGTTTTTTGGTGACTTTTATTTTTTTGAACGATCTGAGTTGAAAAACGAGTTTGAAATCGGGTTCACTTGAATGCTTGGACTGAATTTCAGGGTGAAAAAAAAAAAAAAGTTTCGGATTTCCGACTTTTTTTTTGGTTTTCGGACTTGTCCGAGTAAGAAACTGAAACAGAGTCCGAGTTTTGACTCGTTTCGTTGACTATTCAGTTTCTCGTTTGATACGGTGTCGTCTATCTCAACTCGTTGTTGTGCTTTTATTGTTTTGAACGATCAGCGAGTAGAAACTGAGTTAGAGTCTGAATTGATTAAAGTAAACCGAGTCAGAATTTAGCGTATGTACTATGTGTTTGGTTGCTGAGAAAACAAAGGAAAATGGCACCGAATCATGTACTATCTGCAATTACTAACTCTTTTTTTTTCTTAACCTTCTCTCTTGGCGGAAAAAATTCGATTTTATTTTTGGCAACATTCTTTTTCCTTTACCTTCTCATTTATTTATTTGTGCACAAATTCGATTTTATTTTATTCGATTTATTCTTTTTTTTTTCTCAAAATTCACAGAAAAATAATTGCACAAATTCGATTTTAATTTTTCCCATTTCCATTTATTTATTTATTTTTATTTACTTTCCCTCTATATTATATGTTTGTGTGGAGTTAATTTTAATTTTATTTATATTTTCTGAAGAATTGGAAATGTGGGGTTTGTTTTGTAAAGTGTTTGGCTATGTAGGAAAAGAGAAGTTCCGGCATTGGCGGCGAGCTTTTGGATACTGAGATTATTAAATTTTGAATTTGGAGTTGTTACTGAGGAAGAGAAATGAGTACTCAACTTTTGGATATTCAACCCAAGGAACTCAAATTTATATGTAAGTCAATCATTACCATATGACCCACTTTTAATTATCAGCCTGTAAATTTATTTATTTTTCTTGTTTTAATAATGTGGGCTATATCTACCATCATTATTGTTAGAATTTCTTCACACTCTGTTTGATCACTGATGAATTGGCAAACATATGGATTTTATAATAAATTTTAATGGAAACAAACACAGCTTATTTAAATCGTCAAAATAGCAAATAACTAGTAGAAGACATATAAGAATTGTTGACTTCATTTTTCTGCCAATTTTGATAAAAAACAATGAAAATAACATGAGGATTCCAATGTTCTATTTTTTAAAATATATGGAAGTAGTATCTGAGACCAATGAATTTGATAATAGAATAAATTAGTAGGCCTCGGGCTCTTGGCTTAGGTGATTATGGGATGGGGCTGGTTCATTCAATTGGGTCCATATATTAACTGGAAAACAGGGGAAAAAAAAAACACTTTGCAGATTAATATATAGTATCCTTAATGATTTTATATTGGGATTGACTTTGGTGGCCTTCAAGTCAGGTGTATTAGATATATAATTTGTTCTTTTCCTAGCATTACTCATTTGTATGTATTTGTTGCATGCATCTACTTCTGAAATGCGAAGTTTTGTGGACTAACATGTTTGAATTTCTTTGTTTTCCGTAGTTGAATTGAAGAAGCATAGCTCATGTTCAGTTCGACTTGCCAATAACACCCACCACTGTGTTGCTTTTAAGGTGTGTTTCACTTTTATTTATGTTTTGCTGTTCCCAGCTTTATAGAGTTTTAGTATAAAATTCATTGTAGAGGATGGAATGCTTAATAGCTAGATAATTTTGGCAGGTAAAAACTACATCTCCTAAGAAGTACTGTGTGCGACCAAATGTAGGCATTATTTCTCCGAAATCAACTTGTGAGTTTACAGGTATGTCCTTCCCATATCTCGTTGAGTACATTGTAAGCTTGCAGTTGTACCTGTGATGTTTAGTATAATGAATTATGAAGCTGTAAGTGGCCAGATTCAATTGTCAATGATTATTATCAATAGTTTCTCCAATATATATATATATAGTTAGTTTTGCCAGGACCACTTTATTATTGGAAATTGCTATTATTTTACACCGGATAAAATTCGAAGACAAAAAAATAAGTTTATCCATTTGCCACATAGAGTAAGGGTGAAAAATGAAAAACAGCGTTATTATAGGCTGCTGTTTTTTTTTTTTTTGTGGAGTGGGGGTGAGGGGAGGGGATTCAGTTTTTAGTTGTCCACAAATATAAGATTTCTAAATTATATATAGAATTTGCGCAAATTTCACTTGATAAATCTAGTAAGTTAAAATAATATGAAATGATTACAGTCATCAAGTATTTTTGGTTGATTACATTTTTTTTTTTTTAAAATACATGCATAAATACTTTGTTTGATTAATTTTTCCTACATGATATTTTGGTTCGTGCCAATTTTAGAAGTTGAAGATGAACCTAGAATAACTAGGAAAATGAATCCACCTGTCTTTGCTCTTTTGGTGAAAATTTATCTCCTTCAAGAAATGAGAACTCTTCTTTTTTAGTGATAAGCAATATATATATGACAATGATAAACAATATATCTGACTAACAAATGGGATGAATTAAGTTTATTACACATAGTTCAAATATTTTACCTTGCTGTTTAGGCTTTATATCATGTTCTTGTTGTATTAATGTTGAAGCAACATCAGATGACACATATACTCCTCTTTCAAAGCTAGGTTTTGGTGGTATTTCATGTTCTTTCATTACTAAGACATTTTCTCCTGTATGGGAAGCAGTAATTTCATTGCAATTGATTGTCCTTGACAGCCCAAATGAATCAAGCTAGGTTTTGAGTTTTTCAAACTCTTGTTCGAACCTCTGCAGACAAGTCTTGCACGACTTTTACTAGATATGGTCAGCTCTATGGCAAACTGTATTGGAATGGGTTCAGGATTAGCAAACTTCTTAAACACTTCTTTTTTTTTTTTTTCTTCAAATAGTGCTACAGACTGTTTGTTCCCTTGCCTCAGACTATATCTTTGAACTAGAAAATGGTCCTGGTGAGATTGTGGTAGACCGTAGATCTTTCAATAGGATTGGGGTAGATATTCCTTTTTATGTTTTTATTTCATTTATTTTCCAATCAGTTATTGCAAACTTGTACAATTTAAGGTGAAGGTTCCCAATATTGTTCTAGTGTTATATAATGAGTTTCATTTTGGCAATCTTAACTTGTTTGTTATATGATAAGATTAATTGTTTAAAAGAATTGGTCCATCTCATGTAACCAGTTTATTGAATATCCATGGATCTTGTCAACCATCAAAACTAGGTGCCTTTAATATTACCAATGCTCACTAGAATAAATTTTGAACAAATAATTAGGACTAGAACCTGGACTTACTGACCTGGGCTGCTGGCTATCATTGGCCATGAGCCTATCACGAGCCCCCAACTGAATCATGGTCTGGACTTGTGGTATCTTGAAAGTTTGGCTTATTAGCCATTTAGCCTATCTACACGCATGACTTTGAAGAACTTAGTTGGGTTGGGAACAGGCTAAATGACATTGCACTCTTTAACCATTTTCAGTTGAAATTAGAAAAAGTGTGCAAACTGCAACAATAGAAGAGTTGTGTGTGCTCAACAGGCTTATTAATGGTTCTTTGTCGAAGTAGGAACAAGCAATATGGTGGTGCAATGAATTTATAAGGTCAGTGAACATGACACAAAAGGACTGTTAAACCAAAATTGCCTGAGACTTGTCGTTGACTATGGTGTTCTTTTAGTTTGTCTGCAATTGATGGGGTTGACGCTGAGAATCTTGGTGATCAAATCGCGGGCTCAATAAGTCAAAGGGCGGTTGCTTCTTTTTAATTGGTGGGTCTTGGAATGTGGATCAGTTGGGATTAACGATGGTGAGGTCAAGACTTGTTGCTAGGTATTATTTATTTATTTTGTTTTTGGGTTCTGTTTTTGGTGCTTGCAGTTGAGGCCAAGGGTTGGATTGTTTGGGATATGATAAAGGTGACTGGGTGCGGGTTGTTGGCTGTGTGGGTAGTTTGGTTTTTTTTTTTTTTTTTTTGGGGGGGGGGGGGGGGGTGGGGAAGAAGGGGGGATATGAATACCCTAAGGTTTGGGTTGTTGTGGGAGGTTTTTTGGCTAGGAGAATGAAAGCGAACGCCCTACCTTGGTTGTGTGCACAGTGGAGGTTTCACAGATGATGGGGTTGAACGATGGTTGGATTTTCTAGTTATTTAAATTTTGGTGATGGTTGCATTTTATGGTTATTTCAATTTTGGTTGTGACCCACGGCGATGTTTGAAAATCATAGATCAATTTTTCATGCAGCACTAACGTCGAAAGAAAATTTACAATAAATAAACAAAGAAAGAAACAATAAAAACGTAGGAATTAGCACTTAGGGTTGTTTGGAGTTAGCACCAAAAAAGATAGAAAATCCAGGAGTCAGCACCTACTGTTGGTTGGAGTTAGAACTAGACAATTGAAAAAATTCTAAAAGTTGTTATTTTTTTTTGCTTGATAAATAGGGGGGAGGGGGGCTGTGGGGGTCAAACCCCCATGCCCAAGCACCACATGTTTTGGAGCCACTAGGTATCCCTGGAACCCCAATTTATTACTTAATCAAAATTGTCTCCATAGGAGTACAATAGCAAGCCTAAAAATAGACTATTAGATCTAATCCCTAATTCTACTTGACTTAGGAAAGCTAATTATTGAATTATAAAAATATCATTGACTCTAGGAAATTAATTAAAATATTAATAGCCTAATTAATTACTGAGACCTAAAATAAAATCATTTGACCAGTAAAAATACAATTGACTCTTAAAATTAAATATAACTAAATTAATGTTGAGAATTGAGAAGCTTAATGGACAGTGCATGTTGTCAAAAGAAGATTGGTGTAACCACTTCAAATAGTTGGAATTATGCTTCCTGCAGTAATGGATTCAATTGCCTTGAGTCTGGCAACAAATGATCCCTGTCTAACTGGGTGAAAGAGGGAGATCAGACATGTGTAAGGAGTATCAGTACACTGTGGCGCAATATATTTAAAACGAGATGATGAGGTGGCAGTGTTTTATTTAAAATATAAAAAAAAGGGGGGGGGGGGGGAGAGAGAGAGAGAGAGATGTATCAAATATGTAGGGACGAAAACTGAAACGTTGTTACTAAATTCAATGGTTAGTATTATAATTAAAGAAACAAGTGGTGCTTGAGGGAGAGGGAGACAGCATGTGTAAGAAGTATCAACACACAGTGGCATAACATTTTAAAACATGATGATGAGGTGGCAGCGTTTTACTTAAAATAAAGGACTGGAATATACTAATCACTACGTTTACTAAAATTCAAAAGAGAAGTTGACTCCTGATGGTGATTTAGTGACAAGTGTCATATAAAATTAAGGATGGAACTCCACGTGTTACAAGCATCCATTGATAACTGTCAAGATCTCAAGTAAAATAGACTTACATCCCAAGCAAGAAGACACCTTAAACTGATTCCTGTTATTATTTTGCTTGTAATCCATTAGTTTAAGGGTGTTTTTTTCCTAGTCCTATCAAGGTGTTAATGCAAGTAAGTAGCTTTGTAAGTTTAAGTTTTACTAATTAGATCTCTAGCTATTATGTTAGTGAACTCTTTACTTTTTTGCATAGATAATAGCATTGTTAGTTTGAGTTTCATTGTTTCGTAACTTCGATAACTTTTTTTTCTCTTAATCAGAGTTAGGATATTGATATTCTCTCCATTGATTTAGTTGTTATTTGGTATTCATATTGATAATTGATGTAGAGCAATTAACGTAGTTACCATTGGTATTAAAGAACCACCTTTGATAAGGAAATATTTTCTCTTCATTGAGGCAAAATGGACCGACCCATACACTTTTAGAAACAAAGTCAAATCATAAAATCAAAGGCTTGACAAAGGCCATCAACACAGCCCTGTGACCAAAATGATGCTTAAATTATAATAAGCACAAACAATGGTTTTGAGCCTGGCAAGGGAAGATTTGTCTCAGCTGAATTTGTTGCTCTTTGGTAGTTTTTTAATTTATTTTTTTTATTATCTTTCCATCTGCAAATTCATATTGCACACAGTCAAGCACACGAAGAAACATTGTCAGGGACACATGCACAGATTTTGTGGTTTTGGGGGAAGAAATTGGGTTGCTCCATAATTTGATATGGATTTCATCAGGAAGTTTTTAAATAAAAAACCATTGATATGTCACGAGTTCATAGTGTGATTAAATTGTTTTGCTGATACTTGAAAATTTTGGTCTAGATATGATCTTTCACTTGGTTTTGCTCTTCAGTTTTTGGCATTCTATTTCCTTATGTTATTATTTTATCTATCTTTATTGCCTTATGTGTCCATGTAGTTACAATGCAAGCTCAACGGACAGCTCCGCCTGATATGGTTTGCAAAGACAAGTTTTTGATCCAAAGCACTATTGTTCCTGTTGGAACAATTGATGAGGACATTACACCTAGCATGGTATGTTTTTGTAGTTTTGTTGTTCTTGATTCTATATTTTGGCTTCTCATAGATTGTTTTGGCAGTTTGCCAAGGATGGCAGCAAGTACATTGAAGAGAACAAGTTGAGAGTGACCCTCATTAGCCCGCCCAGTTCACCAGAACTGTCACCAATTAATGGACTACGGAAACAGGGGCTCGCTCATGAAGTTTCAAATTGAAAAAAAGTCAAGAATTGGGTAGAGTGGAAACGCAGCTAATGGTTAGAGAAACCCTTCCTAGTTAACAATGTCGGGTTTAACTAATGCTCTCCCCCATAATTTTTGAATACTACAATAAGTTGCCTTTGTGTTTCATTTGATTTCACCATGTCTTGGGTCAACACCCTACCCCCATTTTTGAGTTTAGTAGTGAAGAATTATCCTGGTATATGTTATCACTAATATGTTGATTGAGTTTCAAGTAGATCAAGCATATTAAATGGTAAACTAGAATTGCTTGTAGAATATCATATGGTAGTTCTTATTTTATTGGTTCAGGTTGCTAAGGATATAGATGAGTCCAAATTGTTTAACGAAAACGTGCTAAATCTAGCTGAGGATATGGAGTTGAAAACAGTGAAGGATACAGAACTGAAGCCAGCAAAGGGCGCAGAACTGAAGCCCGAAAAGGATGCAGAACTGAAGCCAGCAAAGGATGCAGAACTGAAGCCAGCAATGGATGCAGAACTGAAGCCGGCAGAGGATGCAGTACTGAAGCCAGTAAAGCATGCAGAACTTAAGCCAGTAGAGGATTCAGTTCTGAAGCCAGTAAAGGATGCAGAACTTAAGCCAGCAAAGAACACTGAACTGAAGCATGCAAAGAATACAGAATTGGAGCCAGCAAATAATGCAGAAATGGAACCAGCAAAGGATGCTGAGCTGAACCTATCAAAGGATGCAGAATTGGAGCCCAAAAAGGATGCAGAATTGGAGCAGCAAATGATGCAAAATTGGAGCCAGCAGAGGATGTGGAGTTGAAATCAGCAAAGAATATTGACGAGTTAAATTTAGTTAAAGATATTGAGGAGATGAAGACAAAACTAAATGGTCTTGAATCAAAGCTAAAGGAGGTCAGCCTTTCTAGAATCTTTATTAAAATTTATGGTATAATTACAGTGTGACTAATCAGGGCAATAACAAATAAATGGAATAGAATAGTGTTGCTATTCTTGTTTGCACTCTGAATTCAATTATTGTACTCTGTTGTGACCGTATCAAGAGTTTGGTTACTGAAATCCATCTCTTATCCACTTACCTTCTTTTGATATAATATGGTTTCATTACAACAAATCTCTATTTTATTTTGCCTTCTATAGTTCTAGTATCATATCAAATCAACTAAAATTTAGAAATCAATTGTAAAAAAAAAAAGGTTGATGCATTTCCATTCATTAACTCTTGCAGTTATAGGGCTATATGACCTCTGAAAATAAATTCCCTGGTCCCATGTTCATTCACTATCTCAGTGACTATTTAGGATTTGTATTCTATAATCTTATGCATCCACAGGGTCTATTATTGCCATTTCTTCTCAATTTAGAGTTTCGGTTGAAATTTTATGATGAAGTCTCTATTGAAAATGAAAATTTTCTTCAGTAATTCTTCTCCATCCTTATTGGCTCAGTCCCTTATTGTATGTTCTACCCACAGGATCATCTAATATTTGGTTCTTTTAAACTTCTTTGGGATGGGGATAATTGTGTGGTAATTTGCCCCTTGATTATAGTAGATCTGTTACAATTATCCCCCTGATGGGGATAATTGTGTGTTATTTTCCCCCTGATCATATCATATTCTTTACAATTATGTGTTAGGAATTGATTAGTTATAGTAGTTCTCGCATATGGAATGACCATATATATTTCTTTTGTTTTATATGGTATTTTGATATCAGTTCAATTTTGTTGTTTTATAAAATTTATAATGAATCTGTTTAGTACAAGGATGGAATCTTGTTCTATAGCACTCAAGTCTTTGGATTTCCTTTGCAGGCTGAAGTTACTATTTCAAAGCTAACAGAGGAGAAGAGTTCAAGCACTCAAGATATAAGAGTCTTCCAGGAGAAACTTGTAAGTTGTTACCTCTTAAACATATTCTTTTCTTGGTGTTTCTTTTGGTATGCTTAAAGTCAGTGAGTTCTGCCATAAGCCTTGCAATGCATTTTTTTCCCCTATCCTAGTGCAAAGGAATTTATCGACTGTAAATCTTATCTGGTCACTATTTGTTTATTAAAAACATCTAGTCCTGCGCTCCTATATGTAGCATACCAACCTCATTTTCCCCAACTGCTTTTTGCATCGATTGATTCCTCCTTTGCTTTTATTTCTTATTTGTGGCATTGACGTTTTTCTTTTACCTTTCTTGCTTTGCAGGCAGAGTTGAGCAAAAGAGGAGTGAGAAGAGTTCAAGTCGGATTTCCTCTTCTATTTGTTTGTATGGTGGCCATCGTCAGTGTTGAGCTTGGATACATTTTACACCGTTGAACACTTCACAAAGCATTAACACTTCATGATTAATTCCTAGCTAGTTACAGATAGAGGTATAAGAATCTCTCTACCCTCATTATAAATGTGCAAAGGAGGTATTTTAGTCAGTATGTTCTTTCTGGCCAATTTCCTCGGAATGGAATATAAGTGTGCTGTGAGTATACCGAATTTTTTTTTTTAAGAGAGAAGTGGGAAGGGAGGGGATGGGTGTAAATGAGCTCCGTATACAGGGGCGGACCTACGTTAGGACAGAGGGGGGCCATTGCCCCCCCCCCCCCCCCCCCCCCCCCCCAATATTAAAAAAAAAACTAGTATAAAAAAAAATTTAAAATTTCCCTTAAATATATATATATATATATATATTTGTCTTTCTTCTCCTCAAATATTTAGATATTGACCTACAAAAAAAATAAAAAAAATAAATAAAATTCATACCTCTTTAACTATAAAAACAAAATAAAAAAATAAATATGGACTAAACAAAAATTGCACACAAAATAAGAAATACTTATTTTGTATGTTATACTTTGTTGATGTGTTTTATAATATGAAATGTTTAAGAAATATTTATTTTATATATAGTATTTTGTTGAATATGAAATAGATGTTAGTTTTTATTTTCATAATTTTTTTTTTGGTTTTAAGCTTTGCCCCCCCTAAGTACGAATCCTGGTTCCGTCCCTGTCCGTATACATATATGCTGATGAAGTACGTGATTTCCATATGCTCTTGATTTAACCAAATTATGGAAAATTGGAAAAACTTGTTTGGGATCATTATTCACTGCTGTCTGTGTCAATTAGATGAAATAACCCCAAGTAACGAAGAAAATAAATAAAATCATGCAAGATAGAAGAACAGACCAAATTCCTCAGACTAACCCATGCTTGCATGGGAATTCAGGAGAACCGTGATATATGTTCATTGTCTGAGATAAAAAAAGGACTCCTTTTGTTGAGGTCATCTGATTGCACACAAAGCTCATTGAAGAACTAATTTTCAGAGTGGGCTGGACCAAAAAAGGTGCCTTGCACCTTGTCAAACAAAACTGAAAGAAATTTTCTGATAATAAGATGAAGGATGACTGATGAGTGTGTGGTTTTAATGTTGTATAACGTTAGCAAGTGGATACTCAATATACCATGTTTCAGCCATAAACATAAGTGGATACCATGCCAATTTCGCTTCTTCTTCTTCTTCTTTTTTGCCGTAAAATGTTTTTCGAAAATATTTTCAGTATTTTCCTGTGTTTAATTTGTAAAATTTGGTCAAGCTAGAAAAAGTTTTCGTTAACTGTAAAATTTTGTGAAATATTAAAAATAAAAAAAGCTTGATACAACATTTTACAAAAAGACATCGTGTCTCTAACACCCTCGTTTGGTGGTTTGTGTTTGAAAAATTTTATGTTATACAAAATACTTGAAAATATTTTGATTGAAAACATTTCACAGCGAAACAACGGAGCGTGGTGTGCTTGATACTAATTTGAGATCACAGCCAAGCCCACCCTTAATCATGCACCTCATGGAAACGCACGGTTGTTTTGAAAAGGATTAGGAGGAGAAATAGTTGTTAAGCCTACGATGATCTAGGCAATGTCACTTGAACATCAAATTTATATGGTTTTCAGATTCCAAGTCATGTAAGTCACAAGTTTATTATAAATAGGGTTGCAAATGAATTGAGTATTAAAAAATCATAATTTTTTATTTAATTTTAGGCAAAAATACTATTTGAGTTCTTATATTTTTGGGTTACAGTTAATTTAGTTCCTATATTTTGGTAATAGTTAATTTGGTCCATATTATTTTTAAATTGCAACCAATTTGGATTGTTCATTTAATTTTAGGCAAAAATATCATTTTAGTTCTTACATTTTTGGGTTTCAATCAATTTAGTCCATGTTATTTTTAAATTGCAATAAACTTGGTCTATGCCGTTAACTTATTAATAGAAAATACATATGTGGCAGACAAATTGCATTGTTATACTTGGTGCACACGTAGTTATAATAATATAAAATCAAAATAATTAAACATTAAAAAAAGCCACCTAAGCTCATAAAGGAGTTAGATTACATATTCAAATTTGATTAATTTTAGTTAGGCCCTTTTGTAGTGGTATTTTGGGTTAAGTAATGCGTTTAAGCTTGTGAAAGAGTGTAATTAAGGTATGTGTGTGTGTGTGTGTTTTTAGCAACAAGTTTGTTTTTTTTAAAAAAAACTTAATCTTTTGTCATCATATATATTAAACACAACAACAAAAGCTTTTTATCCATTCACAAATTTATACTAATAATTAGTGAATAAATTATTATTTTTATATTATATAATTTGAGCTATTTTGATAAAATGATTTTTGTTTATTGAACTTTTTCCAATCACTAGTTGTCTTCTTTTTTTTTTTTTTTTTTTTTTTTTTTTTTTGAGAAACCAATCACTAGTTGTTTGAAAGATGATAAGTGACGATAAGTCAGGTCTGTTGGTTTTTCTCCACTAACCATTAATTATATTTATTAATATTGAATCATTAAAAATTACTATTTATATTATCAATAAATTATAAATACTAATTTAATATTTTAGGATTTTATTTACAAACTAATATAATTCAATATTATTTTTATATTAGTATATTTTTATGTATGTATACATATAATTATATATATATATATATATATTTAAGTCTAATTTTTTGTTTACAAATATATTGTTATACTTGAGCTTGATTGACTCATATTACAGTTGAGTATAAATTTACACATCCAGCATCACATTCAGAGTCAGAGTGTATTAAACTTATGAAACAGAAAGATTTACCAAAAAAAAAAAAAAAAAACACATTTTATAATAAAAAATATATAAACGTTTTTCTGTATTATGCTTACACAAAATACCTCAATTAAACTAAACTTTAATACTGTTATCAACACTATATATGATAATAAAAATCAACACTATTGTTTTTCAGTTCTATTTTTTTTTTCTTTTACAGTTTATAATGACATAATGAATTTCATAATTTTCTTTAATCTATTAGGACTTAAAAAAAAAAAATGGATGATCAGGATTTTAGGACATATGTGTGTACAGCCTGCGTGTATTATATTTTAATTAAAGAGGTCAAATTATTTTGAATTATAATAATATGAGAACATAAATAATATTTTTGTTATTTGGATTTAAAATATGGTAAAAATTTAGAAAATTTATATCAAATAATTTTTTTGTTCAAGTTGAGAGAGCGAAAAAGGACTGAAAATAACATTAGTATAAATAGTTGAAAATGACATGTCAATTAACCAAATAACAAAGATTATGATTCCAGATAGAATAAAATGGAAGAAAAGAATACATAACCTCTACTAATTTATTGATTCCAAAAAATTTGGGACTAAGGTTTTGTTGTTGTTAGTATATGTCTATTGCAAATGAAGGGACAAAATTGGCATATGCCCTTTTTAAAAAAACAATCCAGCATTTTGCCCTCCTTCTTAAACTAATTAGGAAAATGTCTCTCTTTTGTAACTCGACATTACCATAATCGAGTTTCAACGTCACTATAGGCTCCTTAAAACGCCACTATAGGTATGCGATAATCAAACTTAAAAAAAAAAAAAAAAAAAACTTGCATGGAACTCTAGTTTCAAAACACCACTATAGGGTCCTTAAAACGCCACTATAGGACTCCAGACATTTTGAGAAAATCGAATTTCAAAAGAAAGATATTTTCCTAATTAGTTTGGAAAAGGGAGCAAAATGCTGAATTGTTTTTTTAAAAAGGGCAAAAGCCTATTTTCTCCGCAAATGAAGTGTGAAACAACTTGAAGAGATTCAAACAAGGTTGGATTTCCAACCAATGAGAGCGTGACACCAATACATTAATTTCTTTTTTGAATTTATATTTGGTCGAGTCGATTTCGATGGGTTAGGAACCATGGGACATGAGACTCGACCCGAAACCCACATTTTTAACACTGAAGGATCCGCTACTTGACCGCTTGTGTATTTAGAGCCATTTGCGGGTTGTTAGGTCATTCAAGGTCGAGTTCAGTTGGGCAGTAGATAGGCCTAGTTCAAGTTGTATGATAAAACTAAGTAGAAGACCATTGCAACTTGTTGATTATAATGAATTATGGGAATGCAAAATGAGGATGTAGTCTTTAGTGCGTAACCTCGATATAGAAAGTTTACAATTAAATAAATTATATCTGATTAATTATCATATTAGTTGGATAATTTGCTTTGGGGTTGATTTTTTTGTCTTAATTATATTTATACATACAGTATCTATGTCTAGACACTAAAATTTAGTCTAATTTTTTATTTTAATGTCATTCTTGACGCTCATATGGGACTTAAGACACTATTCGAAACCCACATTTTTAACATTGAAGGACTTGCTACTTTGACTGCCTTTGCATTGGGAGCCATTTGCAGGTCATTAGGTCGGCTATGTGGGTCGAGTTTGACCGGTTAGTAGACAGCCCTAGCTCGAGTTGTGTGATAAACTGAGTAGAAGACCATTGCAAATTGTTGATTATAGTGGATTATTTGGAACATGACATGCGGATGTATGCTTTAGTGCGTAACCAAGGTATAGAAAGTTTACAATTAAACTAGGCGAAAATGCACTTTTGGTCCCTACATTTTGGGTCAATTCTCGATTTGGTCCCTAAACTGATTTTGCTCTTAGGTCAGTCCCTGATTTTTTAAAATCGTTTTTAAAATGGTCCCTGCCGTCATCTAAGTAACGAAACCCTATTACGTGGCAGACGGAGTGTCCTTGTTGCTGATGTGGTGCTGACGTGGCACTGACGTGACATTAAAATATTATTAAAAAAATTATTTGGCAATTTTCAATGCCACGTCAGCATTTTAATTTTTTTTAATTTCTAATAAAAAAATTTCAATTTAAACTGAAAAAATTAAAAAAAAAAAAAAAACTTTACAGTTTTAAAGATTGAGAAAAAAAAATGTTTAGAGCAATTATTTCAATTTTTCTTGAACTTTTTTAAGAAACAAACACTAGATTAACACTATTTACGCTCTATGTTGGCATTTTTGTGTTTATGTTTGTATCTATTTCATTTTCTTCTTTCTTTCCAGCCAGAGATGTGTCTCTCTTAGCCTCTATCTCTCTCGATCTGAGACGACTTGCTCTCAGATTGGGTTGGTTGAAAAATATCCCAAACCATGGCTGAGAAGAAGAAGAAGGAAGAAGATCGGCCCAGAAGAATTAGAAGAGGAGATCGGCCTGAGAAAAAAGAAGAAGAAGAGGCAGAGGAGATCGGCCTGAGATTGCTTGTTTGTGTTGTTTGTGTTTGTATCGTTCTTTTGCTTCTTTCTTTGTCAATCTCCGACTTTTTTTCTCTCTCTAAACCCAAATCCCTCTTCCTCTCTTTTTTTATCAACGATGGTGGTAGTGGGTTAATCGGGTTGATGATTTTTCTGGGTTAATCGGGTTGATTTTTCTGGTTTCGGGTTGATGATTTTTCTGGGTTCATGGGTTGATGATTTTTCTGGGTTCGGGTTGATGATTTTTCTGGGTTAATGGGTTTGATTTTTCTGGTTTCGGGTTGATGATTTTTCTGGGTTCATGGGTTTGATTTTTTTGGTTTCGGGTTGATGATTTTCTGGGCTAATGGGTTTGATTTTTCTGGGCAAGTTTTCATCTTCTTTTCTGTAGAACATGAAGAACAATTCTGGGTTCACCTTCATTGTTCTGGGTTTGCATTTGTTCTGGGTTCATCTTCTTTTCTATAGAACATGAAGAACATGTTGTTATGTTCTTACGGAACAAAATAATGAAAGTAAAAAAAAAAATAATAATAATGATGAATTTAAGGCCAAAAATAATAATAATAATAATAATAATAATAATAATAATATGAAATAAAATGCTGACGTGGCATTAAAAATTTCCAAATAATTTTTTTAATAATATTTTAATGTCACGTCAGTGCCACGTCAGCACCACATCAGCAACCAGGACACTCCGTCTGCCACGTAATAGGGTTTCGTTACTTAGATGACGGCAGGGACCATTTTAAAAACGATTTTAAAAAATCAGGGACTGACCTAGGAGCAAAATCAGTTTAGGGACCAAATCGAGAATTGACCCAAAATGTAGGGACCAAAAGTGCATTTTCGCCATTAAACTAAACTAATTTGTAGCTCTATGCGTATGCACGGATATACTTAAAATATATACATTAAGATTTATAGTATAATTATTACATTTATAATTAAAATATTATTGATAGTCATTTTTATATATATTTTTTTAACTTTTTAAAAAGTCTTGTAATAATATTATTAGGTAGAAAATATAAATTGTCAATTTTTTTAATTTTTTTTTTATGTTCATCAATTCTAAATTCTTTGGTTTTTGTACGTAATAACTTACTTAGATGAATATTTATGATGTGGTTCTACATTTGACTCCAAAATTAAGAAATAAAACTCTCTCTAAAAATAAATAATTTATGACACGGGGTAAAAGTGAATTCCAATTGTAAAATTTAATTGGATTTTCTCTGAACTTTACCTATTAATATATATATATATATATATATATATAGATTATGTTAGATTAATTATCATATTTGTTGCATAGTTTGCTTTATAATTGATTTTTTTGTCTTTATTATACATCCAGTCTTTATGTTTAGAGTCTTTAGACTTCTTTAGTCTAATTTTTTATTTTTTTTTCTCTTTCCTTCCTAGTTTTAATATCATTCTTGACTCTCATTTGGGACCTAAAACTCAACCCAAAACCCACATTTTAAATTGAAGGACTCACTACTCGACCTCATGTGCATTTGGAGCCATCTACGGGTGATTAAGTTAGCCGCATGGGTCGAGTTTGATGGGTTAGTAGACAGCCCTAACTCAAGTTATGTGATGAAACTGAATGGAAGACCATTTCAACTAATTGATTGGTGTGGATTATTTGGAACGTGACACATGGATGTAGGCATTAGTATGTAATCCTGGTATAAAAAGTTTGCAATTAAATTAAATTATATTAGAGTAGATTAATTATCATATTAGTTGGATAATTTGCTTTGAGGTTGATTTTTTTGTCTTAATTATTAATACTCCGAGTATAGACACTTTTTTTTAGGAAACCGCGTATAGACACTTAAAATATCTAATATGTTATTTTCCTCTTACCTTCCCAATTTTAATGTTATTCTTGACTTTCATTTGGTTATTGCTGCAATCCTTATCTTTGTTTGGGGACCATTGAATCCAGCTGAAAGAGAATACTCCCTTTGATCTCCTTGTTTTCATGTGTCCTTTGAATTAATTTTCCTTTGCTGTACTTAACTCTCCACTCCTCAAAAAAAAAAAAAAAAAAAAAAAAAAAAAAAAAAAACCAAAAAAAAAACTTAGAGTGATCATTTGTGATTTTCTTTGCTCCACTTTTTGAAAGGAAAAAAAAAAAAAAAAAGTTAGTGCCAACTTTTACCTTTATACTGATTCACAGTGCTCTACTTGTTGATCTGTGAAGTCAAGGAAGTAGAAAAACAGCTTGCTGAGAGAGAGGTAATTTTCCTTATTTCCTTATTCTCTCTCTCTTTTTTTTAAAAATTTTTTTTTTTTATTATTATTTCCTTATTCTCTTTAAACTGTCTTTTGATTCGATTATCTTGCTGTACTTTGTTTGTCATCACAGTCCCTATTTTGATCACATCTATCTTCCTTTCTTTTTTTGGAATTAAGCTTTTATCTTATAAGTCAACCCAAAACAAAGGGGGAGGAACTGTGGTCTCCCATCTTGACAAACATGTAAAGCTAAACGAAAAGAAATATTTAGCACCTGATAACTGATAAGGTCTCAGTCTTATTGAGGGCTTCAGCCCATAGAGAATCACCGTGATCAATTGAATGATCAACCTAAACCTGTCTCAGTTAAGAAACATTACCCCTTCAGATGTTGCAACAGTAACAGAGGAGCTCCTAAAACAGCTGCATCGAAATTAACTTTGAATATTTCCAGGCAATCTTCCACAAGAATAGTTATTTTGGCTTTCTGGCTTTCCACAGTTTAAATGGTGGAATCGGTCACAGCTGATCAATACGCTGATTTCATTACTTGGCTAGCAGAGAAGTTTTCAATGGTTGCTTAAAGACTTTGAATTTTTTTTTTTTTTTTTGGATGTAACTGAATTTTTATGAACAAAGAAAGAACAGATTATACAACTGGGGGAAAGCAAGCCTCCACTATGATAACATCAGCAAAACTTGGGGGGGAGAGGAGGAGGGGAGTGTGAGCAGCCATATGCTACGCAAGCAGCCCATTTAAAAAAAAATCTATTTTGTTGGGACCATCTAGCCAAAATGTGAGCAGCCATATTTGCTACGAGAGCAACCCATTTAAAGGAAGAATTGGGCAGAAAATATGATGCTACCTTCATCTCATGAATTATATTTCTGATCCTCGAAGGGATTTCATGACGGGTTTTCAAAATTCCTTGACTTAAAGCCTTTTTTTACCCTTTTATGCATGCTTCTTTTTCAGCAATTAATTCCATATCAAAAAGATTGATTTCCGCTGCCATGAGTAGGATTTGGGAGATATCTATTTTAGAAAAGATCGGCCTTTCAAATATTTTAGTTTTTAGTACTTCTTCTATTTTAACACCCCATTTAACAATACATCCTATATTCCATCTCTTACTTTAGCACATCACTCAATTATTTTAATTTATAGACCTATTGAAATAATATAAAACATCCACTCACAAGAGAGCGGGAGACTTTAGATGAGAGGTATAATAAAAAAAAAACCAATAAAAGTAAGTAAAAGTAGACTGCCACTAGTCCCATTTCACCATATCAAATTGTTAATTTTTTTATAAAATTTTTATAGATTTAATAGTTCCAATATAGTATGCATTTTGGTGTTTGTGGTGCTAAAAATAGTTTTTTGGCTATTTTAACACCACTAATGTGAATGCTTATCTATGTTGTTGAGCACATTCCAGCTAAGCTTAGAGACAAGAGCCTTGTTAACATCAACAATTATTCTAAGCCCTAAACCTCCCACCCATTAGGGGTATATATTGCATCCTACCACTTCAGCATCGATTTTTTTTTTTTCTAGACTTTCCCAACCAAAATCACTGAAGATAGCTTCTATTTTAGAACTCACTGTTTTAGAAAAGGAGAAGGATGATATCTAATATTGAAGAGCTATCAATGCTACTAATTTGATAAGACAGGTATGTGCTACTTGAGACATTACTTTTATTTTCCAATCTTGCTTGATATAGTTTGGGGACTAAGATGATAAATTTAAGTGGAGATTTTTATTTTTAAATATCAATTTAATAAATTTATTTAATACTAACCAAACAAGAGCTAGTTTGATGAATTTAATACATAGCCTAATGAATTAATACAAACCAAATCAAGATTAGTTTTACATAAAGTATGGGGGGTTCGAGAATTGCACCACTACTGGGCCACGCCTGAGGAGTGTATGAGCCTAATGGGTAGACAGGAAAATGCTAGCCTAACTGAGGGAAGGGGGTCGAGTAAGAGCCTTTTGTGCCCTTAGAGAGGAGAGAGGAGCCTTACCCCTGATCGGGGGTTTAGGCTGAGGTGGGTAGCCATGTCAGGTATTGGAGGAAAGAGAATAGGAAGTGTGTTGAGGAAGCACCCATCATCTCCGCATTAAATGCACTGCATCAACTAGGACAACCGCATTTATGGCGAAAATGACACCTAAACAATACCTGGACAGCCTGTAGCTCACCCAACACTTCCCCCAAAAGAGGGATGAGACAAGTATTTGAGAGAAATCCACCACCCTCGTGGTGGAGGGTCAGGATGAAAAATTAGCTACTATAAAAGGAGGGGAAACCCCATTGAATAGGGATCGAGACTAAGAATTAAGGAAAAATTACTTAAACTTGTACTATTTTAAGGTGAATCAAACCTCCTTGGTCTAACATTAATACATTTTTTCCCTCTCTTTCTACCTCGGTTCACATAATCTTTTGTTTGGATCTACTTTTCTAACTTCAGCCTTCTGGCTAAGGAACCCACATGTCCGCCACTTCCATCTCTAAAAATTAATTTTTAGCGGGCTTACTTCTAAAGCCCAAGCCCAAACTCTTAGGCCTTTGTAACCGTTTTGGCCCCCCACAATTGGCACCATTTGTGGGAAAGACTACCTTGAGTTACTACTATGCGAGTTGTGATAATTGGGAAATGGCTTCCAAAGATAGAAGTATAATGATGGAGCAGAGTGAAGGAAGAGAGTATGTTGGATCAGGGCAAAGGCTAGACTAGGTAAATCTGGGACCTAAAAGGGAGGCTAGGGACAGATCTCAGTGTGTAGAGAGTAGCAAAAGCACTCCGGCCCACTTTAGTCGGAGAAGCCAAGACCACCCTGCCTTCTCAAGGCCAGACCCCAAGGACCAGGAAGTAAATGGCCTTAGAGAGCAAACCCGCCTCCTATAATGGCAAGTTTGGGAGGGGTTGAACCTGAGGGACCGTAGAAGCCCTTCCCCTAGCTCCGGCTTGGAAGGGGAACATAATCATCGAAGGAGGAGGACTAGGAGCCCAAGAAGAGACCACCACCAAGTGTCGACCTCAATGGGGGGAGGGATAAGAACCCTTTTTCTCGAGAAACATGGGGGCTGTGCCCTAAGTAAGGCCCTGCGGCAAATATCCTGCTCACCTTTCTCCAACTTCATAGTGGACGCTGAGCTCCCCCGCCACTTTACCCAGCTTACGTTTGTTATCAACAACAGAAAGATCGATCTTGTGGAACACATTAGTTATTTCAACCAAAGTATGACCATCCACTCTAGAAATGAAGCCTTGATGTGCAAAATGTTCCCTTCTAATCTTAGGTCGACAGCCATGAGATAGTTTGACGGGTTAGCGTGGGATCCATAAGGTCATACAAGGAATTAACCAGGGCATTTGGGGCCAAATTCGTCATCTGTAGCATAGTTCCTCAGCCCATTGACACCTTATTGCCCATGACGATGAGGGAAAAAGAGTTCTTAAGGGCCTATATTGATAGATACTAGGAGCTTTACAACGAGATAGGAGGAAACCACAGTAGTGTTGTTGCTGGCGCCTTCAAGATAGGGCTCTCCATGGACTTTGAGCTGAAGAAATTCGTCACCATGAACCCCGCTCGAGACATGCACCTCCTGATGGATAGAATCAAGGAACATAAGAGGGTCGAGGATAACTAAATCCAATGCAAGGGAAAGGTAAAGGTGTATACACTATAGCACAAAGATCCTCGGTCAGACCGATACGTATCCTAGAGGCCGAGGAGAGAGTTCTTTAACCAAGCACCTCGCAGGTTGTGGGTGTAAACTTGGTGTTTAAGGAGTTAGTCTATCAGGGGTTGGAGAAGATAAAGAATGAGCCCTACTTTAAATGGTCAAATAGGATAGGGGGACCCCGCTAAGAGGAATCAGAGTCTATACTGCCATTACCACTAGGACTGAGGACATACAATTGAGGAGTGCAGGACTTTACAGGACTTCTTGATCCAGTTGGTTAAAGCTGGGAAATTTAAGCAATTCCTACACTAGTTTGGAGGATAGAGTAGCCAACCAGTCACAGCTCTTCGGAATGGGGCTACAACTCGACCACCTTTGGAGATAATCGGTGTGATACTGGCCATTCCAAGGAGCAAAGGGCCCTTGGCCAGGGTCCTTACCATTTTTCCCAATCCCCCTGCGAGAAGGAACCATAGCCTGACAAAAGGAGGAAAGGGGGTGAGCTAGTAATGGATTTCTCAGATCGGGATAAGACCGAGACTATTCAGCCTTACGACGGTGCTCTCGTAGTGACCCTGTAGATCAGGGGCTATCAGGTGAAGTGAGTGATGGTAGATCAGAGAAGTGGGGCCAAGATAATGTACCCCAACCTATATAAGGGGCTGAGGCTAACCTTTTAAGACCTCACTGAGTACGATAACCCTATCATCGAGTTTAAAGAGAAAATGGTGACCTTTAGAGGGATGATCAAGTTACCGGTCCAGGCAAGGAACAAGGTGGTGGATGTTGATTTTATAGTGATAGACGCCTACTTCCCTATACTGCAATACTGCCAACGCTATGGCTACACTCTATGGGTGTAGTCTTGTTGACCCTTCACCTGAAAGTAAAGTATCCATCTAAGGGATAGGTAGTTGAGTTGCGAGGCTGTCAAACAATGGCTAGACAATGCTTAGTAGCAATAATAAGGCATAAGACCATGTTGTTTAAGGGCGCAACACCCAGCAAACCTTTATAGTAATCACAGGCTTTGGTAGAACGGGGGCCTTACAAGGAGCCAGACAACCAGTGTGAAAGTCTGGAAAGAATAACTGTCAGGTCTAATGAGGAGCAGTTCTTCTAGGTGGGGGCTGACCTCCCATTCGAGGAAAAATCCAACCTCGTCAGCTTCCTATGGGATAACGTGGATGTATTCACTTGGATTGCATATAAAGCCCCGGGGGTGGACCCTGACTTCATATGCCATCACTTAAACGTCAAACCGTTGGTCACACTAAAGAAACAGTGAACTCGAAAATTCTTGGAAGATCACACTGAGGCTGTAAAAAAGGAAGGTAACAAGCTCAAAAGGGCCGGAGCCATTAAGGAGGTTTTCTACCCTAAATTGGCTGGCCAGCACGGTGGTTCTCTAGAAGAAAACAAGCAAGTAGGGGGTATGCGTAGACTTCATTGACTTGAACAAAACTTGCCCAAAGGACCCTTTCCCGGTAACGAAGATTGACCAATTGGAAGATGCCACTTTTGGCCATCCTTAGATAAGTTTCTTGGACGCATTCCAGGGGTACCACCAAATACCTCTGGCATTAGCCGACCAAGAAAAGATGGCCTTCATCACTTCGACTGGTAATTATCACTATCGAGTAATGCCGTTTGGATTGAAGAATGTGGGGTCCACCTATTACAGGATGGTAACTCAAATGTTTGAATCTTAGTTAGACCAAAACATAGAGGCATACATAGATGATATGGTAGTCATGAGCAAGGAGGTGTTCGACCATCTGTTTGACCTAGATGAGGTTTTCTCCATTATGAGGAAGTTTGAGTTACAACTGAACGCTTCAAAATGCGCTTTTGGGGTGGGTTCGGGGAAATTTCTTGGTTATATGACACCCCCCAAGGAATAGAGGTCAGCCCCGTATAGATTAAAGCCATTCAAGATCTCCAGCCCCCAAGGAACCCTAAAGAGGTCTAGCGTCTGACTAGGATGACAGCCGCCCCAAATCGTTTCATTTCGAGGTTGGCCGATAGATATCGGCCATTTTTCTAATTGCTTTACAGATGGAAAGATTTCTCCTGAACTGAGGAATGTGACAAGACTTTTGAAGAGCTAAAGACCTACTATCTTGGCCAGAGAAAGAGGAGGTCCTACATAGCTGTCACTGACCATGCAGCGAGTCTAGTCTTGATCCGTATAAAGAAGGGCATTCAACAACTAGTCTACTACGTTAGTAAGTCCTTGTTGGAGGCTGAGATGTGATATTTGTCTTTGGAAAAAGCCATCTTAGCTATCATCCATGCCACGAAGAAGCTCCCTCATTATTTCCAAGCTCACACAGTGGTGGTTTTGACTCAGTTGCCTCTTCAAGCCTTACTTCACAAATTGGACTTCACTGGGAGAATGGCCAAGTGAGAGATCGTTCTAGGATCATTTGACATCAAGTGTCTCCATCGGACGATGATCAAGGGACAAGTGGTGGTAGATTTAGTAGCTGAGTTTACTAAATGCATCGAAGGGGAAAGATCCAAGGAGGTTTCTCATTTAAGAGGGAGAGTTTTGAGTGTCACGATCCTACCGCCTCATATTTGAGAGCTACACGTAGATGGGGCGTCTAAACAAAGGGGATTTAAGGTAGGCATGGTTATAATATCGTTGAAGAAGGTCATTGTGGAAAAATTCTTGAGATTGGGTTTTTCAGCTACCAAACAACGAGGCAGAATACGAGGATCAATTGGCGGGCCTAGATGTTGTACAGAAGTTGGGATGCTGAGTAGTAGAGGTTTTCTGTGACTTAAGGTTAGTGGCAAGCTAGGTTTGGGGAGAGTTTGAGGTCAAAGACAAGAGAATGCTATGGTACCTAGGCTAGGTGAAGCAATTGCAAGCTCGGTTTGACTCCTTCGTGATATGTCAGATCTCCTAAGGGTGGAATAGCCATGCCGATTCCCTCGCCACTCTAGCTACCTCAGTAGGAGCAAACTTACCTAGGATCATTCTGTTAAGGCTCTAGTACAATACATTACTGTAGTATTCTTGTGCAGTGAATATTGGTACAGAGTTAGTTAGTTGGTTACGACATGTATTAGAAACTTATACTTGGTTAGTTAAGTGATGTTAAGGTTCCAGTACAATACATTACTATAGTATTCTTGTGCAGTGAATACTGGTACAGAGTTAGTTGGTTAAGACATGTATTAGAAGCTTGTACTTGGTTAGTTGAGTGAATAAACTGTAATGTGTTGTACTCTGTTAGTAGTTAAGCAATAGTTGTACTCTGCTAGTTAGTGAGTAGAGTATAAGACTAAACTGATTGTAATATGGAATTCATTGAAGAATAATATAGTGATTAGTTCTCTTTGAGATATTATTGGAGGCCTTGTTCCCTTAAAGAACTACTAGAGTAAGAGTCAAGAAAAATTCAGGATTAATTTGATCCTTATCATTTGGTATCAGAGCCGATTCAGCCATGGTGCAAGAAACTAGATATTCTCTTTTGAGTGACTTTGTTTTGTTGGTACAATAGAGATTGGATGATCATGCTTCTACCATGGAAATTATTTCAAGAAGATTGGAACAATTGGATAATAGTTTCAGAGGAAGATTGGAACAACTGGATAACAATTTCAAAGGAATGCAAGCTATGATTGAAGAAAGGTTACCAGCAGTGCAGCAACAAGTTAATTAGTGAGAAGGTCCAACTCATCATCAAAAAAATCATCTTCCTGAAATTGAGGTGCTGCAACAGCTAATACGCCATCCACGACCTGAGGTAGGTGCTTTAATTCCTAGGCCCATCAAGTTAGAATTTCCCAGATTTAGTGGAGGTGATTTTTCTGCTTGGATCTTTAGAGCTGTGCAATTCTTTCGTTACTATGAAATACCTGAGGAAGAAAGATCTTAAATGCTTCTTTTCATCTTAATGATGAGGCATTAATTTGGTTCGAAGATTGTGAGAGATCTTTGGATTCTTGGGAGACTTTTGTCAGGGCCATTCAAGTTAGATTTGGACCTTCACCATATGATGATCCCATGGAAGCCTTGACCAAATTAAAGCAAACTACAACTGTGGCTACTTACAAAAGCCAGTTTGAGATGCTAAGTAACAGGATCAGAAACTTACATGAATCTCACAAGCTCAGTTGTTTTTTGAGTGGCTTAAGAGATGAAGTTAGATTGGCAGTGAGGCTGCAAAATCCAAGAACTCCGAATGCTGCCTTTGGGTTAGCTAAAACTCAAGAAGAGTATTTGTCCACTTGCAAGAAGGTCTATAGGCCATTTTCTAAGTCTAGCAAAAGCAATTGGCAAGAACAACCAATAGAAAAGTATGACAGTAAGAGTGAGTCTAAGACAAGGGTTCCTCTACAAAAGATTACCTCAACTCAAATGGAAGAAAGAAGAAAAAAAGGGTCTTTGTTATTAATGTGACAAGAAATGGCAGCCCAAACACAAGTGTAAAGGTCTTCGAAGAAGTGCAAGAGGCCAACCAAGGTGAAGCTGTAGAAGTGGATGATAATGCAGATTTTTAGTTGGATCAAGCTGATATCACTCTATATGCTTTGTTAGGCAGTCTTTCCCCAAGTACTATGAGGGTCTTGGGTCAGATTAAAGGACATTAGGCTATAATATTGTTGGACACTGGTAGTTCTCATAACTTCCTTGATTTTGGTTTGGTTAGAACTTTGCAATTGGTTGTAGGCACTACAAGGATTTTGGAGGTGAAGGTGGCTAATGGCGATTTGATTAGAACAAAAGGTGAATGTAAAGACTTGTTAATCAAGATGCAAGGTAAGAATTTCTTGGCGGGTCTACATGTTTTAAATTTAGGGGTTGTGATGTGGTTTTGGGCACTCAATGGTTGAGCACCCTTGGTCTCATCAATTGGGATTTCAAACATTTGGAGATGGGATTCATGTACCAAGGGAATAAGATGTGGTTGAAAGGTGTCAAATCCACAGGTTCAGTCATACAAGATGGTGACTAGTTCTTTAAACAATCAGTTCAAAAAGGTTTGCTTTTGAAAATTGTATCACGATAATTAGATTCATCACTTGCACAACAGTCTGTTCATTCAATGGTGCAATTTGTGTTAGAAGAGTTTGGTGCAGTTTTTGAGGAACCTAAGGTTTTACCTCCATGTAGAGGCCATGAACACCAGATTATTCTTAAGCCAGGAACCCAACCAATCTGTTAAAGTTCATATAGGTTTCTTTGTTACCAGAAAACTGAAATTGAAAACATTGTTAAGGACCAACTTAATTTAGGTTCTATTAGAAACAGTCAAAGTCCATTTTCTTCTCCTATGTTGTTAGTTAGGAAAGCATATGGTAGCTGGAGAATGTGCGTGGATTATAGGGCTCTTAACAATGATACTGTGAAAGACAAGTTTCATAGTCCAGATGTTGTTGGTAAGTTCAGTTTGCAGAATGGCTTATTGCTGTATAAGGGTCGAATTCTTTTAGGTCCAAATTGCAATATGAAAGCTAAGATAATGGATTTGGTGCATAGTAGTCCATTAGAAGGGCATTCAGGATATTTGAAAATAATTCACAGGGCTAAAAGAGATTGGTTTTGGAGGGGAATGAAGAAAGACTTGAAGGATTATATCAAAGGGTGTGAACTTTGTCAAAGAATCAAGCATGAAACAAGTAAGCCAGTTGGATTGCTACACCCTTTAGTTATTCCTCCTACACCCTGGACTTCCATAAGCATGGATTTTGTTGAGGGTTTACCTAAGTCCTTCAAGCAAGATGTGGTAATGGTTGTGGTGGACAGACTTACGAAATATGTTCATTTTATCCCATTGTCACATCCTTATACTGCAGCTAAGGTGGCCACTTTGTTCATGAATCAAATTTTCAAGCTCCATGGGATGCCTACTTCTATTGTAAGTGATAGGGACCTTGTGTTTACATCTAAGTTTTGGAAGGAGTTGTTTAAGTTGCAAGGGGTGGAATTGGTAATGTCCTCAGCCTACCACCCTCAATCTGATGGTCAGACTGAGGTGGTTAATAGAAGTCTTGAGCAATATCTCAGAGCCTTTGCAGCGGAAAAACCAAAACAGTGGGTGAAGTGGTTACCCTTGGCTAAGTTCTAGTTTAATACAAATTACCATATAGCTTCTAAGTTGACTCACTTTAAAGCTCTCTATGATTTTAAACCCCCAAAGATGTTAGACTACATTCCTAGACTCACTAAAGCAGCTGCTGTGGATGAGTACTTATTGTCTAGGCAGCTGATTTTAAGCCTTCTCAAGAAAAATTTGGTGGTTGCTCAAGAAAGGATGAAACTTCAAGCTGATAAACACAGACAGGAAAGACATTTTGAGGTGGGTGATTGGGTTTTCCTAAGGCTCCAACCCTTTAAACAACAGTCCCTTCGATTAAACAAAGTGGGAAAACTAGCACCTAATTTCTTTGGTCCTTTTCAAATTCTGCAGAAAGTTGGCACTATTGCTTATAAGCTAGATTTGCCTCCTAATACAAGTGTGCATCCTGTGTTCCATGTGTCTTGCTTGAAGGCTAAGCTAGGACAAAACATCAATCCAGTTCCTACCCTACCACCAGTGGATAATCAAGGTTAGTTTTCTCCTGAACCAAGAGCCATCTTACAACAAAGGCAAGTTTAGCTCAAAAAGCATAAGCAAGCAACAGAGGTTCTTGTCCAATGGGAAGGGTCTTCACCCAGATGATGCTACTTGGGAGCTACTTCAAGTTTTGCAACACTAGTACCCACACCTTGTGGGCAAAGTGCTATATAGAGGGGGGCAATGTTAAGGCTTTAGTACAATACATTACTGTAGTATTCTTGTGCAATGAATACTAGTACATAGTTAGTTAGTTGTTTAAGACATGAATTAGAAGCTTGTACTTGGTTAGTTGAGTGAATAAGCTGTAATGTGTTGTACTCTGTTAGTAGTTAAGCAATAGTTGTACTCTGTTAGTTTGTGAGTAGAGTATAAGACTAAACCGATTGTAATATGGAACTCATTGAAGAATAATACAGTGATTAGTTCCCTCGAAGAACTACTATTGGAGGCCTAATTCCCTCGAAGAACTACTAGAGTAAGAGTAAAGAAAAATTAAGGAGTAATTTGATCCTTATCACATTCTGGTGGAATATTTAGCTGCTCCTATTCATGACCGAGGAGGGCCCGTTAGGGTTAATAGTGTGAATGCCGGCCCCAGTTGGATGGACCCCATTGTATCCTTCATCAGAATTGGCATTGGCATCCTCCCTGCAGACAAGGCGAACGCTAATAAAATCAAAAGGAAGGCCCCACGGTATTAGTTGTCTGAAGAGTAAAAGTTGTACAAAAATTTCTACTTAGGACCGTACTTGTTGTGCGTGCACCTCGATGCCATCGAGCCTCTACTAGAAGAGCTTTATGAGGGAATTTGTGGTGGTTACACTAGTGGAAGGTCCCCCTGGCCGATAGAGCTTTAACCTAGGGATATTGGTGGCCCAGCATACAAAAGGAGACCTAAGACTACGTTGAGAAGTGTGACTAGTGCCAGAGGTATACCCTAAACATATATCAACCAGGGAGTGTCCTTAACCCATTGAACAACCCATGGCCTTTTTCTTAGTGGGGGTTGGATATCGTTGGGCCGTTCCTAAAGGCCACGGGAAATAGGAGATGGCTCCTCATGGGAACTAACTACTTCACAAAATGGGTAGAAGTTGATCCCCTCTCTAAAATCCGAAACTAGGATGTGAAGCACTTCATTTGGAGGAACATAGTCACAAGGTTCGACATCCCCCATACTTGCTTCTATGACAACGGACTTCAGTTTGACAATAAGGCCTTCAGTTTGACAGTAAGAGCTTCTAAAGGTATTGTAGCAAGTTGGGAATAAAGAACACGTATTCCTCACCTGCTTATCCCCAAAGCAATGGCCATGTTAAGGCAACCAATAAGGTCATAGTAGACGGATTGAAAAAATGGGCCAAAAATTTCTCCACCACCATGTCAAGCAATTGAACGTAGCTCATTAAGTATGAGATCTAATGAGTTGTAGCTTTGTAGTTGGATCTTGGAGGAGGCTAGATTAAAATATCTTACTAAGTCATTGAATAACTGATAGGCGAGTGGAGCTTCCAAAAAGAGAAAGGGCTGCCATCGTTTCAATGTCAATAAAGTGAGTTGTCATGGACATTGGTTGCTAAGCGTGGTGGTATGTTACAATCCAAGTATCCCACATGGCTTAAGTGCAAGCTTGGGCTTATTGGCCTAAGCCTTCATTCTATGGATTAAGTCTCAAAATCTCCCTTCAAAAATCATAACAGTATTAAGTCCATAAAAAGATCTAATATACTTAAAATGCAAAATAACATTCAGATTCTTTTATATCATCACATGGATTTTTGTAATACTGAGGGTTACAGAGAAAGGGTTGATAAATAAGAATTAAAGAAATCTAAGATTTTTCTAGAAAATTTTAGTTTGAAAAATATGATAGAATTAATCAATTTGAACCCAAATCTATCCCAACCCTATTGACATTTAAATCTGCCTTATTACAGTCAAGAAATCCATTAAAAAAAAATCCGTCCACCATCCTTACTTGTATGATTTTGTGAGTGTTCCGTTTTTTGTTTATATTAAAAAAAAAAAAAAAACGCAGTGTCTGTCATTATATTTGATTCGATTTATTTATTTATTATCTTACCATTTACCAACTCTTGATTTCTAATTTTACACGCATTGAATATACAATCATTGGATGTGGTGGTGAAGCAATTAATTCAAGTGTGAAAGTTAAGCTCTAAACAGTTATTGGTGTGGCAGCTAGTGCGGTTGGAAGTATAGTTGTTACTGTAACCGTGGCGATTAAAAGAAGAATGGACATTTTTAGTGTATTTGTCACTGTAACTTTTGTGATTGCTAGTGCGGTTGCAGCAAATATTGTCAAGTCCATTGGACAGTGGGTCATCAAGAACATTATTAAACCAGTTGCATAGTGGCTCATAAGCAACATGGTTACACCAGTTGGACAACGGCTTACTAGTTACACAGGTGAATCAGGTGGACAATGGCTAGGTTATTCGTTTCACTATGCCTGCAACATTGAGAATATGAAGAAAAAGGTGGAGGAGTTAGAAGCTAGAAAAAAGGAGCAAAGTGCCATTGATGCTAGTGGCTAAAACTGTGAAGAAATTAAACAGTATGTTAAGAGTTGGTTGGCAAAAGTGAATGAGATTATGGGAAAGGCCAAGGATTTAGTTATTGAAGATGACAAAAGAGCAAAGACGACAGGTTCCTACTGGACATTGCTGAACTTGAAGCTAAGGCAGTAGCAAAGTAAGAAAGCAAAGAAGATAGTGGAAGATATTGATGAGGTCCTTAAAAACAGCAGATTTGAATCAAGAATGTTGACTATGAAGGGACTTATAGTGGCACTGAAAGATGATAATATCAATTTGGAAGGGGTATGGGGGATGGCAGGTGTGGGAAAGACTACACTAATGAGAGAAGTTGCTAAGCAAGTCAGGGAAGAAAAGTTATTCGATGAGGTGGTTATAGCAACTGTGAAGCAAAGCTTAGACTTCATACAAATTCAAGGAGAAATTGCAGACAAACTAGATCTAAAGCTTGATAAGAAAACTTTAAGCGGAAGAGCAAATCTTCTAAGAGCAAGGTTATCAAAAGAGAAGAATCAGAAGATACTTGTTATCCTGGATGATATATGGAAGAAACTTGATTTGGAAAAAATAGGAATTCCTTGTAATGGATGCAAAGTAGTGGTAACATCCAGGAACAGAGATATATTATCATGTGAGATGGGCACTCAAAAGGATTTTGTGCTTAATGTGTTACCTCAAGAAGAAGCATGGAGTTTACTTGAGAAGATGGTGGGTGATTCTCTCAAAGACAAAAATTTGCAATCAATAGCAACCGAGGTATCAAAAGAGTTTGCAGGTCTACCTCTTGCACTTGTAACAGTTGCCAAGGCATTAAAAAATAAGAATGAGACTAAATGGAAGGACGCCCTACAGCAACTAAGACAACCCTCCTCTAATAATCGCACAAAAATGCAATAAGTTATATATTCATCAATACAGTTGAGTTACGATAACCTTGAAAATTCAGGAGTTACAGCCTGTTTAGATTTTTTTTTTTTTTTTTTTTGATAGCTCATCACTCATCACTCAATTTTCATCACTCATCACTCATTACTCATCACTTAATTTTCGTCACTCATCACTCAAAATACCCCAATTTTCCAAACACACCCATCACTCACTTTTCCATTACTTTTGTTTTAAAAAAAAAAAAAAAAACAAACAAACCGGAAAAGTCAAAGAAATGTGGTTGCAACAGTGTGGCTGGGTTTGTTTTAAAAAAAAAAAAACCCCAAAAGTCAACAAATGCTGCTGAATAGTGTAAAAATTATGGGTTTAATTACAAAAATGCCATTGAGTTGTGAGTTATGGAAATTGAAAACAACCAAAATGTGTTTTCAGTTTCCATAACTCATAGCTCAAAAATCAGAGAATTGAGTGATGGAAACAGAGTTATGGTGCTCCCAAACGGACTTTGAGTTATGGGTCCCACAATTTTTGAGTTATGAGTTATGGAAACAGAGTTATGAGTTATGAAAACTAGAAATCCAAACGGCCCCCTCATTTTTTTTTGCTTTGTGATCATGAAATGAATCTCGGCATTGATTACACGGATTTGTTAAAATATTGTTTTGGGCTGCAATTATTTCGTGGCATTAGTACATTGGAAGAAACAAGAATTAAAATGTTTATCCTAATACAAAGTCCTCATACTCTTGTTTATTGCTTGATGGTCCTCATACTCGTCAATACGTCCTTATGCATGACCTTGTTTGTGATGCTGCCATATTCATTGCATCCAAGGCTCAGACTGTACTAACCATGAGAAGTGATGGTACAGTAAAATGGCTAGGTGAGGTAAACATGAGAATGTACACAGCAATCTTTGTTCATGCTATGAGTATCAGAGAAATTCCTGATACATTGGAATGCCCAAATCTGAGATTCTTGTCTGTGCATGTTAAAGATCATTGTTTTCAATTTTCAAGAACTTTTTTTAAAGGAATGAGGGAGCTCAAAGTTTTAGATTTGACTAAAATGAATCTTTCACCACTTCCTTCTTCAATTAATCTCCTCACAAGCCTACAGACATTGTGTTTGGATCAGTGTGAATTGGGAGACATAGCTATTATTGGAGATTTAAAGAATTTAGAAATTCTCAGTCTTTCCCAGTCTAAATTGACAGAGTTGCCTAGAGAAATAGGGCTCTTAACTCATTTACGATTGTTGGATTTGAGGAATTGTACTAAACTTGAAGTGATTCCACCAAATGTCCTATCAGGTTTGATACAGTTAGAAGAGCTATATGTCAGCATAAGCTTCACTCAATGGGAGATTCAAGGAGTTAACAACGAAAGAGCTACCTTGCTGAGCTAAAGCATTTGTCACAGTTGACCAATTTAGAAGTTCACATTCCTGATGCCAACGTGCTGCCAAAAGATCTAGTTTTTAAGAATTTGAAAAGATACAAAATCTCTATAGGAGATGGTGTGGGATTGGACTGATAATCATGAAAACTCTAGGGCACTAACACTCAAGCTAAGTATAGGCTTTCAAGTAGAGAGTGGGATCAAAATGTGGTTGAATGGAATAGAGTATTTGTGCTTGGATGAGTTAAAGGGTGTTGAAAGTGTCATATATGAATTAGATGTGAAAGGCTTTCAACAACTTAAACATCCCCATGTCCAAAAAAATGCTAAGATTAAGTATATTGTCAACTCAAGGGAGTTGGTTATTGCTGATGTTGTTTTTCCTGCTTTGGAAATATTCTCTCTCAAAAACGTGACCGAATTGGAAGAAATATGTTGCGGCCAACTTCCTTTGACATCCTTTAGTAACCTAACAATCTTAAAAGTGGAACAATGTGACAAACTAAAATTTGTCTTCTCATTTTCCATAGCTAAGGGCCTTTCACAACTTCAAGAATTGGAGATAAGAGAATGCAACATCTTGGGCTCAATAATAATAAAAGAAGAGGGTGGAATAGAAGACAGATGTATGATCTTGTTCCCTCAATTGCATCACTTAGTACTACATCGGCTTCCAAAGCTAATGAGCTTCTTAAGCGTGTCAATCATAAATGATGCTGAAGAAATCATTCCTGAATGCAATCAAGATTTTAATATGCCAGTCCTACAAGAACAGGTACCTTGAATTTTAATTTCCAATATAATGATCCCACAGAAGTGGCACACACCCATGGCATTTTATACTACATGCAGTTAGTGTTGTAAACATTGCTAGTGCAGGTTGAGTTCCCCAACTTGCAAACATTGGAACTGTCCTCTATAGACTTAGAAGAGATGCAGCACAACCAACATCAGGCAAGGTCCTCTTTGGAATTATCAAACATACAGAAATTTAAAAATTTGACTTCCTTGAAGATGCAAGGATCTGGTACTTTAAAATATTTGATGTCTTCATCAACAGCGAGTTCTATGGGGCAGCTCAAATATCTTGTCATAGAGGACTGTAAGGTAATGGAAGAGGTAATTCAAACCTGTACTGAAGATTTGGGAGTGGGAGAAATAATTTCAGGGGTTTTCTTCCCTCGTCTGGAAGGGCTACTACTAAAAAATCTTCCAATCCTTAGAAGATTCTGCAAAGGAAGTCATATCAAATTTCCATCCTTAAAGCATCTATGGATAGAAAAATGCCCTAAATTGAATTCATTCATTTTTAACTCTGTTAGTTCAGGCTTAACTCTGTTAGTTCAGGCATGAACTCAGAGGAAAGTTCTTATACTGCCATGCAACCTCTCTTCAATGAAGAGGTAAATCTATTTTAAATGTCCCCCTGTTGTTTAACTTTGTGTGTATGTATATAGGGTTGTGTTTAAGTTACACCTAATGTAAATTTAAGCAATGTTACACTACTTAATAACTTATCATTTGATTTATATTTTGCAAATCTCACCATCGGATTACATATTTTATATGTTCTTAACATACATGTCAATTTTTATGTTAATCGGATGTTATTTACCATTTAATCCATAAACTCATCTTATATGCATTATTTTAAACTACAAAAACTTGATTTTAAATTGATTGATGACATAATTATTGATCTTTGATCACCTTAAAATTTTGCAAGCATTGAGAACATACACAGATAATGTAATCAAATAGTGGATTTGTCAAATTTTGAATTTTATTAAAAAACATTGAGTAATTAACATTGCTTCAAGTTATGACCTCCCTCTCTCTATATATATCTTATCTTTTATTATGTGAGTTATTATGATTAGGTACGTAATTAACACGGAATGGACTAGTAGGTTGCATTCACTTGTTTGGAAACATTGGAAATCTCCCACATGGAGAACTTAAAAATCATATGGCACAATCAATTAGCTGAAGATTCCTTTTTGAAGTTTCAATTTCTACTCGTTAAAAATTGTGAAAATCTTATGAACATCTTTGAATCTAATATGTTGACAAGATTCCAAAGCCTAAAGAGACTTGATGTATATGATTGTGGTTCACTACAAATAGTGTTTGAAATTCAAAGGCATGATGTTATAGACACATGCTGTGACAGTCATTCCTTTGAAAAAATTGTATTTGTGTCATCTACCGAAGATGAAACAGATATGGAATAAGGACCCTCATGGAATTTTCAGCTTTCAAAATCTACAAATAATTAGCGTTTGGAAATGTGAGAGTTTGAATATTTTATTTCCAACCTCTGTGGCTAGATTTCTCATTCAATTGGAGGATCTTCAGGTAGTCGAATGTGGACAGGAGGAAATTGTTGCACTTGAAGATGGTGCAGAAGCAGCAACAAGACTTGTGTTTCCTAAAGTAACTCTCCTGATGCTGAAGAATTTGCCAAAACTCAAGTGGTTTTCCCGAGGGCTGCGTACTTCAGAATGGCCATTGTTGAAAGTACTAGAGGTGATTGATTGTGATCAAACTGAGATAATTTCTTCAAAAATTTTGAGGATTCATGAAACAGTTGAACAGAGCCAACTTGAGACATTTTCTTCAAAACATCCCCTTTTCTTGGTTGAAGAGGTAAGAGTTTAATTCGACTACTCTTTATAAAGATTTAGGTTTGCAAGAAATATAACCCTGTTTGGAGTAGTACTCATCTCTCATACCAAAAACAAGTTCTAGATGAGGAGTTACTTAGTAAAGCTCATAAATCTATATACTTGCATTAAGATATGTATTCCTAGTATTTTTGTCCACGTGTCTAGAAATATTGAAGTACCAAGGTGACGAATTGTACCAAATTGAAATTTTTGTTCCACAAGAGTATATTGCTCACCTTGTATTTGTTTCACAAGAGTATATTGCTGCATCATTTTTGGTAGACATCTTATATTGGTCAATTGTATTTAGGGCTTTATTCTTTGATCTTTAATTTTTTTGTTATATTTTATATTTGGGGTTTCGTTAACAGTGTGCTATTAGGGCATTTGTTATTGAATTATTTTAGGAAAGTTTTGATACTAATTTGATGAAAAATATAAAAAGTTGTGTAAAAAAGAAAAATCCCTCCTAAAGACTAAACAAATACTTATACTTGTGAAGTAATCATTATACCAAGTGTGCGCAGTGGTTTTACTTTTTTCTTTTCCTATAAAATTTTCTAAAAATATTTTTTAAACCAATATTTTTAGGGCATTTGTTAATTTTTATCTTTATATTTTATTTTTATATTTCTTCTAGATATATTCCAGTAATAAGTTGAGACCATATTAATATTACTATTTGTATGGACTTCACGGAGATAATCCATTTTGTAGCCCCTACTATAAATTCAAGTAGTTGGCCCAAACTTCTGAGGAATTGAATACTAACTCCTATTTTCTTTTGAATAATATCATGATTTTTTATAGAGTACATTTCCCAACTTGGAGGAATTGTCATTGGGTGGAAATTGCATGAAGGAGATAGAACATGGCCAAGTTTTGGAAGATTTTTTTTTTACAAATTAAAAATCCTTTACGTGATCAGCCATCTAGCTGTTTCTAAATGGATTAATTTTCTTAAAAAATCAAATAATTTGGAGAAACTTTTTGTGAGCAAAAGTTCTTGGGAAGAAATGTTCCCATATGAAGAACTTTTTAGAAATGAAAATCATGCTGGGATACTCACGCAATTAAGAGAACTAGAGTTGTTTGATCTACCATTGCTGACACATTTTTGGAAAGAAGATAGACAACCAAGCCCAATTTTTCATATTCTAGAAAATCTACGAGTGTTTCTTTGTGGCAAATTGACAAATTTAGTGCCATCCTCAATATCTTTCCAAAATTTGACAAATCTAGAAATATGGATGACGGTGCATAAAATAGCAGCACAATTACCTGCCTAAGAATAAAGCCATTTGGACCAACCCGTCGGCTTTAGCTTCCTTACCCAAAACTACTGTCTACGGCCCAAAGCTGACAGGACGAATCTGTGGCAGATAGGAAGCTGACGCCCTAAAGGTGCGTGGGGGAGGCTCAAGAGGTGAAGCCGACGAGCTTATAGTGACTTACCTCTCCTACATGCACACGTAAAGATACCGTGTACTCTACGCAATAAAAGAGTGGCTCCGGTCAGGGAAAGGGTTCCGTAAGGAACACGTAACAGAGAGTAGTTCCAGTCAGAGAAAAGGGCTCCGTAAAGAACACGCCATGGAGAGTGGTTCCGGTCAGAAAAGAGGCTCCGTAAGGAACACGCAATAAAGGATGGTTCTGGTAAGGAACTACCTTCTTAGACACGCCACGGACGCCAATTCTATACTACTATAAATACTCTCAAGATCTCATGAACCAAGGTACGCACAATATTTCCCAACTCTAGCACTCTAGGGTTGCGAACATTCATTAATTTAACCTTCGGAGGATCCTTGGCCGATACCACACCGGTACTCCTCTTAGGGTCTTTGGCTTCTGTGTAGTGCAGATTGACCATTGTGAGCACGTGAGGACCGTGCGACTAACTGAGAATTTTGGCATCATCAATGGAAATGTCATGGACTGACTAATTTAGTTACACCCTCAACAGCTAAAAATCTAGTCAAACTCAAGAAAATGAGTGTAAGTGAATGCGAAAGGATAACAGAAGTTGTATTAGGAAAGAGGGGTGAAGCAGGTGAGGTGATTACTCTCACCCAGCTGACATACTTAAAACTTGATTGCTTGCCAAAGCTCACAAGTTTTTATTTGGGAAGTTATCCCTTCGAGTTCCCATCTTTGGAATAAGTAATTGTGTGGCAATGCCTTGAGATGAAGGATTTTTGTCCTGGAATGTTTAAGACGCCAAAGCTAGAAAGAGTACCATCAACAAAAGAACACGAATGGCACTGGAAAGCTGCCTTGAATGCGAATACGTCAGCTTTGGAAGTGCGAACTATAATACCACCACGTGATAGTCTTGTTCAGAAAGGGTAAGTATATTGATCTTTTTAAAGCAATTGATGCATAAACATGATCAATCTTTTCACTCTCCCACTACATACTTATCATAATAGAAATATATTAGAATTATATGAACATTGCCAATTAAGGAATAGTAAAATCCTCATAGATCGCATAAAAATTTCTCAAATCATACATATCATTGTCCATATGAACTTCATAAGCGCACATATAACGATGATACTTTGATGTCGACGGTTTTTAATGCTTGATGCTTTTATTTTCAATATGTTGCTTTCTATTACACAAGGTTGAGAGCTACTCAAAAGATCGTGGAGACCACTTTTAAATTGCTGCAACAGGAACGTGGCTTGTAATTATAGTTTGTGGTAAGATCAAGTTTCTTTCTCTTGAAATCGTTTGGTGAAAGGGTTGTCATCCTTATTTGTTTACTTTAGATTCTAGGTGAAAACACTATTTTGGTCTCTACATTTTAAGGTCACGGTCAATTTAGCTCCAACAGGTTAATTTGATCCCCATTATTTTTAACTTGCAATCAACATAATTGACACATTTAATGCTGATGTGATAAATAAAATAATCAAAATAATATTTTTAAATGCCATATCAGCGTTTAATTTGAAAAAATAATAAAACTAATTTTTATTTTTATTTCGCAGTTTTAAAAATGAAAAAAAATTTGCAATCCCAGATTTTCTTGACAGTCAAACACAAAAACACTTTCTTGATTTTCTATCTTATATCACTGAATTCACAAAAACAGTCAACAACATCTCCCCTCCATACAATTGAGAAATATCCAGATCATAAATAACCAATAAGAACATGAAATTTTAGAACACAAAAAGATTTAGCAAATTTTCCCGATAACCAAACAGGAAAAAAAAAAAAAAAAAAAAAAAGAAGAAGAGAGAAGAACAAACCTAGAATGAGTCAGGTTGGTGTCTTTGTGTTGAGTCCAATCCGACGGCTTTGATGGGGACAAATCCCAAATTGTCAGGGTGGCCAAATTTCTAAACTAAACCAAAATCAAAACCCCAATAACCCATTCAAAACACCAAAGCCACGACAATGCAGATCAACGACAATGGCGTGAGGCAGAGCTTCAATTGGTGGCATGGCGTGGCTAGCGGCGGTCGGACGCAACACCAGTGAATTCAATCTAAAAACCTATTACCCGATTTCCAAATCCTAAGCTTTTTCTATCTCTCTTCAATCTGGTAAACTAAGGAGACATGTGGGTTCAAGATTAACAAACTGGGGCTGGTTTGGTGATTTAAGAAGTGTGGGCTGTTGGCTATAGTTTTGGTTGTTTTCATTTGTGATTGAGATTGTGATAGGGATAAGCAACGGGTTTAATGGGTTATGAATGTTGTGGTGTGGCGTAAGAAATGGGTGTTTATGTTGATGTATTGACTGATTGTGTATATCCATTTTTTTTTTTTTTTTTTTTGTATATCTAAAATCATATTAGATATTTGTGTTTTTGTGGTTTGTTGTTGAGAAAGTGCATGAAAATGCAAAGAATATTTGAGATTCTTTCTTTTAATCTTTAAAATTATAAATTGAAATTTAATGCTCATGTGGAATTTTTATAGTTATTTTATTTGTCACATCAACATTAAATGTGTCAACTATGCACACCGTTTGCCACGTAAGTATTTTCCGTTATTGAGTTAACGGTAAGAATCAAATTGACTGCAGATTGAAAATAGCAGGGAGCAAATTAACTGCTCCCAAAATGTATGAACTAAATTAACTATGTTTCAAAAATGTAAGGATCAAAATGGTGTTTTCGCCTAGACTCTAAATTCTATTGCTCTCTTCTAATTTCTCAACTCTATCGAGTATTTGTTCACAATAAATCTATAAAAGCAAAATTCCATATATAAATTACAATAAATGATTTATTTATTTATTTTCCAAAAGTAATTTCAAAGTAATGTTATTATGTTCTAAACACAAATTGAAGTAACAATGGCACTAGTTCATTTTGATTCTAACATAAGTTCTCCGTTTTGTAAGTCTTGGCTGGGGCTGAGGGGGTATAAATGGTTAAGCCTTTACTCTTTTTTTTTTTTTTTTTTTTAGATACAAGATAGAAATTATGCTCTAACTTAATTTAAGAGTGATGATGCACAACAAAATCAGTAGGCTGGATGCTTCAGATGTTAACGGCGACAGTGATGATCGGACTGAAAACCTGAGGAGATGAACAAACTATCAAAGGCGACTAGGGTGAACCGGCCAGAAACCCTCCGATAGTAAAGTCAGTGTCTTCCTTAACTTTTGGAATTACCAAATACTTGGAAAAATGTTCTTCGTACCTCTTCGTTTGGCGATTGTTCTTCTTATATAATGCATGCCAGGAACAGTTATTTATTTAATAACTTCTCCTGAATTGGAGGATGTCGGAAGGTTCGGAAATAACCTCCATAACTGCTGTGGAGGTTATTTTATTAGGCCGTACATTCCGCAACGGTCATAGGAGATGGTTTCTGGTAGTCTTTGGTTCTGCATGTCCTGAGTCAAGTGCACAAGCCTCGTCTAGAGATGGTATGCAGTGGAGTCAATGTGGTCCGTCCAAGGGTCTTCCAGGATGGACGACCCTGACATGGACGAGCATCCTGGGCCAAGGCATTTCAACTTTTCTTTGGACAACCCCTACGGACAAGCATGGAGTTGGATAATTTTCAAGACACTATCAGTTGCCCCCTGTCCGTGGGTCGTCTAGGAAAATGTAGTATGGTGTTGTTCTTTTGGACGTTTGGGATTAGATCCACGTTTAAACTTGCCACATGTCATGGTATTAGTGGTGAAGATTCACGTCGACTCGTTTTTTTGAGGAGGGTGCCACGTGTCAGCTCAGGGTTGGTTTTGATGATTCGGGTACTAAAGTCTTCGCCTATAAATAGTGGAATTCCTGAGCTGCCCCCCTCATTTCTGAAAATTTTCTTCCCTGACACTCCTCGTCTTAGCACCTCGTCTAGAAGTTTCCCGCGTCCATAGTCATCATTTAGATCCAGGTACTTTCCTTTACTCTTGTCCTTAGGTTTTAAGTTTCCAAAAAATGACTGAAATTGTCCTTTCCTCGTCTAGTAATAGTGTTGAAAAAGCTATAGACGAGTTTCATGATCCTAGTAGCTTTAGTGGGTCGAGTGACAGTAGTAGTGGTAGCAACAATAGTAGTAGTAGTGGGAATACCTCAGACGAGTACACGTCAGGGGTCCCCGGGGTTCCTCTGGAGGTTCTCCAAGAGGAGTTTAGGATGATAACTGAGTCTGAGTCGAGGGCCGGCACTAGTGCTCCCTCGTCTACAGCTCAGGACGACGAGGAGATCGTCTATAGTTGTGCTCTAAATGTCCCGTCTAGGACAAATGACAAAAGGTTAGAGTCTCTAAAGGCTTGGTACCAAATCCCTGACAACTTAAACCCTAGGTTACCCGTCCGTGGGGAATGGTGTTACCAACCCCACTTTAGAGTTGGAATTTATGAGGCTTATCTTTTGGGGGGTTGGAAGTTGCCTCTCAATGCCTTTGCTAGGGAGTTGCTTTCTAGGTTAGGTTTGGCCATCTGCCAACTCAATCCCAATGCATGGAGACTAATTGTCTCTATGCAAGTCTTATGGAGGGAGGTCTTTGGGAGGGATCGTCCTCTTACTGTGGACGAGTTCCTCTATTGCTACAAGCCTTCTGAGATCAATCAATCCCCTGGCTTCCATCAATTCACAGCTAGAGGGGTAGATTACAGATTGATCAAGTCCTTGGTTACCTCAGACAGGAACTGGAAGACGAAGTTTTTCTTCGTCTCTGGCCCCTGGGCTGGGAAGCCAAGTGAAGTTGATAGGGATCCACTTGGTCCCTACACAGGAGAACTAGGCAACCTTCGTCCTGAAGGTATGAGGTTATCTGTCCTTAAATGTTTATATATATTCGATTTGATTGTTCTCGTCTAACGTTCTTTTCTTTCCTTTTTTTTTTTTACAAGCTTTAGACGACCTCACTTGAGCAAGTTCTATACTGAACGAGTTCAAAAGGCTCGTCTATACACTGATAAGATGTTCCTTTTTCTGGTGAGCTTGAGACGTCTTGCAGCTTGGGGTCTAGGTCCTGAACCTTCTGCTGAGGTGATTGCTCACGAACGTACTGTCCGTAGACGTAAGTGTTTGCTTTTGTTTTGCCTTTTTCTTTTTCTTTTTTATTTTATTTATTTATCACCCTCGTCCATTTTTATAGGAATGGCTACAATGAATCAAAATAAAGGCAAGGAGGTGGTGGAAGAGGTGGCTGGGCAGGGGGTTCAATCCCAACCTCGTCCATCAGCTGGTGAGAAAAGAAAGGCTTTGTCCAAGGGGATTGATTTAGGAAAACTCCCAAGCCGACGGAGAGAGAAAAGGGTCAAGCATGGGTCGTCCAAACCTGAGGTTGTCAAGCCTGACCTCGTCCCTCCTGCTCAGCAAACTCCCGTCCATATACATGACGTAGACGACGAGCTCTTCAATCCTACATCCTTGGGCATCCCGTCTACAGCTCAAGTGCCTATCTCGTCTCAGCCCTCTAGCCAAGTCTCTCCCAACCTCATTAATGATGAATACTTAGCTTGGGACAGATTTGAGAGGGTTGTGACTGGTCAGGACGTGGCAGCCTGCTACAACATGTCTTTGAAGGACTTTGAGCACTCTGGTGTTCATGACCTCTTCAAGGTAAACTTTTCTATCTCGTCTTCCCTTCATTTTTATCTCGTCTTATCAGTTCATGCCTAAAAACAAATCTTGTGCAGGCCATGTCTAAGTTCATTGCTGCGTCCAGGCAAGCAACGGAACTGGACAAGACGAGGATCCTGCTAGAGAGGAGGATACAGGAGGTCAAGGACGAGAGTAAAAGGTGGGCTGAAGTGGCGCCAAGGCCAAGGACGAGGTGAAGAAGTTGCAGGACCATGTAGAGGAGCTGAAGTCTGATGTCATAGAGAAGGACACTCGTCTTGATCACCTTTAAAAGAGGAATGACGAGTTGGGTGCTCTTCTTGAGAAGGCTAAGGGAGACGTAGTTGCAGAGTTCAAGGCGTCCAAAGAGTATACTGATTCTTTGGATGCAAACTATGCAGCTGGGTTTGAAGACTTTAGGATGGACGCCTCGGAGAGGTTCCCTAACCTTGACTTCAGTTCTATCAAGCTCAACCTCGGTGGTGCTGCTTCAAGCTCTCTTCTTCAGACGAGTTCAAAAGATGTTAACATCGAGGACGATGCCACCACTCAGCACGCTCAGGACGACCCTAGCACAGGCCCTCCCCAGTGAAGACAGCTTTTGCACTGTACCCCTTTTTTTTTTTTTTTTTTTTTGCTTGGTCCGTTGTTTTGGACCTTTGGATGTAATTAAAGTACAATTAATTCGTCCATAGTTTTTAGGACGATTTCTTAAACAATGTTTCAACTTTATCTAAAGGTTTTTTGGACATGGGTTGTCCACCCTTTATTGAACGCATGTTTGCTTTATTTTTCATTTACTCATTGTATGGACGAACTTATTTTGCACTTCAATAATCTTTAATAATTTTTTTAATTAATTTTTTTTTTCGTCCTTCATAGGGATTTATGGTATGGACAAGCCTTGTTCGTATTGTGAACTTAGAACGGGTTGTCCATGAAGGGTGCCATTGTTGACTGATTATTCCTCGCCTATTTTTTGAACGAGTATTTGCCTATGGACGAGATGTTAGTTTTTTATTTAAAACATAACTTCTTAACTCGTCTAAATTTTAGGCTATTTTAGTCATTGGATTTTGTGCATTTCCTCGTCCATGTCTGGGTTTAGTGCATCAGCTCGTCTCTTGGTTTGGACGAACGTGCCTTATTTTTGCTTTATCTTGTTCTAAGGAAAGCTTACGGACGATACATGCACCGGCTCGTCTCTTGGTTTGGACGAACTTGCTTTGCTTTATCCTGATTAAAGGAAAGCTCATGGACGATACATCCTTGCGTCCAAGGATTTTATTCGTCTTTAGTTCATTTTCACACATACCTGATATATTTGTAAAAATACATCACATATATACTAACTATAAATATTCATCCACAAGAATGGCACATGCTTGAGAGCTAGTGCCTTTAGGGAATTACAAACGTCTTAACACAAATTGACACATTTTAAAACAATAGTAGTAGGCAAAACACTGAAAAACAACTATTACTTCCAAGTCCTGTGGCAATGCTCGTCCATGGTTGCTTTTTACTGATAGTATCTCCTCAAATGTTCAACATTCCAAGGGTGTTCAAGCTTTCGTCCATCCAGGGCTTCCAAATAGTAGGATCCTTACCTTTTGCAGTTGATAACCCAGTAGGGTCCTTCCCCATTCGGTCCCAATTTTCCATGAGCAGGGTTCTTGGTAGCCAAAGAAACCTTTTTTAGGACGAGGTCCCCGATGCTGAAGCGCTTGGGTTTGACTATGGCATCATAGTGTTTGGTCATTAAGTTTTTATACCTTGTCGTTCTCTGCTCCGCGTTCATCATTACCTCGTCTATGAGATCAAGGTTGAGACGAAGCTGGTCCTCATTGTCCTCGTCCTGATACTTCATCACTCTATGGGTGGCCATGTGCACTTCTGCAGGTATGACTGCTTCGCTCCCGTAAGCCAGTTTGAAAGGAGTTTCCCCTGTGGGGGTCCTCGCTGTTGTTCTATAAGCCCAAAGAACGCCTGGTAGTTCATCGGGCCATACACCATTTGCCCCATCGAGCCGAGTCTTGATGATTTTCAACAAGAATCGGTTTGCTACTTCTGCTTGGCCATTTGCTTGCAGGTGGGAGGGGAAGGAGTAATGATTCTGAATTGCGAAGTGTCCGCAAAAGTCTCTAAATAGTGTATTGTCAAACTGCCGTCCATTGTCTGATACGAGCACCCTGGGTACTCCAAACCGACATAAAATGTTTTTCCAGACGAAATTTTTAACATTTTGCTGTGTGATCTTTGCTAGTGGTTCTGCTTCTATCCACTTAGTAAAGTAGTGAATACCCACCACTAAAAACTTCATCTGTCTGGTTCCCAATGGAAAAGGACCCAAAATGTCTAGTCCCATTGCGCGAAGGGCCAAGGGGCCATCATAGGAGTTAGGTACTGTGCAGGTTGTTTGGTGACGTTGCTGAATCGTTGACACTGGTCACATACTTTGACATAGGCTCTTGCGTCTGCTTGCATGGTTAGCCAATAGTACTCTGCACGGACGATTTTATGCACTAGTGCTCTTGCCCCCGAGTGGTTTCCACAAGACCCTTCATGAACTTCTCTCAATACGTAGTTTCCCTCGCCTGGAGCTAAGCATCTCAAGTAGGGCTGGGAAAAACCCCTTTTGTACAACACATCGTCTATGAGGACATACCTGGCCGACCTGATTCTTAGTTTCTTGGCCTCGTCCTTCTCCTCCGATAACCTTCCATCTTTTAGATAAGCCAATATTGGTGTCATCCAATCGTCTTCACCTTCTATTTGCTGTATTTCTGGTAGATCTACGCTTGGCATGTATTGAATTTCGTCAAAGTCGTTCGAAGCGCTACCGGTCGAGGCCTCTTTTGCCAAAACATCTGCTTCCACGTTCTATTCCCTTGGAATTTGAATGAAACTAGCTTCTTTGAATTTCTTTACAAGGCGTCTCACTTTATTGAGATATTTCTTCATGCGTTCTTCTTTGGCTTCGTATGTCCCATCACCTGGCCCATGACTAGCTGGGAATCTCCATGGACGAATATTAACTCTACTCCTAAGGACTTTGCCAACTCTAGCCCCTTCAGGAGGGCTTCATATTCCACTTCATTGTTGGTTGTTGCATACTGCAGGCGAACTTTATTCTCCAATTTATCGTCTTCTGGGGATTTCAGAATAACTCCTATCCCCCCTACATGTAACGTGGAGGACCCATCTACATGAATGATCCATCTTCGAGCGCCACCTAGCTCGTCCAAACCTTCATCGTTGAGAGTGAATTCCGCAATAAAATCTGCCAATACCTGCGCTTTTATCGCGCTCCTCGGCAGATACTTGATATCAAATTCTCCAAGTTCAATAGCCCATTAGACTAGTCTCCCTGCAGCTTCCATCCTGTTCATTGCCTTCTTCAATAGATGGTCTGTCAGGACATTAATGACATGTGCTTGAAAATAGTGTCTCAACTTCCTCGAGGCCGTAATTAAAGCAAAGGCCAATTTTTCCATCATAGGATACCGTCCTTCTGCTCCTCTCAGAGCTCGCCTAGTATAGTAGACTGGCTTTTGTACCTTTCCTTCTTCTCTGATCAACGCCGAGTTTACTGCATGCGGGGACACCGCCAGATACAAGTATAGTTCTTCACCAGGTACGGACGGACTTAGCAACGAAGCTGTGGTCAGGTAGCTTATAAGGTCTTGGAATGCCCTTTGACATTCGTCTGTCCACTCGAAGGCTTTTTTAAGAACCCTGAAAAATGGTAAACACTTGTCAGTTGCTTTGGAGACAAACCTGTTGAGCGCAGCAATTCGTCCAGTGAGTGCTTGGACTTCTTTGATGTTTCCTGGCGGCTTCATGTCAATGATGGCCTGGATCTTGTCGGGGTTCACTTCGATCCCTCTACGTGAAACCATGAATCCAAGAAACTTTCCCGACGATACTCCGAAAGCGCACTTGCTAGGATTCAGCTTCATATTATATCGCCTAAGCGTGTCGAAGGTCTCTTGGAGATCATTCAAGTGGTTCTCCTCGTCCAAACTCTTCACTAGCATATCGTCTACATAAACCTCCACATTTCGTCCTATTTGCAGCTGAAACATCTGATTAACCAGCCTTTGGTAAGTTGCCCCTGCGTTCTTTAAACCAAAGGGCATCACCTTATAACAAAAAAATCCCTGGCTCGTTACAAAGGATGTCTTTTCCTAGTCTGCCTCATCCATCTGTATTTGGTTATAGCCAGAGAAAGCGTCCATGAAGCTTAACAGCCGATGACCAGCTGTTGAATCCACCAACTGATCGATGCGTGGCAAGGGGTAGCTGTCCTTGGGGCAAGCTTTATTCAAATCAGTGAAATCCACACACATTCTCCACTTGCCGTTTGCCTTCCTAACCATCACCACATTGGCCAGCCACTCTGGGTAATAGACTTCCCGAATAAACTACGCTGCCTTCAATTTGAGGACTTCCTCTTTAATAGCCTTATCCTGTTCTGGCTCAAAAATTCTTTTTTTCTGACGGACGGGCTTGTAAGACGGGCATACATTCAGCCTATGTGTGATGACACTCGGATCGATTCCCGGCATGTCCTCGTGAGTCCATGCAAATACATCAACACTCCTCTGTAAGAAGTGGACGAGGTCTTGCTTTGTTTCATTCTTCATGCTCGTTCCTATTCTAGTAAACTTTTTGGGATCACACTCGTCCAGAAGAACGTTCTCCAATATTTCCGTAGGCTCTGCAACAACTCTTCTTTCCTCTATGTTCATTGTCTGTGTTGCCTCGTCCATGGTTAACATGGCTAGGTAGCATTCTCTCGTTACTAGTTGATCTCCTTGCACTTGTCCCACCCCGTGTTCTGTAAGGAACTTGACTGACAAGTGGTAAGTGGACGTTACTGCCTTCTACCTGTTCAGGGTAGGTCTTCCAATGATAGCATTATACGATGACGAACAGTCCACCACAAGGAAATTTATTTCTTTGGCTATCTGCTGTGGATGTGTCCCCACCACCACGGGCAGCGTAACTATCCCCACTGGTTGTACCTTCATTCCTCCAAACCCTACTAAGGGTGAGTTCACTGGGCGGAGTAAGTCTCGTCCAAAGTTCATTTGCTGGAAGGCGAGGTAATACAGGATGTCCGCTGAACTGCCATTGTCAACTAGTACCCTTCTGGTTGTATAATCTGCGATAAGCAGGGTAATAACAATGGTGTCGTTATGGGGGTGGTGAAGTCTCGCAGCGTCCTCGTCTGTGAAGGCAATAGATTGTTCTTTAGCTTCCCTCGTCTTGACAGGTCGTCCTGAGAGTTAAACGTTCTGTACTACCTTTAGGTATGTCTTTCGCGACCTGGAAGTTTGTCCTGTTGAGTTTCCTCCTATGATCACCCTTATTTCTCCCAGCGGAGGTCTGGGCGCCTCTTCCAGCTTTCCTTTCAACTTTTCATCCTTCTGATCTTGTCCAAGGAAGTTCCTCAGTTTTTCCTGCCTGATGAGGTTTTCTATCTGCTGCTTTAAATCGAAACACTCGTTCGTGTCATGCCCGTAGTCTCTGTGAAAACGACAATATTTATTCCTGTTGCGCTTATTGGGATCTCCCTTCATCTTTTCTGGCCATTTCAGGGACGGATCATCCTTGATCTGCATGAGCACTTGGTCAAGTGGGACATTCAGAGGCGTATAGTGCTGACTTCTTCCTGAAGATGAAACTGGCTTTCTATTATCTTGATCCCTTTTCTCCCCAGCGTGGGCCTTCTTTGGACGGGGAGCCTGCTCCTGGTGACGGGGGTTGTCTCCTTCCCTTCTTTCAGCTCTCTTCCTCTTCTTAGCTATGATCGCATCTTCTGCATTCATGAAATTTTGGGCCGAATGGACGAGCTCAGCCATGGTCTGAGGCTCATGCTCATAGAGCTTATGGATGAACAAGTCAGAATTGACCCCGTTGTGGAAGGCTGCCAGTAGTAATTTGTCATCCATCTCGTCCACAGTGAGGGCTTCTCTGTTGAAACGGGTAATGAAGGAGCGCAAGCTCTCATTTTCCCCTTGCTCGATTGTTAACAAACTGGACGAGGAACGCTTATGCCTTTGTCCTCCAATAAAATTGTTGACAAACAGTTTACTCAACTCTTCAAACGAACTTACAGAATTTGGAGGTATTTTGCTGAACCATATCGTGCCGGTCCTTTAAGCGTGGTAGGGAAAGCCCTACACATGATCTCGTCTGGAACTCCCTGGAGATGCATTATGGTTTTGAAGGTTGCAATGTGATCGCATGGATCACGCGTCCCGTCATATGAGTCTAAGGAAGGCATCTTGAACTTGGCATGTAGGGGATGGCTGTTGATGGAGGCTGAGAAAGGGGAGTCCGTTCGGTGAACCAAGTCTTCCACGGGATTCGTCCTCCTCATGTTCTCCCTCATTTCATCCATGGCTTTACGCATTTGGTCCATTTCCCTCTCCAAGTGCGGCACTCTTCGTGAAACGGTACCCCTCAATTGGCCTTCGGGGTCGGCGTTTTCTCTAATCTCTTGACTCTGGGGTTGTCCTTCCTCGAACCTCTCTTGACGCTGCCTCCGCAAGCGGGTTAACTCTGCCATGGCGGCTGCCATGGATTGTATGTGTTGGATGGCAGGCTGTTAAGCGACTAGCGCTGACTGTCGATCGCGGTTAGGATTGCTGGAGGCATCCCTACTTTCTTGGTGGCCTGGGCTGGTAGCCCTTGATCTTGTCCGAACCATACAGCCTTTTGCTGGAGGAAAGTAGTTAGTACAAACTTACGATTCCCCACAGATAGCGCCAACTGATGATGCACAACAAAATCAGTAGGCTGGATGCTTCGGATGTCAACGGCGACAGTGATGATCGGACTGAAAACCTGAGGAGATGAACAAACTATCAAAGGCGACCGGGGTGGACCGGCCAGAAACCCTCCGATGGTAAAGTCAGTGTCTTCCTTAACTTTTGGAATTACCGAATACTTGGAAAAATGTTCTTCGTACCTCTTCGTTTGGCGATTATTCTTCTTATATAATGCATGCCAGGAGCAGTTATTTATTTAATAACTTCTCCTGAATTGGAGGATGTCGGAAGGTTCGAAAATAACCTCCATAACTGCTGTGGAGGTTATTTTATTAGGCCGTACATTCCGCAACGGTCATAGGAGGTGGTTTCTGGTAGTCTTTGGTTCTGCATGTCCTGAGTCAAGTGCACAAGCCTCGTCCAGAGACGGTATGCAGTGGAGTCAATGTGGTCCGTCCAAGGGTCTTCCAGGATGGACGACCCTGACATGGACGAGCATCCTGGGCCAAGGCATTTCAACTTTTCTTTGGACGACCCCTACGGACGAACATGGAGTTGGATAATTTTCAAGACACTATCAAAGAGTATATGTGTGTGAAACTCCCTCTTGGAGACTTGAACCTCGGCCCTTGCCTTTCTCCCCCCCCCCCTCCCGCTATATTCAATTGGTTTAACACTAATTAAAGAAGCCTTCAACATTTTTTTTCCTGCCAGGAATAGGCTAATGAAGATTCGTCATGCGATAACTCAAATTAGCATGCCCTCTCACAAAAACATAGCTAATTTTTTTAATTCCTTTGTTCATATTTGCATGCCTTGCTTGTGTATAAAGAGGACTAATTACCAATAGGACATGCTAATACACGCACAAAACTGCCACATAGCTCAAACTTGGCTCTAAAGCAGAATATATCTCAAGAAAACTAACAGAGTAGCCAAGAGAAAATGCTACAAGCAGCATGATTCAAAGCCATTAAAAGAGCAAAAGCTTCTAGATTATCAAAGCCAATCAATCAAGAAAAAAATAGAGGAAGATATGCAGCATAATGTAGAAAACTATTAATGCATCCAACAGTGACATACTAAAATGTCCTTGTTTTATTTAAAAAAAAAATGTCATTGTTTTGAAGACAAATCTTTGTCCTCCTTAATTAAATATTGCTTCTAATTGATGTAGAACAAATAGCAGAGACCTTCTTGGAGCAACAAAGGCACCAAAAATCACTACGCAAGATAAAGAGGGGTGTCAGTAGAAGCTATCAAGGCGATGATATCGGAATTGCATGAAATTTGGAGTGTTGAAGGAAAATGACATTTTGACCAAGACTTGAGTCTTTTTCTAGAAGGTCGCCCTAATTTTGGCAAATTCCTTCGTTAAGGGTCCGAAAACAATGTTTTTACTATTTTTAATAGTGTTTTTTTTTTCTTTAATAACTTTTAGTTTAAATGTCAAAATAAGGTCTTGTCTATTTCAGGACGTTTCTTAGGGAAAGTAGTATTAATTTCTGCAATTATCTCATTATTGCTATTTTTAGCAATAATTACTATTTTGCCACCTAATTACATGATCAGCGCGAATTAGAGTTTTTTGGGCGTGATTAGCCCTAGTTTTTCCTTTCTACTATTTAAACATATTATAACTTCTAAGACAATTCATTTTCAGATTAATAAAAATACAGACTTCATCTATTATTTCTTTCTGGTGGATTCCAGATCCCTATCACCTTGTGGATCAAGGGACTCCTCGTGGATTCAAGGTTTTGATTTAGAAGCTAACGTATTTAAATCCCCCCCCCCCCCCCAAGAAGACAACGTGTTTGTTTTCTTATATCTTCCGCAACATCACTAATTAATTGGCTTTTAAATCCGAAGCACATCTTTAGTAGTCAATCACTTTTACCCTCCTTCCAGTAGTCCAATCTCTTGCAAGTAATGTTCTACACTCCTGCCTCCAAAGCCGCCATGTAACTTGCATCATTAAAGAAACCAAGTCAACTAGATTGAGAAGCCCTTAATTCATAATCCGTGAATAAAACATAACTTAAATGGAACATGTCTTATTATTTAAAATTTAAAAGGTAACTTTGGTTGTTCAAAGAAACCTGGGAAGCACGGGTGCGACTCTAAGGGTGTTGCACCCGTGTCCGACACACACAGACACGCCATGTGGTTGTTGACGCGGCTGCACATGCGTCCAAGGCGAATTAGTCTTTTTCTTTATTTTTAATTTTCAATTTCTAATTCGGGCTAATTAGGTTCGAAACGGGCCAAAACAACCCTGAATCAATTTGATTTGTGCCGAAATAAGTGTTTTTTATTAATAAAAAAAAAAAAAAAGGCAAAACACACCGTTTGACTCTAGTGTTTTCTTTCCCTTCTTGTTCCCTTTCCACGTCTTATTTGTTTTTTTTTTTTGTAAAGTTCCCAAATAATTTGGTAATTGTATCAATTTAAATAATTACTTACCATTAAAAAAATAATATTATTTTGCAAAATTTATCCCCCCCCCCTAAAAATTGGCTATATATATTAAATTGATCCCAAAGGTTCCTTATCTACTATTGTTTTTAAATTGGTATATGTTTACCATTATATGAATAAATATGCTTAGCAATATATAGAAAACATAAACAAAAATATTTTTAATAAATTTTTAATAAACGTATCGTGCCGCACCAGCACCTTACTTTTTCAAAAATTACCGAGTCACCGTACCGCACCGCACCCACACCCGCACTCGAACCCGAACCCAAATCCGCACCCGTGCTTCCTAGGAAGAAACCCAAATATTGGTGACAAAAACAGTTCAAAGCAACAATGGTAGATGTCATGGCCAATAGTACAATTAAAATCATCGCTAAAATGATTTTTACATGATGGTTAATGAACGAGAATGAAACAAAAAACAAGCATTCTCCCCCACCCCCCAAAAAAAAAATCACTCAGATTGGAGTCAGTAAGCAACGGCTTGCTGTACCATATATACAACTATCTATTACCTGTATTATCTCAATTCTTATGCTCAATTACAGAATCTATCAAATTTAATGCATCTCAATGCAGCAAAAAGATTAACACAGATCACTTCCCCACATCTATTGAAGTTTTTTTTTTTTTTTTAATCAAATTTGAAAAGGCAAACCATCCAAAGTCTAGTTAAGTATCTTGCAATACATTCAGTTTGTGAGATTAAAATTATGCACAAGCTTAATTTAAATTTTCCCAAAAATCATACACTCATGTCCACTCAATCTCAGGTTAGCAAGCACTGGAAGAAGCTAGAGCTCAGCTCAAGCTTGGAATAACAACCCATTTGATCATTAATTAAGGGGTACAAAAATGGGTGGGAAAAAATCAAGTTCCAAATATTCACCTTCATTGAATAAGTTTCCAAAACCTAGGTTGGACAAGCTTTGGTTTGCTCAAGAATGGGCTCAGTAGCTCAAGAGAATGTGCTTAAATCAGGACTCAAACAGTCATCCATTTGCATATGAGAGACGGTGATCAAGCCATGTCAAACAGATCATGAATATGTTAATTTCTCGGCAACCTTAGAGCACAAGTTTCATCAATTTGATTAAGAAGAACAAAAAAAAAAAAAAAAGTACATGGTCACACGAGGTGGTACTAATTTTATTTGTAAATAGAATGGGCAAGAAACAGAAATTTTATAGAACATTCTTAGCTATATCCCTATTAGGAGTAAGGTAAATAAAAAAAAAAAATAGACAAACTAGCAAATTAAGAAAGCACAAATCTTCTCTGTTGTTGTAGATCTGGACCCTTTATCATTGTGTTTTTGATCAAATTAAGGGCAATTTGATGAAGAGCAAGGAAACAAGCAAACATGCAGCGTGCAGTTGAATTATATATTTGAGTAAGCAGTACAGAGAAGAGGAGTGAACCAGGGAATTGAGTTCAGCATTATATTAATTCACCAGTATTGTCACCAAATTCCAATTAATGGACTACGAAAACAGAGGCTGGCTCAAAAAAACTGAGAAAAATATAATAATAAAAATTCAAGAATTGGGTAGAGTGGAATCGCAGAAAATGAAACTCTTCTTAGTTGACAATGTTGGGTTAACTCTCTCTCTCTCTCTCTCTCTCTCTCTCTCTCCCCCATAATTTTTGAATACTTGTAGAAAAAAATTGCCTTTGTTTTTAATCTTTTTTTGCTGAATGCCTTTGTTTTTAATCCGATGTTGTCATCTGTCTTGGGTTACATTCAACACCCTATCCCCAATTTTGAGTTACTTATATGTCCTGGTATATCATATATGTTATCACTAATTTGTTTCATGGAGTTTCAACTTTCAAGTCGATCAAGTATAGGACTCCAAATTTGCTTGCAAAATATCATATGGTGGCTCTTAATTTATCGGATCAGGTTGCTAAAAGATGGCTGATGAAAACAGTGAAGGATGTGAGAACTTGGTTTGATTTTGAGGTTGGGCTTGTGTGGTTTGAATAGATGAGTTAATTTCAGAGATGGTTTGATGTATTTTTAGTCTTAATTTCAGGTTGGACTTAAGATTTCATTGGGCTTTGGTTGATTAGTTTTGATTTGTGATATCCACTTTTATCATATGGGTTGGCTGATTTAGTTGATTTGGTCGGTTTGTGCCTTTTAATTGGGTCTGGCTTTGAGTTTATTTGCAGCTGTGTATGGGCTTGTGAGAGTTGAGTTCATTAATGAAGTTGGTATATATTCTTGGGTAACGAACCGGGTATAGTTCTCTTAAGAGTTTGCTTCGAGTTTGCATTCTGAAATTTGACTATTTTATTTCAACGTGACCGTATCATTATCAAGAATTTTTTTTTTTTAACAACGAATCTCTATTTTCTTTTGGCTTGTATCAGATCAACTAAAATTTAGAAATTAATTGAAAAAGAAAAGAAATTTAAAAATTGGTTAATGGATATCCAGTCATTATCTCTTTCAGTTGTGGGCCTAGCCCATGAATTATGACCTGTGAAAAAGAATGCACTGGTCCTATGCATGTTCATTCACTATCTCTCCCGACGAATAATTAGAATTTTTTTTTATATGGTCTTATGCATAATTCTCTACCGAAAATAAGCTCATATAAGGCTAACACTGTCACTTTCAACTTATAAATAGGCCAGCGAAACAGTTAAGATGAAGGGCCACAAGTCAAATTTTGTAGTTGCTGGGATTGACTTGCTTCGTTTCTTGACTTGCTTTGGTCTTTGCTCATACATGGCCTGATTTTTTTGGTAACATCACATGACCTGATTTACTTACATCATAATTACTTCATAAGAGATGCATGCATATGTGAAGACATGCCACTTTTTAAAAAATATTTTCAATTTTAATAATTAGATCTTAAATATCTCTGTTAAAAACACGTAGCTATACTAACTCATCACAAGATAGATTCTACTGCAGATGAATATGTACCATAGGTGCACCAAGTTAGTAATTAGGATTATTGTCATAGTTTGGTATGCAAGTTAAGGAGAAAATGGGCATTTGCCCATTTCGCCAAAACTTTTTAGCAAAATGTCTCATATTTAAAACTATTTAGAAAAATGCCTCTATTTTGAAACTCGATTTTGTAAAAATCAAGTTTTAATTTAAAACTCCATTTTTTGACAATCGAGTTATAGTGAACTAAAAATTAAAAAATATATATATATTTCTGGAACTCGAGTTCCAAAAAAAAAAGAAAAATCTAAATCCACATTCGCTATAACTCGATATTCAAAAAATTAAGTTTCAAAATAAGGACATTTCTCTAATTAATTTGAAACATGTGGCATTTTACTTGATATTTTTTTTTTTTTTTTAAAAGGACAAAAGTCCATTTTGGCCCTGCACGTTAATGCAAAATTTAATATGACTACAAGTCTCTCTCTAGTCACAGTAGTTTATGGGGATTGTTAAAATTAAGAGAAATGCTACGTCCACAACATTTCTCACAACATTCTCACAACAAATCTTAGTTGGCAAGTTGTTATTTGCTATTACTAGTGGGTAAGAAAGTAATTTCAGTATTAGATTTAAATTTAAAACCTGTAACAACCTGCCAACTAGGATTTGTTGTGAGAAATGTTATGGACGTAACATTTCTCTAAAATTAATAGTCCTTGATAAAAGTTAGCACCAACCTTTTGTACGGTTGCATAAAGTTTGTAGCAATTTTTGTTTGTTTGTTGAAGATAGTTGGTTCGTAATTTCTAGATATTACGAATAAACTTTGGTACGAGCTTAATCGCGGAATTATACATCCGCTAATGTGAAATTGTGAATCTCTACGTGCTCTGTGCACATATAGAAGAGTTGAGTGGGCAACTATTAGTCTATTACTTTCTTTTTTGATTTTTTTGAGATTTATTCCATGCAATCAAAATTCCAAAGTCAAACAAAATCCAATTCTTTAATTTTATTCTTTGGCTTTTTTCTTCTCAAACTGTTTCTTCTAGATCTCTCTCTCTCTCTCTCTCTCTCTCTATATATGTGTGTGCGCACGCGCGCATGTTTAATAAGTTATTTTTATGTTCATATAGGCAATTAGAATTTAGATATTATGTAAGTTCAATATGTTAGTCATAATAGAATAGCACCATATATCAAAAACTGATTAGTGTCTTAGTTTGATGATAAACAGCTATCATCAAAAACGGATACCATAGGTTAAAATGGTCTAAAAAAAAATTAAAGGATAATTTAGTGTATGGAACAAGATATTATTTATTTATAACATAGAAATTGCCATAGGTTGAAATGGTCTTAAAAAAAAAAAAGGTTAAATGATGATTTAGTGTATGGAACAAGATATTATTTTATGCCGTAGAAATTTTTTGCAAGTGGATACCATGTTTCAGTAAAGGAAAAGAAGAAAGTGAATACCATGCTGATCAGGGGTGTGCTTCCTCTAATTTTCATATTAATACCATTGTGATATTGAAAAATTAGTTTAAGAAAACCGCCAAGCCCACCCTTAATCAAGCACCTCATGGAACCACATAGTGATTATGAAGGGATAAGCAAGAGAAAGAGTTTTTAAACCTACAAAGGTCCTCAAATAAAAATGGGTTTCATAAATGGTCAAGTAAGTCAAAAATTTATTGTATTTTGGGTTTTAATCTGTCAGATAAAAAAGAAGCTATAATTTGTTAATATGCTGATGTCAAACACACACATGTTCAAGTTTGATTTATTTTATTGTTAAATGAGCTCCAACTTGTTCAAAAACTACTTGACTTTTTTTTTTTTTTTTCTCTCATATATAGTAATCGATATGACAAAAACATTTTATCTTTTCACAAATCTATACTAAAAAGTAATAAGTAAATTATTATTGAAATTATAATTGTAACGACTCAAATTTGGTTCTCAAGTCCGAAAAAGTGGATGGACCAACCAAAAAATAAATAAATTTGTAGAGTGTAGGTAAAGAAAACTGGGCTAACTTGAATTAGACAATCAATAGGACGGGTTTAGATGATAAGAAGAATGAAATAGACAAGTTTAGCTTCAGAAAGTAGTCCTTGGCCAAGATCCAAGGAGATCAATTCTGGTATATAATGTTCTAATTTGGTTATACATTTGGTTCTTAGTGGCTACAGTGTTTCTTTCTTGATTTTCGGATTCCTCCTTTTTAAGGTGTACTCCTCCATTTATACTCCTTCCTCGTCTCCTCTTTGCCTTCCACAGGCAGTCTAAGTGGTTAGTGTTGATATTTATCCCATCCACCTTTTTCAGAAGTCTTTGTGTAGCAGCTATAAGGCTAAGAATCACTGTTTAGATATCATCTCCACATTAATGCGGTCAAAGGGTTAGATGCAGAGCATTTAATGCGGTAGCTGCAGCTTTCTCCTTTGATATTTTAGGATATTCCCTTACTGTACACTTCAGCAATGCTTATCTGCTCCGATAGAGCCTTTTGAGGTATTTCCCTATGTGGCAGACCGCCAAAAAGTACCTCGACTTGTTTATCTGAGGTGATATCTCTTATTGGAACTACCTCCTTGGTTATTGCACTCAATAGTAACTTCCTTATCTACTAATGCAGACTTCCTTGACAGAGTTTACTTATTCTTGGACAAACCTTTGTCATCGGCTTGGGCTTTAGGCCCAATATGTTCATGGGTAAGGAATTCCTGGCCCAATACTCCTACAATAATATTTGAGTTACTTAGATAAATTGATTTTCATTTATAAACTTATTAAAATTAGATTTACTAGCTTTGTATCATTAAAAATTACTACTTACGCTATCAATGAATTATAATACTAAATTGATATCTTAGGAATTTATTTACAAATTTACAAAATACAAAATTACATATTATATTTATATTAATATATTTTGATATATGTATATATAATATATAATATTATATACAATTAATATTAATCTATATTTTGGTTTAAAAAAAATTAATCTATATTTTTGTTTGCAAATCTATAATATATAGAGAATTAAAAGTGTTTTACTTTTGGTTGATATTATAACATTATGCCACATATGATTTTAAAGTCTTATAATTTTATACATATATAATTTTAATTTTATTATTTATTTAAAAATTTCATTAGAATTTTGTTACATTATATTTTATTTAAATAGTGAAATTTATAATTTCATATATGTAGGGGTAAAAGCCCAAAATCATATATTGGACCTTGGGCCCTATCTGGGGACGTTGGCTTGTCCGAGAATGATGAATTAGTATGGAAGGCTCCGGCCTAGACTCTCTTGAATACAAGAGAGGGAGAAGGAGGCTCGAGGAGGAATTTTTCCTCGGACACAGTAAACATTGGACAAATTCGTATTCACGCAATGGAAGCAACCCCCATAGAAGCCTCGGAAACAGGGACACAGCCCATGAACTTGCCAGAAGGAAAGGAAATCCAAAACCGCCAAGGGAGATCCACCGCATTAAATGCATTGCAGTTACTTTTCTAGCCGCATTTATGTGGAAAATACTTCTAAACAGTGCTGCCTTGGCTACCACAACTCACAGGAAGCCAAGAGGGGTATTTGAGGGGACAGATACTCAAGTGATAGTGTGGATGGTCAACAAGTGTAAGGTCAAGATCACCAAGACGGTGATATATAATGTAAGAAACTCCTGAAGAAGGAGAGGGGGCACTTGTAATAGAACTTGAAAAAGCAATATAAAAAGATCAGTCTCCTCGAATTTAGCGGAGAATATTGCTCTCTTTTGATCGTTGATTTTCTTTCTTTCTTTATTGTCTTAACCTATTGGCCTGTTACCTATCTCACTGTAACCCATTTTTTTAACCCACTCCTCTACAAATTAATTGTTGGGACTTTTTGGATTTGGGCCTAGAGTTCAAATCTAGCGCTCACAATATACATATATAATTGTAGGAGCATTGGGCCTAGGAATTCATTATCTATGTACATGTTAAGCCTAAAGCCCAAGACGAGAACTAAGAGTTGTTTGAGGATGGGTAAACTCTATCAAAGGACTCTGTGTTAATAGATAAAGAAGTTAGTTTTGGACATAATAACCCAGGAGGTAATGCTGAGGATAAACTTCGCCTTGGATAACCAAAGCCGAGGTCCGTGTCGGTGGTCTGCCATTCAGGAGAACGTCCAAGAGAGTTCAGTTGGAACGGATAAGTATTGCAAAAACGTATAGCAAGAGAGAGTCTTAAAAAAATCAAAGGAAAAAGCTGCTACCACCGCATTAAATGCTCTGCAGCTAACCCTCTAGCTATATTAATGTGGAAGTGATACCTGAACAGTGGTTTTCAGCCTTACAACTATTACACCTAGAAGATGCTGATGAAATAAGTATCAGCACTGACCATCAAGCCTGCACGCGGAGGGCAAATAGGAGAGGAGAAGAGGGTATAAGTACCGTATTAAATGCTCTGCAACTAACCCTCTAACCACATTAATGTGGAAGTGATACTTGAACAGTGGTTTTCAGCTTTACAGCTATTACGCAAAGACTTCTGAAAGATGTTGATGGGACAAGTATCAGCACCGACCATCAAGCCTGCACGCGGAGGGCAAATAGGAGAGGAGAAGAGGGTATAAAATGGAGGAGATACCTAGAGAGAAGGGGATCGAAGATTGGAGAAAGAAACACTGTAGCAATTAAAAACAGACTCTGTAATGAAGTTTGAAAGAAATATATAAGACTTAATCTCCTTGGACTATGCCGATGACGATTTTACCTAGTTAGATCATTTTATTATCTTCCTCTTGTCACTTTAATCTATTACTCTCATTGCCCAACTCGTTAAAACCCAGTTTTCTAACTCATTCTCTACAAATTCATTATTTTGAACTTTTTGAGCCTAAGTCTATTCATATTGTGGGCTAGGAATCCAAACTACAACCTTACAATAATCATTATAAATTACTAAAGTTTTGATATATAAATCTATATACAAACACATTCATAATAAATATCCATTACTAATTTTCAAAATTATCAAATTTCAAATTTAATCAAGAAATAAAAATATATATATTATATTAAACTTTCTTATGAATTAACTATGAACTTTTTTTTTGAGAAGGAATTAACTGTGAACTTGATTCTTCTTAAAAAAAAAAAAGATTAACGAACCTGACTCATCTCACAATTGAGTATAAATTTACGCGTAAACATGTGTATCACGTAAATTACAACCTAGCCCCCAAGGCCCTCCCAGCTCACAAAAGAAGTTGCCAAGAATTTTCTATTTTCACTGAATAACGACACTGGTGTGAATTGAATGTGATGGCACATGTTTTCTTGAGTGGTGGGGTCATATCAAGGTTTTTGTGCCAAAAGTCATATCATCATTTCTTTTCTGTCTGAGCCTTTTCATCTTGATTGGTTGCATTTGCTTTTCGGTTTTTCTGAGGGTAAATATATTTTAAGTTTCTATATTTTGTATATTTTTTATTTTGGTATTTACATTTTCATTTTATTATTTTTAGTTCTTACTGCAGTTAACGTATTCTATTTTAATCTTTATCGTTATTCACTTAATAGAAATTGTTGATGTAATAAATGGAGTGTACTGTTAGCATATTAAATATTGACGGTATCAATAAAATAATATTAAAAATGCCACGTTAGAATAAAATAATGATTAAAAAAGACACATAAGCATGCACATCAACTTTTGATTTTGAAAATTAATTTATCTATTTTAACAAAATTAAAAATGAAAAAAACAAAATTATAACCTAAAATACATGAATTTAGATCTGCCATTCTCTTCATAAAAAAAAAAAAAAACAGAAGAGTACAAACCCAAAAAAAACCATACAAACCCAGAAAAATCAAACATAAGAACACCAGAAAAATCATAAATGAATATTGTACAAACAAAATCAATCCATTTATGTATATATACATAAACCAAATTATCCAAAACAAAATCAATCCACATATACCAACACAAACCCAACTCAACCATATCAACACAAAGCAAAATTAAAATTAAAATAAGAACCCAAACTCAGATTTTCTAGGATTTTCTTACCCTTTCTTGTCAACCAAACATAAACACAAACTGATCTCCAACAAGAACACCAAAACAACTCAAACCTAACAATCAACGATTAACAAACCCACCCCACGACCCACTCCAACAACAAACCCACCCTTGGACCCACCATCGGACCCAACTGACCACTACTTCACAACCATCGACCACCACTACCGATTTTTGTTTCATAACTACCACCACACCGATCTCATCCTCTCTCTAAAGGCAGATCAAAACTATGAAAGGTTGTGGAAAGGGGAGGAAACAAGGAAGGGCGAGCAGAAAGGGTAATCGGGGAAGGAGAGACACTGGTCTGAGACAGAGAGACCCACCGAGAGAGAAAGACATCGATCTAAACTAGAGAGAGAGAGAGAGAGAGAGAGAGAGAGAGAGAGAGAGAAAGCAAAGCACCGATTTGAGCGAGGAGCTTGAGGCATTTGGGTTCGGGTTTGGGTTTGAGCAAAATCAAGACATAAAGATAATGGGTCAGTTAGAGAAAGAAAAAAAAGCACCACAACCAGTTGTGGCGGTGGCAATGGCGATGAGCAAAGAGATAGAGCTCGAAACTTTTGGCAATGAACGTGTTGTGGAAGAGAGAGATCTCCATTTTTTGGAAGAGAGAGAGAGAGAGGAAGTTTTGAGTTTTGGAAGAGAGAGGAAGCTTGGAGAACGTTTTAGAAGGGTTGGGGGAACCGGTTTTTGATAAGGAAGTTTTGAGTTGAAGTTTTTTCTAGGTTTGTGTTCATGTGATTCAATATTTTGGTTTTGTGTTCTTTCTTGTTCATGTTTAAGATGAGACCAAATCTGAACTCATGTGTATTTTAGGTTCTAATTTTTTTTTCATTTTTTTTTTGTTAAAATAGATAAATTAATTTTCAAAATCAAAAGTTGATGTAGATGCTTACGTGTCTTTTTTAATTATTATTTTATGCTGACGTGACATTTTTAATATTATTTTATTGGCTATGTCAGCATTTAATGTGCCAACAGTGCACTCTGTTTGCTACATCAACAATTTCTATTAAGTGAGTAACGATAAGTACCAAAATGGAACGCGTTAATTAATTAAGGAACTAAAAAAGGTGAAATGAAAATGTAAGGATCAAAATGAAAAAGATGCAAAATATAAGAACTAAAAGTGCATTTACGCCTTAATTTAAAGGTGTCACAACTTATAGCTTCGATCAACCCATGAATTTTTCTCTCTTAAACATTAAGATAAATTAATGGATTAATCGGTTAATGTATAAAAATAGATTTAGGATCTGTTTTTGATCCGCTTATTTAACTGAAGCTGAAAATTTTTGCTAAAAGTACTGTAAATAAAGGTAAAAGTTAGTTAAAATAGTACAATGAGACTCATGAATAGTGCAAAAAAATGCAATGAAGCTCATAAATAGTAAGAAAAATAAACTGAATAGTGAAATAATTTTTATTTTTCATCCTCACCCAAACTCACACTTAACAATTAGTTGGGTTGAATTATAAATGTAAATTCATGGCACCAAAATTTTGAAAACAAAAAGTAATACGTTGGTTTAATGTAAACTGTATAATTCTTATGGTCAGGTGGGTATTCGTTTAGAGCAGTTACTGTGCTCATAGCTTGGGTTAACCATGTCTAACTTGCACATGGAATGTTCCTGATTTTTTTTCCTGTTACGTTAGCAATAGGTCATCATGGTGAAGAACTGGGCTTTTTAAAAGCAAATAAGATCAAACTGAGGTAACTATTATTGCACACAAACTAATCCGAGTCTGAACACTAGCTAATCTACACAATGAAACCAAACTGGGTAACTGCTATTCCACTCTTGAATCAAACAATGAAAATCTCTTCCTCGATCTCCCTTCCGCCAATCCAAACATATTCGGCCCTTGAAGTCACGATTCAACACAGTTTAGTATACATGCCCCAAAACTACAAAACTTGTGCTTTGAAGTCAGATTTCGTGACATCAAAATACAAGTTCTGTAGTTTTAAGGGTGTGTGTGCAAAATTAAAAATGTGACCACCGGATTAGTTTGGGTGTAATAAACATCAATCAACGTAGAGGAATGACGAGCCATCATAGACAAGTGCATGTGAAATGCCTCAAAAGAAGATAAAGTCAAGTGTTGACTGAACAATGGCACAAGTTGTCAAAAGTTAGAATAATGCAAGCAAAAATTATTGCACTAAAGCCCTCCTAATGCAAGGCTGAAAATTATTCAAGCGTGAAGGTGATGTCGGGTTAGTTTTTTTTTTCTTTTTTTTTTGGGTCTGCCTTGGCTACATGATTGAGTTTGGATTTGAACTTGATAGATTAGGGTCAAGATTGGATCAAACTAAAACTACCTGGAATAATTATAAGGAGTCTCTAGTACTTCTAAGCTTTGATCAACACATGAGTTTTTCTCTCTTAAACATTAAGATAAATTAATCGATTAAACAATTACATAAAATGGATAAAAAAATCAAAATATAATTCCAAATAGTGGCATCCAGGAAGAGTCTATCCAAGGAGCAAATTCTTGGAAGATGAGATGAGATGACGAGATTCTGCAGAAAGTGCCCCATGCACAGTAAGTGTACTATCAACCGACTATATGGAATTGGTGATAGACAATTTTCTGCGAAGTACCTGAAAAGGGTAGAGCACTGTAAATTGTTGATTGATATAAAAGTAGTCAAAATTTGTAATAATTGAAAATTAAAAATTATTGCTAAAAGTATAATAAATAAAAGTAAAAATTAGTTAAAACAGTACAATGAAGTCTATAAATAGTGTTAAAAATAAACTAAATAGTAATAAAAATAAACTGAATAATAAAATAATTTTCATTTTTCATCCTAACTCAAACGCACTAACAATTAGTTGGATTGAATTATAGGATCCAGTTTGTTTGGTAGAAATGTCATTATCATGTATTTTATTTTATTTTTTCATAAATATATATTTTCAAAATCCGAATACTTAAATTTTTCATATTTGTATATCACATGTAATATCATGTATTATACTATACATAAATAGTCTATGACTTATAAAAGTTGTAAATATATAAGTATATTTCTTACAAATTTGGAATAAATTCAATTAATGATTTCTTCTGCAATCATTTGTGCAATATAATTTTTTTTACCAAAGAGAGTATACTGTGAAGTATAATTTGCCTCATTATCTCTTAAAAGGTATCATAACTTTTTAAGTGTGTCTATACGTTAAAACCATTTTCATTCTCTCTTGTTTCTAAAAATAGTTTCTTAACCAATGCTCTTAAAGCATTGATTAACATTTCTCTTAATAATACTTACAATCAAATTGGCCACACTTACAAGTTTTGTTTTACAATCTAAAACCATTAACATATCTCTTAGTTTTGGTCTCTTGAACCATATAGAGAAAATTTGATAATAATAGAAGGATATAGATGAAACAATCAAACGAACAATTAAAGAGAAAGAGTAATGATAGGAATACATAAAAATTCATAACTCTGTGCAACTTGCCATGTGGGGAGATATGAGTGTGAAAGGGGGTCCCCACATGGTCCATCGTCACACTTCCACCACTCACAAGTTGTCACGTGGTAAATTATAGGACAAAATTATACATTTTTATGTATCATTAACATTACTCAAAAGGAAAATCCCAGAAAGCATAATTTCTTACTTGGTTTCCTAGATATTGGAGTGTTCTTACTTTTTTCCCAGTATAAAACAGTGCTCATTATTATAACCTAGGCATTTCATCCAAAAGCGATAAGACTTAAAAGCATATTCAAAGAAGTCTGATATAGATGCTCTTCAAGGTTACCAAAAGAGAAATTAAAAATAGCGGCAAGTACATAATACACCTAGCATAGTAGCATACTCTGTCTATGTCATTGTCATACCAAAAGTTTTTGAATGAGAGAAACTTCGCTAAATCAATACTAGTAAATCTTTCTACAAAAGGTATTATAAACACAACTTATTCCTAGTAACATAGAAGTGAGAATTACCTGGGGGTTCCACTTTTCTTCACTTCCAGTAGATGCAAAGATCTCCAACCAGTGAAGGAAAGATTGGAAAATAAATTGAGTGGCTGGAAAAGAACCTATCATGGTCAGGGAGAGCCACCCTTATCAAGTCTGTCGCTCAGACCATTCCAGCCTATCACATGTCAACCATCCAATTCCCAAAAGCTATGTGTGAGCAATTGGATGCGGTGATAAAATGGTTCTGGTGGAACACAAAATCAAGAGAGGGACAATACTTGACCCCAATGGCGTGGTCGTCCTTATGTTGGCCTTAGAAGGAAGGAGATTTGGGCTTTAGGAAGGCATGGGATTTCAACCAAGCTCTTCTCTCCAAATTGGCTTGCTGGACACTGTTAGAAAAAAACTGTCTGTGTGTTAAGTTATTAAGAGCTAAATATAAGGTTAGGTCCAACTGGTTGAACCACCAAACAGCACGTAGCTCATCTCTCACTTGGAGAAGCATTGAAGGTACAAAACATCTTATGGCTCAAAGTGCTTGCAATCAAGTTGGTAATGGGAATTCTATTAGAACTTGATTGGATCCGTGGATTCCTGATTTACCTTCTTTCATCCCTCGCCCAAAGGAAGGCTCTAATCTAGACAGTGCATTGATTGTATCTCAACTCATTAATCCAAGTCATAAAGGGTGGGACTGTCATAAGCTTAGAAACTTATTTGATGAACAAACTGTCAAAGCTATTCAGAGAATTCCTATTTCCTTTCACTCACAAGCAGATAAGTGGATATGGATTGCCACCTCTAATGGGCAAATATCAGTGAAATTAGCTTATTAGCTTGGCCGGAGAGAGAACCCACCTATTAGTCAAGATGTGTCTAGGGGAGAAATTTGGAAAACCAAGATTCATGAGAGACTAAAAATGCATTTATGGAGGATTGCAGCAAATTGTCTCCCTACTAAATCCTTTTTGGTTAGATATATAAATATTGGAGACAGGTCTTGCTCATTATGTGGCATGGAAGAAGAGACTTGTCTCCATTTATTTGTTATGTGCCCATTGACTAAAGCTATTTGGTTCAACAACCATTGGGGGTTCAGGTTTGATGGTTTGGGTCTCTTTTCCTCCTCCCAATTCGTTCAAACCTTAATCTCCCCTCCGGATAACGTTGGGCTAAATTCAATCAATAAGGCAGAGTTTTTACTATATGGTGTAGTGATATGTGATGTGGTTTGGAAGTTAAGAAACCAAGTTCAATTTGAGGGAGTATCTCCAAATTTGGATGGGATTTTGTTAAAGATATCCAGATCTGTTGCAGAGTTTACGAACGTTCTTGATATCCCTATGGGGTCAACAAGCAATAGGATCCAATCAACTTGGTCTAAACCAAATAAGGACACTATTAAGATCAATATAGATGCTGCTTGTAGCACTGTGAGTTCTTCCATTGCAGCTATAGCTAGAGATTGGAGAGGGGATGTTGTGTTTGCTTGTTCTAAAAGAGTGAACACCACACTCCCTCTTCAAGCAGAGGCTGAAACTATAATCTGGGCTCTCAACTTGGCAGCAAACTTGGATGTTGACTCTATTTCCATTGAGAGTGACTCAAAGTCCTGTATTGATGCACTGAGTTGTCCTAACCGAGATGTTCCTTGGAGAATAAAAACCATATGTTCTGATGTTTTAGCTTTAAAATTAAATTTCTCTAATTATAGTTTCAGTTGGGTGGCTAGAGAAGCAAATGTTGCTGCTCATGTTTTAGCCAAGTGGTCTTTATCAAACAACTACTTTGGCTCTTTTGATGTGGGGTTGGAGCCTCCTTGCTTTGTTTCTATTATTAGAGCCGACGCTCTTGCTCTGCCTGTGTAGTATTGTTCTTGCTTAATAAAATTGCTGGTTCATCAAAAAAAAAAAAAAAAAAAGAGAAGTGAGAACATTCTAATGCAAGTTCATGTCATGAGCAGCTAGGGATGAACGCAACTTGACCTGCCATGAGGGATATGTAGCAAGCATTAATCAACAGTAGGATATGAATAGTGACCATCTTAAAGGTTTCTTGCATTGGCAACTAAATGTAAATTCATAGCACCAAAATTTTGAAAACAAAAAGTAATACGTTGGTTTAATGTAAACTGTATAATTTTTATGGTCAGGTGGGTATTCGGTTAGAGCAGTTACTGAGCTCATAGCTTGGGTTAACCATGTCTAACTTGCACATGGAATGTTCCTGATTTTTTTTTTTCCTGTTACATTAGCAATAGGTCATTATGGTGAAGAACGGGGCTTTTTAAAGCAAATAAGATCAAGCACGGTAACTGCTATTGCACAAAAACTAATCCGAGTCTGAACACAAGCTAATCTACACAAATTTCCTTTCCACACTTGAAACCAGACAATGAAATCTCTCTCTCCCTTCCTTTCTTTTTATTCCGCCAATCCAAACATATAATTAAGATTATGCCTTGAAGTCACGATTCAACACAGTTTAGTATACACTCCCTGAAACTACAAAACTTGTGCTTTGAAGTCAAATTTCGTGACCTCAAAATACAAGTTCTGTAGTTTTAAGCCTGTGTGTGTTTGAATGGTGTTTGGGTGTAATAAACATCAATCAACGTAGAGGCATGATGAGCCAACGTAGACAAGTGCATGTGAAATGCCTCAAAAGAAGATAAAAGTGTTGATTTTTTTTTTTTTTTTTTTGCTGAATAGTCAAGTGTTGATTGAACAATGGCACAAGTGGTCAAAAATTAGAATAATGCAAGCAAAAATTATTGCACTGAGGCCCCCTAATGCAAGGCTGAAAATTATTCAAGCGTAAAGGTGATGTCAGTTTAGTTTTTTTTTTTTTTTTTGGGTCTTTCTTGGCTACATGATTGAGTTTGGGTTTTGAACTTAATAGATTAAGATCAAGATTGGATCAAACTAAAACTACCTGGATTAATTAAAAGGAGTCACTAGTACTTCTATGCTTAGATCAACCCATGAATTTTTCTCTCTTAAACATTAAGATAAATTAATCGATTAAACAATTACATAAAATGGATAAAAAAGATCAAAATATAATTCCAAGTAGGGGCATCCAGGAGGAGTCTGTCCAAGGAGCAAATTCTTAGAAGATGAGATGAGACGACAATAGATGCTGCAGAGTGCCCCATGCACAGTAAGTGTACTATCAATGGACTATATGGAATCGGTGATAGACAATTGTCCGTGAAGTACCTGAAAAGGGATGACTAGTGTAATAATTGAAGATAAATCAGAGGGCTATGACAGTGTATTTTAAACTACAGTATTTAATGTTTAAATAACATTATATGTATTTTTATATTTTTTTTTATCTATATATATTTTAAAAAATATAAATTACGTTAGTAGAACTACGTTACCAAACGGGCCCTATGATTTAGAGTGTTAGAATTGGTGATACTAAAAAGTTATATTGCTATTTTTAACACTACCAAATACAAAAGTAAGGCTCCATTGGTGGACCTATAGTCAAAATTTTTGACTTTTTTTTTGTTACAGTGCATAGCTATCTCTGATGGTGCACTGTAGCTCAATGGTTTAAAAAAAAAAAATATTCTTGTGTTTACACTAATTTAATTATTTTACAGATTTTTCTTCTTTCTTTTTATCTTTATTGTAGTAGATATATTACTTTATTGTGTTGTTTATATTATTTTATTATATTACAAGCTAAAATAAAATTACTAATGTTAGATATTTTATAAAAAGAGAAAGTAAAATAGATAAAATAGTTTTTTGTAATACTAAGCAGTTAAAATTATAATTCCACTGCTCTTGGCAATTAGTTGGGTTAAATTATAGGATCCAGTTTGTATGGTAGAAATGTCATTATCATATATTTTATTTTATTTTTTCATAAATATATATTTTCCAAATTCGAATACCTAAAATTTTCATATTTGTATATCACATATAATATCATTTATTATATGATAAATGAATAGTCTACAACTTATAAAAGTTGTAAATATATAAGTATATTTCTTACAAATTTGGAATAAATTCAATTAATGATTTATTTTGCAATCACTTATGTAATAGAATTTTGTATTTAAGAGAGTATATTGTGTGTAGTACAATTTGTCTTGCTATCTCTTAAAAGATACCATAGCTTTTTAGGTGTGTCTTTATGTTAAAGCCATTTTCATTCTCCCTTGTGTGTGTTTGTTTCTAAAAATAGTTTCTTAACCAATGCTCTTAAAGCATTGATTAACATTTCGCTTAATAATATTTACAATCATACTGGCCACGCTTAGAAGTTTTGTTTTAGTTTTGGTCTCTTGAACTCTATAGAGAAAATCTGATAATAATAGAAGGAAATAGATGAAACAATCAAACGAACAATTAAAGAGAAAGAGTGATGATAGAGATATATAAAAATTCATAACTCTATAGTACAACTCGCCATGTGGCAAGTTATGAGTATGAAGGTGTGTCCCTTCATGGCTTACTATCACATTTCCACCACTCACAACTAGCCACGTAGTGAATTGTAGTACAAAATTGTGCATTTTTATTTGTCATTAACATTACTCATGTAAAGTTATGATTTCCAATTATATTATGTTGGCTTTAATTCCATGCCAAATTTGATTGCAATTTCTTCAATAATTTTTCCTGTATGTATGTGAGTTTAATTGTAAGGGATGAGTGTAAGAAATCGGTGAAGAATCAAGTTTCAAAAGTTGAACAAGTGGATTTTGTGGTCGTCTTGAGAAAAGAAACCTGTGAAATGGGCCTCGTGTAGAGTACATGACTGGAAGATGAAGAGTCGTGCCAGGCTGGAGTTTTTGCAACTATCTCGCGAGTAAGGCCAACCCACGAAGGACCCGCAAAACTTTATGTTTGGCAAAAAGTTTTGTTTTGCTTTACCAAGTCTTTACCCACACTATATATACCTTTATTAACCACAAATTGTAAGGAGTGTTTTTCAGAGAGAAAACCCTATAAAATACACTTGAGAGTTAGAGATTGTTATACCCACAATCATCTACACATTTCCTTTTGGTTTTTCCTCAATTCCTACCTCTCCATCTTTATATCATTGAGAGGTTGTTAGCCCAAACACTTAACACACCCATGCTGAGTATAAAGTGAGATTTTGGTGCTGCTGGGAAATATTGGAAGGTGTCATTCATTGGCGGATGCAATTAGGTTGAATTGCGGAATCTGGAAAGCTAGAGAAGACAAGGCTCTGAGAAGTCAGTTAGTAGCAGGAGCTTGGAGGGCTCAAGTATATAGGGTAGACTAGGCTTGGAGGGTCTTTTGTTATTCGTGTACTCTAACTTTATTCTCTAGTGGATCGATTTCAACTTGGAGGGTCGCGGAGAGGTTTTTGCTTAGTTCTACGGTTTCCATTTCGATAATACGTCTTAGTGTTATTTTATGTTTGCATCTCTCTTCTCTACTCTTTAAACTTTCATTTTATTGTTGATAATGGATGAATATGGCTTAGGGTAGAGTTATCAGTTCATTGCGCGTATTTACTCTTGTTCCACACTCAATCTAAGTTAGAGTAAAAACAATTTAGCCGTAATTTTTTAATTGAGGGTCTGAACAAGCTATTATGTTTTAGCAAAAATCTGAGTTTTCAACTCAAAAGGAAAAATCCCAATATATATATATATATATATATATTAAAGGGAAAGAAGACAAACATAATGATCCCAAAAAAATGTTGATATATTTTTTACTTGTTGGACAAGATTCCTAATCTCTAAAAATTTACACCGGCACAAAATAAAGTTACATGCTTATGGATTAGACTTTACACACTAACATAGTCAATACAAATCTTACCACATGGACACATGTATCCAACGATACATATGATCATTCCAACTACACAACATGCAAAACAACAAGTAACAACCATGCGCAAAAAGATATCTGATGGGGATAAACCTGAAAAACGCCGTCAGCCTGCACAGGCTGACGGAACAGGGTAGGCCGACGGTCTCACACGCCCGTCAGACGAAACTGGCAGGCTTAGTACAAGCCAACATAACCGACGGGAGGAGTAAACGATGGGACGAAGCTCAGGGCACCAACGCTTATCTTGCCCTATACACTTCCAGGATGTGTCTTGTCGCGTATGCTTCTACCCGACCAGATAACTTGCGCAGCACGCTTGTTTATAAAGAGGTGTCTTGCCCAACACGCTTGTAGCCCAAGAGACATCTTGCACTTCATGCTAATCAAGGGTAATTCTGGTAAGAAGATACCTTCCCGAACACGCCATGGTTAAGATTCCATACTACTATAAATACCCCGAGGCCCTCACAAATCAAGGTACGCATTTATTTTCCCCGACTCTGGCACTCTAGAGTTGTGAACAATACTATCTTAACCATCAGAGGGTCGTTGGCCGGTACCACGCCGGTATTCCCCCTCGAGGTTCTTTTAACTTGTACAGGTTCATCTGAGTGCGTGAAGACCCTGTAGCTTACTGAGAAGATTCTTGACATCATCAGTTGGCGCCATCTGTGGGAAGATACGTAAGCTGCGCTCCGTGCTTTCTGGACAAAAATTTGCATGGTACTCAGGCGTTCGAGGGCAACCACCAGAAACAATCAAGGCAATGAACAACGCACCACGGCTCTTGAGAGACAGGTCCAAACTCTAGCGGTCGCGGTAGAATGCCTCACAAAATATAACCACGACTTGGAAGAACAGCTGCAACTGAGAAACGCGACAATTGACAACCAAGGAGAAAATCAGGAGGCAAACAGTGCCGAGGAGAGGAATCTTGGAGGCCCCGAGGGAAGCAATGCCTTGAGCTGACCCAAAGGATAGGAGATGAGCCGCCCCAAAGGATAGGAGATGAGCCGCCCATTGACCACTGACTATGTCCCGTCCCACGTGGTCGCGGAAATGCAATTAATGAGGGAGCGCATGGATCTCATGATGAACGCCCTCAAGGGACGAATGTCCAGCGACTTTGACGACCTCATCCAATGTACGGACTCCCCCTTCACTACACCCGTCATTTTGTTCCGCCTACCACCAAAGTTCCGTATGCCCTAAGTGGAAAGCTATGACGGATCCAAGGACTCATTAGACCACTTGGAGTCCTTCAAGACCCTGATGCACCTACAAGGTGTACCAGACGAAATTATGTGCCGGGCCTTTCCGATGACATTGAGAGGTCTCGCAAGGACCTGGTTCAGCAGGCTGACGCCCAGCTCTATCGGGACCTTCAGAGAACTGAGCGCTCAGTTCGCCTCGCACTTCATCGGGGGACATCGGTACAAAAAATCCACTGCATGTCTGATGAATATTAGGCAACAGGAAGACGAGACGCTGAGGGCCTACATAGCCCGTTTCAACAAAGAAGCACTTTCGATCGATGAGGCGGACGATAAGATACAAGTTGCCGCATTCATAAACGGACTACGGAAGGGTAAGTTCTTACTCTCCATATACAAGAATGACCTGAAAATTATGTTAGTTGTGCTTTACCGGGCAACTAAATACATGAATGCGGAAGACGCATTACTGGCCCGAGAAGAGAAGTCTCCCAAGAAGAGGGAAAGGCAAGAGGACGCACGACAAGACAAGGGGCGAAAGGTAGCTCGGACAAGAGAAGGTCGAGACAACAGGCGCCCAAAACCCCCCGCTGGGAAATTCACAAGCTCCATCCCGTTGACGGCCCCGATTGACCAAGTCCTGATGTAGATCAAGGACGAAGGGTCCTTGACGTTTCTGGGAAAGCTGAAGGGAGATCCCAACAGACGACCCAAAGACAGGTATTGCCGCTTCCACCGAGACCACGGCCACGACACCGCTGACTATTACAATTTGAAGCAACAGATCGAAGTCCTGATTAGAAAAAGGAAGTTACAGAGGTTTGTCAGCCGAGAGAAAATAGAAGCACCTTAATAGGAGCAAGCACATCGTCGGGATAACGAGCGTCCCAGACCGCCCATAGGGGAAATAAGGATGATCATTGGGAGCGCGGCAACCGTCGGCCTAACAAAAAAGGCTCAAAAATCCTACATCAGGGCAGTTCAGAATGTCCATCTTGCAGGCGTGGTCCAGAAGAAGCCGAGAGTTAACAGCCCCACCATTGAGTTCACAGAGGAAGATGCCCAACGTCTCCATCATTCGCACGACGATGCCCTCGTCGTCAGCGTCCGGCTAGGGGACTATAACACGTATCGAGTCTTGATCGACAACGGAAGCTCCGCAGACATTCTCTATTACCCGGTTTTCCAACAGATGCGGATCGACAAAGAGCACCTGGTCCTTACCAACGCTCCGCTCATCGGGTTCGGAGGAACGAGAGTATACCTCTTTGGCACAATCACCCTACCAGTCACAGTTGGGGAGTACCCCCGGTAAGCCACCTGGGATGTTACCTTCCTCGTCGTCAACTGCCCCTCCGCCTACAACGCCATCATAGGGCGACCCACCCTCAATGCATGGAAGGCTGTGACAACATAAAGCTCAGCCTTGAAGGGAAGAGGACCATTTGAAGGACCTCGAAGAAACATTCGGCAACCTCCGCTCCTACAACATAAAGCTCAACCCGACGAAGTGCGCATTCGGGGTAATGGCAAGAAAGTTCCTTGGCTTTATGGTGTCTCAAAGAGGCATCGAGGCCAACCCAGACAAGATCCGAGCCATAATGGAGATGGCCCCCCCGAAAAATGTGAAAGAGGTACAAAGCTTAAACAAAAAGGTGGCCGCCCTGAACAGGTTCGTGTCAAGGGCGATAGACAAATGCCTACCCTTCTTTCGCACGCTAAAGAAAACTTTCGAGTGGACAGGCGAATGCCAAAAGGCGTTCGAGGAACTGAAGGCCTATCTTTCTTCACCTCCATTACTGAGTCCCTCGCAACCAGAGGAGGAGCTTTTTCTCTATATTGCCGTATCCCCAGCAGCCGTCAGCGCAGCCTTGGTCAGGGAAGAAGACAAAGTCCAGAAACCCGTGTACAATGCCAGCCGGGCCTTTCGCGGAGCAGAGGAAAGATATCCGCCCATGGAAAAGCTCGCCTTCGCCTTGATTACGACGGCCTGTAAGCTTAAGCCGTACTTCCAAGCTCATATAATAGTTGTCCTAACCGACAAGCCCTTGCGGCGGGCGATCCACAACTCAGAAGCCGCTGGTCGCCTGGCCTTATGGGCGATCGAGTTGACTGAGTTTGACATCCGGTACAGCCCACACACCGCCGTCAAGGGACAGGCCGTTGCTGACTTTATCGCTAAGTTCACCAGCAGGGAAGACCAGGGGGCAGACGAATGCCCTTTGTGGAGTATACATACAGACGGGTCGTCGAATAGGGGAGTAGGTGTCGTACTCCACTCCCCTGAGGGAGACCGGATCGAATGCATGGTCCGCCTCTATTTCCCTACCACCAATAACGATGCAAAATAAGAAGCTTTGATAACCGGGATCGACCTCGCCAAAGCAGCAGGGGCCGCAAAGGTGGTAGTCTACTGCGACTCCCAAGTCGTTGTCAACCAAGTAAACGGAGACTACGAGTGTAGAGGCGACAAAATGAAGAGATACCTCGATTGAGCGAAGCGAAGGGTAGACGAACTAAAGGCAGAAATAATCCAAATCCCCAGAGGAGAGAATGAGCAAGCCGACCGCCTTGCCAAAGCCGCTTCGTCGGAACACATGACCGCCCTTGACAATGTGCTCTCTTTTGTGCAGGTTTCGCTGCTGATAGACTCAGTCAATGTGCAGGAAATAGGTTCCAAAAGTAATTGGCCGACGCTGTTAGTCTCTTATTTGAAAGATGGCGCCCTGCCGAACGAAAAAGAGGCTACCAGAAGGTTGAAGGTCCAAGCGGCGAGGTTCGTATTGATGAAGGACGTCCTGTACAAAAGGAGTTTCTCTCGCCCATACCTGAGGTGCTTAGGTCCCGAGGAAGTAGACTATGTCATGAGGGAAGTCTACGAGGGAATATGCAAAAACCATTCGGGGTCGCGGTCATTGGCGCACAAGCTGATTTGAGCAGGGTACTACTGGCCCACGATGTGAAAAGACACCCAAGCTTATGTTAGAGCCTACAACTAGTGCCAGAGGTTTAATAACATCATCAGACAGCCGTCCAAAGAGCTGACCCCCATGACAGCCCTATGGCCGTTCGCTTAATGGGGACTGGACATTATGGGCCCATTCCCAACAGCTATGCGATAGCTGAAGTTCCTGGTGGTAGGCATAGACTACTTCACGAAATGAGTAGAAGCTGAAGCTTTGTCCACTATCACAGAGAAAAACATACTAAGCTTTGTCTGGAGGTCCATCATATGCAGGTTTGGGATTCCCAGAGTCCTAGTCTCGGACAACGGGAAGCAATTCTACAACAGTCCCTTCCGAGAGTTTTGCTCGCAGTTGGGAATAAAGAATCATTACTCCTCCCCCGCCCACCCCCAGGCCAACGGCCAAGTGGAAGTAACGAACTGATCCTTACTTAAGATTATCAAGACTCGGCTTGAGGGGTAATGGGGATATGGCCTGAAGAACTACCCAGCGTATTATGGGCATACAGGACGACAGCAAGGACTCCTACAGGAGAAACACCATTTCGGCTAACTTACGGAAGTGAGGCAGTTATCCCGGCCTAAGTAGAACTCACAAGCTACAGGGTGAACGCCCACGATGAAGGCAGGAACGACGATACCTTGTGCCTGCAGCTCGGCCTAATCAACGAAACCAGAGCAGTAGTAGAACAAAGGCTCGCACGATATCAAGATCGCATGGCTAAACACTACAACTCCCGAGTCAAACACAGAGACTTCCAGGTCGGAGATCTTGTTCTAAGAAAGGTCATGGGCGCCATTAGAGACCTTGCCCAAGAGAAGCTCGGCCCCAACTGGGAAGGACCTTACCGGGTCACGTCATGGTAGAGAAAGGGCACCTACTACTTGGAAACACTAGAAGGACAAAAACTATGCCATCCATGGAATGCCGAGCATCTACGAAAGTATTACCAGTAAAGAAGAATGGCATTAAAAGCAACAGCCCCCTACTTTTAGTTTACCGTGATGTATTTTAGGAACCCAAGGGGCATGTTTTACCCCTTCTTGAAATTATATAAGATTCGAAAATTTGTTTAAAGTCTCTCCTATACTTTGCTAAGTGTTAAACACAAAGGCCAGTTAAGTATAGAAGCTGACGACCCAAAACCAACAACGCTATCCTAAGAGGATATACAAGGCATAAAAACCGGTCAAGCATAAAAGCTGACGGTTTAAAAGCTAACGACTCTATCCTAAAAGGACATATAAGGTCAGTCAAGCATAAGAGCTGACGGCTTAAAAGTTGACGACTCTATCCTAAAAAGGATCCAAGGCATAAAAGCCAACAAAACTTAAAAGCTAACGGCTTAAAAGCCAACGACCCTATCTTAAAAGGATACAAGGCATAAAAACCAATAAAACTTAAAAGCTGATGGCCTAAAAGCCAATAACTCTATCCTAAAAAGGGTGCAAGGCATAAAAGCCAATAAAGCTTAAAAGCTGACGGCTTGAAAGCTAATAACTATTCTAAAAAGATACAAGGCATAGAAGCTGACAAAGAGCTGACGGCTTCAAAGCTAACACCTATCCCCAGAGGATACGTAAGGCGCAAAATAGCGAACTTAAGCAAATAAGCCGATGGCCTAAAACTGACGGCCCCATCAGAGGGTGATGACTCCAACCTAAAAGCATTAAGAGCTCAAAACTAAACTACCACAAAATGACAAAGAGCAAATGGGCTCAGCAAGAAGAAAAGAAGAAATCATCCACAAAGCTTGACGAATAAAAGCATACAATACATTGCAAATGACGGAAGTAAAATAATATATCATAATAATATTGTCTTTTTAGATAAAGCCCACAAAACGATAGGGCATCTCGTTCGAAAATTAAATTTACAAAAAATAGACTGAAGACTCAAGGAGCCGGAGCATCCGGGATGGCCCCGTCACCCTTAGGAGGGTCTTGAACCCTGCCAGTAGGGAAACCTTCGAAACTTAGAGGATCAACTGACAGAATGGCTGGAATGACAGATCTGTCTAGGGCAGGTTGAGCGAGGACGACATCGTCATCTTTAGCATGCATCCCAGACTCGCTAAGGTCGTCATCCTCCACAAAGACAGTGTCGCCCACGGGTGTTGATGGCACAGGGTCATCCATTGAAACCTTCAACAAATCGAGGTGAGGGTAGAGAGACTTTATCTGCTTAAGACAGTCCTTGAACCCGTCACTATAGTACTCGGCGCAGGAATCAATGAGTGTCTGCGACGTCTTGAACTCAGCCACGGCATCAGCTTTAACCGTCTCCACCTGGCCCAGAAGAGACGTCAGCTCTTTTTCTGTCGTCACCCTAGCCTCCTGCTCTTGCTCCACCTAACGACTTCCCTTCTCCAACTTTCCTTTCAGCTCCTTTACCTCCCCGTTTAAGGTACGGCAGGCGTCCTTATACTGCTCCAACCCGTCAGTCAAATTCTTGATGCGCTTCTGCTGACGAGCCAGCAACTCCTCGCTCTTAACCCCCTTGACCTGCATGGCCTTCATGTGAACCATGGCCTACGAGACAAAACCTCATTCTGCACAATAGCGAAAAAAAAAAAAAAAAAACGGAACAAAAAGTAATGATAAATGTGTATACATACCCTAGCAAGGTCAAAGAGACCTGAGTCCCCCAGCTCCCCCATTGACTGGTTGACACAAGGATCAGCGTCCTTTTCTCAGAAGATGGACTCCAGCATCTCCAATGCGTACCCCTTGTAGGTACGGAGACGGCGCTCGGACTCCAGGCTGACGGGACCATGGTTCGACATCAACCCCTTCCCAGCCTTATGTTTGGGAGATGAGGGCTTCGTGGGGTGCTCCCTAGGGGTGACAATCTGCTTCTTTGACGGGCGGTCCTCAGTCCCGTCACCTTTCCTCTTTGGCGCACCTTTGATGACGACCTTAGAAAGGGATGAGGACACACCTCCTTTCCTTTCCCTTCCTCTTTCTTGCGCGCAGCGGCATCCCTAATCTGCGCCTTCAGCTTCGCCGACTCCATTTCTGCATGATAGATAAAAGTTGTAAAAAGGTGACGGACGACCACAAGTGAAAATGATGAGAGTAAAGATGTTATCAACACCTACGTTGATGGGAAAGATTGTTTAGGCGACGGGCTTCTTCTGTAGGCCCAGGCCCTCCGCAATAGACGTGAAGAGTGTCGGTTGTGATAAGGTCGCGACACTTTCGCTCCTCCAGAGGGATCTCCGTCACCTTGAGAATGAAAGCCTTCTGCTCTTTTGTGATCTCCGGATGGGCGCCAGCTGAAAAAAAAAAAAAAGGGAGACGGATAAGAACTTTGGGATAAATGAATCCAAGAGAAGCTGACGGTGACGACCTGATTCTCTGACGAAGGCCCAGGTATTGTCAAAACCTTGGGGTATTGTCTCCCACTCCTCTTAGTGGCACACCCAATTCGTCCCCTCTACAAAGAAGTACCTACCCTTCCAATTCCTATTAGAGTCGGGCATATCAGACACCAGTCTCAACTCCTTCTTCCTCGCAGAGAAGTGAGAAATCTCCTGGGACGAGGTGATGTGGTGAGGACGGTAGCACCAGAAAAACTCATCGAGGGTAAGCTGACGGTTTCCCCCACTTAGGCTACCGCACAGGATCTCGACCCCGATGAACACCCTCCAAGCATTGGGGGCAATTTGGCTGACGGGCAGCTCGAGGTAGTTGGCCAGCTGACGGTGGAGTGCCGTTAGAGGCAACCTCAACCCCGCCGCGAACATGACGTCGTACATGCCGACGTCCGCAGTCTTCCCAGAATAGCACTCCTCTTTTTCTAAAAGAAGGCGAATCGAGATGTCGTCAGGGATCTGGTAACGTGCTCTCAGGGAATTGAACACTTTGTCCGTCATGGTCGGCATAAAGTAATTAACCGTCCACTCCTTAGGAAGAATGAATGGACGGTGGTCCCCGGAGCCTCCAGACGTACTTTCCAAGGCGTCATTGCCCCCTGACGAACTCTCGTCACTTCCACTGTCCTCCACCCCGTCGCCACTAACCTCTCCCTCGCCTGCCAATCCACTTCTCCTACAAGTCTCCACTTCCCCGTCAGAAGACTGGGTTGACGATCCACCCTCTGACAATCGGGAAGAACCCTCCTCGGGCTCATGGCCTGATTGGAAGACCTCGTCGTAGCCCGCTCCCTTGCGGACTGACGACTGCTCACTCGTCGCCTTCCTAGGCATCTTACTACCTACAAGCGACGGGGGGGATCTAAGAGCCGGAGTGATGACCTTTTCTAATAAAATCTCTTTCAAATGGACATACAAACGAACAAAAGACAGTAAGAGCAAGAATAACTCACCAAGTTTTGGAGACGGCTTGGAGGAGACTGACAGTCTCAATGAGTGGACGGAAACAAAAGCACGTTGATGATCTCAGATTCTCTAAACTGACGGTCTCTCTTTAATCAGCAGGAGTGAAATAAAGGAGAGAAATGAGGAGAGTGGGACATATATATATGTAGGGACATGGGCGCGGAAGACGAAGCGACACCCCCGTCTGGACGCAGGCCAGTTGATCCAAGAAACGTGTTTCGACACCAAGACTGCTCGAGGAGACTCGCCATTAATGCCCTGTCTGCCATGTGAAGATATACTCCCTAAATCGACAGCTAAGGCTGACGGGGTTGAGGAGTAGGGGGCAACTGATGGGGATAAACCTGAAAAACATCGTCAACCTGCACAGGTTGACGGAACAGGGCAGGCCGACGGTCCCGCACGCCCGTCAGACGAAATTGGCGGGCCTGGTACAAGCCAACATAATCGACGGGAGGAGTAAATGACGGGACAAAGCTCAGGGCACCAACGCTTATCTTGCCCTATACGCTTCCAGGATGTGTCTTGTCGCGTACACTTCTACCTGACCGGATAACTTGCGCAGCACGCTTGTTCATAAAGAGGTGTCTTGCCCAACACGCTTGTAGCCCAAGAGACATCTTGTGCTTCACGCTAATCAAGGGTAATTCCGGTAAGAAGATACCTTCCCGAATACGCCATGGTTAAGGTTGCACACTACTATAATTACCCCGAGGCCCTCACAAATCAAGGTACGCATTTATTCTCCCCGACTCTGGCACTCTAGAGTTGTGAACAATACTAACTTAACCATCGAAGGGTCGTTGGCCGGTACCACGCAGGTACTCCCCCTGAGGTTCTTTTAACTTGTGCAGGTTTATCCGAGTGCATGAAGACCCTGTAGCTTACTGAAGAGATTCTTGACATCATCAATATCTCAACTAATAATTAATATATCACAAAAACAACTTGCAACTATTTGGATAAAATAATTTAAAATTTACCATACAAAATGAGAGGATGATGTAGAATATTACAAAAATTGTCAATGAATTTTGGCCTCTTTGTTAATGATGTTTAAACAACAGTTTTCGTTGTTTAAATAACTTAACACATATTTTTATAATACTTTTTTACACACATATATTTCAACAATACCTAAACAATATTACTAAACAATATTACTAACCTGGTCTAAATATCCAGAGGAGTCTGCCAAAGGAGCAATTTTCTCTTCTTGGAAGATGGCAAGAGATAGTGTAGAAAGTACTGGATGGACATTGTGCTATATCATTGAAATTGGTGGAAGACAATTGCATGTGAACTCTTTTCTGAGAAACATTGCATGTGAACTCTGAAGTACCTAAAAAGAAGTGTAAAGCATTGATTGAACACTCTTTTTTGAGATACATTGCATGTGAACTCTAAAGTATCTAAAAAGAAGTGTAAAGCATTGATTGAACTAAACACAAATGTGGTCAAAATTTGTAATAAACGAGGTTAAAATTATTGAAGCGTGAATGTGAACATGGAAATAAAGACCCCTCGAAAATTCGGTAATAAATATCAATTACTAATTTTCATAATTATCAAATTTTATCTTTAATTAATTAAGAAATAAAAAAAATATTATATTAAACTTTCTTATGAATTAACTATGAATTTTTTTTTTTTTGAGAAGGAATTAATTATGAACTTGATTCTTCTAAACAAGAAAAAAAGATTTACGAACTTGACTTATCTCCCAATTGAGTATAAATTTACGCGTAAACATGCGTATCATGTAAATTACAGCCTATTTATTCCTTCTCAAAAAAAAAATTACAGCCTATTCCTCTAGGCCCTCTCAACTCACAAAAGAAGTTGCCAAGAATTTTCTATTTTCACTGGTGTGAATTGAATGTGAAGGCTTATATTTTCTTAAGTGGTGGGTCATATCTTTGGTTTTTGTGCCAAAGTTATATTATCATTTCTTGTCTGTCTGAGCCTTTTTATCTTGATTGGTTGCATTTGCTTTTCAGTTTCTCTTTTGAGTGATTATTGATGGGTTATTTTCTCCGCCTTGAATTTTCAGTATTGACTAGGCTTTTTATCTTCCTCATCCATGGTTCATTATTCACGCTCTACGTTCTGCCTAATTCACTACCCTTCAAGTTTCATGCCAAACTTTGATCTGGGTCTTCGTGTTCAAGGCTTGTAGCTGTTCATTCACTTTGCACTTTTAAATTAGAGGAGTAAAGAGAGGTACGTGTTTCTACTGTCCATCTTTGCTTTGCTTTACAAATTTATTGTTGTGACTTGTGACCACTTTTATTTGTAAATTATTACTATCCAAAATCCTTAATTCCCATGCATTTTCCTATGATATATTCCTACTGCACATTTGTTCTTGTGTTAATTATCTTCTTGGTTTTAACTATCTGCCTATTTTGTATTTTTTTTTTCTAAATAAAAAATAAAAATTTCGTGTCTCTTCTCCCTGCCTCCAAAAACATTTTTAGTATATTACCATATTTGTTTAATTGTAAAATTTGGTTAAACCTAAAAATGTTTTCTTTTAATAATGTTGTTAATCATTTTACCTTAAACAACCTGGGAAATACAAAAAAACACAGTGGCCCCTTTTTGTGACTGGGTTGTCGGTCCAGTGGCCGAAGTCGACCATTTAGTTGTCGAAGCCGTCAGCCACCAGTTTGACAACCAGATCCAATGGCTCGCCGGAGTTGGGTGTTCTGTTGCCAAAATTGTCAGTCCAATGATCAAACTGCCAGCTGCCAGATGGGTAGCTCTGGTGGCTGAGTCGCTGTTTCTGTTGATTTGTGTTTGAAAATTTCTACATGCCATACCAATTGCCTAAAAATGGTTTACTGAAAATGTTTTCAAATGTAAAATATTTTCATTATAAACAGTACAGCAAATCAAACAGAGCATCATGCACGAACTATTTTTTGTCATTTTGTGATCTTGGATTTCAAATTCATTTCGGTGACATCGTGGCTAAACTCTTTAAGTCAGAGGAGTAATATAGAGGTTTGTTGATCTTGTTTGTTTTTGCTTTGGATCTTGGATTTAATCTAGATGCCGGAGGTTTGTTCTTTATCTTCTTTGTTCTTTTATTTGTTGATCTTATTTGTTCTTCTAGTCTACTTAGCATGCGTTTTGGATTAACTTTTTCTTTTTTCTTTTTCTTTTTAAAAAAATTGTAGTCTCATAGTTTATTGGTTTAATATAAATTTTTTAAGAGTCTCAGTTTTTCTAAGTACAATTGTATTTTTGTCAATTTTAAGCGAATAGTGAAAGAATAATCCAAACGCAGTATAAATTTAATAACTTGGCGTGGGATTATGATGTTCCAAAGGGTAATGCCTTATTGATACGGTTAAGAGGTTGCAAAAACAATAAAAAGTATTTAGGGTTTCTATGGAACAGATATACGAAATTTATCTTCCCCTCAAAAAAAGAAAAAAGAAAAAGAAAAAGAAAATGATATACGAAATTTGTCTAGATATATGAAATTTAAATATAACAAAGTTTATTATTACGTAGTGGCAGAGTCATCAAATTTATTTGGGAGGGTCTTCGTTAAGCTTAATGTTATAGATATATGTGGTGGTGTTTTCTTAGCAACCTTGGGCTGGTTGGGCTCAAGCCCCCAATTTATTTTTATTTTGGGTTGGATTTAGCTCACAATGGGATATCTCCCTAAAGTGATTTTGTGCTATAATAGACCACACCCTAGTTCTATTTTACTATTGGGCTACTTCGAATTAAGGGGTTGTTTGGTTTGTGTTTTCAAACAACAATTTTCAGTTTTTAAATAGTATTTCACGTATTTTCACACACATTTTCACACACGTATTTCAAAAAACAACAATTTTCAAACTACTTCACAAAACACCCCCTAAGCCTTCGTTGTGGTGGCGTTTTACTAACAACCCAAGGTTGGTTGAGCTCCAACTCCCAATTTATTTGTATTCTGGATTGGGTTTAGCCCACAATAGGAGATCTCTGAACCGATTTGTGCTATGGTAGACCAAACCCTAGTTCTATTTTACTATTGGGCTACTTTGAATTAAGCCTAGCTAAGAAGGCTTTCAAATAGTCGAGCGTCCCTTCTGAAGTCCGAGCAAGACCTCTGTTCCCAAAGCTGTGTTCTCACCTTTCTCTCATGTATCACTCTCCCTATTTTTTTGTTCCAACCCCAGATTTCTGCCTCTCTCTTCTAATTTATACCCTTGATTTAGTGGGCCTGTCATGATGAGGAAATATTCGATCTGATAGTGGGTCCCTCCACCCATGAAGTTTGGGTGGTTTCCTAGGTCTTGTCTACTGTTCTGTTGTGTCTTATCACGTATCAGATAGGGGCCCCACTTCCTGCTGTTGAGGTGACACTCTAGTAATTTGTGCCTGATGCTGAATTCTATGTTTGGCGGTGGATTCCCGCACTACTTTATGTACTCGGCTTATATGGATGCTTGTTGGAAAGTTTTGCCGAGGTTGGATCCTTCACCTAGGATGCTTCACTATCCACTCGGCTAGCATGGGCCTATCTTGGGCTAAGACAATCTCGAATGGGCCTAAATTGTTCAGTGGATGGGCCCACTCTATACTTCTCACCCACAATATATATTAACATTAGTATTATTCCCATGCATATGTACAACTTAATGAAAATTTCAATGAGATTAAAAAATTATACTAAAAATTAGGAAAAATATATTTATTAATATTACAAACGGATACACACTTAACGTGAATCAATAGAAATAAAACTGTTAATATTCAAAATATAAATTTAAAAAAAATTAGGAAAAAGGGAACAATATGAATAAATCCTACTAAAAAAACATTTTATTTACATGCATAATTATAGTTGAAAAACACACAGTTTTGTTTATAAAATTATATAATTTATTTGCGAAACAATAACTAAGTTTTTTTAGAAGAAATAATTGTGCTTGTAATTATTAACTTAGCCAAGACTTATTGTGGTGTATTTAAATGATCCAAAAAATAATAATAAAGCATGCTTGCATGGGATAAGTACTTGTCCATCACTGCTGCAGTTGCAACGGAAGCCTCATCTCTGAGATAAAGAATTAGTGTAATGCTTATAAAAGCTACCTAAAAGAGTTAAAAGCTCAATAAAAATTAAAGAAGAAGTGATCAAGTGTAAATAATTATCTCACTAAAATAAGGGGCAATAATTTTGCTTAGAATCAACTTTATAATGATATATGAAAACTCCAATTTTTTTGAGAAAGTGATAATTCCAAATTGTTAAATATTAGCTTTGATACTATATTAAATATGCTAAAAAAGATGCGAAGAGAAAGCATAAAATAGAGTAATACAAAAATACAAGGGTTTCATGGTTCCGTCTAAAGATTTATGTCCATGAAGGAAACCCTCAAGGACTATATCTTCTTTATTATAAAAGTGAAATACAAATCTTGTATTACAATGAACCCAACAAGAGTATATATAGTAGAATAAATCCTAGACTAACCATACACGTTCAGTCTAAAGATTTATGTTTATGGAAAAAACCCTTAAGGACTATATCTTCTTTATTATAAAAGTAAAATATAAATCTTGTGTTACAATGAATCCAACAAGAGTATATATAGTAGGGTAAACCCTAGACTAACCATACACTAACTACAGTTAATAAACTTTTAGTATAAGTAAGAGATTTGACTTTTACACAAAGTAAGATTAGGCTTGAGCCTATACCATTGAACTAATATACTTCTAACACAAATTAAATTTTAAATTCATAAGTCTTAAAAAAAACATATTAAGCAATTGATAACAACATAATGTATACAACTAAAATCATACTTATGATTTTGGAAAACAGCATAATGATTATTGATTAAACACAAAAAATTACATAATTAACAAAAGCCCTTTGGATTTGAATCTTTGATTTTGGTGGAGAAAAAAAAAAAAGGATAAAATATGAGAGATTAAAAACTAAAAAAAGATAAAACATAACATACATGATGACTTATCTAAAACAAGATTAAACTTTGAACTTGTTTTTAATTTAAAACAATAAACCTAAAAATTTTTAGAGATCTGATTGTTGAGGTTCTAACACAATTCAGAGGGCATAAATCTTAACCAAAAAAATTCATCTACACTAATAATAGAAATAAGTGAATAATAACAACATAATGCATGAACGGTTGCTAAAAAAAATTTGATTGCTTCTGTTAGACTAGATTATTAAACATCAATGCTATCTTTATAAGCCATGCCTTAAAGCCAAAGCCCCCTTTTCAGTTTGGCTCAGGCATTTTGTTGAACATTTGAGGTGATGGATTGGCCTCTGTTCTCTTCTCATGCCATGAAGAACTATCAAAGCTTATTGGTTTCCATTATTTATTTCAAGCATTCTAGCATTAAATATATATACATACGTACATATATATATATATATATATATATATCTTGTAAAAGGGTTACAGAACAAAGAGAGTAAAAAAAAAAAAAAAAATAGAAGAAAGCTAAAGATAGACCTGGTGAGGCCAACTATGACAACCAAAAATGCAGCCACACCCACTACCGCAGTTGGGCTTTTGTTAGGATTCGTTTGGCGGTATGTAGTACTAAGGCAGCCATTCAAGTGGGGTTGTTCTCCCGCGGGGTGTTGGGGGCAAAAACTGTTGCCAAAGAATATATATAGTGGATTGGAGAGTGGAGATAGAGGAGAAGACGGTGGTGATTGAAAGTGATGTTGGGAGATGCGGCTCCACAGTGGCTAGGTGGTGGTTGTCGATCATCCTTGCTAGAGAGAGATAGTTTACATTGGTAAGTTTGAGAGAGAGAGAGAGAGAGAAGAGGGGGGAGTCAAATTATCGAAGAACAAGTCCGGTAAAATAGAGTAATGCTATGGACACAAAAAAATCCCATAACTTTTACCACAACTTACCATGTGGCAAATTGTGAGTGGTGAAGGTTTGGACCCACCATTTGATTTGATCTCCACCATTCCCAACTCACCACATGGTGAGTTGTGGTTAAAATTGTGAGATTTTGTGTCCCTAGCATTTTTCGAGTAAAAAATTAGAAGAAAATTTTTTTTTTAAAAAAAAGCATAAGTTGAAATTTGTGAGCTCTCCAAAGCTGATGTGGCAATGAAAAATAATGGTGAAACACCTTTGGTTTTATATATATTGTGGCGGTGCAACCTACAATGATATTTGGATCATTGGGCCTGGACCGCTAATTAATTTGTAAACTAATTAAGGGTATAGCCCACAATGGGAAGTCCAAAGAGAAGTTTGGTTAGTTGGTGGTGGATAAAACAGTTGTGAGGCAGTTGGTAGCTAGAAACATGGCTTCTCAAGGAGGAGTTCAGGCAGCCAAGGTGCCCTTTAGTTGTCTCGAGCTAGATCACCTTCCCCTGATAATAAATGATGATCTCTCTCTTTCTCTCTCTCTCGTGTTTCTCTCCCTTGAAAGATGTTCCAACCCCCATTACTAATTGTTCTTCTCATTTTTATAACCTCCAGTAAGTGGACCTATAATGATGAGAGAATATTATGCTGGCATACAGGTCCCTCCACTCGTGGTGTCTGGGTGGCCTTCTAGGTCTAGGCTACTATTCCAACGTGTCCAATCTTGTGTTAGGGAGTGGGACTTGTCGCTTTGCTACTGAGGCTGTGTTTGGCTCAATGTAAAATGATTTCAGAGTGTAAAATATTTTCAAGTGACAATATTTTTTAGAAATGAAAATCTTTTTAGGTGTTTGGTTGAATCACAAAAAATGCTTTGGAAGATTTTTTAAGGTGTTTGGTTTTGTTCCTGAAAATCCTCCAGAAAACACATCCTTTCACATTTTCTTAGCTTCCAAACAAATATTATAACAAGAAATCTAAATATATAAACCAAATCAACAAAAAACATAACCAGAAAATATTCAATCTTTCTAAAAAATAAGCACTGATCATGAGAGAGAGAGAGAGAGAGAGAGAGAGAGAGAGAGGTAAAGGATCACATATCAATGGCTGGGTCTGAAGGAAGCAAGATCGGCGGGTGGGTCTGAAGGAGATGACAGTTATGAGATTGGTTTGTAGATCGGAGAGTAAGAGAGAATAGAAAGAGCTTCCTTGAGTTCGAAATACGACGGCGATTGCTTCGAGCTTGAGGTGATAGCAATGGCGAGGCTTGGGAAGCCGTGTTGGAGTTGAGGTGAGTGGTCTCTCTCTCTCTCTCTCTCTCTCTCTCTCTCTCTCTCTCTCTCTCTCTCTCTCTCTCTCTCTCTCGGTTTAGGTAGGATGAAAATGGGAGTGTAATTGGTTTAAAGGTAAAATAGAAGTGTAAACTATTTTACATTTCAGGGGTTGATATTTTATGGTCAGCGGAAATCATTTTCCGTTTGACTGAATTTTTCGGCCAATCCAACACTCCCTATGGTGTAAAATATTTTCCATATTCCTTTTATAGCCGAAACAAACACAGCCTGAAATAATTTTCTAGTAACTTGAGTCTGACGCCGAATCTCGTGCTTAGCTGGTAGACTCTCCCAAGGCATTATGTTCGTTCCTCAAGGGATAGATGGGGTTTGCTCAGATTCCATTATAAAAATGTGATGGCTTATGCGTAGACCAACTCAGGCCTCTTGTTTGTGGGCTGGGCCTGGGATTGGTTGTCCTCAGCCCAAGTTCAATGTGGGCTGAACTTTGCCAACCAATTCCTTAAAAAAAGATAAGGAAAAAATTTGGCCACAACTCCATTTAATATCATTTTTATTGAATGTAAATTTTGACAAATCCATTGTTGGATTGTATTTTCTTCTTATTACAAAATTTCTAAAAGATTGAAGATCAATAGCTATAGCATCAATCAAATTTTTAGATTTTAAGTTTTTGTAGTTTTAAATTATGCATAAAAATAATAACAATAACACCTACATTCAAGTAATATAGTACACTGCTAGTAATATATGGTCTTACTTCAGCTTAGCGACCAACATGTGTAGTATCGAACATTAGCTACAAGGAAGCATCAATATCAAACTAGGCAGCCCAATCCCATGCAAACTTTATAGACTTTGATAATAACATAGGGATACAAATTAAAACAATGATAGCTAATCACAATTCCAAACCGCAACCTAAGTCCCCATCATGGTTTCCAAACCCAAACCGGACTGCTCGCTTTGATCGGGTTAACCATGAACCGGATCAAAGACCGGTTTTTTAAGCATCAAGAACCGGCTCAAACTGCGGGTGAATCGTACAGTTTTTAGAGAACCGGATAGGACTCAAACATGGTTCAAGTCAAGGTCAATATTTGAAAAAATATGTTTAGTTGCAAATGGTAGGAATAGTAGTATTGTACATTAGCTACAAGGAAGCATCAATATTAATCTAGGCAGCCCAATCCCATGTAAACTTTATAGACATTGATAATAACATAGGGATACAAATTAAAACAATGTTAGCAAATCACAATTCCAAACCCCAACCCCCAAGTCCCAATCATGGTTTTCAAACCCAAACCGGACCGTCCGCTTCGACCGGGGTAACCGTGAAGTGGCTCAAAGATCGTTTTTTAAGCATCAAGAACCAGCTCAAACCGCAGGTGAACTGTCCAGTTTTTAGAGAACCGAACAGGATTCGAACACAGTTCAAGTCAAGGTCAAATGTGTTTGCAATGCACAAAGCAAAAACTATGAACTTGCTCATCTCACAGTTGAGTCTAAATTTACGCATAAACATGTTTACCACATAAATTACAGCCTAGCATGAACTTAGAAGAATTTGCCAAGAGTTTTCTGTTTTCACTGATTAAAAAAAACCGGTATGAATGTGATGGCTCATATTGTTTCTTTTGAGTAATATAATTTATTGATGGGTTGTTTCTACTTTCCACCTTCTCCACCATGAATTTTCAGTCTTGACTGGCTACCGTTCACAATTCATTGCCAAACTTTGATCTGGGTCTTCATATTCAGTCTAGTAACTGTTAATTCGTCTAGAGGTACGTGCTTCTACTGTCCATCTTTGCTTTGCTTTACAAATTTATTGTTGTGACCAGATTTACTAATACATTATTACTATATTTCCAAAATTCCTTAATTCCCATGCATATCCCTATGATTTTATTCCTGCTGCACATATGTTCTTGGCTTAATTATTGTTGTGCCCGTTTTAGTTTTTATTTTAGTATTTTTTATCTCCAAAAAAAAAAAAAAAAAAAAAAACTGTTCCTATTCATTCTCCCTGCCCCCAAAAATAAAAAAGAACACGATCCCCTCCCAAAAAAAGAAAGAGGTTTAAAATAAAAAATAAATGAAGCTGGATTTAACTTGGTGAGATATATAATATAGTTTTTCTTGGATGATGCTTTAGTATATGGTTAATTGGTTGCAAAAGGAGCTTAGACGGTTAGGCCTTTATCACACAAGTTCTACTAATAAAACAGATTTATCTGGATTTTCTGATTTTAAATATAACATTTTTAATATATCCTTAAAATATATGTTTTCCCTTTTTTTTTTTTTTTTGGTTGTGTTTTAATGATTTGGTTGAAGTAATTAAGTTGTTTTTATTATTCTGCATACATTAATGGAGAGGTAGCCGATTACGCACCTCAACAGATCTACTTTCCAGAAAATTATTAGGTACTCTTAGGGAATCATAAATGCGTACTCTCTCTGCTCACATGAATGGTGGGTCTTACCATGAATTTAATTAGTGAGACTCACCATTCATATGAGAGAATAAAGTACGCATTTATGGTACTCCAGGAGTACACAATAATTTTCCCTACTTTCCTACTATACAAAAACAAAGTTTTGGATTTAGTCCATAGTTTACACTACCTAATTTATAAGAATTTTTTTTATTGGCTTAATTGAAAATGAAAAGAAAAAAATCAATAGTTACAACAGGTAAAAGGGAGATTTGAACCATAATTGTTTATATTAGAAATATTAGGTAGTGCCAACTAGTTAAACCACAAGACTTTTGATATATATATATATTTTTTGATAAGTAAGATGAAATATATATAAATGAAAGGCTGCTCTAAGCAAAAGCCAAGAGCAAGCCCAGAATGTACAAGAAAACAGAAGAAACACACAAGAAGACAAGACAACAAAGAAGTTACAAAAGAGAGAGGGAGCAAAGAAAAGAAGGGAGGGAATCACTAGACGCGAGTCCCCACGCCCGAGACCAATCGAAAAAAGTTCCACAAAAAGTGGCAAGCAACTGATCCCCAGAGCTGTCCAAGTCCTCAAAAGTCCTCCGGTTTCGTTCCGTCCAAATACACCAAAGGATGCACGATGGAACCAAGTTCCAAACTTGAGAAGAATGCTTCCCCAACCAATTCCACCAGCCAAAAAGCACATCTGTAATCGACTTAGGAATCACCCAACACATGCCAAAAGTTGTGAAGACAAAGCTCCATAACCGGTAAGCCCACTCACAATGAAGAAATAAGTGGTTTACCGTCTCTCCACAACGGCGGCACAAAATACACCAATCCACAAAGTCGAGATTCCTCAATATCAAGTTGTCACCCGTAAGAATCTTATTCCAAGCAACACACCAAACAAAAAAAGAAACTCGCCTGGGAGCCTTAACTCTCCAAATGGCTTTCCAAGGGAATATAAAAGGGGGGGGCAGCCCTTAATTTATTATAAAACGACCAGGTGTCAAAAAACCCATTGGACTTCAACTTCCATCTCATCCGATCTCCAACACCCAAAGGAGGGGTCTTGGCTCCCAAAAGACGAAAGAACTGCAGCCCTTCTTCCATCTCCCAATCATTAAGATCTCTAATAAAACGGACATCCCAGCATCTTGTCTCCTCCACCCCCTGCCTTGGTAAAGACGATTCAACAGTCACCTCCCTATTAGCAGCGATACCGTACAACCTTGGAAAGGCCACTTGAAACGAAAGATCCCCGTACCACACATCCTGCCAAAACCTCACTCTATTCCCCACCCCAGCAACCAACTGACAGTGCTTGCGGAATTCCTCCTACCCCTTACGAATGCTTCTCCACAACCCACAACCATGAGTTTCCCTACCCAACTTAGAAGTCCAACCCCTCCAATCTTCCCCATATTTTGAAACCACCACCCTCCTCCATAATCAATCCTCTTCCTTCCCAAACCGCCACAGCCATTTTCCCAATAAATCTTTATTGAAAGTAGTAAGCTTCCTAATACCCAAGCCGCCATTGGCTATAGGCGTACAAACTTTATCCCACCTAACCAGATGGAACTTACTGACACCCCAAAGAAAGTCCCTCTGCAACTTTTCAATTTTATTAGCCACGTGAGTAGGAATCGTGAAAAGCGACAGAAAGTAAGTCGGAAGACTAGAGAGCGTACTCTTAAGGAGCGTCAGATGACCCCCCTTAGAAAGATACAACTTCTTCCACCCAGCTAAACTCCGCTCCATTTTTTCCAAGATCAGATTCCAGATTGAAGGGGAATTATGAGAAGCCCCCAGAGGCATTCCAAGGTACGACATAGGCAAAGTACCAACCCTACAACCCAAGATTCCAGCCAATGCATGAACATCATCAACCTCCCCTATTGGAACCATTTCACTCTTAAGCACATTGACCTTCAGACCTGTAACCGCTTGAAAACTGAGTAACAGCAGTCGAATATGAAGAATCTGCTCCACATCAGCATCACAGAACAGGATAGTGTCGTCTGCGAACAACAGATGAGAAACACTTTCCACACCATCCCTCCTACCCTCAAGACTAAAACCATGGATCAAGCCAGCACCCTCCATTCTTTTCAACATCCTACTAAACACCTCCATCATAATCAAAAACAACAAGGGAGATAGCGGATCACCTTGGCTTAAACCCCTTGAACTACCAAAAAAATCAGCAGAAGACCCATTCACCAGGACAGAGAACTGAATCGTGGAGATGCAAGAACGAATCCACTTACACCACTTTACTCCAAAGCCCATCCTATCCAACAAGTGCAGCAAAGCCTCCCAATTCACATGATCGTAGGCTTTTTCCATATCAAGCTTACAGATGACTTCAGGAGCCCTACTCTTCCCACGACTATCCACACACTCATTCGCAATAAGAACCGAATCAAGGATTTGTCTCCCACCCACGAAGCTATTCTGGTTCTCAGAGATCAACTGGTCTAAAACCACCCTTAACTGATTTGCCAAGACCTTAGCCAAGATTTTATAAACACTCCCCACCAAACTAATAGGCCGGAAATCACTAATATTAGAGGCAGCATTCTTCTTAGGAATTAATGTGATGAAGGTAGCATTAAGGGATTTTTTGAACTTACAATGATGGAAAAACTCATCAAAGACCGCTAAGACGTCTTTCTCAACAACCCTCCAACATTGTTGATAGAACGCCATGGTAAACCCATCCGGACCAGGAGCTTTGTCCCCATCCATGTCAGAAACGACTTGAAGAATCTCCTCTCTCAAAATTCCTCTAGAGCCAAACCTTCTCCTCATCCCCTATGCGGTCAAAATCCAACCCTTCCACAAAAGGCCTCCACCCTCAGTCTCTTTGTACAAATTTTTATAAAATTGAACAATTTGGTTAGATACCTCCGGCTCATCCTCAAAAACCACCCCATCCACCTCCAGGGTCCTCAAGTGATTAAACCTTCTGTGGGAATTGGCCAATTTGTGAAAAAACATGGTGTTATTGTCCCCTTCCTTTATGCACAACATCCTTGACTTTTGTCTCCAAGAAATCTCTTCCAAGGAAAGGAGATGTTCCACCTGAGACCTCAGATCAGCCCTATGACAATACTCCTCGCTGGAGAGGCCAAAATCCCCTTCCTTAGCATCTAGAATTTTCAACTCCTCCAGAAGCTGCCTCCTTCGACTCTCTACATTGCCAAACTCTTGGCGATTCCATTGCACAATGTCTTCTTTCAAGGCCTTTAGTTTCTTAGCAAATATGAAACTAGGCATGCCTACAAAGGAGTGCTGATTCCACCAAGAATGAACTTTATCCACAAAACCCTCTGTCCTCAACCACATATTTTCAAACCTGAACGGACTCTTCCCCCTAACCATCCTCCCCGCCTCCAAGAGAATGGGGCTATGATCAGAGATGGGACGGGGTAAAATCTTTTGAATCACATCGGGAAAGTGGTCCTCCCAATCTGGAGAGACCAACGCTCTGTCAATCCTAGACATCGCAGGTTGATCAGAACCACTCGACCAAGTGAAGCTACCTCCTTCCAAAGGCAAATCAACCAGGTTCATATCCACAACAAATTCAGAGAATTTTTCCATAGCCAGGGTCAAGCGAGTCTCGCCCCTACGCTCACTAGGAAAGCGGACAATATTAAAATCCCCAAAACAGCACCACGGGGTCCTCCACACCTGATGAGTACCCGCCAACTCATCCCACATGTGACCCCTTACATCATTAACATTTGGGCCATAGACACCGGAGCACGCCCATATGAAGCCGTCCCCCACCCCTTGCCACTTAACCGACACTGAGAAAGTACCAACCATAACCTCCATCTTTGTCAGAACCCTTTTGTCCCACATAAGTAGAATACCGCCAGAAGTCCTATCAGCCTCCAAAACCGCCCAATCCAAATAAGGGCAGCCCCACAGACTACGAACCAGCCTCCAATTCATGCAAGCGATCTTCGGCCCTTGTAAACAAACAACATCACACTTCCACTCTCTCAACAAATTCTTCACCACAAGCCGTTTCCGAGGATTATTTAAACCTCTAACATTCCACGAAATCATCTTTAGCTTCATAAACACTAAGGAATCCCCCACTACTGACACCAACACACTACCAACCTCTATCTTCTATCGTAATTCACCGAAGAGATCAAGTTTTGCAGCTCTCTACATCCCTTGTTTTTTGACTTAACCCCTTTGTTTCTACCCGGTACTCTCCTGTTTAGAACATTGGTTGCCTCCATCTCAGATTCAAGCCTCTGTAAAAGGGCAATGCACAACTTCTCGTGCCTAGACATTGACAACCCAACCAATTTACTGAAACCAGGAATTCTGTGTTTCACCCACCCGGAAATATCAGACTTGGACTCAATACTCATAACCTCATTGACCTCCTCCAACTCTGCCAAATAATTCGAGCCCCCCGGAACAATGGTTTGTAGAGGAAAACCAACTGCCAAATCTGATTCACCAGAATCAATTGCTTCCTCCACTATCATGACCTCCCTAGAAGAGCTGGAAAAATCATAACAAAGAGAAGGAATAACCTCCTGACCCAACACCCCAAGGCCCGGAGCTCCATCTTGCACCATCTCCAAAGAAAGATCGGGTGGAGAAAAACCAGCCCACCGCGGCACAAACCCGAGAGCCAACGTCCTCTTACCTTCAAAATACGTCCCACCCACCAAAGAAATGGAGCCTAGGACACAGTTCCAGTCAAAATTGAGCCTGAAAAACACCACCGGTGGAGATCCGATGCACCCCGACCCCCCCAAACAGCAACCCACACCTCCGATGACGCGAGCCCACCTGCAACCCGGGCCGTCGCGCCACCGGTGCCGGCAAATCAGGGGCCACCGGAGCCGCCGGAGCCACCGCTGCAACCCAGGCCGTCGCGCCACCGCTGCGCCGACAGCTCAGGGCTTGGCGAGCTCGTCACTGGGCTTGGCGAGTTCGCCTCAGGACTCTCCCCAACCTCATCAAGAAACCCGACGGAGAAGTGAGACTTTGCTCGTACGATTAGGTTTTTTTTTTTTTTTTTTTTTTTTTTTTTTTTGCTTTAGTGACAATTTTCTGGAAAATAAAAGGAAAACAAAGAAAAAAAAAAAAAACTAAAAATCATCAAATAAATGAGAATCTTTTTTATTGTCTTTTTCCTACGAGTCTTGAAGATTAACATGCATCATTCGTAGAGTTTTCTGATCTTTTGTTGCATTTTTTTGTTCTTTGTCAATTTTTTACTAAGGGATATTTTGTAGAAGTGTTCAGTTTTTTACAATCTTTTTAAATGTTGTGATGTGAGTTAAGATTGTGTTAATCATTTAAACATGAGTTAGTGGAGGCGTGCATGAAGGAAACTATTAGAAATTGTTCAATTTGAAGTTTATCACTTTGTTTTAAATTTAATTCTTTTTTTAAGATTAAAATTTAAAAATAAAAAAATGTGCTTGGTTTGTGTGTGTGTGTGTGTGTGTGTAGAACCCTGCTTGATATCAGGAGAGTTTGCTCTCCTTTCTTTTTTTTTTTTTAAAGGGTTATACATAATTCCTTAAAAAAAAAAAGAGTTTTTTTTACAGGATAATTGAGAGTATATGAATTCAAATAGGAAACAAACTTTTCAAATAATAATAAGATGAATGTAGTTATAGGTCTGGTTTAAATAATTCCAAATTACACTTTTAACCTTTTTGTTGTCTTTTATAACAAATAAAATTAAACTAATGTGGCGTTTGTTATGGGGGAATCCACATTATTAGAAATGTGATGCCTTATAATCTAGATGCCTAGGAATGTAATTATTCCTATGTTTGGTTTAATTGGGAATCTAATAAGATTTCTAAAATTGTGAGATTATAATGTTTGGTTTATTCCTAGAAATCTTAATTGAGTTATTTATTTTTCTCATTCTATCTTTAAATTTATAAATCCAATATATGTCTTAAAAAAAAATCTTCCTCTAAATAAATAATGAAAAACAAAATATAAACTATAAATTATGACAAATTCATTAAAACTATAGTCTAACATTTTAAACTTTTTTTTTACGCGTGAAACCTAAATAGAACTTTGTTAATGAATATATCAACAGTGTTGTCCATCCTGTTTATGTTGTTTTGGCAGGAAAAGATAATGTTGTTTAGGCGAGAAGAGATAAAGACAAAGGAAAAAATATTGAAGATTTGTTTTATATTTTATCTCAATTGCTTAAATGATTAGAAAAAATGGTTAAAATTGTTAATTTATAAAAAATACAATTTCCTTTAAGTTTGGGATTCTGGATACCCACTTGTTTTAAAAAGAATCCACATTCTTATTGAAAGGGGTTAAAGGGGGAATCTAGATTTTTTTGGCATCTGATTCCCTAGTATGATTTGCAACCAAACATGAGAATCTTTAAACATTCCTAGGAATCCTAAAACATTATCCCGTACCAAACGCCACATAAGGGTATGTGATTTTAGGTTTTGTGTAATGATATTTTGGTACGCAAAATGAAGAAACTCAAACAAAGAATTCTGTTATTAATAGTATAAATAGGTAGATAGATAAATAAAGAGGTTTAAAGGTTGTGCTGTGTATTCAAGAGTTATGCTCTTTTGAATGTACACCACTGTTAGTTTCTTTAAAACCTTTTTCCCTCTTCTCGTGTGTATGTATTAAAATACTTAGTATTCTAAAGAAAATAGATAGATAGATAGATAAAAGTGTGTGTATTTATTTATTTATTTTGGTGGTTGAATCACATGGTCTAGAGTTAATGTAGGGATGGACCCAAGTGGGGGCCCAAAGGGGCCTGGGCCCTTGGCCCTATTTTTTTTATTTTATTTTTATTTTTACTTATGCTATTTTTCATTTTTGTAGTTGGCCCCCTCTTCTAAAACCTTAGGTTCTCCTTCTCCTCAATCAGTCTAGTACAACTAGCAACTTTCTAACCCAAAAACTTAACAAAAACAATAAAAGTATTCACAATGGTGATTGTATTGTAGCAAAAAGAAACCACTTGACCACCGAAGAACTAAAAAATCATTTGTCATTAGAGAAGTTAAAGTTAAATTTTTTGCAATTACAGTCAACTGGTATTTATACCAGTTTGCTGTAGCAAGTTATTAAAAATAAAATAAAATACAATATTTTATTTGCTTCAATTAAAAAACTTAAATTATCTCCTATCCTTATGATTTTAATGAGTTGTTTATATTATCTATTCTATTTATAAGAGGATTCCCCTCTTTAGACGGGATTTTTACGTGGTTCAGAAATATTCTTAAACCTTATGTTTAATAGAGAAAAAACATGAAGACAACTCGGTAAAAATATGGGTGTATTGTAAAGTGGGGTAGTAAAAATAGATAAAGCAATTTTTGAGGTGCTGAAAGCTAAATTTTTTAGCACCACTACTGTAAATGCTTTAACTTCAAAAAAAAAAAAAAAAGAGCCTAATATTAAAAAAAAAAAAACATTTTTTGTCTTTATTAGTAGATGATTGCATTTTAATGTATTAGGAAACAATGATTTTGTGTATTTATAATTTGTTAATACTATATGAATGCCTATTTGGATTTTTAATTTTTAATTCTTTTTTTGAATGGTGGTGCCAATTTTCGTTAATATGTTTTGGTTTTTGGGAGTTTGATTTTTGTTGGTTTTGTGGTAACTTAAAAACGCAATTTTCCCAAGTTAGAAAATGCACGATTGCCCTGCAAAAACTCATTTTAATTTGTTCAGCGAAATCACGTTTTGGTTAGTGATTTTGGTTTTTGATTCTTATTGCATTTACTGCTACTGCCTTTCTAAACTGATTTTAATTTGTTTTCCTTCTCAAAACAAGAAAAACAAAGGTAAATAAACTAGGGGAAAAAGGAATTACGGTGTATCTATTTTTAACGTTTACTCTCTTTGATAAGAATATTGACCGTCGTTGATCAAACAGCTTTGTAGTCCGAGTGGAGGCAGTGGAAAACAGACTGCATCAGTGCTCAGTCTACAATTTGTTTACTTAAAGAGAGGTACATTCTGTATTTCATTTTTCTGTTGTTTAATTTTATTATCGTACTGTATTTCGGCTGTCATTGTAGTCCGGCCCCAACGGGGTTTTACTTGGCATATACTGTCCCCTAAAAGAAATGGTAGAAATGGGAAGTAACTTCTATATTAACTCAACTACTAATTTTTTTTTTCAATTTAATCTGTAATAGATCTAGGGTTTAGATTCTGTCTATACCAAAAATCAATTGGTATTTTTTTTTATTAGAACAAATTGGTGTTTTGACCTGCCTGAGAGTGAGGCAAGCCAGGAACGGCCTGAAACTTACAATTGGAAGACCAAGCCATAGGCTACTAGACGTCCGACAGAGCGACTCTCAACGAGGACGGCTTACATGTAAACCATCGAAGATGGTCCTTGAGGCTCTAAGAGCTTGAAGTAAATAACAATCCCCAAGCTCCTGTTCTTCAGCAATCGAAGTATTTCGCTATTGGAAGATAGCCTTTCAGTTAACAAAGCCCGTAATACCGGTAGTAGCTCTGCCTCACGGGGACAGCAAAAAGAAGGAAGGGGAAAAAGCCTTACTTAACTTATCGTGTACGAAGATTAGAGCTAGTTCCAATATTGACCTCATGAATATATCGCATAACAGGCAAAGCGTGACATTTTCTTTTATAGAGTCGGTATAACTTCTTACCAAAAGATTGATTCTTTAGAAATCAAGTACCATACAAATAGTGCATATATATATATATATATGTATGTATATATATATGTATGTATATAAAGAATGAAAGGGCAGAAGAAGAAAGAAGGATTAAAGTGAAAAATAAATAAGCGAAGTTGTTTATTTCTTTAACGTTAATATAATAATCCCTAAGTAATTAGAACATTATCATATGGGGTTAAGGGTCATCAATGGGCCGGGTTGGGCTGGTCTGGCCCATTTTTAATTGGCCCATGGGCACAATAGGCTAGGCATAATGGGCTATTTATTAGTTAATAGGCCGGGTCGGGCTGGGTCGAAATAGAAAACCTCAGCCCATGACCCTGTTTATGGGCAATGCCTATTTTGTCTTTAGCAAGCTAAGCTATCGGGTTGGGCCTATTGGACTACCCATGGGTTTGTGTTAGCATATTATTTTATTATTTTTATAAGGAAAGAATCAATTTTTTCTAAGGGAATAATCAATCTATTTTTTTAAAGGAAAGAATTAAAAAATTTAATACTTAATCAAATCTATTTAATTTTTTGTTTTGTTGATGGAAACCTATTTAATTTTTTTTATTTAGGCTTTAAATAGTTTTTTTATTTTTATCTTTAATTAAAAAAATGTCAAATGGTTAATTCAAATTTGATAGACTACTAGAAAATTTTATATTTAATAAACTAAGTTTAGCAAAATTACTCTTAGTGGTTGAGAGAGTTTTCTTAAGAAATTCCTCTATATTATCTCAAGATCAATCATTCATACGCTTCCTATATATTTTTGTTATAAATTATGAGTTATTAGGCTGGGCCAATGGGTTAGGCCAACGGGCTGGGCCAATGGGTTAGGCCAACGGGCTGGGCAACGGGTTGGGCTATTGGGCTAGCCCACCGGATACTCATAGGCATAAAAACTAGCCCACGGCCTGACCCACTGGGTTAGTGGGCTACCCATGGGCCTCAATAACAATGGGTTGGGCCGCCCATTAGCTAGGTGAGCCATCGGGTTTCTAGGTCGGGCTATTTGATGACTCTTGTCTGGGGTGTAAAACACCCAAATTGCTATTTTAAAACCCTTACACATCAATACTCTGGTTTGTATACCTAAAATTTTTACAATCTTACTACGGTAACTTTTATAAATAAGAAGTTACTGTAGTAAGTTTGTAAAAAAATTTTATTTATATTTATTGTCTCTCTCCTCCCTCTCTTACAGACTCTCCTTCTCTCTCTCTCTCTCACCCTCGCCACTTTGTCCTCCAATGTGTAGATCAATGGTTGTGGCGGTGGGTTTGTCGGCGGTTTTGAAGATTTCGGTAAGCAAATTTGGGTTTTAGTTGATTTTGTGGTTGGTGGATCGTGTAGGGGTGGGTTCTTTTCTATGGTTGTGGATGGCGATGGTGAGTCGATTTGTTGTAGTGGTGAGTTTTGATTTGGATTTTGTTTTTTTTATTTATTTTTATTTCGGTTATAAATATTTAGTCATAAATGTTTAGGTTTTAAATATGTTGTATATTGGCAAATCAAGAACAATCTAGGATTAGATCTTAGGGTTTTTGAAATGTTTTAGACATTGCTCAAGTTGATACAAGTCAAGGTTCAAGAACATACATACTGCAAAAAAGAGAATTCAAAAATTGAAGAGCTCGACCGATTGAGAGAGAGCTTTGATCAATCGAACTGCAATCTGCAGAATTTTAAATAAGGCCCAACAGCTCGTAAAATGTTTAGGGTTTGAGTCCAACACTACTAGGCATAAAAGGAAAACCTTAATACACGTTTTTCAAGTCTTGAGAGTTACTCTTGTGAGATTTGTGAGGTTTTATACTTTCTCGCTCTATCAAGCACCTACCGGAGATCAAATCCATACTGCTAGTACCGGTGGAGTAAGTTGCAGCCAAACCTTCAACTATCAAGTGTACTGAAGATCAAGGCATGAACAGGTGGTTCATGTGAGAACAGATCCAGATCAAAGTAGTCTGTGGAGTTCAGAGTGCAGTTTGGTAACTTTTTTAGATTTACTACGAATTGGTATTCTTGATTGTAAATCTCAATTTGATATAATGAATTGTTCTCTTGGGATAGTTCTCCTTTGGTTTTTTACCTTACAACGAGTTGTTTCGTTAGTTTTCTTGGGTCATCACATCTTGCGTTATTTACTTTTCTAATGTGAACCAAAATTTAAATAATTAACCTAAGTAACTACTTAGCTAATAAATTATGTTAAACACTTTGTGTTTTCCAGGGGTATAAATCCTTACAAAGTTGGTTTAAGGTTTTTATTTTTATTTTTGGTTTATCGCACATTAGGTCCTTGGCAACATAACTCTTTGTGTGCATGTGTTTTTAGGGGGAGGTGTGTATATGTGTAAGTCACTTTTTCTTATTTTTTATTTTAGGTCTACCAATCATTGGTTTTGTATTAGGTTTGATTTGTCACCTATTTGTCTAATTCTTTTTACCTAATTAACTAAAACCAATTCAAGGGTTATTAATTAATTACGTTAAAGCAAAAGTCTCGAACCAAATATTTTGGACTTTGAAGTTCCATTACGTGTGGGGAAGGTGTTAGGCAGTCCACATCGCCTATTCAAATGATAGTAGCTTATTTTCTTGTTAATCCTAACATCAGCTTTTATTAAAAGAATTAAATACTTGGCATTTTGTTTTTGAAAAGTGTTTTTGTACAACAATACACACACACAGGTGAATATTTACTTCAAATAATTATTTACAAACAAAACATGTGAAATATATGTACGCAACATGTGAAAATTATTTCGTTGCAAAAATAATACATATAATTTAACATGTGATTATAATTTATGACATATTTAGCATATGAATATTTACAACATAAAGTAAAAGAGAGGGTAAGAAAGATAACACCTTTTAGCAAATTATCCTCCATTTTTCTCATTCTCATGCACAAACATAATGGAACAAAACATTAATGCCAAGGGAAGGGGGGAAGTATGTGTTAAGCTTGATTGGTGCCTATTGGTTTAATGGAATGAACCATAGGCACAAATCTCTAAAAGAATACAATTCCAAAAAAGTGCAAAATAGTGTACACAAAAGAAGGGTTTTAAGTATTTGCCTTAAAAAGAAAAAAGAATAAGAAGCAATTTCCTTTAGAGAATAGCTACGACATTTTGGAGAAAGTTTGTGTTGTGGGGGGGGGGGGGGGGATGTGGGAGATGAATGTGAGCTCGGGCTGAGAACCTAAAGGCCCAATAAGCTGCTTTGAAGAATGTGCTCGGCCCAATATATGGTTATGAACGAAGTAACCTGTTGAGTAAAGAGAAACCATTCGAGCCCACCACCGTGGAGATCTCGATTGACCTCCTTCCCTAAGGTCCATTACTGAGGTGACAAACAGAGCCTTTTTCTCAAAGTAATGAAAGAACTGCGGTCAATTAGTTCCCTCCATTACTAAGATGTCCCCTCTTTTTAAAGCTCACCTTGAGGGACACAACAAAGAAAACACAGGATGCAAGAAGGCAATCACCTTCACATTAATGAAACCCTTTACCTAATGTCAACCACATTCAACGATGAATGACTGGCCTGAACAGTAGAAACGCCTCCCAAAAGTCTTCCTTCATGATCAAGAAATGGTAGGATAGAAGGATGATGTGACAAGTATCCCCCTAAAAATTTAGCTGGGAGTTAGAGAGTTGGAAGAGGAAGAAAAAGGGAGGAATGGCTATAAAAGGAGGGGGAAGCAACATAATTGAGGGGTTTAGAAAATTAGAGAGAGAAAGATAAGCTAGAGAAGTTGTGCTAAGAATTTTTAGCCTTTGAATCCACCATATGTACCTCAAGAACTTTGTTCCTACATATATAAAATGTTTTCCTCCTGTAGTTTGTTGTTTAAATCTCTCATTGTAGATTTTTTCCTATCTTTTAGAAATTAGTTGTATAGATCAAATATCATCTTCATTGTTCACATGTTTGTTGTTTTTGACCCCCACAATTTTTTTAAAACTATAGTTACACATTCTTTTGGAATAAGATCTTAGAAGAGTTTTCTTGACTTTTATGAAAAAAGCGTTTTTCTTAAATGAATAATTTCAAAGAAAAAAGGCATAAGCATTTTTTTTGTGGGAAAAAAAAAGTTAGGTTTTTAGGAAAAGCAATTCCATGACTTAAATGAAAATCATAGTTTTTCTTGATTTTTTAGGATAAAAAAGATTTGAAGAAAGGTTTGAGAACCATTTTATTATAGGAAAAGGTTTCCATGGTTTTTTTCAAAAACATGATTTTTATCCAATTTTCAAAAGAGGTTGAACTTGTTTTTTCTATAAAAGATGACAAAAAGTTTATAGGAAAACAAAGTTGAAGTTTAAAAATATTTTGTGAAAATAAAAGGAGACAACAATTTTATTGGAAAAAGGGTTTTGAAATATGAGAAAATGGTTGATTTAAAGAAAATAGTTTCTATGGTTTTCTTTAAAAAGAAGTTTTACAGTTCAAAATCTGATTTTGGAAAATTATGGGGTCAAAATATGATTTAGGGAAATCATGGGGTTAAAATGAAATTTTGGAAAGTTTTGCGGTCAAAATATAATTAAAAAATGTTTTGGGGTCAAATAAAATATTGAAAAAATTTTGGGATCAAAATGCAATTTTGGAAAGGTTTTGGGGCCAAAATATAATTTGGTGAACGTTTTGAGGTCAAAATATAATTTTGGAAAATTTTTGGGTCAATAAAATTTTAGAAAAGTTTTGGGTTCAAAATGCAATTTTGGGAAAGCTTTGGGGACAAATGTAATTTTGGGAAGATTTTGGGGTCGAAATGCAAATTTATAAAATTGTGGTGGTTAAAATATAAATGTGAAAAAATAGTATGATGGCATTTTAGCAAATAAAGGCAAAGCATACTATTGGACTTTTTTTTATTTTTTTTATTACATATATATATATATATATATATTGAAATCGCATTTTTTAGATGTTTATTTACTCAAGCTTTTTACTCTATGGTAATCTAAGGTTTATGGTGCTAACTAGAGAGCCTAGCACCCTTAAACCCTATTACTCATGAGAAAGGGAAATGAAAAATAAAGATGCATAAATAAAAGGGCATAATATTTAAAGAATAGAATGTAAATGAATTTAAAGACAAAACAATAATGTAAAATGCTTGACATTAAAGGAATTTAAGAATGAGACAATAATGTAAAGTGCTTGAAATTAAAGAAATTTAAAGACAAGACAATAATGTAAAGTGCTTGAAACTAAAGGAATTTAAAGACAAAACAATAAAGTAAATGAATTTAAAGATAAGACAATAATATTAAGTGCTTTAAAAGTAAAGGAATTTGAAAACATGACAATAATATAAAGTGCTTGAAAAGTAAAGGAATTTGAAGACAAGACAATAAAATAAAGTGCTTGGAAAGCAAAGGAGTTTAAAGACAAGACCAAAATATAAAGGTTTATTAAAAATTCTTTTTTAGAATTTTTTCCTAAATAAGCTCTAATTTTGTCGCATCTAAGCTTACCGGTCTTTTTCCATAATGAGAAATGGTAGTCTTAGATACCTCTACCATTTTGTAGGAAACATACCTATATTGTGCCTAGAAACAAAATTTAAACCCATTTAGGAAAAACTCATCTATGATAAGGCCTCATTTTCCTACTAAGGTTGGCCAGTGCACGAGAACAAAGCCTTCACATACCTTTTAGTTAGGAATGTGAAGAGATGTTGAGTTGTTTTCTCAAGTGAGAAGACAACCAAAGGATAAAGGGGTTAAAAAACATTTTTTTGGGGGTAGAGAAAGCAATAAAAATCATAATAAATAAAGAGAGCAGTATGTAAACAACAATAAAATAAATGGACAATATAGTAACGCATTTTATATATGTAATGGACTATTGTTATGATGCTAGTGCTCCACATTGTTTAAGTGTAAGTTTATACATGTGTATATAAGCTCTTGGGCACCCTCCCATTGTCAGCCGATTTTCAAATGTGAGTTCTACCCATGGGTTCCTAACATTTGGTATCAGAGACAATCATCACTCCGAGTAATCAGATGTAGCTCATTGAGTATTGGATCAAATGAGTTGCGGTTTTGTGGTCAGATCTCGGAGGGGGCAACCTAGAGGCTAGATTAAAAAAAACTGATAGGTGAGTGGAGCTGCCAAAAAGAGGAAGGGCTACCACTAGGTCAGTGTTGCTAAAGTGAGACATTGTGAATGTTGGCTGCAGAGCGTGGTGGTAACTTATAATCCTAATGTCCCACATTGCTTAAGTGTAAGCTTAAACATGTGTATATAAGATCTTGGGCACCATTTCCTTGTAAGCCGATTTTTAAGGGTGAGTTTTACCCATGGGTTCCTAACATATGTTCACAAAAGAAAGAGAAAAGAAACGAGAATAGCCATAGGAAAAGCTTACCCATTTCATTACAAAGCTTATCCATTCACCAAAGGCTTTTTGGAGATGGAAGATGGAGAAGGGTGGGCCTGGATTTTTATATGGGTTTCCTAAGAAAAGAGAATAAAACTAAGGCTAGAGAGAGAGAGAGAAGAGAAAATAATTTTTTCTATTTTTCTTGATTTTTTTGGGTGTATTTTTCCAAGAGAGAGGTCCATTTATAGGGGTAAGGCATTTGGGAATGGGTGTTGCAGTAACACACCTTACCCAGCCGCATGGTACTATGGGGCGAGGTGAGGTGTCATAGCAATACCTCTCCCAGATTACTTTAGCACTCACTTTTTTCGATCTTTTCCTGATTCTATTCCGGTTTTTGTTCTGATATTTTGGAGGCATTTTTGAGCTTCGATTTCTTCAACTTTGGTGTTCTTGTAAAGGTCAGGATGTCTAGTTTCCACAGATCCTGCCCTTGTATGATTTGGATCTACGATTGCTGAGATATCATGTTTGGAAGTGAGGTGACGCAGTGTAGGAAATTTTGTAGTACTATTTTTGAAAAATTCATTTCTCCCAATCCGTGGTGGATATCGTTGAGCCCTTTTTATGGAAGGTAGAACATCATACTTCAATCTTTTTCAGAAATTTTGCTCCATTTGTGGCTGAATTGGTATAGTTTTTTGCCCGAAAATGGCCCTGAAAACAGCTCTTTTGACATGAAATAATAATACTTTTAATCAAGATTTTGGTATTTTCCTGTTACCTTCGATTTTGACCCATGAACTATCATTCCAAAGGGAATTTCATGATCTACAAGATGGTCCAAAATTTACCTCGATCGAACGGTTAAAATCAAAAAGTCAACATTTTGACCATTCCCAATTAGGGTTTTTAGTTAGCATGGAATCCACAATGTCATCCTTAGCCATTTTAATCTCCTCAAACCTAGAGGTAAGCATATGTAGGTTATATGATTTAAAAGTCTTGGTGCATAATGAGTGGTCTCTCTAGAATTGTCCAAGCAATCTTAGAAACCTCCAAATTGAAGGTTATTCCAAACTTTTTACGGGGAAGTACTTTGAAAATTGTATTCAATGCCTTACTATTCAAGTTAGCTGCAACTAACTAATTAGTGGACCATTCACATTGGAGGTTGTTGGCTTAGTTCATCCTGTCTCTACTAGCCACTGCCCTTTCATCTAAGGACTTCAAAAAATGCATAGTTACTTTCATCAAAATACGGAGAAATATTCAAAGAATGATCACGATCCATGACAACTTAAGGTTAAAAAACTAAGACTAAAAATAACTTGCTTTCATACCTATTAAGAATAATATAGTTTAGATCCCTTTGATTAAATTAGTAGAATTAAGATGAATTTTTTAATTAACTGATTGTGTGGATCCTTCAAAGTTTGATTAACAAGCACCATAACAAATCACAATATAATGTGAAGTACAATAACAACAAAAAAAGCCTTAGTCCCAAAATTATGGAGTCGGTTATGGATCCTCAAAAGATTAGTTAGGGACAAGCATATGTATTTTACTCAAGCAGGCTCCTTGTGAGCGGCATGGATTAAAATTTATCACTTGAAGGACCAAAGTTTCTGGAGTGTAAAGGTTTCTCATGATTGTTCATGGGGTGAAGGAAAATTCCTAAGCTCAGGGACTGTTTAGGCCACACCTCAAGTTTTTGGTGGGTAATGGGAATGATGTCTTTCTGTGGTATGATAATTGGCACCCTAGAGGACCTTTGATTCAGAAATTTGGTCATAGAGTGGTATATGACTCTGGTAGTTTCGCTAACTCTAGATTAGCTAGTGTAATACAAGATGGCCATTGGAACTGGGGGTATGCTAGATCAGAGAGCCTAGTCACTATACTGAGTCAATTGCCTTTAATTGAAATTGGAGATGAAGATACAACTTGGTGGGTCTCTTCCAAAACATGTGTGTTTTCTGTTGCTAGTGCTTGGGATAAAATCAGAACTCAAAGGCCTAAGGTCGATTGGTGGAAAGATATATGGTTCTCTCAAGTTATTTCTATATGTGCTTTTATATTTTGGTTGGAAATAGAGAACAGATTGTCTACAAAAGAGAGATTAGTAAGGAGAGGACAAGCAGTTGATTTACTTTGCGTTATGTGCAAGGCTGCTGTGGAGAATAGAAATCATCTCTTTTTTTCATACCCTTTCTCTAGTAGAATTCGGAAAAGGGTTAAGTATTGGTGCTGCCAAGAATCCATAGGGGATGATTGGGATGATATTGTTGAATGGGCAGGGAATCAATGGAAAGGAAAATCCTTGAAATCTGTTTGTAGTAAACTGGGGCTTAGTGTAGCTGTTTACCACATTTGGAGCCATAGAAATGCAATCATTTTTCAAGGATTGATTAAAATAGAAGATCAAATTGTGGGGCTTATCAAATAGCATTTCAAGAATCTCGTTGAATGGGGTAGCATGTTCCCCAGTGCCGATACTAATTAGAAACTCTACTGTTGGTGGGGATTCACAAATTCTGTTCTTTAGAGAACCCCTACTTAGCTTAAGGATGTTGCCTAGGCCTCCCTTAAGCTTTATGAAGTTGTTTGTTGTTTGCTTTGTTGGCTATCTGCAGTTGAGTGTTGGTCGTATTTTGTTTTAGTTGTGCTTTTGTTTTTTGTTTTTGTTTTTCTCCCTTTTGGTGTTGTAGTTCTATTATGGTTCTGCAGGTTAGTAGGTTGTGTTGCCTTGTCTGGCTGGAGCTTAGTTGAGGTTCCTTTTGGTTTATTGTTGTTGGTCTTCCTTCTAGGGAGCCTTGTCTGTACTGTTACTGGTTTGGGCTGTGTGGTTCCATTTTGTTGCTGGTTCTCTAGCTCTTTCAATAAAGATTCTTGATTATCAATAAATAAATAAAAATATATGTATTTTTTTCTTCTATTCTACTCTATCTAAAGTCATATTCTCTGTTACTTCCTATATTGACATGTCCTTTTTTATTACTTTTATCAATGTGATTTTTGGTCTTCCTATACCTTTTTTCGTTCCGTCAATTTTGGTCAACTCACACTTTCTTACTAGTGAATTAGTAATATCCTCTAAACATGACTTTTTACCATCTTAAGCGACCATCCCTCATCTTTTCATCAGTAGGATCTACACATTTCTTTAATAGAATTTCCTCATTTCAAATTCCATCTTTTCGTGTATTTTCACTTATCCATCTTAACATTCTCATTTTAGATGTTACATTCATTTTATGAATATATTACTTCTTAATAGCCCAACATACAATACCATAAAGCATAGCTGGTCATATAAAAGTCTTATAAAAATTTCCCTTTAGCTTAAAAGGTATTTTACGATCACACAATGTTCCTAATACTCTTCTCCACTTCATCCACCCTGCTTTTATCTTATGATTCAAATCATCTTCAATCTCTCCATATTTATGAATTATTGATCCAAGATATTGAAAATTGTTGCTCTTTAGTATCTCTTGACCATCAAGTCTTACTACCCATTTGTTTTTGTTTTCACTTTTACTAAACTTACCTTCCATGTACTCTATTTTAGTCCTACTTAAATGAAAGTGTTTATGGAAAATGTAAATGACACAATGATTTGTTTTCCATGTGAAAAACCTATGGTCAACACAGAAAATACACATTGAGGGTTTGTCCACCAACCTCAAGGCAAAATACACTAATAATTTGAAGTCTTTACAACAAAAATTAACCCTAACTTCAAATTGCTACCACCAGTAGTGTCTTACTCATATGATTACATGCAAATCTAGCTCGTTTGGACTTTTTTATTATGGATTTCACCAACACGAACACTAAATACACAATCGAGGCTTTCTCTTCTTCTATTTTATCAACTTCTATTGATCCTTTATATACTTCAGCAAGTAGGAGTTGAATAAATTCCAAGTCATGTGTCGAATTAATAGGCTTGATTTAGAATTAGGTTTCTCGATTTCAACCATTCGAAACTCTAGAGTTTGTTCAAACATAGCTTTATAGACCAAGGGAGTGTTGAGAAATGTGTCAAGAAGGCTATGACTTCCCTTTTCTTGAGATGTTTCTGGGGCTTAGTCTTAATCTTGAAGTACAACACTTTGACACAAAAGATTACACTTTTGTCCACAGCTTGCCTATACTAAGTGTTCGTTTGAAAACAGCTTATTTAGCTGAAACAAAAAACTTTTTGCAGAAAATACTATAGATGAAGCTAAAAGGTAGTTGAAATAGTACATTAGAACCTATGAATAGTACCAAAAAGTGCAATGGAACCCATGAATAGTAACAAAAAAAAAAGCTAAATAGTAAGAAAAAAGCTGGTTTTTTAAGCCAATGCCAAACACACACTAAGCACTAGAGACCTAACATAATTGTAGGGACCTAGGATTGGTGACTGATTTTGGCCCAATGTTGTTAGGATAGGCCCAGCCTAGTAGCAGTAGTATAAGGACATAGGATCGTCACTTAGAGATGGCTTATTGTTATTGGGTTGGGCTCGGCCCAGTATCGACAAGTAAGTCGGGGATGATCAAAGGGGGTTACAGTAAATACTCGGATCGATCCCCGAGCGCTATTAGTTTGGGGAAATCCATTGCCAAGCGCTATTCAACATGAGGTGCAAGATTCAAGAGAATTCTTAGAATGGACCAATTTACTAGGGATTTCGGGCAGAAGTGGGGGCTACATGGGAAATGATGAAGAGGTAATCATTTGGGTCCCCACTAAGGGGAGACTATGAAAGAGGAGAAATAGAAGAGAGTAGGGTTTTTCAGGTGAACACTGAGGTGTGAGAAATAGGAGCGAAGGTGAGTAAAGATACCAGGGAGGGGAGGGGATTAAGTGTGAGAGGTGCAAGAGTTATACAATTGGGCTATTAAGGCAGCATTTGAAGCTTACCGAAGTAGGAGTTCAAGGATATCCACTAACAAATAAATTGGGAGCCCAATCTTTACACAGGAAGTACCACTGGGCTTGGGAACCACAATTGGCGTCGTCTGTGGGAGTCCTACTCAACAGAAGACTTCGAGCTAGCTTGATATCGTCCAAAATGGAAGGTCCACATGCAGAAGAAGGATCGGTTGGACCTGGAGGCAATCATTCCAGGGCCTCATCTCACGGCCAAAAGAGGTTGGAGAGGGAGCGGAAAGGAGAGCAGGATCGCATGCAAGATGGGCATTAGACTAGGCCTGATTTGGATGAAGGATCCTTGCAATGGGAACGAACAGTATCTTATGCTTTTGAGCAATCGTATCGTAGTGAGCGGGACCATATGCTGGAAAACGTACGGAAGCAGGTTAAAGAGTTGGAGATAGAGATCAAAGGCCAGTGCCGTAAGAGGGACCGTGAAAGGTGGTCTGATGAACCTCGACTACATTGGGGGTAGCACGGCTGCATAATCTCACTAGAATGGTTTGCATCGGTCAAGGGATAGATCCAACGAAACTATAGGGCGTCGCCATGATACTCTGCATAGGGATAGACGCGAGCACCCTAGTGCAGCTTTGGACGCCATAAGCTAAGTACTTTAGAGAGCTGCCCGATCACCGTTTTCTGATGAGATAGAGCGTATAGAAATGCTGAGGCGTTTTAATCGCCCACCGTACACTTACTACGATGGCAAAACCGACCCGGTGGAATATGTCAGTCATTACATTCAGATGTCTCTGTATTCCCAAAATGACGGGTTGATGAGTAAAGTGTTCCCGTCCAGCCTCAGGCTCACGGCAATGATGTGGTTCAATGGTTTAAGGAAATGGTCTATACATAGCTTTGGGGAATTGATTCAGGCATTTGGGGAGCGATTCATCACTTGCAGTAGGATCTCTCAACTGATCGACACATTATCCATGAGGATGGGAAGTGGAGAGACTCTTTAGTCGTATGCAAATAGGTACTGGGAGTTGCATAACGAAATAGGAGGAGGAAATGAACAGGTTGCAGCAAGTACATTTAGGCTCGGGCTGCGTCAAGAGTCAGAATTGAGGGACTCTCTGACCATGCGTCCTCCCGAGAACATGCACCATCTAATGAGGAGGATTAAGGAACATAAAAGGCTGGAGGACGATAGGATGCAAGGTAAGGGCAAAGCTCCAGCCTCCTCCCAGTACAACAGAGATTCTCGGCCTTGGGGATTTTAGCAAAGAACCAAAAGGGAACCAAGGGTACCGAGTGTTAATGTGGTGCCACGACTTGAGGGTGTTAATGTGGCCTTCAAAGAACCCATCTACAAGATCCTTCAGCGCATTAAGAATGAGCTGTATTTCCGATGGCCGGAGAAGATGGATGGGGACCCAATTAGAAGGAATCAAAGTTTGTATTGCACGTACCACAAGGAGAAAGGCCATACTACTGAGCAATGCCATGTGTTGAAAGATCATTTGCATCAATTTGTGAAGGTAGGGCATTTAAAAGAGTTTATTGTTTGACAGGGAGGTGGAAACGTAGGATAGGGATTAGGAAGCTAGGGTAACACGCTTTCCCCACCCCTGGGAATCATTGAGGTTATCCATGCAACCTCCATTAGTGTGAATGTCAGCCGTCAGAGGGGCATATTAAGTGACCCCGCACGATCTGGAGGGAATGTCACAACTGCATGATGACATTCTGGTTGTGACCTCACGGATTGGAGGATTCTTGGTGAAGAGTGATGATAGATCAAGGGAGTGGGGCTAAGATAATGTATCCTAACCTATATAAGGGATTAGGTTTGAAACCAGAAGATCTGAGCAAGTATGTCACACCTTTATTAGGGTTCGATGGGAAGATAGTGGTGCCCGAGGGGCAGATAAAGCTATCGGTTGTGATCGAGAGAAAGGAAGTTATGGTAAATTTCATAGTAGTTAACGCCTTTTCACCCTACACGGTGATCTTGGGTCAAACTTGGATTCATGCCATGGGGGCAGTGCCATCCACGTTACATCAGAAGGTCAAGTTCTCCACTGAAGATGGAATCGCTATGGTCCAAGCTAATCAAAAGGTGGCATGGCAGTTCTTGGTGGCCGCAATTAATCATGAGATTAAACAGAAGGAGCAAGTTGAAGTAGAGCTGTTATAGCAATTACAGTGCCCTGAGGGCACCATAAGGGTTGACAGTGCCGATGAGTTGGTTCAGATACAAATCCTGCCCTATATCGACAGATATTTTCAAATAGGGAAGAGCTTGTAAGCAGACGATCAAGTGGAGATTATCCTGTTGTTGGTATAGAACTTTGATGTATTTGCATAGAGCCCTTACGAAGAACTTAGGGTGAATCCAGCTTTTATCACACAAAAGCTGAATGTAGACCCCTTAGTGCCACTGAAAAAGCAGAAGCTGAGGAGATTAGCAAAACCATATGTGGGGGACGTGAAGGAAGAGGTGGAGAAATTGAAGCAGGCGGGGGTTATCAAAGAGGTGTTCTTCCCTGAGTGGCTGTCAAATATAGTAGTGGTGAAAAAGAAAAACGAGAAATGGAAGGTCTGTGTTGATTTTACTGATTTCAACCGAGCTTGCCCGAAGGATCCCTTCCCTGTACCTAAGATTGACCAATTGGTGGACGCCATATACGGGAACCTGAGAATGAGTTTCCTGGATGCTTTTCAAGATTATCATTAGATTGCCCTGGTGCCTAAGAATAAGGAGAAGACCTCTTTCATATCGCTTGAGGGAAATTACCATTATACAGTGATGCCTTTGTGGCAGAATTTACTCCAGCACTGGGGGTCATTGTAGGTGTATGCCAAGTCTTGACACAACCATGGCAAGTGTTTGTAGACGGGGCATCAAATGTAAGGGGATCTGGAGTCAAGGTCGTGATGATATCCCATGAGGTGTTAAGGCTGGAAAAATCACTGAGGTTGGGTTTTTAGGCTTCCAACAATGAAGCCAAGTACGAAGCATTTGTTGCTAGGCTTAGAGCAGCCCAGAAGTTAGGTGCCGAGGAGGTAGAAATATTCTTGGATTCAAGACTAGTAGTAAGCCAAGTAGAGGGAAGTTTTGAGGCGAAGGACCCTCGCTTGTCACAGTACTTAAAGTTGTTCAAGACTTTACAAGCGTGTTTCTGAAAAGTGAGTGTGGCCAAAGTCCCAAGAGTTAGAACAGTCATGCAGATTCTCTGGCCATTTTGGCCTCGTCTTCAGATGAATGTTGATGTGACAGCTACATCCACACGTGCATAAAGCGCAAGCTATCATGTCCGTTACATTTATTGGCTGATGATTGATCTTCCCAAGGTGTAACAATAGTTTTGAAAAATTATACCGACCCCTAAAACGAAGGACCTCAATCCCATCTCCACTTCATGAAAATGGGATCATGTGAGGCTGTTGTAGGGACCTGGGATCGGTGATCGGTATTGGCCTAGTGTTGTTAGGATAGGCCCAGCCCAGTAGCAATAGTATAAGGACATAGGATCAGCACTTGGAGTTGGCCTACTATTTTGGGCTGGGCTCGGCCCAATATCGATGAGCCGGTCAGGGATGACCAAGGGGGTAACAGTCAATACTCGGATCGGTCCCCAGACACTATTAGTGCCTTGGGGAAATCCGCTGCCGAGCATTATTCGGCATCAAGTGCAAGTTTCAAGAGAATTCTCAGAATGGACCAATTTACTAAGGATTTTGGGCAAAAGTGGGGGCTACATGGGAAATGATGAAGAGTTAATCATTTGGGTCCTCATTAAAGGGGAGACTATAAAAGAGGAGAAATAGAAGATAGTAGGGTTTTTTGGGTGAACACTGAGGTGTGAGAAGCAGGAGCGAAGGTGAGGAAAGATACCAAGGAAGGGAGGGGATTAAGCATGAGAGGTGCAAGAGTTATACAATTGGGCTGTCAAGGTAGCGTTTGAAGCTTACCCAAGTAGGAGTTCAAGGATACCCACTAACAACTAAAATTGGGAGTCCAATCCCTGCATATGAAGTACCACTCGTCTTGGGTACCACAATAATTAATTCATTTACACTACAATCCAAATTAGTTTTAAAAAATATATAAATAAAGATGCTTATATATATATATACACACACACACAATTTTCTTTAAAGTTGCGCATAATTAATAACTTTCAAATATTGCTTTGTGTGTTCCAAAACGTACGTCTAGCTTTCTTTTCCTCTACTTCCCTGTTTTCTCAAAAGTTAGAAGTCTTTATAAGACATGGGAAACCTTTACAATGTGTTTAAAAGTTTAGACGGAGAGGAGAGTGGAAGGTCAGGTAGGGAAGGAAAGAACAGGGGATGGGAATCTTTACCTCTTTCTCTTATTTGGATATTTAAAGATTAAGTAAGTGAAGGAGAGGGGAGGGGAATGCTTACAGAAATTCACAATTATGACCTGTTGTACGTAGAAGTAAGGTTTTAGGGACATGTTTGTGTAATCTCCAAACCATAACCTTTAGTACATTTAGAATGCCATTGTCGAAGTATAAAAATGGTATCACTGTGTTAAAGGATTAGAGCAATAAATTCGTTAAAGAGAATGCAAGCAAATGTACGTGAAAAACCCCAAAAAAAGAGGAAACCCACGATGGAGCAAGGACTAAAAATCCTTACCGTTGAGAAGATTTCTTTGATGTATACTATGAAAAATACAAGGTATTACTTTTCTATCTAGAACGCAACGACTATTCTTTCTTAGCCGTTTTCCCCCTTTTTTTCCTTGTTTACCTAGTATGGTCAGCTTCCCTTTCTTTTATAGGAAGGGCAGTTGGATTGCATGAATGTGGCGTCATCTAATTAGAGGCCGAATATGCGAAGGCTGGTATAGCCATGCATTCGTACCGCTGCTGCTGCCAAGAGAGAGAGAGAGAGAGAGAGAGAGAAGGACAGCGTTGGACAAGGTCGTGCCCTATCCTCACTCTGCACCAACAAGAGGGCTCCAAGGGTGTACTGATCTGACCTTGCAGGAAGCTGACCAATAGGAGTGCCGAGTTGGTGTCCTTTTGTTGGCTAGACTAGCACTGCCCATGGTAGTACTTGGAGAATTCATAGGTCAGCAACCAAGAGCTCATTCTCCTTCTTTAGTCCTTGCAACCACACCAAAGAGGCCACGCCTTTGATGTTTCCCTTAAGCACGATCTTTGGTAGTCTTGGCATGTTATGGGATCATTTTCTGATACGGTGCCTTCACATGTAAGGCTGGGATGAACCAAATGTATTAGCCCTTGTGATAGACACTAATACCCTTGATCCCAACCCTAGTGAAGGTACACTTGTTTTTGTTAATTTTAAATAAGAATATATTAATTGAAATTATAAGTGAAAATTTGACAATTCATATTTTTTTTAATATAAGTCAAACCTCTTCTCTCTTTTCTCCATCCACATGCACACGCAGAGACCTCATACAAGAGAGCACAAGGTTTTGCCATGTAGCGGTCTCTTTAAAAATATAATTGAAATAATCTTAATTTTAAGCCACAAGATATGAACAAAAAGTAGAGACTTTTGGTTTTTTTGGTTCAATACTTCAAGACTTTTCCTATTACAAAATAAGGATTCTTTGAAAGACTATTTGTTTTCTTTGGTTCATTAATGTTTCAAGCTAAAAACCTCTTGCACTTCTTCTCATTTATGTATACATGCCACAACCTTTCATGTCATGTCATCTCAAACACATCCCAACCTTTCATGTCATCTCATCTCAATGATACCTACCTAGCTTCAACTTCATCGTCCTATTTAATCTTAACCCATATGAGTTGGCTGTAACCAAGGAAGAAAGCCTACTTTTTTTATTGAGTGACAACAATGACTTATTGTTTTGATGCTGAAGTTAGATGTTGTAGGTTCTGTAAATGATGTAATTGTATTTGGGTTTTTAGGTGTTTGGTTTGGGAAAGTCATAATTGTGTTTTGTTTTAGAACTAAAGAGGAATAGAAATAAACATTCTAATTGATTATTGATGAGATTAGTTGTTTTGTTTATTATTCTGTTTTAGAAATCATAATTTCATGGTTTCTTTGTAGTTTTTTACTGTTGTTTAGTGCAATATCAATATGAGCTATGATGATAAAAGTGAAATTCAGTGATGAATTTAGAGTGTTTTTCGTGTTTTTTTTTTTTTTTTTCCTTCTAATTTTATGTGGAAGCCTAGCTAAAGGCAATTAAATCTTTATAAATGAAAATGTGTTAACCATTTTTTCTTTATTTTATCACATTCTCTATATGCCGGTACTAACAAATGATTTTCTTTCGTTGAGATAATGAAATATGTGTTTGAGATTTGTGGGTTGATATTTGGTTGTGAAAATTCAGCAATTGAGGAAGAGTTTGGGAGGTTATTTGAATTTTTGTAGATTTTAAATATGAAAGTATTTTCTGCTTTGAATTTACATTTATAAATTTCAAATTTCAAAATCATTTAATCAATTTAAAAAATAAAGTCTAGATATAATAGAATATGTTAGTCACCTAGAAATGTCCAAAAATCTTGACAATTCCAGCCTTAGAAACTTAGATTAGTAGAACAATTTTACTCAATATTCTTGTGGGTGTGGACAAGGTGGCTGTGGAACTTCATTATGAACTTCAGATCTCACACGTCGATCCACATGAACAGATTCTTCTGAAATGCTTGGTTGTGCCAGGTGGGCTAGCTCGCTCTAAGATCAATTCGCCATACTCCCAAGAAGAAGTAAATCAACTCTTGAGTTTATTGCTTAGTAGAGTTTTCCCACAGACAGTGCCAATTGTAGGCGGAAAAAAAACTGGCCCGTGAGGACCTTCACGAATTGCAATTGAAATGTCTTACACAATCAATTTATAGTTAAACAAAAAGGGAATAAATACTCCACAATGGGAAACTCAATCAGTTGATTTCATTGAACACATGTATTACAGATATCGCTCAAGTGTCACCACCAGAAACTCTCTTATTCCTGTGGTGTTATACATTTTCTTTCTCTCTCTATGAGTGCTCACTCTTTTTTCCGTCTCTTACTCCCAGGATCCCCCTCTCTTTGCCTATCTCTCTCTCTTTATAGTTACATTCTTTGTTCTTATCTCTACAACTGTCCTGTTGCCAGCCAAATTCTCAGGGATATTTTCTTTTACTTTATCGGTTTCCTCCCTTCTTTTATCTTGGAACTCTAAGGGGGGGGGGGGGGGGAGGGAGGTGGTTGTACCGTTCAGGCTGTCTCATATGCATTTAATGTGGCAGAGGTTAGGCGGTCTGCTACCAATATAGAAGGTCCTTCCTATACTAGTAGGGAGAGGGAAGTGGAAAGGCTAAGGGAGCAAGTGGCTATGCCACAGAGGGAAGTGGAGAGGAATAAGGAGCTTCTTTGTTGTAAAGATGAAGAACTTCATCATTGGAGAGAGCAGAGTCCAACACCGAGTCGATCCTGAGGAGATGAGCGTGTGGTGGGTGATAGGAGTAGGAAGAGAGATAGGAGACCACCCCAATTGAAACCAATTCTATGACAATTTTTTTATATATAAAAATATGATTTAAGAAAATTGAGTTTCAATTAATTCAAATATATTGTGGTAAAATATAAATATTATACAATAGAATGAGTATTATAAATATTGTGGTAAAATATAAATATTATAAATAGGTCTTGATAAAACATAAAAATTATTTCAAATGAATTTTCATGTCCATCGCACAAGAGATTATCTAGTATATATAAAAGAATGAATCTCATATGAAAGAGCATCAAATTCTGCGATGTAGCATATTCATTATATATCTTTTCATTTAACTTTCCCCCTCACCAAACTTTGCATTTATGTTAAGCACAAAGTTTTACTAATTGATTGCCATGTTTTAATGGGATCAATGCATTTATCTTCATGTATTAATTATTTATATATATATATATATATATAATGTATAATTGGTTTATAAGTACTTGTGGGGTGTGGGGGGCAAGGGTTGGGGTTCAAGTATCCAGGAAAGAGTTTCACACATATATACACTTAGATTAGTCTGGAGTAGAATTATATCTTGTAAAAAAAAAAAAAAAAAAAAAAACTCTTTAGTGTCCACTTTTGTTACTTCTAAAATTAACTTTATTATTACAATATTATATAGTGATTGAAAATGATTTAATAATGACAAATTAAGGATATAAAGGTAAATGTGGGTTCCAGTTAGTTTAACTAGTAAAAGCTCTAATAGTTGAATAAGATATTTAGGGTTCAATCCCTACCTACACCAAAAACTAGTTGGTGTCTTGGTTTTATGATAAAAAGTTATTATCATGAGCATACATCATAAGTTGAAACTATCTTTAAAAAAATGATATAAAGATAAATAAAAATTTTAAAATTTAAATTCCAATACCATAAAATTGGAATAATAAGGCACGTTAAGGATATAAAGTTAATTACAAATTTAAAATTCAAGTTCAAATTTCATAAAATTAAGTCACACATTTTTATATTTAAATTAAAACTACTTGCTTTCACTACCTGAAAATATTGTATTTTAATTCTATTTTTTGAAGAAGAGATTTTGAACACAACCATAGCACATGTGACTTATATAAAATGAATATATTGTTAATTTTATTAAAAACTTATGTAAAAAAATAATTTATTTGGAATATTTATTATTACCCAAAATAATTAATGAATTTGGAATATGACATTCTTGCTCACATTTAATGAATTTGAAGAAGGAGAAGACTAGTAACACACTTAGGAGTAGGACTTGGAGTAAATATGAAACTAAGTAAATAAAATAGTAATTGATATAAGTTTTTGCATTTGAAGTGGATGACTTCTTAATCATACACATAGACATAGTCACTCTCTTTGAATTGGAGATAATTGGAGATAAAAAGAAAAACTAAGAAAAAAATAGAAGGGAGAAAGCGAGATAGAGAGAATGATGAAAAAATTATAGATATAGATACAGATTTGTACAGATGTGTTGGTTGTAATAGTGATGTAATTTTTTTGTTAATGAAGAAGAAAAGTGCAATGAAAAACAACTTCATTTTGTTGTCAACTGCAGAGTAAGCCAGAATCTTGGAAAGAATATTCATATATATTTTTTAATTAATGAGAAAAATTTTTGGAACTGACACAATACTTTCAAAAAAATTCCACAACAAAATCTAGTTGGCCAATTCTTAAAGATAGATAAAAAAAAATATATTGTTAGTTGTGGGTCCAGATAAAAAGCAGTTACAACTTGCCTCATATTATTGTAAAAATATTTTGAAATTAAAATTAAGATGATCATATTCAAGTTTCAAGCTTATTTCAATTGGGTTCAAACAAAATTTAGGATTAGGGTGTTCAAAATTTTATTTTATGAATCAAAATGAAAAAATATTAAAAATTTTATATATAAAAATTTTGTTTGGGCCAGGTCAAGGGATTCATTTAAACCCCCTGGCCTTAATATAAAGCCTCCCATGACTAAAATGTTTGTATGTGTGAGAGATGAAAAACCTTGAAATATTGAACCAAAGAATACAAATAATATTTATTTTTTAATTAGAAAAGTCTTAAAACATTGAACCAAATGAAACAAAAAATCAATATTTAATTTGTTCTTATATTTGACGTGCCACTTGAGAATATTTTAATTCTCTTTACATAGATTGCGTCACTTGACAGAATCTCATACTTTCTCATATTAGGTCTATTTGGGATCTGCTTATTTTGCTGAAACTAAAAACTTTTTGCTGAAAGTACTGTAAATAAAGGTAAAAGTTAGTTGAAATAGTACAATAGGACCTATGAATAGTACCAACAAGTGCAGTGGGACTCATAAATAGTAGCAAAAATAATCTAAATAGTAAAATAAGTTAGTAAAATTAATTATGCTAAACGATCACTAGGTCCAGGGACGGAGCTATGTTTGGACCAGGGGGGGCCATTGCCCCCCCTGGCCCAACAAGAAGAAAGAGCACTTGTATTATACATAAATTTGAATCTGGCCTATGAAAAATTAAATTTGGTCTCCAAAATGCCCTTTAAAACTATGAAAGAGCCCAAAGATCCACACAAATAAGCCTAAACAACATAAAATCAGCTGAAAGCCTTGACTTTTGAAAATAAAAACTGCAGATTTGTATGCCAGTCTCACCGTAATTCCCAACAAAATTTCAAGGAAAAAAAAAACTCAAATACCTGTGAGATGGTTTCAGTTGAATAGTGACAAAAAGTTTATAAGAGGCCACAACACTACCATTAGAAGAGTGTGTTTGAGTGTTTTTTTGCTCATCACATGCCACCAAATCTACAAGAGGAAGTCAAGGTGGAACTTGAACTTGAGGTGAAAGATCCTTTAAAAGTAAGTTTGGTTTTTATTTTTATATTTTTTTATGTTTTGGGGTTATTCTAATTTTGATTTGGGTTGGATTATGATTTTGAGTTCTCTGAGTGTGTGTGGTGATGGTCTTGTTTGAATATTCAAAGTTTGTGCCTTTTTTTGGGGTTGCAGCAAAAGAAGGAAAAAAAATTGTGTAAATTTTTCTTTGGTAGTTTTTTATAGAAAACTATTGGTAGTTGTAGAGTAAGTCAATGGCAGTGTTGTTTTCTATTGAGTAATTGACATGATTGTGTTGTTATAGTTTGTCATTTTTTTATTTTTTATTTTTATACATAGTTTGACATCTTTATAATTATAATTATATCAAAGAGACAACAAAGTATTATTAGGTAAATAATAAATCTTAACAACAATCTTACTAACAAAATAGTATTTTGATTATTTAAAAAAAAAAAAAACAAATAAGTATTTTAGTTATGATTTTTTTTAGCCCCCCCTCCCTTGATAGCCTGGCTTCGTTCCTGACTAGTTCTCTATTTTCTCATCTAAGGTTTTTGCTTATATATATATATATATATATATATATATATATTTATATTTATATTTATATTTATATATATATTTATATATATAGTTTTCGTCGTGTAATAGAAAAGTACTGAGATATGTTGCGATTAAATATTTGGTTTCGTTGACATGGAAACGAGAAATAGCCATTTGGCCCCTCTTCTTCTCTTCCTCTATTCCCCTTCTGTGGTAGTCCTTGATTTTGGAAGTGAACAGTTTTCTTCCTTTGACTTTGACAGGAATGCTTCTCAACACAAAGAAAAAGGAAACCGTGTAATTTGTAGGAGTATTGAACACATCCCTAATCGAGCACATTTCCAAACCGTGTGTACAATTGTAGGAATCAAAACAGGAATGGAGATTCTAATTTCAATTGCTGCGAAAATTGCCGAGTACACAGTTGCACCTGTTGGGCAGTGGCTATGTTATTCTTTTCAGTACGACAACAACATTAAGAATATGACGGATCAGGTAAACAAGTTGGGGGCTAGTAGGGATGGGATGCAAAATCGCGTTAAAGCAGCTGAAAACAACGTTGAAGATATTGCGGCAGATGTTGACTTGTGGTTGAAAAATGTGGATGACATTATGGAAAAGGCCAAGGAAGTTTTAGAAGCAGATAAAGAAAAGAAAAACTCTTCCCAAGGGGCATGCCTGAATTTGAAGCGAAGGCATAAGCACAGTAAGACAGCAAAGAAGATGTTGCTAGAGATTGATAAACTCCTTAAAAATGTCAATTTTGACCATTTTTCCCAACGTCCTGCTTCACAAGATTTAGTGACTTCAACATATATGGATTACATGACGTTTGATTCAAGAATTTCAATTATGAAGGATATTATGGAGGCACTAGGAGATGCTGATATCAACTTGATTGGGGTGTGGGGGATGCCTGGTGTTGGAAAAAGTACGCTGGTAAAAGAAGTTGCTAAGAAAGTCAAGGAAGAAAAGTTATTTGATGAGGTAGCTATATCAGTTGTAAAGCAGAACTCAAGCTTAGAACAGATCCAAAAAGAAATCTCAGAAACATTAGATCTAAGGCTTGACAAGGAAACTTTAGGCGAAAGAGCAAAACTTCTAAATGCGAGGTTAATAAAAGACAATAATAAGAAGAGACTTGTTATCTTGGATGATATATGGGAGAAACTTGATTTGGAAAAGATAGGAATTCCTCCAAAGGGGTGCAAGGTAGTGGTAACATCCAGGAACAAAGATATATTAACTTCTCAGATGGGTACACAAAAGGATTTTGGGCTTCAAATTTTGCCCAAAGAAGAAGCATGGAGTTTATTTGTGAAGTTGTCAGGTAATTCTCTCAAAGATTCAAATTTGCAATCCAAAGCAATGGAGGTATCCACAGCTTGTGAAGGTCTACCACTTGTGCTTGTAACAGTTGCAACTACATTAAAAAACAAGCGTTTTCCTGAATGGGAGGACGCCCTACAACAACTAAAGAGCCCCAACTCCGAGGGAGTAATGTATTCAGCAATAGAGTTGAGTTACAATTATCTTGAAAGTAAAGAACTCCAGCGCTTCTTTTTGTTATGTGCTCAAATTGGTCCTAGAATTTATTATAGGGACTTGTTAAAAAAATGTTTTGGGCTGCGTTTATTTCGTGGCATCAATACATTGGAAAAATCAAGAAATAGAATATATACTCTGCTTCATCGCCTCAAAGACTCTGGCTTATTGTTAGATGCTCTTGATATTATTAAATCTGCCCGTATGCATGACCGTGTTCGTGATGCTGCTCTCTTAATTGCAAGCAAGACTCAATCTGTGTTGATGATGAGAGATGAGGGCCCAGTAGAATGGCCAAACGAGGATGACATAAAAATATGCAAATCAATTTGTGTTACCCAAATGGATATTAATAAATTTCCTGAAAATTTGAATTGTCCAGAACTAATATTCTTGTATGTGTATCCCAAAGGCCGAGATCTTTCTTTTAAAATTCCAGACACATTTTTTAAAGGGATGAGAAAGCTAGAAGTTATAGATTTGACTTATATGCGACTTTCATCACTTCCTTCCTCACTTATGCTACTCACAAACTTGAAAACATTGTGTCTGGATCACTGCGTGTTGGGAGACATAGCGATGATTGGAGAGATGAAAAATTTAGAAATTCTCAGTCTTATTCACTCTGAATTTGAACAGTTGCCAAGAGAAATAGGGTTTTTGACTCACCTACGGATGTTGGATTTGAATGGTTGTAAGAAACTTCAAGTGATTCCAGCTAATGTCCTATCAAGCTTGACGCAATTAGAAGAGCTATTTGTTGGCAATAGCTTCACTCAATGGGAGGTTGAAGGACTAAACAATGAAAGAGCTAGCCTTGCAGAGCTAAAACATTTGTCACAGTTGACCACTTTAGAAGTACACATTCCAAATGCCAACCTATTGCCAAAGGATCTGTTGTTCGAGAAGTTGATAAGATACAAAATAGTTATAGGAGATGTGTGGGATTGGTATGATAAACGTGAAAATTCAAGAATACTAAAACTCAAGTTGCATACAAGCTTTCAATTGGAGAGTGGAATCAAAATGTTGTTGGATGGAATAGAAGATTTGTTTTTGGATGAGTTAAAGGGCATTCAGAATAGCATATATGAATTAGATTTGGAAGGCTTCCAACAGCTGAAGCATCTCCATGTCCAAAACAATGTCGAGATTAAGTATATCATCGATTTAGGGGGGTTGGTTATCTCAAATGCTGTCTTTCCTGTCTTGGAGATACTTTCTCTCAAAAACATGATCAACTTGGAAGAAATATGTCATGGACAAATTCCCTTGAAATCCTTTGGTAACTTAAGAATTGTGAAAGTGGAACATTGTGAGAAACTAAAGTTTATCTTCTCATCATCCATAGCTAAAAGCCTTTCACAACTTCAAACATTAGAGATAAGAGAATGCAGCATCATGGGTGCAATAGTCATAAAAGAAGAGTGTGAAATAGAAGACAGAGACACGATCTTGTTCCCTCAGTTGCGTCACCTAGTACTTCATTGTCTTCCAAAATTCATGAGCTTCTTAAGCACACAAAAGTCAGTCATTAATGATGCTGGAGAAATCATTCCCGAATCCAAGCTAGATTTCCAGATGCCAATCCTACAGGAACAGGTACAATTAAAGTTTGCATATATTGATCCACAGACATGGCACACTCCCACATTGATGAGTCTAGCACTTTTTTCAAGTAACATATTATAGTTTGTCAACTAAGTAATTGTTTGTCCAATTTGTCCGTACAAAAACAGCCAATTTAAGTATTTTGGAGTATTGCTGCCCTTTTCACATAACAGTGGTTGAATTCTTGATGTGGTAAACCATTTATGGGAGGGAACATGTACTACCCGTAGAATATTAAAATAATTTTTGCTTATACTAGCTCAGACAAATTTTTTTCCCCAACCGAACTATTCTTTACAACTTCTAAGTTTAATCGTTCTTTCATAGCAATATAAATCCTGGGCATTCAGAGTATTCACCCAATTTTGCACATTCTGCCCCAAAATTCTAAATTTACACAATTACTAATGTAGTTGTGAAACTATACATTGTTACTGTAACTTGCTATCCCAATATTTTAATATTTTCTCTCTCACATCTACAGCTCTCATCAGACCCTCTCTCCCTCTTGTTCTTTCCAAGAGATCCTCTGCAACCCAGCACCACCTATATCCAAATACAAATCCCATCCACCCACCACCACCACCCCTTAAACTCGTTACAACAACGGAAAATCAACCCAAAATTGACGAAAAATTAAACCATTAACGGTAGATCCATAACCCAAACCCAGAGGAGAAAGAAAGATCTGAGAGGAGAAAGAGAGGAAAGAGAGAGATCTGAGAGGAGGAAAAGAGAGACTTGAGAGGAGAAAGAGAACTAAGATATAATAGAGATCTGAGAGGAGAAAAATAGCTAGGAGATCTGAAAGGAGAAAGAAATATAAGAAATTGAAAGGAGAAAGAGGGTTTGAGAAGAAAGAGCTGAGAGAGATGACAAAAATAATATTTAAAAAAAGAATAAATATGAATATTTAAATAAAATGAAAGTAGAATAGAATTTTAAAAAAAAAGTATAATCCTAGTGTTTTTGTAAAAATAAGCGCATAAAATAAAATAAAAAATAAGATTTTTTTGTTAAAATAGGTAAAAAAATTTAGACAACGTGACATAAGAACTTTACCATGTTAATATTCCTTTATTAATTAAATAGCTGTTAATTGAAGTGAATGGAAAGTAACATATTTGTGAAAGAGGCATGATCTTTCTCCTGGGCAAACAATCCTTGGACACGTGCAGGCAAGAGCCAGGATTTCAAGAAATGGGTCGAAATAATAAAATTAATTCATGAAAATCTAAATAAACATCTATTTAGTATTAACCATTTAGTCATAAAACAACGAGTTAGCACTGCAAGCAATTATGACAATCTTATTATGTTAGGTCGATGTGACATTTGATTTTTGCAATTATCTAGTAGATTTCAAAAGTAAATATTATAAGTTGAAATTATCAAAAAATAAAAATTATTTATTTTTGTCTTTCAAATTCTAAACTGAAAGACAAAACTCAACGATCTATATTAATTATGACAAAATTTAACTACAAAATTGGTTATACTCTTAAGTTATAACATAACTCAATAAAATAAAAATTACCACATATTTTAAAAATCTAACCGTTGAATTGCATATTTTTTACTCTCTTAATACACATGTCAAATTTTGTGTTAATCGGATATTATTTACTATATGAGTTATAAACTTATATTTTATGTGTAATTTTAAATTACAAAAACTTGCCATTTAAACAATTTATTTATAATATAGCTATTGATCTTTAATTTTCTAGAAATTTTGCAAGCATAAAGATTATAAGAAAAAGATGTAATCCAATGGTGAATTTGTCAAATTTCACCTACAATAAAAAGATATTTAGTAAGGTTGTAACCTTAAGCTACAAACAATTTTGTAGCTAAATTTTATCAACTAATTATTTAACTACACACAACACTCATCCAGAACATAGCCATGCAGCATTGCCCCACACCCATTGGGAACGTTCACTTAGCACTTTAAATATATAACGCACTACTCATTGTACCCATTAACCATACAAATGCTAGCACTAAATTTACCATTATTTTTTCTTTCTTTCTTGATTGAATAAGACTTTCATCTCCCCTCCCTCACTTAGAACATAAAGTAGAACACTAAGTGAGATAAAGGATTTTTATTCTAAATTTTGCAAGCAACTTCTTGTGTATTAGCTACCATGCCACATTTTTTTTTATGGATATCGTGCTGCATATTAGTTTTATGTATAGCCATCTTGTTTGAATAAAACCTTATTGTAATGAAAGCTTATAGCACAAATAGTATTATTAAAAACTTAAAATTTATCAATAAAAGTAAGATGCAACCCGTATTTATAACCTAGTTAATTAAAAAAATCACTTTTTTTTCGTGTTTAAAGAAACTTCATTTTTCCCATAAAAACATAAAAATAAAAAACTTCATTTTCCCTTAAAAAAAAAAAAAAAACAAAACAAAACAAAAATCCTTTTAAGAATCCCGCTTCTCTTCTATTCGGGATAGAAAAGACAAACATGTGGCAGGATCATAATGTGACTTTGTAATGAATTTATCTTTAGGTGACTCTTTCCTCACATTACTTGCCAAGTTGCAAGGCCACTATCTTTAAATAAAAATTTTGGTCATTTCCTCAAATGAAATAACAATAATATAGCCATATAGGTACCCAACTTAAACAATGTTTAGAATTTTCAAAAATAATCTCTCTTTAAATAGAATTTCTGTGATCTTTATTGAAGAAGAAAATATGAGTATATGTTACAATGAGAGGCTCTGTTTCGTTATTTAGAAAACAGAGCAACCAAAAATGAGAAACTAACACTTACAACGAATTCTTTGCACAAGCAATTGAATTAGAACACGTGTCTAACAAAATAACAACTTGAGCTAAATGAAAATTGATCACGAGCGTCACTTAACAAAATAACTACTTTTACGGCATGTTTTGAGTCTGTACTTCGTCACTGTTTGAGGTCTGGGCCTTGTTGTATTAGGAAAATACGACACCGTTTTCGGCATCTCTTTTTAACAAGTTTGCTGAAGGAGTTAATTAATTGCTGTTGCAGATTGTGTTCCCCAACTTGGAAACGTTGGAACTGTCCTGTATAGACTCCGAAGAGATACTACTACAGAACCAACATCGGGCAAGCTCCTCTTTCAAATTAACAAACATACAAACAGACTCAAGATTTCAAAATTTGTGTGACTTGAAGGTGATAGGCTCTGCCAATTTAAAATACCTATTCTCTTCTTCTACAGCGAGATCTATGGTTCAGCTCAAATTTCTTGACATTGTGGAGTGTAAGGTAATGGAAGAGATAATACTCATAGAAGACTTAGGACAAGAACAAACAAGTCCAATGGTATTTTTCCGTCAACTGGAATACCTATTTCTAAAAGATCTTCCCGGCCTCAAAAGATTTTGCGTAGGAAGCAATGTTAGATTTCCAAACTTGAAGCGTTTGCAGATAGAACAATGCCCTAAATTGGAGTCATTCATATTCAAACCTGTTAGTTCAAGCGTGACATTGAGCAAGGAACTAAAGGAAATGAATTCAGAGGAGATCTCTCATACTGCCATGCAACCTCTCTTCAATGAAAAGGTAATTCTATTTTTATTATCCCCTGTTTTACTTTGTATATATCTTATTTTCTATTATGCGAGTTATTATGATTATGTATGTCATTAACACACACAGGATGAACTTGCAGGTTGCATTCCCTAGTTTGGAAACATTGACAATCCTGCACATAGAGAACTTGAAAATCATACGGCATGATCAATTAGCTGAACATCATATGGCATGCTCAAAAAAATACAAATTAGCCCAATAGCCCAAATCAAAAGTTTAATAGTGGTTTTTTAAATTGTGTTTTCAAAAGGCATATTTCTAAAATCGCAATATATATATATATTTTTTCTTCTAAAAAAAATGCACATTTTCAAATAGTTAGTATGTTAGTACTTGCTTTAGTCTTTAGCTGAATTTGTTGATTTTATGTGATACATTTTGTACACATGCATATGCACAAAGTAATACATGAATACTTTATTGAACATGATTAATATAATGGTTGAATATATTGAATGAACTTACCCTTTATTCATTTGCTAGCACTATGAACAAATTCCTTATAAGGAAATCGCTTATATTGCAAGATTCACCTTCTAACCAAATTTGTATTGACTTGAATAATCTTCTTTCAAATCTCAGGCTATGAGAAAAGGTTTTCTCATTTCATCCTAATGATCGTGATGAATTAAGAAGAGCATATTTGCAAAGAGCTTCTTGTCAACCTCTTGGCCATGTTTCCTTAAAAAATAAAAAATTAGTAGAGCATTGCATCTATTTATTCTTTATTGAATGAACTTATAGTTTGCCCTTTATTCTTTTGCTAGCACAATGAATAAATTTCTTATAAGGAAATCACATATATTGCAAGATTCACATTCTAAGAAAATTCGTATTGACTTGAATAAGCTTCGTTCAAATCTTAGGCTATGAGAAAATGTTTCATCTCTTCATCCTAATAATCAGGATGAAATAAGAAAAGCATATTTACAAAGAGATTCTTGTCAACTTCTTGGCCATGTTTCCCTAAAAAAACAAAAAAAATTAGTGGAGCATTGCGTCTATTTAACTCTAATTAGTTTAAAGAATACAAAAATTAGTTGGAAAATATCATAAAAAATGAAGATGCATTTTGTTTATATTGTTACTTATTGAGGCAAGTTATTAGTAATTGAATGGGAGATCAATAATTTAAGAGAAGTGCTACGTCTATAACATTTTTACAAAACTTTCATTTTAAACATAAAAATTTCCTAAATCAGTAGGTCAAATAGGCTATGCTCCTTTGTTATGTCAGTCCTGGATTTAAATTTTATTTATTTACAATTTAGATTATAGTTTTCCAGATTATTATATTACTCCTCTCAATCTATTATTATTTGATAATTTTATTAGAGGTTCAAGAACTATGTTTTTTACATGTGAATATACAATTTATTAATTTACAATACTTTCATTTTAAATATAAAAATTTCCTAAATCTGTAGGTCAAATAGGCTATGCTCCTTTGTTATGTCAGTCCTGGATTTAAAATTTTATTTATTTACAATTTAGATTATAGTTTTCCAAATTATTATATTACCCCTCTCAATCTATTATTATCTGATAATTTTATTAGAGGTTCAAGAATTATGTTTTTTACATGTGAATATACAATTTATTAATTTATGTTGAAAATGATTTTATTTTAGATAATTTTTTTTATTTGAAAGATTACTAAACACAATTTTTTTTTCCTTCTGTTTATGCTTTATTATTTTCTATTAACCTTATAAAAATGGTGAACATTCATTTGAAAGTTGTGTAATTTTTTTAGACATATTTTTAGTATAAATTTGTTAATGTTTGTCACTTTAAAACCTTTATTTGTGCTTTATTATTATTAAATTAATTATAACATCATCACAGTTCGACCTCGGTTAAACCTCAGTGCAAATTCTATGACATCAGTACAAATTCTAAATGTTAGGTTGTTATTGTTTGTTATAAGTGGGCAAAAAAAAAAATAATAATAATTTAAGTTGTAGATTCATATTAGAACTAATTGCAACTTATCATCTATGATTTGTTGTAGACATAGCACCTTCTTATATTTTTGTGATAAAAATGTGTATATACATTGCTTGTATTAATAAAATCTTATTGTAATAAAAGCTTACAGCAATGAAATTCCAAAGAGAGAATCTAACAGTGTTTAGCTAGATTGAAGAACAACAAACGATTGCAGAGAGAGAAGAAAAGGGAGAAAGAGAGAGAAGAGAGAGATGTCAAAGAGAAATTGTATTTGATCTTGCTTAATTACATTCTGGTGCTAGATACAGTATTTATACAAGTAAATCTCCCTAACTGAATAAAACAGAACCCCTGGAATTACAGATTAGATCCATGAAGGGTGGAGTTTGTTGAGTTGGTTGATCACAGCTTTCTAACTGAAAAGCCCGCCAATACCAACTGATTCTTGAATCTTCAATAGGACACCGTTTGAGCAATACCAATACATTAGCTATTTACTTGAATGAAACGATGCGTTTGACTGCCTTTTGTCTTCAGACTTAATGAAAGGGTGTGTTTAGCTTTATCATCTTCAACATATAGCACAAATAGTATTATTAAAACATTAAAAATTAACTAATAAAAGTAAGATGCAACCCGTATTTATAACCTAGCTATTTGGCAGGATCATAATGTGCTGTTTTAATGAATTTATCTTTAGATGGCTCCTTCCTCACATTGCTTGCCAAGTTGCCTCAAATGAAACTTTAGGTTTGTCAAAAATGCTGTCTCTTTAAATAGAATTGTTGTGATCTTTATTGAAGAAGAAAATGTGAGTATATGTTACAATGAGAGGCTCTGTTTTTTTATGTAGTAAACAGAGCAATCAAAAATGAGAAACATTTTTTTTTTTTTATTAAAAAAATTATAAACTGATATCAAAAGTTTAACTAATCTAGTCTTTTGAGAAACTAACTGCTTCCTAATTACTCACAATGAATTCTCTGAGAAACCTCTCTTTAATGAAGAGGTAATTCTATTTTTGTAATCCCCTGTTTTACTTCGTATATATCTTATTTTCTATTTTGTGAGTTACTATGATTAGTTATGTTATTAACACACATGGGATGGACTTGCAGGTTGCATTCCCTAGTTTGGAAACATTGATAATCAAGCACATGGAGAACTTGAAAATCATATGGCACGATCAATTAGCTGAAAATTCCTTTTTCAAGCTTCAATCTATATTTGTTGAATACTGTGAAAATCTTGTGAACATCTTTGAATCTAATATGCTGACAAGATTCCAAAGTCTAGAGACTTTACAAGTATGTTATTGTGGTTCACTACAAGAAGTGTTTGAACTTCAAAGGCACGATGTTAGAGAATCACATATTGTGACAGCCATTCCGTTAAAAAGATTGATGTTGTATCGTCTACCGAAAATGAAGCAGATATGGGATAAGGACCCCCAAGGAATTTTTAGCTTTCAAAGTCTACAACAAATAAGTGTTTGGGAATGTGAGAGTTTGAAAAGTTTGTTCCCAGCATCTGTGGCTAGATGTCTCGTGCAATTGGAGGATCTTCGGATAGCCGATTGTGGAGTGGAGGAAATTGTTGCTCGTGAAGATGTTGCAGAAGCAACAGCAAGACTTTTGTTCCCTAAAGTAACTATCTTTTATCTTCATAAATTGCCAAAACTCAAGTGGTTTTGCCGAGGGGTGCATACTTCAGAATGGCCATTGCTGAAAGATTTGGAGGTGTCTGGATGTGATCAAATTGAGATATTTACTTCAAAAGTTTTGAACTTTCAAGAAACAGTTGAACAAAGCCAACTAGAGACCTCCATTCAACAACCCCTTTTCTTGGTTGAAGAGGTAAGAGGCTAATTTAACTACTCTTTTATAATATTTTGGTTTACAAGAAATAATAACTTGTTTGGAGTAGAATTCGTCTCTCACACAAAAACAAGTTTCAAACGCGAAGTTCTTAGTAAAGGTCATATATCTATGTACCTTCTTTTTTTTTAACGAAATCCTTAATCTATATTCTTGCATCAAAATATATGTACCTTCGGTGTGTTTTTTTTTTTTTTTTGGTCAATGTGTCCAGAAATATGAAAGTACTACAGGTGTCAAATTGTGACAAATTGAAACAATTGGTTGACAATAACTACTAAATGATGAACATGGTTTTGGAAAAAGGCTTTTCTTGTAAATGACTCTTACACCGCTTTGTATTTGATTTACTAGTACTGTTCGATAGGATTTACTATACAACATAGTTTTTTATTATGTACTTTCTTTGTATTTTTAAGTTACATCTAGATATAATAAGGTTGGACCATATTCTTACCATTAATTTTGGACACTTCACGGATATATTCCATTTCATTAATAATGCTTTGATTTTTTTATAGGGTACATTATTCCCTAACTTGGAGGTTTTGACATTGGGTGGAAAGTTCAACATGAAGGAGATACTAAGTGACCAACTTTTTGAAGAGTGTCTTTACAAATTAAAAGTCCTTTGCTTGATCGACTATGTTGCTGTTTCTGATTGGATTATTTTTCTTAAAAGATTACACAATTTGGAGGAACTTTCTGTGATGTCTAGTTCTTGGGAAGAAATATTCCCATATAAAGAACTTTTTGACATGGAAAACCATGCTACAATACTCGCACGACTACGAGAACTAAAGTTGTTTGAACTACCTATGTTGACACATTTGTGGAAAGAAGACACTCAACCAAGCCCAATGTTTCATAATCTAGAAAATCTAAAAGTGTCGATCTGTGACAAATTGAAAAATTTAGTGTCATCCTCGGTATCTTTCCAAAATTTGACAATTCTGGAAATATATAAATGTCATGGATTAATTAATTTAGTTACATCCTCAACAGCCAAAAGTTTGGTACAACTCAAAAAAATGAGTGTAAGTGAATGCGAAAGTATAACAGAAGTCATAACAAGGGAGGGAGGTGAAGCGAGTGAGGTGATTACTTTCACCCAGCTGACATACTTAAAACTTGATTGCTTGCCAAACCTCTCAAGCTTTTGCTCAGAAAGTTATTCCTTCGAGTTCCCATCTTTGGAAGAAGTAATTGTGAGGCAATGCCCTGAGATGAAGACTTTCTCTCATGGAGCTTTAGGGACACCAAAGCTAGAAAGAGTACAAGCAACACAAGAAGATGAATGGCATTGGAAGGCTAACCTGAATACCACCATACATTGGCTCTGGGAGAGCAAATATAGTACCACCACACAATAGTTCTTTTGAGGAAGAGAAAGGGTAAGTATATTATTCAACAAATCTCCTAATTTCCCACACCATGTACTTTAATCTTTTTAATGCAATAATGCATGAACACGAGCAACATTTTCACTCTCCCACTAGATAATTATCATAATAGAATTACGTGAACATTGCCAATTTTTAGGAGCAATAAAATCCTTGTAAATTGCATCAAAATTTATCCATCATACATATTATTGTGTCCCTTTGCACTTCATAAGCATACACAAAAATAATGTTATTCAAAAGGATAATTATTTTTCCCTGATGATACTTTGAGTTCAATGGTTACAATGCTTGATGCTTTTCTTCAATATGTTGTTTTCTATCATGCAAGGTTCAGAATTCTGAAGATGGAGATCATCCTAAATATGAAGCAGTGGGAACGTGACTTGTAATTGTAGTTTGTGGTACTTGGAACCATGTTTCTTTCTCTTGAAATCATGTGCTCAGAGGGTTGTCATCCCCATGGTTATGGAAATGTATAGAGTTCATTCATCTTTTGTTTATACAAATATTGTATCATTATTTTCTTGTTTTTCCATGTTTGAAAGAAAAGAAAAAAAAAAAAAAAAAAAAAAAGTAGCTGCAGTAGCAATAATAATAGAAGTACTACTACTTGTGTGATGCATTTATTTGGAGTGTTATAAACTACCTCTTCTTGGTGCAGAAGGACCATATCGCTATTTGAATGAAGTTATGCTTATTATTTTGATGAGTGTTATAAACTACATGCTATCATTAAGTGTCAAATTTTTAAGTGTTTGATAATTTATAATGAATTTCTAGTTGCTTATCCTTTTAAACGTTTCTCTAACTCAGTTGTGCATGCATGTATGCTCACCCGTGCACATAATAGACTCCGAGAGGGAGATAATTTGGGTCCAACACTATAAGGTTGTTATAGACACAATTGTATAGATTGACATGTCCAATTTGACCTCCCTTGACTTTTAGCATCGTGGTTACTAAGAACAAATGATCATGCATATGGTTGTGAAATTTTAGTTAAAGATGGTTAGAAGAAAATATTTAATCTTTATGATTTTAACCATGCATGAGTAAATTATCTTCTCTTCGTAAATTCGTAAACAATTGTAATTGAAATCCAAATCAATATTTTATGGAGCAAGAAAAGAACAAATAGCAACATTGATGACCAAAATAGGAAGAATGCAATTGTTTAAAAAAAAAAAAACTGAAATAACCATAAATCTCATGAATCAAAGATCCACCAGCCCTATCTAGTGAAAGGGTGTAAACTTGCACCCCTAGAGAATTAGAGGCATTTGCACTGATATTTATTGCACTCTTTATCAAATCCCTCACTACTCTGTTAATTGGATTTCTAAAGAGCAAATATAGCAATTCACACATTGGCAAAGTGGCCTTTATTGAACAATGTCTGTGGTTCTTTTAATTTTGGGCAACTTGTATCTGTTATTAGATTGGAGGCTAGTTTGCTCTCCCTATAATTAGTTTTGTTTTTGAATAAAATTTTCCAGTTCATCAAAAATGAAAGGGGTGTAAATTTTATTGAAAGATGGTAATGAAGATCATATTTATATTTCAACATACATGATCAAAATTATCTTCGTTTTATTTTTCCCTACTTACAATAAGTGGGGAGAGGTGATTCAAATCCAAGTTTTACCCAGAGAGAGAGAGAGAGAGAGAGAGAGAGAGAGAGAGATTTTAATGCTAGGTACTAATCACAACTTCCTATTCTTATTCGAGTTTTTTTGTATACATTTAGATTATACATGCTAATGCTCTTTTCTAATTTCTCAAAACTTCCCATAATTTGCAAACTGCTAAAAACAAGGATTCCCTATAAAAATTACAATGAAAAAGTATTTAAAAAATTATCAAAAGCTTCTACTCTTTCAAGTTTTGGCACTCAATGTCTCTTTGATTTAAAGACATGAATGATACAAACACCTTTATCACCTGTGTTTTTCTCTACAAATTCCACCATGCCATTAAAAAACTTTCAAGGTTTTCCTCAACAAATTCCACCATGCCATTAACAAACTTTCAAGGTCCTACGATTAAGCTTTTTCTGCCCATATATACAATTGGTTCTACAAAATAACTAATTAAAAATTTAATAAAGCATTACACATTTTTTCCCTGCAGGGAATGCGTTAATAAGATTTATCATTCATGCCATGATTCAAATTAGCATGCTGAGTAAATAACCCATAGGATCTGCTGAAGGTCAGGTGCTCCACAAACTTTGGTGAAAAAAAATTTTAATTTCTTTGTTCATCTTGGCATGTCCTTCTGTAGAGAAGAATAATACCAACATGACATGCCATCACACTAACCAAGTGCACCCCAAAAAAAACACCTGTCATATAGCACATCAAACCTGGCGTTGAAGCAGGATATATCTCAAGAAACCAGCAAAGTAGCCAAGACCCAAGAGAAAATTCTACAACCGCATGATTAAAAACCACCAAAAGAGCAAAAGCTAAGGCTTATGATTTACAGATTATCAAAGCCAATCAATCAAGAAAAATTTACAGCTGAAAATAGATGCAGCACAATGTAGGAATCTATTAATGCATCCAACAGTGACATAGTAAAATGTAATTGTTTTGGAGACAATTCTTTGCCTTGGATTAAATATTGCTCATCAATCTTTTTTTTTTTTTTTTTGAACAATTTTTTAAAAGGATACACAATCCCCCACCTGCCAAAATCGTGTATCAGGTAATCCAAGGAAACTCCCCTAGTGGCGGATGAACCTAGGATGTCTGGATCTACAACTCATCCCGAGCTTCCAACCATTAGGCTGCACCCTGACGGGTACTCATCAATCAGTTTTACCCTCCTGTAATCCAATCTCTTGCAAGTAATGTTCGGCTTCTAAGGCTGCCATGCAACCTGCATCATTAAAGAAACCAAGTAAACTAGATAGAGAAGACCTTAATACACATACTGTGAAGAAAGCATAACTTAAAGTGGAACAGGTCTTTTTATTTAAATTTAAAAAGATAACTTAAATTGTTCAACGAAACCCAAATATTGGTGACAGAAAAAGGTTATTGTAACAGTGGTAGATGCCATGACCAATGGTATAATGAAAACCAATTGAAACATGATTTCTAATTTTCCATTCGACTGTTCCAAAAATTGAGAATGAAACAGAAACCACCAGCAGCCTCTCTCTTCCCACCTCTCCCCCAAATCTTGGGACCAAAATGAACATTTCAGAAAGACATGTTTTCCCAATAGCAGAATCACTTAGATTGGAGTCAGTAAGCAACAACCTACAGTTATTTATATACCACTACCAATTATTAGTATTATCTCAATTCTTATAGTCAATTACAGAAACTGTCAAATTTTATGCATCCCAATGTAGCTAAATGATGAACACAAAACACTTTCCCACATCAATGTAATTTTTTTTTTTTTTTATTCTGTAAATCACATTTAAAAAGACAAAACAACTCAAGCCTAGTCAAGTATCTTGTGATAAGTTCAGTTTGAGAGATTAAAGTCATGCACAGGCTTAATTTACATTTGCGCAAAAATCATACGTATATGTCACTCAATCTCAGGTCACCAAGCACTAAAAAAAGCCAGAGTCCAGCTCACCCTTGAAGTGAACAACACATTTGATCTTATTTTAAGGGGTCAAAAATGGGTGGGCATAATCTAGTTTTAAAATTCACATTTCTGAATACTCCATGTTCTTAAAAGCTAAGTTAGATCAGCTTGGGTTTACTCAAGAATGGGCTCAGCATCTCAAAAGAATGTGCTTGAATCAAGACTCCAACAGTCATCCAATTGCTTAGAGAGATGGTGATCAAGCCATGTCAAACATATCATAAATGGATTACTTTCTTTGCAACCCTAGAGCACAAGTTTCATCATTTTGATAAAGAAGAACGAAAAAAGTACATGGTTACACAAGGTTAGACTAATTTTGTTTTTAAATCCACAAGCATAGATTGGGCAGGAAACAGAACTTTTTAGAACCTTCTTAACTATATACCTGTTAGGAGGGAGTCAAAAAATAAATCTTAAAATTTCCTTTTGATTATTATCAGTTTCATCGGTAAAGGGCAACTACATTCATTAATGTGTTGCACATGGAAAATACCATAATGCAACAAGCAAGTTAGAGACACTGGCAAATTTAGAAAGCATCAATATTCTCTGTTCTTGCAGTCAGACGCTTTATTATCTGGAGGGCAATTTGATCAAGAACAAAGAAACATGTGAACCAGCAACTCGCAGTTGAAATATGCTTCTGAGTATGCAGCACAGAAGAGAAGTGAAGCAGGGAATTAAGTTTAGTATTATATCAATGAGATACACATAATTTTGACCCAGCAAAAAATAGAAACAGAAACCAACACACCTTATTACCCACACAAAATATATAATCCCAAATAAAATGAAGAAAAGCAGTGCTGCAAACATAAAAATTCTAAAATCGAAATTTAAATGATGAAGGGGGGAGATAGAGGATATTGACAAACCAGTTCCGGCAGCAGTAACGGCCTGCCTATACTTCTTATCCTGGACATCTCCGGCAGCAAAAACTCCACGCACACTAGTCAGGGTGGTCCCTGGCCTTGTGACAACATAGCCACCAGAATCAAGTTCCAGCTGACCATCCAAGAACTTGGTGGCTGGCTCATGCCCTATCGCAAAGAACAATCCTGATACCTTGAGATCTGAAACCTCCCCGCTCAGCACATTCTTCACCTTCAACCCCCCCAAGACCCTATTATTAGTGTTTTCGTCCCCATATGCCCCCACGATCGCCGAGTTCCATAGAGCTTGAATCTTAGGATTAGTCAAGGCCCTCTGCTGCATAATTTTTGAAGCCCTAAATGTATCTCTCCTATGGATGATGTACACAATGGACCCATACTTGGTGAGGAATGTGGCCTCCTCCATGGCTGAATCGCCTCCTCCAATTACTGCCAAGGGCTTGTTCCTGAAAATGGGTGCAGCACTGTCACACACAGCACAAGCTGATATCCCTCGGTTCCAAAACCCTCCAGGGCCCTCACCAGAGCCTGGGAAGTCTAATCGCTTGGCGACGGCACCCGTTGCCACAATGATAGAATCAGCAATGACAGCCTTAGAATCAGTGAAGAACTTGAAAGGGGTGGTAGAGAAATCCACCTTGTTGACAGTCTCGGTTAGAATCTGAGTGCCAAAGCGGAGTGACTGCTTGCGGCAGCGGTCCATGAGCTCAATGCCATTAATTCCATCTGGAAATCCTGGGAAGTTCTCCACGTCAGTGGTCGTGGTGAGCTGACCACCAGGGGCAATGCCATTGGCCATCCACCCCTCAAGGAGGATGGGTTTCAACTCTGCACGTGATGCATATATGGCAGCGGTGTGGGCAGCTGGGCCACTTCCAATGATGCACAATCTTGTTTTGAGGATATGGAGATCATCCATGGCCGAAGTCGAAGAAATGCCAGTGGCAGAGGAGGTTGCTTGTCCAGGTGTGGAAGTGGGAGCTGCGGTGAGAGCAGCTGAGTTGGAGGCCTTCCGAAAAAACTTGGAACCTCTTCTGAGTAGATTTAAGAGGTTGTTTTTAGGGCAATAACTCATAACTTCTCCTTTCTGCAGTCTCTATTGCTATAAAAGTTAAAAGGCATGGTTTTGAAAACCAAATTGTAAAGAGAACAAAAAAAATAAAAAAAGGAGAGGTTCAAGTTTTTAAGATTGGACCATTAGTATAAAATAATAAAGCATAAACAAGCTAATTAAATTTAGACAACAACAATTCTTTGAAGTACAACATCTAAACAAACGAATAAATTTCACATAGTAATATTACACATTAAAAAAAGAAGAAAAAAAAAAAAAAAACCATTCCACTACAACAACAGCAGTGACAATCACCACCAAGAAGTCAATAAAAACAACCAACAGCCTTGCATGATATAGCACATCAAGAGGAATAACAAACAAACCTAAGAATTAAACAAACTTTGGACATATATAAACAAAAACAGAACGCCCACTAAGTACTTGATTTTCAAAAACAATGTAGTTCAAGTCGCAGCAAACCCTGAAATGAAAAATGAAGAAAAACAAACCAGACACAGTAACACACTTCACAGCAAAGATTGAATAATTTAAACAAATTAAATCTAAATTTAGCTAATTCCGGGTTACTTACATATAGTTAAAGATAAAATTAACAGGACCAAATAAAAAACACCAAATTAAGCTTTTTTTATTATGGATAGACCTAAATTAAGCTTAGAATTGATTAAAGGGCGATTACATATTAACCTTGAATTATAGCACATACCCAGTAAAGAAAATTCCCAAAAGAAAAAAGAATAACCCTCAAATGATCCTAAGTTCTATGCCTTTAACAATGTGGGGTTGCCCTTCTGACGTATTATGGAAATGAATTTGATACACCCCACGTTTTCCTAAAGTTCAAACCTCAAATTAACGAGACACAACAGCTGATAAACAACAAGCTTCAACAAATGAAAACACAAGTGGGTTTTTTTTCCTCTCAAGAGCCCACCTAAGATAATGTAATACACAAACCCAAAAAGATAAAGGAATCCAAAACTAAAGAACCAAGTGAAGAAGATGAAAATGTTTACCTGAATGTCTAGACTTTCCAAGTTTCCAGTGAGCTATTCAGATTGGGGTTATGGAGGAGGAGGGTTGGTGGTTCCGTGGCAGAGGCGGAAGAAGAAAGTATAAGCTCATAGGGTTGGTTATCCATGACTTCTTGTGTTTGCTTTGCTTGAGGCTCCGGTAGGTTTGGGCCTTGAGACAGAGGAAAAGAATAAATGCTAATGCTTCTTGGAATACCGAAAGAACTACATAGAACAAAACAGGAATCGCTGGGTGGTGGATGGTGGTGGTTTTTTATTTTTAATAAAGTAATATTAATATATTGAAGGTGGATTTACTGACGGCTTCAGATATTTTATGGTTAATTGAAATTTATTTTTAGTTTAGCTATATTATTATTTTCAGGATTTTTTTTTTCTAAATAACTAAATCCTTCAAACAATTTCATTAGTTAGGAAGGTTTTGAAATTATTTAGCAATCTAACAAATTGAGTCTGTTAGACTCGATTTTGCTCTTTGAAATCGAGCGAGCTGAAGTCGAGGTTCAGTTGGAAATTGAGTGTCGCACACTCGAGTTTCATACTCAAGAGTGAAACACTCGAGTTCCATAGTAGAAACACCAACCTAGAGCAAGGCAGAAACAAACTTCCCAAATCTCCCTGCAAGGCTACGAAATCCAAAGACCTAGACAAGACAAGAAAAACAACAAAGATCAAACATAGAGATGGAGGGTGTGGGTTTGTTGTTTTTGCTGAAGATCAAACGAATTAGAGGAAAAACATAGAGATGGAGGGCGTGGGTTTGTTGTTTTGTTGAAGATCTGAGGGCGTGGATTTGTTGCTGAAGGGAGATTTGGGTTCAGAGCAATGCGTGGGATCTGAGTTCTTGTTGTGTGAGTTTCTACCATGTTCATTTCAATATGGAACTCGAGTGTTTCACACTCGATTTCAAACTGAAACTCGACTCCTCCTGGATTGATTTCAAAGAGCAAAATCGAGTCTAAGAGACTCAATTTGTTAGATTGCTAAATAGTTTTCAAACCTTGCTAACTAATGATAGTGTTTGAGGGATTTGGTTATTTAGAAGAAAAAAAAAATCTGTCTTTTCTTGTGTATCCAAACATTCATTGAGTTTCCATTTGAAAGCTCATTGTTAAAGTGGATGCACTTGCAATGGCAATCTTCTTTTCCTTTGAAAATGTTTATTTTGACTCTACCCACCCTCACAATGCTCAGGGCCGGCCCTAGGCCTAGGCCATTTAGGCCATGGCCTAAGGCCCCCTATCATGGAAAGGCCCCCCATATATGGTGGCAATAAATTTTTTTTTTTTTAATTAAAGAAAAATGTGAGTTAAGTGTACATTTTTTTCCCAATGTGTAAAATATCAGAGTTATGTTAGTATATTATAAGTTTTATTATATAAGTCCTATAAATTGACATGTCACCAATCATATAAAATAATTCAATACTCATTTATTCTTTTGTTGAAGTGTCACATCATTGTCACAATGGTTTGTAAGCTTTTTATAATAAAATTTAGCATTTTCTCCACAAAAAATAAAACAATATGAATTAATAGAAATGAACCTAATCTCCATTAAGTGAATGAAAAATTAATGCTAAAGCTAATACAAATTTTACGACAAAAATCTTACAAATTGATGTGACAGTAATATGATTAGTGTCACTTAAATAGTATAATAAATGAATATTTGAATAACTTTTTTTTTTATTGATAATATGCTAGTTTGTAAAACATATATAGTAAGTATCATTAGCTCACTTTGGGTAAATTATCCATATTACTAAGTATGAATTAGTAATAAATTTGAAATAAAAAAATAAAAAAACTAAATATTATTTAAGTGATATTCAGATATAAAAGACCCTTTAAAATTTTTGCCTTAGGCCTCAAATTATCTTAGGCCGGCCTTGACAATGCTATTATTATTATTATTTTTAATACCATTCAAAGGGAGTTAGAAACAAAAGTTACAAAAAGGCTGGGTTGTACCAGCAAAGGTTCATAGGCACTTGAGTTGCCCTTTTAGCTACAGACCATACAGGTTTAACAATAAAATGGCCAAATGGGGCACTAAAAACATATTGCAGATAAGACCTGTTTGAATTAGAAAATTTAGATCAGCCAATCTAGTGCCTTTTTCTTCCTAAAGGCTTAAACTACTCTTTTGCTATCACCTAAATTACAGTGTTATTATATTTGATTGCAAGTCCCTCCTCCAGTTTTTTGAGGAAGCTCATGTCAAATATATCTACCGCGAGGGTAATTATTGTGCGAACCTTTTGGCGAAGAAAGGATTCCACTCCTCTTCTGTTTTTGTTGTTCACCACCATCCCCTTCCTCCATTTTGTACCAAATATTTTCCCAAATTTGATTACAACTAAAACAAACACATCCTAAATCCAAAAATCCCAAGTTAAATTCATTGTACTATCAATTTATGAAGTTTCCATGATGTTCCATTGGCAGAAAAATATTAGGTATTCCTAGACAGGGTGTCTCATTATATGAAGAAGTCTTTTCTAACCATTCCTTCCTTAATTTTGTCCATTTTTTATAGTCATAGCATAATAGATACTATAACAATGGAATGCGAGAATCTAAGAATTTGTGTCTATGATTGGAGATTGTGAGTTAATGAGATGAGAATTAGGTACTAGAACTCTAGGGAAGGTGTTTTTCCATATAAGGACATTCATTTGTCCATCATTTAGTTGGACTGTTATATTTGGATGATCAAGCTAAAAGAGGACCTTTTATCAGAAAACTTCCATGTTGGATAAGCAATACCCATCAACAATAATTATCCGTCCACATTTTTTCCCAAAAAAAATGGTAATCCATCTAACTAGTAATTACTACCAAGTCATACCAAACATGAGAGTTGGAATATATGAAAGAGGAGAGTAAAGAAAAAGGAAAATAAATTTTAATGAAAATTATTGGAATTTGTAAGGATAAAATTTGGATGAGTTTTTTTTTTTTTTTTTTCACATTTGGATTAAAAATTTGTCCAATTTGTAAGAAATAAAGTTTGTCAAAATATTTTTAGGAGTGTTACAAAGCCTATTATTACTATTAGAAGTGTTTTGGATGGCATTATAATTAGTAATACATGAGATGGAATATATATGATACAAGAATATATATATATATTTATATGCATATCGTTAACTTGAAAATTTCAAGCAATGTTTTGATTTTTAAGCCAAAATTTAAAATTTTCAAGAAATATTTTAAATTTTGAAGTAAAATGTAATTTTTGAAAAGTTGCAATTATTTGTAGACAATAGAAAGAATGGACATTTTTTTTTTTAATTCAATAGCTGAGGGTGGGTGAATATGAACCCTACATGTTTAGATGTTTTTGTTGAAAACACTAGGAGGTAGTAGGTACCAATTGAACTACAAAAATGATGACGAACAAATATTAGTTATTCATAGAATTAACTAAGATGGAATAGTAGTATTTTGTAGAGCCTATTTGCTAAAGGGAAAACAATTTTGTGTTTTCGGTTTTTGTTTTATAGGTATTTTGGTAAAACTGTCCCCCAAAACGTGTTTTATCACCTCAAAACACAAATTCATTTATTTGGCATTATTTTGTCACCCCAAATTTTCACCCATTTTTCTCTTCTTCCCATTTAATTCTCATTTTCTCTTCCAATAAAAAATTACCACCGCCCACAATAGTCCAACACTATTACCAATGATGCTGATGTTGCATCCCCCAAACCCATTCATTAGACGAAAACCTAAAAACTAAACACAACCACTCAAACAAATCCAAAAAATTCGTTGCCGTTGAAAAACCAAAAGAACCCAACAACTTATTATTGCATGTCATTGCAAAAATAATTCACTCCTAACTCGTTGTCATTAATTAGAGAGAGAGGACAAAAACAGTGGTGGCATGACTCCAAACGTGCAACAACAAACAGAGAACTTGTTTTTGTTAGGATATGTGCCCTTAAATCCTATTGTATGATGCTATGTATAATATTATGTATGACATTATTTGAGAAATGATGTATGACTTAATATTATGTTTAATAAAGTTGTTTTATTCTTATCTAAAATAATGGTAACATGAATATTCGGACATTATCAAATAGTCCATGAGATGCATAGTATGTGATTTATGTGAAAAGTCACAGAAGATATAGATCACAAGTTCTTTGTAAACTCAGAATTTTGGTTCGTAGTCGGTGATGAAATTGGGCATTTCATCTGCGAAGACTATAACATATTAACTACGATGATTTGTCTTGATCATGGAAATAGTGATTTTTAGTTAATATGTTGATATGTTTTAAGAGTTAAGACATATTGAACTGGACCGCTGTGAAATTTATTATTCTCCTAACGACTGTCAATTGAATAATAAATCTCACGACTTGTATTCACATGAACTCTTAATCCTGAGAGAATAATGGACCTGATCATGAAATGTAAGTTGCTTTGATATATCAGGAGTGAGATCTAAAGTAACGGTCAAAACCTCAGTATGTTGGGCAGCCACATTTAGTGTTGATAGAACATATATTCTCAAGATGGAATTCATAGTCTCTTAACGGAGATATAAAATATTCCCTTGAGATAAGTTTAATGGGTACAGTTATTCAGAGAGTTAGGCCTAACCACTTTAGTAAGACTAAAGTATATATTTATGAAATTGGATTTCATAAATATATGGTGAATAACTCAAAAGGATTAAACCGGGTACTCAAGGATTAAGATGTAGTAATTTACAAAGTGGCAGTCTATATTTATGACTTTGTATTACTACGAATATTTTATGAAGGGGTTGCATGTATAATAGAGTCTTGGGATATAATTTATTAATGAGGCCTAGAGTGCAATTATATTTATATAGTGGTATTAAATATAATTAATGGTAACTTTGGACTTGTCAAGAGTTGACAGAAAAGCCCAAGGCCCATTGGAGCTAGTGTCTTATTTGTTCCCTTTTGGTCCCACTCCAAGCCACACACTAAAGCCCAATTGGGAAGGCCCAAAAGGCTAGCCCAATTAGATAATCAGTTATGTGGAGAGAAACATACAGAATTTTATATTGTATGAAATGGTTTGTATGTGTAAGGTAATGAAATAAGGAAGAGAGACACTCTTTCATATTCTCTCTAGAAACAAAGAACTGATTGAGAGACCACACATCTTGGGCATCGAGTGGAATTGGAGTGAAGATTGAAAGTATTCCCGAGTACTTCTTCATTCGGTTTTGAAATTCACCGCATCAAGGTACACTCTCTTGTTCTTATATTCTGAAACTTACATAGTGAATGTTATCAATTGTGAATGAAGTAGATCCGTTTATTTTCCGCTGCGTATGTTTTGTATTCGTTACAAACATGATGATTTCCCAACAGTTTTGGGGTTTCAAATCGCACCTAGCCACCACAAGGTCCACAATCTAATGAGTCAACAACTGCAGTAAAGAGGGAGAGCTTGATGAGAGAGGGATTAGTTAGAGAGAAAAAAAAAACATTAATGATTTAATGATTTATGGTAATAATAATAACATCAAAATATTACTAAAATGCTATCAACTTATTTCCAAAAATGCCACCTAAAAAAAACAAGCTGTGAAAACAACTCTCAAATTGTTCTTTCCTTAAAAAAAAAAAAAAAAAAACTACTGTTATGTACCGGAGGGATAGAAAATAATAGAGAGAAAATGAGTCTATGTATTGTTTGGTAAGGAAGAGAGATAAAATTTTTAGGTGGGGCCTAAGCCCACGCAAAATTTGTCTCTCCCATTTGAAGAGAAAACTAGCGTGGAAACACTTGATGAGAGAGAAAGACAAAAGTAACCTTCCTTTTTGGCTCTCAGTCTCACCCACCACACCTAATAGTTCCCACTTTCCCACCAATCATCATCAATCTTCTCAAACTCCTCTTCACAAGCCCCCTCACTGCCCAACTTCTTTTTTTTTTTTTTTTTTTTTGAGGTGTACAGTTAAAATCTTTTTCTGAACTTATATTAATTTTGCCCAGTTAAAATCTTTTGCTTAGCAATATTAATTTTGTCCACGTTTTTGATGATGTTGCCCATGATTTTAACTAGATCTTTTCTACCCAGTATATATATTGTTGAACTTATATATTCAAAACTTTGTTGCCCACGTTCCATGTTTTTCTTCCTATCAAAGGTTTTTTTTTTTTTAGAATGTCTTCCCAGCAAAGTTAACACATAAGAGCATTCTTATCAAAGATTTTAAAAAATTTAGCATTTAGCATCTCAAAAACTAACTTTATAGCATTTAACACATCACTTTACAATACACCTAACATCAAAATTTCTATTTTTTTTACCATTTCATTAAAATATTGTTTATTTATCATTTATTTATTCTTTTTTATTTTCACCACCCAAGCCACTACAAACCCACACAATCAACAGCCTCCACCACCGGCACAATCCATAGCACCAACCACAGCACCACCCAACGGCACAACCAACCACAAGCCTTTACCCATTGCCCCACCCACAGCATAGCCTTACTTTTCCCTCTCATTCTCTCTTTGCCTCAACCCACGACACACCAACCACCAAACCCACCACCGTTACCTAGCAACCCAACCACCACAAACCCGCAACCAACGGCCTCAACCTACCAACACAACCAACCTCAACCCACGACACAAAACATGGCCTTAACCACCCTCAACCCACGGCCTCAACCCACAGTCTCAACTAACCCCAACCACCACAAACCCACCACCAACCTCAACCCACGCACAACCAACCACAGCACCACCGAGTCCCATCAAGCAACCCAGCAACCCACCGCCGACGGACCCACCAAGACCCATCAAGACCACCAGGACCCACCAAGACCCATCAAGCAAACCTCCACTTGCAGTCAAACCCACCACCGTTGGACGCTTGACCGTTGGACCCACGAACCACTTGTAGTCATCAACGACCCCATCAGACCCACGAGAGGAAGAGTCTGAGAAAGAGAGATGAGAGAGAACGAGAAGGAGAGAGTGATAGTGATAGTCTAAGAGCGTACTGTAGCAAGATGTCAAATTTTTTAGAATATAGCATTTTTGATGGAGCAGAGTTTTGTGGTTTCAGATGCTAAAAATAGCATTTTAGCACTTATAGCATCTTTGGTATTAATGCTCTAATACAATTTTTGTTGCCCATACAATTTATATTATATATAACTAGCCTCTGAGCACGCGCGTGATGCTTTTTTATTTTTTGGATAAAAATTAATAATTTATATATATTATAATTTAAGATTTTTATTTTTTTTAATTACAAAAAAAAAAAAAAGAGAATACGTGAGTAAGTTTTGTAGATTGGAGGAGTTTTAAAACTAACAAAAGAGTGATCTTATTTTGTTGGGAGTTAGTGAGTAGAAGTAGGAATTTAAATTAACGTAAAAGTAGGAGTTTATTAGAAGCATGAAGGCATTTCAACGTAGAAGTAGGTATTTATTATTTTTGTCAATTTACTATTTTAACCCCATTTTTAAGTTTTAGGTAGGGGTATTTTTGACAGTAAAAAAAACAATAACTAACTTTCTTTTGCCAATTTACTATTTTAACCCAATTTTTAAGTTATTGGTTAATTAATTTTTTGGGTAAAAATTAATAATTTATATATATTATAATTTAAGATTTTTATTTTTTTTTAATTACAAAAAAAAAAAAAGAATATGTGAGTAAGTTTTGTAGATTGGAGGAGTTTTAAAACTAACAAAAGAGTGATCTTATTTTGTTGGGAGTTAGTGAGTAGAAGTAGGAATTTAAATTAACGTAAAAGTACGAGTTTATTAAAAGCATGAAGGCATTTCAACGTAGAAGTAGGAATTTATTATTTTTGTCAATTTACTATTTTAATCCCATTTTTAAGTTTTAGGTAGAGGTATTTTTGACAGTAAAAAAAACAATAACTAACTGTCTTTTGCCAATTTACTATTTTAACCTAATTTTTAAGTTATTGGTTAATTAATTTAGGAGTATTTTTGACAGGAAAAAAAGCAATAACTAACTTTCTGAATCCTCTTAATATATACAGATAATAAAGAAAAATAATATAAATTTATATGCATATGTTCTAATTTTTATCTATCTATACTACTATTTAAGAGGCTGTCCCTGTTTGAACTGAATTTTTTTTTGGTTCCAAAATACCCTTGCACCCCTAGGTTTAAGTAGAGATAAAACTAAAGGACAATTCGGTAAAAATATAACCCTAACTCCCACTAAAATATTGCCTAAAAAATAGGCTTACTCTCCCACTAAAACATTTCCTAAAAAATAGGCTCACTCTCCTATCGATTTTCAAATTTCTTTATCCACTTATAAATTAGATTCTCAATATAAAAATTATATACATAGAATAAAAAAACACAATTTTTTTTTTTGCTAGAACCAATAAAAAAAAAAAAAAGCCTCATCGCACGTGTAAAGTGTGTGTGATGAGGCTAGTATATATTAAGAGGATTCAAAAAGTTAGTTATTATTTTATTTTTTTGTCAAAAATACCCCTAAATTAATTGACCAACAACTAAAAAATGAGATTAAAATAGTAAATTGGTAAAAGAAAGTAAGTTATTGTTTTTTTTTTGCTGTAAAAAATACCCCTACCTAAAACTTAAAAATAGAGTTAAAATAGTAAATTGACAAAAATAATAAATTTCTAATTTTATGTTGAAATGTCTTCTTACTTATAATAAACTCTTACTTTTATGTTGATTTAAATTCTTACTTCTACTCATTAATTTCCTACAAAATAAGATCACTATTTTGTTAGTCTTAAAACTCCTCCAATTTACATAATTCACTCCACGTATTCTTTTTTTTTTACTTCATCACGATGTAAAGTAATCTTTATCTAAAAAAAATTTATTTCTTACATATTATATAACAATGACATAATAGTCAATTTATATAAACTACATTTTTTATTTTCCTACTTTTCTCTTCAGCCAAATAAAAGAGTTTATCATCCTCAAATAAAAAAGTTTGTCACCCTTTCACTTTTCTATCATTTCAACCAAACACACGGAGAAAAATCAAATATTTTTTATAAAAAAAAAAAAAACAAAAAACAAAAACAGAGAACTGTGGTTCTCTCCTTGGACTGTCTGATTTTGGGCTTATTATGACTATGATGGGCCAGAAAGGGTAACCGAAACACCATTTTCATACTTTACAAAACGAAGAGCAAATCTAGAGAGAGAGAGAGAGAGAGAGAGAGAGAGAATGGGGAGAGAGGTGTCAGAGAGCTGCGTGGATAGTCTACTAACCGAAATGGTCTCCTCTTACTGCGATCGCTTCTACGCCAATAAGCCTGACCTCGCTGCTCGTCGGATCGAAGCCATCGGCTTTCAGGTCGGCCTCCAGCTCTCCGAACGGTACACCTCCCCACACCTAATCCCAAACCTTTTTTTTTTTTTCTGCACTAACTTCTAATTTCTGTCGTTGCTTAAATTTTAGTAATTGGGGCTTTAGATCTGAAAGAGTTTATTTGTAAAATTGTTTTCTTTTTTAAAGAAATGTTTTATTTAGCTGTTTGGTTACTAAGAAAGTTCAGGGAAAGTAAAGGTTATTAGTATGATTTAGATTCTTGGATTTTTTTTGTTTGGGTTTGAGAAAGTGTTTAGGATCTACTCTACTTAGTCTTACGGAATTATTATTTTAGTTCTAGTTTAATTTTTTCTAGTTTTCCTTAGTTAATGTACAAATTATTTAGGATTTAGGACTATGTGAATGAAACAGGTAAAAAAAAAAAAAAGGAAAATCCAAATGGGAAATTTGATTAAATTGCTTATGCATAATATGGATTTGCAAAATGGGATTACTTTTTCTTTTGAGCATTCACATTAGCACATCAGTCCGTCCGTGTATAATAGAAAAAGGTGAAGAATTTACATAGTTTTGCCTAAAAATGACTCATATCAGTCCGTGTATAATTGTATAAATTTACAAGTTTGCTATGTAAATTTACAATGACATTATTCATTTTGCATTTAGTTGTTTATTTTTTCTTCATGTATCTTGAGGATGAAGGAAAAGAGTGGATGGTGGCTGTTGTATGCAAAGAAAGAGAGAAAAAATTAAAAAAAAAATTAATATTTTAGTGAAATGTAGCGTAAAATAGATAATTTGACGTGGGATGGTGGGGTGTTTTGAAAAGTGAGTATGTAAAATAGAAAAAATAGGTTTTTATACTAAAATAGACAGAAATTTTTACACAAGCTGATGCAAATGCAGGATTATATAATTGCTTATTGAAAGCAAAACTAAAGTGACTTGTTTTGAAGTTCTTTGAAATGGGTTTTATATGTCATACAAAATGTGCTCTTAAAAAAGCTTTCTTTTTAAAGTTGAAAGCTTGATTCTTAGCTAACCAATTGTGTGGTTACTGATATGGAGATGTACTAACAATTGACCACTACATCTGTGTATGATTATTTGAATGTGGTTGCAATTAAGGCATCGATGAGAAGCTGTTGTTTAGTTTTGCTCCTAAAATCTTGTCATGGATTTCTAGCTCTTTATTTAGGAGGGTAGCATTGAATCTAACATGAAAATATAAGGGAGTGGTAGAACAGCAGAAAAAACTTTGTTTGAAGCTATCAGCAGCTTATGGTTCATGTAATTAATTAGATCTTGTTAATTATTAGGTATTACTGATATGGTAAGTTTTGTATGCATATTTGTATATATTAGTGATTATTTGATACTCGCTATAGTTCTCAGCATGCTTTACCATAAAATGCTGCATAGTAAAAATACTATTTCTTTTTAGGTATACCATGGAGCGGCCTCGTTTCAGTGATCATCTAGAGGCAATCAAGTTCATCTGCAAGGACTTCTGGTCCGAGATCTTCAAGAAGCAAATAGACAACTTGAAGACCAATCATAGAGTAAGTTCAAATATTTTAACTGATTATACATTATATGTTTTTGTGTGAATTTAAGAAAATATAATTTTTTTTTTTTTTTCTTGTATGGTACGTTTGTCTTGCAAGGTAATCGATTTCGTTGGCTTGCACGTATGTCAGTCAATCCATCTCCTGAAAATGGAGACTTTGCTGTGGGTGTAATTCAAAAATAATTTCATACAGTATATGCATATTATGAAGATTGAGGAATAATTGTTTGGGAATGCAAGAGTTTGAAAAGTTTGTTTCCAGCTTATGTGGCTAGATTTTGCATGCAATTGGAGGATCTTTGGATAATCAAATGTGGACTGGAGGAAGTTGTTGCACTTGAAGATGGTGCACAGAAGCAGTAGCAAGACTTGTGTTCCCTTAAGTAACTCTCCTGATGCCTAAGAAATTGCCCAAACTCAAGTGGTTTTCTCGAGGGGTGCATACTTTAAATGTGATCAAATTGAGATATTTGTTTCAAAATATTTGAAAGTTGAAGGAACAGTTGAACAAAGCCAACTTGAGACCTCCATCCAACAACCACTTTTCTTGGTTGAAGAGGTAAGTGGCTAATTTAATTGATCTTTTAAAATATTTAGGGTTGCAAGAAGTTATATATAACCCTGTTTGGAGTAGTAGTAGTACTCATCTTTCACACACAAATAAAAAAAAAGTGTTCTCAGTAATGCTCATAAATCTATATACTTGAAATAAAATGTGTTCTTAGTTTTTTCGTCCACATGTGATTCAGGGAATGTGATAGGTTATAGTATTTTGTTTGGAATTGGAATAGGGAATGGAGAGTTTCTTAGAACAACTAATAGGTGGATAGATAGCACTGGAAGAACACAGTTCCAAGAAAGCACACATAGGCTTATTTTCATTCAAATCACAAAACTGATTACAATGAATTACATTCAAGTACTTATATTAACTGTTTGGAACTTGCAGCCTCAGCCTTTTAAGAGTCCTAATCCTATTAAGTACAGCCTCTACAATTATCCAAAAGTCTACAGAGTTAGTTACAAGAGATTAGGATAGGCTGCTGGATTCGAAACTGCGTGCAACCTCCTGTTTGGACACGAACATGGCATAACTAACTAACTACCTACAGCAGACAACTCCCAACTTCAGAACTCTCTCCAGTTGCCTCCAATTGCCATGCAACCAGTTTAGGAACGTACTTAAGATCCTTAATCATCACATAGTTGGCTACACCCAGGATTGTAACTCATCATAAAAATAAAAAATAAAAAAACACCTCAAGATGCTCCTGCATCAACAAGTCTAGAAATATGGGAATACCACAGGTGATAAATTTTGACAACTTGAAAATATTGATCCCCAATAAGTGCTCAATGATTAAAATGGTTTTCGAAAATGCTTTTCTAATAAAATTACTCTTATTCCACCTTGCTTTTGATTCACAAAGTATATTTCTGCATCATTTTTGGTAGACATCTTATACTAATTGTTCGATAGTATTTAGGAAATTTTCTTTTAACTTTATTTATTTATTTATATTTCATTTAGATATGTTCCAAATAAGTTGGGACCATATTCTAATGGTATGAACTTAATGGATATAATCCATTTTGTAGCCCCTACTATGAATTTTATTGATTGGCCGAAATTGTTAAGAAATTAGATACTAACTCATATTTTCTTTTGTTTAATATTTTGATTTTTTATAGGGTTCATTCCCCAACTTGGAGGATTTGAGATTGGGTGGAAATTTCAATATGAAGGAGATATAGCATGGCGAATTTTCGGAAGAAAGCTTTTACAAATTTAAAAACTTTCACGTGGAAGGCTATCTAGTTGTTTCTTTTTGGAGTACTTTTCTTGCAACATTACATAATTTGGAGGAAGTAGTTGTGAAGGACAGATCCTGGGAAGAATTATTCCTATATGAAGAACTTTTTGGTCAGCAAAAACATGCTAGGATACTCCCAGAACTAAAAGAACTACAGCTGTTTGACATATTGTTGTTGAAACATTTGTGGAAAGAAGACACAATACCAAGCCCAATTTTTCATAATCTAGAAAATCTATGTGTCACTATGTCGAAAATTGAAAAATTTAGTGCCCCCTCAGTGTCTTTCCAAAATTTGACGAATCTAGAAATATTGAAATGTCATGGATTGATTAATTTAGTTATATCCTCAACAGCCAAAGTCTGGTAAAACTCAAGAAAATGAATATAAGTGAATGCGAAAGGATAGCAGAAATTGTAGTATGTAAGGGGGATGAAGCAAGTGAGGTGATTACTTTCACCCAGTTGACATACTTAAAACTTGATTACTTGCCAAAGCTCACAAGTTTTTGCTTGGGAAGTTATTCTTTTCAGTTCCCATCTTTGGAAGAAGTAATTGTGGGGCAATGCCCTAAGGTGAAGGCCTTTTGTCATGGACCCTCATGGACACCAGAGCTAGAAAGAGTACAATCACCAAAAGAAGATGAATGGCATTGGAAGGCTGCCCTGAATGCCAATACATTGGCTTTGGAAGGGCAAATAATAATACCAACACGCAATAGTTTTGTTGAGAAAGGGTAAGTATATTGATCTTTTTAATGCATTGATGCATGAACATGAGAATCTTTTCACTCTCCCACTCGATACTTATCATAATAAAAATATATTAGAATTATATGAACATTGCCAATTTTAAGGAACAGTAAAATCCTCATAAATTGCATATAAATTTCTCAAATAATACATATCACTGTATCCATGTGCAATTCATATAGCACACATATAATGATGATACTTTGATGTCAACGATTATAACAATTAATGCTTTTATCTTCAGCGTGTTGATTTCTATTACACAGGGTTCGGAACTTTAAAGGTGGATATCATCCTTAAAATGCAGCAGCGGGAAGGTGGCTTGTAATTATAGTTGGTAGTACTGTGGATTATGCTTATGGTTATTGAAATGAATAGAGTTCATCCATTTGTCGTTTGTTCTAATTGTTTTTCTTTATTTCTTGTTTTGCTATGTTTGGGGAGAAAAAGCAAGTACCTGTTGTACATTGTATTTGTATGATGCATTTCTCTTTCGATGATGCATTCCTCTTTGGTGCAAGAAGACCATATTTGCATGAAGTTCTGCGTCATGTTATCATTATTTAGATGAGTGTTATTGACTACATGCTATCATTAAATGTCAAAGTTTTAAGTTTTTGATAGATTATAATGGATGTCTAGTTGAGTTGCTTATGCTTCTAAATGTTTCTTTCTGTCATGAGAATATGCTCACCCATGCACATAATAGAATCAGAGAGGTTTGGGTCCAACACTAGAAGTCTGTCACAGAAGCAGTTTTATAGATCAACGTAGCCAATTTGATCTCCCTTGACTTTTAGTATCATGCTTGCAGAAAATATATGATTATGTATATTGGTTCTGAAGTTTTAGTTAAATATGGTTAGGAGGAAAATATGCATGAGTAAATTATCTTCTCTTCATAAACAATTGTATGTAATTGAAATTCAAATCAATGTTTTACGGATCAAGAAAAGAACACAGAAACATCTAGTCACAAAAATAAGAAGAATGCGGGACACGATTTAAAAAGCAAAAAACTGGAATAAATAACTCTGATAAATCAAAGATCCACAACCTCTATCAAATTTACAAGATGATGAAAGGGGTGTAAATTTTAATGAAAGATGGTAATGAAGATAATATTTATATTTCAATATACATTAGCAAAATTAGCTAAGTTATCTTCGTTTATTTATTTATTTTCTCCTTTGCTTACAATAAGCGGGGAGGGGGATTCGACTTTGGTTTTATAATAAGATAATTTTTAGATTTTAAAGCTAGATACTAATTGCAACTTTATTTAGATTTTAAAGCTAAATACCAATTACAACTTCCTATTTTTATCGGGATTTCTGTTCACTTTTTAGATTTTAAATGCTAATGCTCTCTTCTAATTTGTCAACTCTAATTGCTTATCAGATATCAAGTACTTGTTCACAATAAATCTCTAAAAACAAAAATTCCCTATATAAATTACAATGAATTTTTTTTTTTTTTTTAGATACAAACAAAAATTTGTACTCTTTTACTCTTTCAAGTTTTGGCATTCACTATCTCTATCAATTTGATGACTCGAATGATATAATTACATTTAAAAAAAAAAAAAAAAATCCACAATGCCATTAAAAAGCTTGCAATATCTTCAGTTTGGACATTATCTCTTTTTCTATAAACACACATGTAAATATTCAACTGTACAATTGGTTCTACAGAATATCAATGGTAGATGCCATGGCCAATATTACAATGCAAACATTTTGAAATAACAAAGTACTGTTGTCATGTTTATAACACAAATTGAAATAACAATGTCACTAGTTCATCGTGATTCTAACATAAGTTCTCCATTTTGCAAGTCTTGGCCGGGGAGAAGGGGGATAAATGGTTAAGCTTTTACTGATCATATATTCAATTGGTTCTACTTTAATTAAGGAAGCCTTCAACATTTGTTTTTTTGCAGGGAATAGGCTTATGAAGATTCATCATGCCATAATTAAAATTAGCATGCCTCTTCACAAAAAAGTAGTCAAATTTTTTTTTATTTTAATTCCTTTGTTCATATTGGTATGTTCCGCTTGTATGGAGAAGAATAATTACCAATAGAACATGCTAACACGCACAAAACTGCCACATGGCTCAAACCTAGTTTTGAAGCAGAATATATCTCAAGAAACCGGAAGAGTAGCCAAGAGAAAAAGCTACAAGAAGCATGATTCAAAGCCATTAAAAGAGCAATAGCTAAGGCTTATGATTTCCAAATTATCAAAGCCAATCAATCAAGAAAAATAATAGCGGAAGATATGCAGCATAATGTAGAAAACTATTAATGGATCCAATAGTGACATACTAAAGTGTCATTGTTTTCTACATTATGCTGCATATCTTCAGCTATTATTTACTAAAGTGTCATTGTTTTATTTTCAAAAAAAAAAAAAAAAAGTCATTGTTTTGAAGACAAATCTTTGTCCTTAATTAAATATTGTTTCTAATTCATGTTGAACAGACAACACATGTTTTCTTGGAGCAGCAAATGCGTCGGAAATCTGCACAAGATCAAGGGAGGGTGTCAGTAGAAGCTATCGGGGCGATAATGTTAGAATTAAATGAATTTGGAGTGTTGAAGGGAAACGACATTTTGATCAATACTCGAGACTTTGCCACTAGGGTCACCCTAATTTAGGCGAATTCCTTTGTTAAAGTCTCAAAAACAGTATTTTTGCTATTTTTAATAATATTTGTTTTCCTTAATAACTTTTAGTTTAAAAGTCAGAACAAAGTCTCATATGTTTTAGGGCGTCTCTTAGAGACAATAGTTACAATTTCCACAATTGTCTGAATTTTTCTATTTTTGGCAAAAGTAATTTTGCTACCTAATTATGTGATTAGTGCGGTTAGGGTTTTCTGGGAGTGATTAGCCCTAGGTTTTCCTTTTTACTATTTAAACAAATTGTTGACTCCAATGCAATTGACAGAATTTGTCTATTGTTTTTCTTTGGTGGATTTTAGAATCTTATCACCTCGTGGATTGAAGGGACCTCTCGTAGATTCGAGGTTTTCATTCAGAAGTTAACGTGTTTTTTTTTTTTTTTTTCTCCATTCAAAAAGCAACATGTTTATTTTCTTGTAGCTTTCGTGACATCACTAATTAATCGGCCTTTAAATTCGAGGCACATCCTTGGTAGTCAATCACTTTTACCCTCCTACGATCCAATCTCTTGCAAGTAATGTTCTGCCTCCATGGCTGCCATGCAACCTGCCTCATTAAAGAAACCAAGTCAACTAGATTGAGAGGCCCTTAATACATAATCTGTGAATAAAACATAACTTAAATGGATCATATCTTATTATTTAAATTTTAAAAGGTAACTTTGGTTGTTTGAAGAAACCCAAATATTGGTAACAAAAACAGTTTAAAGCAACAATGGTAGATGTCATGGCCAATAGTACAATTAAAATCATTGCTAAAATGATTTTTACATGATGGTTAATGAACGAGAATGAAACAAAATACAGGCATATCCCCCCAATACCCCAAAAAAATCACTTAGATTGGAGTCTGTAAGCAATGGCCTATTGTACAACTATCAATTATTTGTATTATCTCAATGCTTATACTCAATCATAGAATGTATCAAATTTCATGCATCCCAATGTAGCTAAAAGATTAACACAGATCACTTCCCCGAATCTATTGAGAGTTTATTTTTTTTAATCAAATTTAAAAAGACAAACAATCCTAGCCTAGTCAAGTATCTTGCAATACATTCAGTTTGTGAGATTAAGGTTATGCACAAGCTTAATTTAAATTTTCGCAAAAATCATACATTCATGTCCACTCAATCTTAAGTTAGCAAGCACTGAAAAAAGCCAGAGCCCAGCTCAAGCTTGGAGTGACAACCCATTTGATCTTTAATTAAGGGGTACAAAAATGGGTGGGACAATATCAAGTTCCAAATATTCACCCTCTATGAATACTCCAAGTTTCCAAAACCAAGTCCTACGGATGATAAATAGATTAATTTCTTTGCAACCCTAGAGCACAAGTTTCATCATTTTGATTAAGAAAAAAAAAAAAGCACGTGGTCTCAAGAGGTGGGACTAATTTTATTTGTAAATCCACAACCATAGAATGGGCAAGAAACATAAATTTTGTAGAAAATTCTTAACTATATTATCTCTATTAGAAGTGAGGTAAAAATAAATAAAAGCTTAGAATTTTTTTTTGAAATTTTTTATTATCAGTTTAATCAGTAAAGGGAAACTATATTTACTAATGTGTTACACAGAAAATACCATAATGAAATAAGTAAATTAGATAAACTGACAAAATAAGAAGGCATAAATCTTCTCTGTATCATCTCTATTCTTGATCAAATTAAGGGCAATTTGGTGAAGAACAAAGAAACATGCAACATTCAACACAGAGTTAAACAATGTTTTTGAGAAAGCAGTACAGAAAAGAGGAGTGAACCAGAGAATTAATTTCAGCATTATATCAATAAGATACATATAATTCTGACCCAGCAAAAAAAAGAGAAAGAATCCAATACACATTATTCCCCGCACAAAACATATGTTCCCAAAATTTTTATTAGTATATAAAAAAATTGCCTTTGTTTTTAATCTGATTTTGTCATATGTCTTGGGTCACATTCAACACCCTACCCCCAAATTTGAGCTTAGTAGGGAAGAACTGTCCAGGTATATCATATATGTTATTACTAATTTGGGGCTGGGCTTGTGTGGTTTGAGTAGATGAGTTAATTTCAGAGTGACATGGGTCGATCTATTTTTAGTCTTATTTCAGGTTGAACTTAAGATTGCTTTGGTTGCTTATTTTTGATTTGTTCGATATGGGTTGGCTTATTCAGTTGACTTGGTCCTAAATTAATGGGCTTGTGCATTTGAATTGGACTTAGCTTTGAGTTTGTTTGAAGCTGTATGGGCTTGTGAGAGTTGATTTTAATTGATGAAGTAGTTCTCTCAACAGTTTACTTCCCGTTTGCATTATGAAATTTGTCTATTCCACTCCAACATGAGTGACCATATCATTATCAATTAGTTGTGTTTTATAACAATGAATCTCTATTTTATTTTGTCTTCTATATTTCTAGTTTCATATAAGATCAACTAAAAGTTAGAAATTAATTAAAAAGGAAAGAAAAAAAAAATTTGGTTGATGCATATCCATTCATTATCTCAAAAATTGGTCGATGCATATCCATTCCCGTTGTGGGGCTAGGCCAAGACCTCTGAAAAGAAATGCACTGGTCCCATATTCATTCATTATCTTTCCCAATGAATAATTAGGATCTGTTTTTTAATGTAATCTTATGCATTCATTATGTATCCACAGGGACCATTGTTGCTATCCCTTCTCAATTAGAGGTTAGGTTGTTGCTATCCCTTCTCAGTTCTTATTGGTTCGGGCCCCTAATTGTTAGTACTACCACTAGGATCATCTATTATTTGGCACTTGCAAACTTTTGTGGTGATGGGGATAACTCATAACTGTGTGTTATTTGCTCCCTGATTATATCAGATTCTTTACTTTCATTTATTTTGAAGCTGTATGAGTAAGTGGAAAGAGCAAGCTTAGTTTTTTTTTTTTTTCTTGGTTGAAAAGAATTGATTAGTTAGAATAGTCCTGAGTTCTCACACATAGAACACCATTTATATATATATATATATATATACACACACACACACACACTTATATTTCCTTGGTTTTACATGGAATTTTGATATCAGTTCAGTTGTGAGACTTGTGTATTCAACTTGTAATCCTTGAGTATTGCAATTTCTATCTTATTATATTAGATTGGACGGATTTGTCTTGTGATTTTTGCCACAACACTAAGGTTTTCCATGTAAATTTTGTGTGTTTTTATTTAGTTTTTTTGCTTGGTGCTTGCGTGATTTATTTTATTTTCTCTATTGCTTGGCTTTATTTTATTTAATTGGCATATACTTGGTCGTGAATAGTGATGATTCCAACAAGTTTCCAATTTTCCATATTTTAGTTAGGATTAATTTGGTTGGAGGAGTGAAAAAGTAAGAGGATAAAAATTGGTGGGAGGATCAAAAAAAGGAATGATAGAAAATTTCAATTTTTCCTTATGTGTGTTTGGTTGGAGGGGAGGAAAAGTGGGAGGGATGAAAAATTGTTTTGTTTGGTTGAGGAGAAAAGTTGAAAGATAGAAAATATAGTTTATATAATTTTATTCTTATGCCCTTATTACATAATATGTAAGAAATCATTTTTTTAGTACTCATTAAGTAATATAAAAATTAACACATCATACGTATAAACTTATATTATTTTTCTTTGTTATTATAGATATAATCAAATATATATATATATATATATATATATATATTAGATTATGAAAAATAGTGGGTCCCATGCACTGTTTGGATATCGCTTATTACTGCAAACTGAAAATACTGTAAAAAAATAATTTTTAAATGTGTGAATAGTGCCGTAAGACCTAGTTTTGAATTTTTTTTTTTGTGCTAAAAAAAGTACATTCAGGTTCCGTAAACAGTGCATAGGACCTACTATTTTTCAGCGAAACTCAAGAACGCACGTTTTTCGTGCGTTCCAAACGCACACTAAGAGCCACTACTCATCTATCAATCATAGTAACTAATTTATTTACATACTTTTGCACAATGGTAGTTCATAACATGTGTGATTATGAATGATGATGCCGAAAACCACCCTCAGTGAGCCGCAAGGTCTTTGCATTCAGAGTGGACCTGCACAAGTAAAAAGAACCTCAAAGGAAAGTACCGGCATGGTACCGGCCAACGACCCTCCGACGGTCAAGTTAGTATTGCTCACAACTCCAGAGTGCCAGAGTCGGGATAGAAGAATGCGTACCTTTGTTCATGAGGGTCGAGGGTATTTATAGTGGTGTAGAGTTGGGGCTTTGGCGTGTTCGAGGAGATAACCTCTGATCGGAGCCATGCCCTAATGCGTGTTCTTTACGGAATCCTCTCCTCACTAGGGCCATTCCCTATTGCGTGGAGCGCAAGCTATCTATTCTTGATAGCGCGTAAGTCACAAGACCCGTCGGTTCCTTCAGATTCGCCCCGTCACCCGTTCACCCCGTCGATGCGTAGATTATGCCGTCGGGACTTGCAGGAGAGTTGGTTGAGGGTGACGGGCATAAGCGGACCGTCGTCCATTACCGTGCCGTCACCCAAATAGAGGGTGACGACGCCTTCAAGAAGGTACCTTCCCCATCAGTTGCCCCCTACTCCTTAATTCCGTCGGTCTTGCCTGACGGATTGGGGAGTACAGCGTGTGGCAGACAAGGCATTAATGGCTAGTCACCTCGAGCAGCCCTAGTGTCAGCACACGTGTCCTTGGCCGAATGGTAGGTAGCTGGACGGGAGGGCCGCTTCGTCTTCTGCGCCTCAAACCACCTATATATATGCTCCGTTTTTCCTCATTTCTCTTCTTTTATTCCAATCCTGCTGTCCATAGAGAAACTGTCAACCCAGAGATTACAATTGCCTTTTGGTTCTCATCCGCTGGTTGTTACCGTCAGCTTCATCAGTACTATTACAACTTGGTGAGTTACTTTTCTCTGCTCTTAACTTCTTTGATTCAATTGTGTACTGAGCTTTAGGAAGTTTCCGGGAAGGCCGTCACTCAGGTTCTTAGATCAACCCCGTCGCTTGTAGGTAGTAAGATGTCTAGGGAGACGTCGAGTGAGCAGTCGTCAGTCCGTGATGGGGCGGGCTACGACGAGGTTTACCAACTGGGCCACGAGCCAGGAGATGGCTCTTCTTGGTCGTCAGAGGACGAAGCGTCGATACAGTCTTCAGACGGGGGAGTTGGGGACCAAGGTGGAGTAGTAAGAGAAGGTAGGGATGACGACCAAGCGAGGGAGAGTGGAAGCGGCGAGGGTTCGTCAGGGGATGAAGACTTGGAGAGTACCTCGGGAGGCTCGGGGGACGACCGTCCGTTCATCCTCCTCAAAGATTGGACGGTTAATTATTTTTTACCTTCGATGACGGATAAGGTTTTCAATTCGCTGCGGGCCCGTTACCAAATCCCAGACGATATTCCGATCCATCTTCCCTTGGAGAAGGAGAGGTGTTACTCCGGGAAGACCGCGGACGTTGGCATGTATGATGCCATGTTCGCGGCAGGATTGAGGTTGCCTCTAACGGCGCTCCACCGTCAGTTGGCAAACTACCTCGGGCTATCCGTCAGCCAGATCGCCCCCAACGCCTGGAGGGTGTTCATTGGTTCTGAAATATTGTGGGGGAGCCTGAGTGGAGGGCATCGTCAACTGACCCTTGACGAGTTCTTTTGGTGTTACCGTCCACACCACATCACTTCTTCCAAGGGGATTTACCACTTCTCTGCGAGGAGGAAGGAGTTGAGGCTGGTGTCGGATATGCCTGACTCCAACAGGAATTGGAAGGGCAGGTATTTTTTTGTGGAGGTGACAAGTTGGGTTTGCCGTGAGGAGGAGTGGAGGTCGATTCCTCACGGATTTGACAACACTTGGGGTTACGTCAGGGAGTCAGGTCGTCGCCGTCAGCCTTGCTTATCAGCTTATTTTAGTCCAAGGTTTTAACCCGTCTGTTTTACTTTTCCTTTTCAGCTTTCGCTCGCCCCGTGATCTCGGAGGAGCAAGAGGCCTTTATCCTTAAGGTGACGGAGATACCCTTGGAGGAGAGGAAGTATCGCGACCTCATCACACCTGACGCCCTCCACGCTTATTGTGGGGGACCAGAGCCAACAGAGGAGGCACGCCGCTTAGACAAATTATCCCGTCAACGTAAGTTCAATCGACCTGTTCATTCCCGTCAACTTTACTTGGCATTTTTACATTTGGTCCTTGTCTTGCAGAGATGGAGTCCGCTAAGTTGAGGGCTCAGATTAGGGCCGCTGCTGCCCGTAAAAAGGAGGAAGGGAAGGGTAAGGAGGGGGCGTCCACATCCATCCCGAAGGCCGTCAACAAGGGCGCGCCAAAAAGGAAGGGTGACAGGACCGAGGGCCGCCCGGTAAAGAAAGTAGCGGTCACCCCTAGGGATCATTCCACGAAACCCCCGTCACCCAAACATGGAGCTGGCAAGGGGCTGATGTCTGCCCGGGGCCCCGTCGTCCCAGAGGACGGGCGCTGCATCCTTACCCACAAAGGGTATGCCTTGGAGCGGTTGAACTCCATACTGGGGACGACGGAGGCTGATTCTTGCGCTAGCCAGTCTGTGCAGGAGTTGGGGGACTCAGGCCTCTTTGATCTCGCCAGGGTATGTATATTCTTTATTACTCGTTCTGTCTGCTTTTTGTGGTACTGTGCTGACGGAAGTTTTGCTCCACAGGCAATGGTTCGCATGAGGGCCATGCAAGTCAAGGGGGCGAAGGGCGAGGAGCTGCTGGCCCGTCAGAAGAAGCGCATTACGAATCTTTCTGACGGTTTGAACCAGTACAAGGAAGCTAGCCGGATTCTGAACGTGGAAGTAAAAGAGCTGAAAGAAAAACTTGAAGAAACAACCCGTCAGCTAGAGAAGGAGACGGAGGCTAAGGTGACGGCGGAGAGGGAGCTGTCGTCTCTGTTGGGTCAGGTGGAGACGGCGAAGGCTGACGCCGTCACTGAATTCAAGACGACCCAAACATTCATAGATGCCTGTGCCGAGTACTATGGTGACGGGTTTGAGGATTGCCTTAAGCAGGTGAAGTCCCTCTTCCCCCACCTTGACTTGTCGAGGGTGTCTATGGATGATCCGGTGCCGTCAACTCCTGTGGGCGACACCGTCATGGTGAATGACGACAGCCCCAGTGAGTCTGGGACGCAGCCAAAGAATGACAGCGTCGTCCTTGCCCAGCCCGCTCAAGATCCGTCCGGCGCTCAAGATCCTTCCGGCTTCGAAGGCTTCCCCGTAGCCCAAGATCTTCCCAAGGACGACGAGGTCGTCTCGGATGCTCCTGCCGCTTAGCCTTTGTAGAATTTTTTACCCTGTCCCTTTTTTGTAAATGTGGCCCCGTCATTTTGAGGGCTTTTATAAGAACAAGGTTTTTGTAATATGATAATCTATCTTCATCAATTGTAATGGGTTATCTTTTTTCCAAGCCTTGTGTATGTTTTTTTTTTATTGCTTCGAGGCCGTCCAATTTTGGACTTTTTAAGCTTTTTTCACTAAGTCACGGCCTTCCAACAGGGTTGTCGACCTCCCCATTTAATGGGCTCGTGCCCTTTATTGAATTAGGGGTCTTTTTGAGCCGTCACTTTGTGAACCGTCGGCTTGTAAGCCTGCAGTTTTTTAACGTAAGGTTATTGGCTTAACTTTTTGAAATAGTGCCGTCGCTTTGAGGCCGTCTGGTTTCCGCGTGATCCCCTTAGGGCGGAGTCGTCGGCTTTTGAGCCGTTGACCTTTGGCTTGATTGGTTCTTATGCGATCCTTTTATTGAAGGGCCGTCGGCCTCGATGTCGTTTTTCCCTGCGCCGACGGGCATTTATGCCTTGTAGGTTTTTAGGCGGGCTTATAAGCCGTCAGCTTTGATGCTTGACGCTTTTATGCCTCGCAGATTTTAGGTTGGCTTTTAAGCCGTCAGCTTTGGTGCTTGACGCTTTTACGCCTTGTAGATTTTAGGTTGGCTTCTAATCCGTCAGCTTTGGTGCTCGACGCTTTTACGTCTTGTAGATTTTAGGTTGGCTTCTAAGCCGTCAGCTTTGGTGCTTGACGCTTTTATGCCTTGTAGATTTTCGGTTGGCTTCTAAGCCGTCAGCTTTGGTGCTTGACACTTTTACGCCTTGTAGATTTTAGGTTGGCTTTTAAGCCGTCAGCTTTGGTGCTTGACGCTTTTATGCCTTGTAGAGTTTAGGTTATCTTCTGAGCCGTCAGCTTTGGTGCTTGACGCTCTTATGCCTTGTAGAGTTTAGGTTGGCTTCTGAGCCGTCAGCTTTGGTGCTTGACGCTCTTATGCCTTGTAGAGTTTAGGTGGTCGCCGCTTTGGGCCGTCAGTTATGGTTCCGTCGACTTTAGTACTTCGCATGTTTCAAGGTCAAACACTTAACATAGTATGAGAGAGACTGAATAAACCTCCGAGCCTTGCATAAATTTTAAGAAGGAAAGGAAAAAAAGTACTCTTTGGGTTCCCAAAATACATTAAAGCATACAAGTAGGAGCTGCCACTTTTTATTGATAATACTTTCGTAGGTGCTCGGCGTTCCACGGATGGGGTAGTGTCTGTCCTTCCATTGTTTCCAAATGGTAGGTGCCTCTTTGGTGCCATGACGTGACTCGGTAGGGTCCTTCCCAGTTGGGGCCGAGCTTCCCTTGGGCTGGGTCTCTGGTAGTGCCCATAACTCTTCTTAGAACAAGGTCTCCAACTTGGAAGCCCCTGTGCCTGACTCGGAAATTGTAGTGCTTGGCCATGCAATCTTGGTACCGTGCTAGCCTTTGTTCGGCCACTGCTCTGACTTCGTCGACCAGGTCCAGCCGTAGGCGCAATGCCTCATCATTCCTGTTTTCATCGTGGGCGTTCACCCTGTAGGTTGTGAGTCCTATTTCGGCCGGGATGACTGCCTCGCTTCTGTAGGTTAGCCGGAATGGCATTTCTCCTGTTGGGGTCCTTGCCGTCGTCCTGTATGCCCAAAGTACGCTGGGTAATTCCTCAGGCCATATCCCCTTTGCCCCCTCGAGCCGAGTCTTGATAATCTTCAGCAAGGATCGGTTCGTCACTTCGACTTGGCCGTTGGCTTGGGGGTGGGCGGGGGAGGAGTAGTGGTTTTTTATCCCCAGCTGCGAGCAGAACTCTCGGAAGGGGCCGTTGTCGAATTGTTTGCCATTGTCCGAGATCAGGACCCTAGGGATCCCGAATCTGCATATGATGGATTTCCAGACAAAGCTCCGCACGTTCTTCTCCGTGATGGTGGCCAGAGCCTCAGCTTCTACCCACTTTGTGAAGTAATCTATGCCTACTACCACGAACTTCAGCTGCCGCATAGCCACCGGAAATGGACCCATAATGTCTAGTCCCCATTGAGCAAAAGGCCACGGGGCTGTCATGGGAGTTAGCTTCGCGGGCGGCTGTCGGACAATCTTGAAAAACCTTTGGCATTTGTCGCAGGCTTTGACGTAGGCTTGGGCATCTTTCTGCATGGTAGGCCAGTAATACCCAGCCCGAATCAACTTATGCGCCAGTGATCGAGATCCCGAGTGGTTTCCACAAACTCCCTCGTGGACTTCCCTCATGACATAGTCGGCTTCTTCGGGGCTCAAACACCTCAGGTACGGGCGAGAGAAACCCCTTTTGTACAGGACGCCCTTTATTAATACGAACCTTGCGGCTCGGACCTTCAGCTTTCTGGCGGCTTCTCTTCCGTCCGGCAGGAGATTAGCGGCGTGGTCCAATTGCCTTCAGAGCCTATTTCCTGCACACTGATAAGCTCTATTAGTGGCGTCATTTGCACAAAGGAAAGCACATTGTCGGGGGGGGCCATGTGTTCGGAAGAGGCGGCTTTGGCAAGACGGTCGGCTTGCTCATTCTCTTCTTTGGGTATTTGGATCACTTCGGCCCTTAGCTCATCCACTCTTCTCTTCGCTTGATCTAAATATCTTCTCATTCTGTCACCTCTACACTCGTAGTCTCCGCTTATTTGGTTAACGACGACCTGGGAGTCGCAGTAGGCTATCACTTTGGTGGCCCCAGCTACTTTGGCGAGGTCGATCCCAGCTATCAATGCTTCATACTCCGCCTCATTATTTGTGGTGGGGAAATCTAGGCGAATCATGCATTCGATCTGATCTCCCTCGGGGGAGCGAAGTACGACACCTATCCCCCCGGCCTGTCTGGTCGATGATCCATCCGAATGTAAGGTCCATGGGTGCTCGTCTGCCCCCTGGTCCTCGTTGCTTGTGAATTCGGCGATAAAGTCAGCGACAGCCTGCCCCTTTATGGCGGTGCGCGGGCGGTACCTGATGTCGAACTCGGTCAATTCGATCGCCTATAAGGCCAGGCGACCAGGCGACCGGCCGCTTCGGGGTTGTGCATCGCCCGTCGCAGGGGTTTGTTGGTTAAGACAACTATTGTATGAGCTTGGAAGTATGGCTTAAGCTTGTGGACCGCGGTGATCAAGGCGAAGGCGAGCTTCTCCATTGGCGGGTACCTTTCCTCTGCCCCGTGGAACGCCCGGCTGGCGTAGTACACAGGCTTTTGGACCTTGTCTTCTTCTCTGACCAAGGCCGCACTGACTGCCGCCGGGGAGACGGCCAGGTAAAGGAAGAGCTCTTCCCCTGGTTGCGAGGGGCTCAGTAGCGGTGGTGAAGAGAGGTAGGCTTTCAATTCCTCGAACGCCTTTTGGCACTCGCCCGTCCACTCGAAAGACTTCTTCAGCGTGCGGAAAAAGGGTAGGCACTTATCTGTCGCCCTTGATACAAATCGGTTCAGGGCGGCTACTTTCCCATTCAAGCGTTGTACCTTCTTCGGGTTCTTTGGGGGCGCCATTTCCACTATGACCCGAATCTTGTCTGGGTTGGCCTCGATGCCCCTTTGAGACACCATGAAGCCTAGGAACTTCCCCGCCGCCACTCCAAACGCACATTTTGCCGGATTGAGCTTCATGTTGTAGGAACGGAGCGTGTCGAATGTCTCTTCCAGGTCCCTCAGGTGGTCTTCCTTCCTTGTGCTTTTTACCAACATGTTGTCGACGTATACTTGAAAGTTCCTTCCTATTTGGTTGGCGAACATTTTGTTCATGAGTCTCTGATATGTAGCACCCACATTTTTTAGTCCGAATGGCATTACCTTATAACAGAAGAGACCTTGGCTGGTGACAAACGAGGTCTTCTCCTGATCAGCCACGTCCATCCGGATTTGATTGTACCCTGAGAAGGCATCCATGAAGCTCAGTAGCTGGTGTCGGGCTGTAGAGTCCACCAGTGTGTTGACTCGCGGGAGGGGGTAACTATCTTTGGGGCATGCCTTGTTCAGGTCTATGAAGTCCACACACATGCGCCACTTCCCGCTAGCCTTCTTGACCATCACCACGTTGGCCAACCAATCGGGGTAGTATACTTCTCGGATGAAATCCGCTTCTCGTAGCTTGCCGACTTCTTCTGCCACCGCCCGGTCTCGTTCCGGGCCAAACACCCGCTTCTTCTGACGGACGGGCCGAAAAGTGGGCGACACGTTCAGCTTGTGCACCTTGACTGAAGGGTCAATTCCCGGCATGTCTTTGTGACTCTAGGCGAACACATCCTGGTTTTTTCGGAGGAAAGTCACGAGTGCCTGGCGAGCCGAAGGGCTGGCGAGAGCGCCGATTCTGGTGGTCCTGTCTGGCCTGGACTCGTCGAGTGCTATCTCCTCGAGCTCTTCGGCGGGTTCTACCCCCACCAGCTGCTCTATGTTCATTGCTTGCAAGGGGTTGTCCGCTTCTACCATCGCTACGTAGCATTCTCGCGCGGCCACCTGATCTCCCCATAACTCCCCCACTCCATCCTCGGTGGGGAACTTAACCATCAGGTGGTAGGTCGATGTTACGGCTTTCCAAACGTTAAGGGTGGGCCGCCCTATGATAGCATTGTAGGCGGACGAACAGTCGACGACGAGGAAGGTGACGTCTTTGGTGACCTGCTGGGGATATTTCCCAATCGTGACTGGCAAGGTGATGGCGCCGAGGGGGTAAACTCTCGTCCCTCCAAACCCGATGAGCGGAATGTCGGTAGGTGACAGGCGTTCCTTGCCAATCCGCATCTGTTGAAACGCCGGGTAATAGAGGATGTCCGCGGAACTACCATTGTCGATCAAGACCCTGTATGTGTTATAGTCTCCCACCCGGACGTTGACAACAAGGGCATCATCGTGCGGATGATGAAGACGTTGGGCGTCTTCGTCCGTGAACTCAATAGTGGGGCTGCTGACGCGCGGCTTCTTCTGGGCGACGCCCGCCGCCTGGACGTTCTGCACCGCCCTGAGATAGGCTTTCCGAGCCTTCTTTGTCGATCCGATGGAGGCCATGCTCCCGATGATCATCCTTATGTCTCCTATGGGCGGCCTGGGGCGCTCATTGTTCCGGCGGGTGTCCTGTTCCTGCCGAGGTGCTTCTGTCCTTTCTCGGCTGACGAATCTTTGCAACTTTCCTTGTCTAATCAGGGCCTCAATCTGTTGCTTCAAGTCATAACAGTCGGCGGTGTCGTGGCCGTGATCTCGATGGAAGCGGCAGTACTTGTCTTTGGGTCGTCTGTCAGGATTCCCCTTCAGTTTTCCCGGAAACGTCAGGGACCCCTCGTCTTTGATTTCCATCAGGACTTGGTCGACCGGGGCCGTCAGCGGAGTGAAGCTTGTGAACTTACCGGCAGGGGGTTGCGGTCGCCTGTTGTCTCGGCCTTCCGTCCGGGGTTTCTTTTGCCCCTTATCCTGTCTTACGTCCTCTTGCCTCTCCCGCCTCTTGGGAGGTCTCTCTCCTCGGGCCTGTAATGCGTCTTCCGCATTCATATACTTCGTTGCCCTGTAAAATACATCCGACATCGTCTTCGGGTCATTCTTGTATAGAGAGAACAAGAATTTGCCCTCCTTCAGCCCGTTGGTGAATGAGGCGACTTGTATCTTGTCGTCCGCTTCATCGATCGAAAGTGCCTCCTTGTTGAAACGGGCTATGTAGGACCTGAGCGTCTCATCCTCCCGCTGCCTAATGTTCATCAAGCACGCAGTGGATTTTTTATATCTGTGCCCCCCGATAAAATGTGTAGCGAACTGGGCGCTCAACTCCCTGAAGGAACCGATAGAGCCGGGCGTCAGCCTGCCGAACCAGGTCCTTGCAGATCCTTTTAGCGTCGCCGGGAAGGCCCGGCACATAATTTCGTCCGGTACGCCGTGCAAGTGCATCAATGTCTTGAAGGATTCCAAGTGGTCTAGTGGATCCTTGGAACCGTCGTAGCTTTCTATCTGGGGCATGCGGAACTTCGGCGGTGTGGGGAACAAGATGACGGGTGCGGTGAAGGGAGAGTCTGTGCGGTGGACGAGGTCGTCGAGGTCGCTGGACACTCGCCCTTTGAGGGCGTTCATCATAAAGTCCATACGCTCCTTCATCAACCGCATCTCATCGGCAACGCTAGGCGGAACGTTGTCTGCGGCCGACGGGTGGCTCGTCCCTTGCCCTTCGAGTCGACTCAATGCATTGCTTCCTTCTAGGCCTCCATGATCCCTCTCCCGGGCGCTGTTTTCCCCATTTTCCCCCTGATTGCCAACCGTCGCGTTTCCCTGCAAAAGTTGTTCTTCCAAATCGTTGTTGCGTTTCGTGAGGCGTTCTACCGCAGCTGCCAGAGTCTGTACTTGTCTCTCGAGGGCCGTGGTGCGTTGTTCGTTGCCTTGGTCGTTCATGGTGGTTACCTTTGAACGCGTGAGTACCATGCAACTCTTTGTCCGGAAAGCACAGAACAGCCTACGTACGTGTACATTCCCACAGACGGCGCCAACTGATGATGCCGAAAACCACCCTCAGTGAGCCGCAAGGTCTTCGCGTTCAGAGTGGACCTGCACAAGTAAAAAGAACCTCAAAGGGAAGTACCGGCGTGGTATTGGCCAACGACCCTCCGACGGTCAAGTTAGTATTGCTCACAACTCCAGAGTGCCAGAGTCGGGATAGAAGCATGCGTACCTTTGTTCATGAGGGTCGAGGGTATTTATATTGATGTAGAGTTGGGGCTTTGGCGTGTCCAAGGAGATAACCTCTGATCGGAGCCATGCCCTAATGCGTGTTCTTTACGGAATCCTCTCCTCACCAGGGCCATTCCCTATTGCGTGGAGCGCAAGCTATCTATTCTTGACAGCGCGTAAGTCACAAGACCCGTCGGTTCCTTTAGATTCGCCCCGTCACCCGTTCACCCCGTCGATGCGTAGATTATGCCGTCGGGACTTGCAGGAGAGTTGGTTGAGGGTGACGGGCATAAGCGGACCGTCGTCCATTACCGCACCGTCGCCCAGATAGAGAGTGACGGCGCCTTCAAGAAGGTACCTTCCCCATCAATGAATAGTGAAGAAAATTTGGTGGATCAATGTAAATGTGAGGGTTCACCAATTACAGTCACTTAGGTCATGAAGTTGTAGTAAAGTGTGAGATCATATATTAACCGTTTTTCACATGTGCGTTGAAATTTAAAAGGTGTCGTACACCTTAACAAAACTAAATGTTATTTGCAACTGATACCATGTTTCAGCGAAGGAAAAGAAGAGAAAGTGGATACCATGCCAATTAGGGGTGTGCTTCGTATAATTTTCATATTAATACCATTGTGATTGAAAAAAAAAAAAAAAAAGAAAACGCTGACCGCACCGTCAAGTCCACCCTTAATCAAGCACCTCACCCCATGGTTTTTTTTTTTTTTTTTTTTTTTTTTTTTTTTTTTTTTCGAGAGAAACTCAACATATGGTGATTTGAAAAGGAATAAGAAGAGAAATAGGTTTTAAACTAACTTCTAGGCAATGTCAATTGAATATCAAATAAAGATGGTTTTCATGTGTCGTCAAGTAAGTCAAAAAGTCTATTGTAATCAGGTTGTACATGAGTTGAGTACTAAAAATTTAGAATCGTCCATTTAGTTTTATTTCGAATAAAAGTCATGTTTGGTTCATTTTACTGTAGAGTAAGCTCCAACTTGCTCACAAGCTACTTTACCCATCTTGGAAATTTATTTACAAACTTACACAATTACATATTTAATTTATTTAATATATTTTTATATATGCATATATATAATATTTAAATCTTCATTTTTGTTTATAAATCTATAATTTATTTAATATTAAAGATGTTTGACTTTTGATTGACTTTATAATATCAGTAAAGCTTTTCAAATCTCACAATTTCACATTTACAATATATATATATATATATATATATATAAATTTTAACATTTATTTTGTATTTAAACTTTCACATTAAAAATGACTTACCTGTTTCTCAAAAAAAAAAAAAAAAAAAAAATTCATATACAAACACATTCATAATAAATATCTAAATGTAATTTATAATTACTATAATTATCAAATTTCATATCTAAACTTTAATTTATTGTGCATTATAAGGATAAGCAACTATGAACTTTTTTTTTTTTTTTTTTTGGAGAAGAACCAACTATGAACTTGATTCATCTCTCAGTTGAGTATAAATTTACTCATAAACATGTTTACCACTTAAATTACAGCCTAGCCTCAGCTCCTAAGAAGCTGCCAAAAATTTCTGTTTTCAGGGATTAACGAAACTGCCGTGAATGTGATGGCTCATATTTTCTTGAGTGGTGAGTCTTTGGTTTTTAGCTTTTAGGTCAATAGTCATATTATTTCCTTCTTCTTTTTTGTCCTGTATTTTCATTGTGGTGAGATCCGCTTGGTCACATCATTTCTCTCTTCTTCTTCTTCTTCTTCTTTTTTTTTTTTTTTTTTTGGTTCTTTTTCTATCATGATTGGTTGCTAACATTATATTGTTAAAAATTTAGAGCCCGTTTGGTAAAAAATTTTTAGTAATGTTATTTGTATTTTTTAAAAATATGTGTGAGTGAAAATACATGTAAATATTATATACATTTAAATTTATTTATTTATTTATAAATATATTATAATATTTGAGCTGGTGTGCCTTTGCCAATTGCTTATTTGCTTAAAAGTTTTACTTTTTATCTCAATTTGTTTTTATTTCATTACTATAAATAATCTAATTTTTAGCTAGTTTTCATAAAATAAATTAACTTTTGATAAATACCATATAAATGAAAATAAACAAGATACCAAAAATAAGCAATTATCAAACCATCAGTTGATATTTATTGTTGAGTATAAACTTACGAGTAAACATTGCCGGATAGTTAAAGAGGAGCCTGAACTCATCAAGAAGTTGCCAGGAATTTTCTGTTTTCACTTGTCAATGCGACCGGTATGAATGTGATCAATGATGGCTCATATTCGGTGGTTGGGTCGTATCTTTGGTTTTTTGGTCAAAACCCAAAACTCATATTATTTTTTTATTTGGATTTTCAATTTCACTGTGGTGAGATCCTGTTTGGTCGCATAATTTCTCTTTTGTCGGTGCCTTTTTTATTTTGATTGGTTACTTGTGCTTTTTATTGATGGGTTGTTTCCACTTTCCACCTAAACCTCCATGAATTTCCAGTTTTGACATGTTCTTCGTCTTCCATGAGTATTATTTTTTGTGCCTTCTTATCTTGATTGGTAGCTTGTGCTCTCTCTCTCTCTCTCTCTCTCTCTCTATTGAGTAATTTATTAATGGGATGTTTCCACTTTTTCCACCATGAATTTCCAGTGAAAACTTGTCTTTCATCTTCCTCTTCCACGATTGATTCTTCACGTTTTACATTCTCCCTACTTCCCTACCCTTCACGTTTCATTGCCAAACTTTGATCTGGCTCTTCGTATTCAACTCTAGTAACTGTTAATTCACTTTGCACTCTTAAATCAGAGGAGTAAAGAGAGGTAAGTGCTTCTATTGTCCATCCTATCTTTGCTTTGCTTTGCTTTATTACAAATTTATTGTTGTGACCAGATTTATTAGTAAATTATTACTATCCAAATTCCATGCATTTTCCTGTGATTATAATTTTATTCCTGCGGCATATTTGTTATCCTGTTAATTCTCTTCTTGTTTTTTAACTATGTTCCTACTTTAGTTTTTTTTTTTTATTATAAAAAAAATCTGTGTCTATTCTCCCTGGCTGCATATTTGGTGATCTTTTAACACAATGCTCAATTTTTAAAAACCACTTAAGGGCTTGTTTTGGAAAAATAATATTATTTTATTATTAATTATTAAAAATAGTGTTGTAGTAAAATTAATGGAGAGAAGAGCTTCTCTTTGAAAATTATGTTTTATAACATGATTTCAAGTATTGAATTTTCAAAATTTGGACTAAAATTGTGTTTTGAAGGCACAACTTCATTATAAACATATTGCATATTGAAATTATATTTTGAAAACTCGATTTCAATGCAAAATTTGAAATTCCTATGCTTCAAAGAGGTTATTCTTTTTCTTTTTCTTTTTTCCTTTCTTCTTTTTGATACTATGGAACTGGTGATTTGGAAAGGATTGGGAAGATAAATAGATTTTAAAGTACCAAGGTCTAGGCAAAGTCACTTGAATATCAAATAAATAGGGTTTTCATATATATGTCATCAAGCCAGTCAAAAATCTATTGTAATTAGAGTTGTAAATGATCTAAGTATTAAAATTTTAGGATTTTTACTTTTAGTTTTTAATTCAAATACGATTTAAACTCAAGTTTATCAAGAAACTAAATTATATGTTCAAGTTTGATTCATTTTATTGTCAAATAAGCTCCAACTTGTTCATACTTGACTTATTTATTTTTCTCATATATAGTAATTGTCAGTTCGTTTAGACCCCTTAAACCCAACAGATTAACCTAGTGAATTAGCCAAGTGAATAACTTAGGTAATTTAATTAAATCTAGGTTAACACAAATAAGCAAAAACAACAAAGCAGCGGAAAATAAATAACACAAAGATATGATGACCCAGGAAACCACACCGGTAAAAACCTGGGAAGGATTTGACCTAGCTATCCTCAAGGTAAACTGAATCCACTATGAAAGAATCGAAGTTTACACAACAAGACTTAGACCACTAACATCTTATTGTTATCCTAGTGTAGGAAACTTACTACCATGACCCCATGATAGCTCCGAGATCCACGGATTCCTTCTTTCTTGAATTCTTCAGCAAATCCACAAGTGCACCTGCTTGTATGTCTTTGTGCTCTTTTGATTCTGCAACTATATTGATTTACACAACTCTTGACATGAATCTCAAGTTTGTAAACCCTAAGTGTATGTGAAGGTAAACACCTCTAGATCTCACAAAGAGATTCACAAACACAGCATTCAGAACTCTAAAAACGTGGCTAGGGTTTTCCCTTATATACTTAGGGCAAAACATAAAACCCTATACATTAAATGGACTAGGGCTGAGTTGGAAAATTCTGCAGAAAAACGATCTGCCCGATTTTCGATCGATCGAGTCTGACAGAAAGTAAACAGTAATTCTGCACAACAACTCGATTCCAACTTTACATTAAGACCCATACTTTGAGCAAGTCTAACACAAGACTAAACATTGTTTTGATCATGGTTTGCCAACATACAAATTGAAGTTCTAATACTTTAGTTCCTAATTCTTAGAACCTAACAAACTCCCCCTTTGGCAATCCGTGACAAAACACAGACTTAACAAAAAGTTCAAAGTTTACACATTGAAATAGCCCATTACAAAATAAATAGCCACTTAGACAATTCAACCTAAACTACTATCTAACAGTTGCAAGGTAGACAGCAGCTCGACTGAAAACAACCTGTATATTCCTGTAACACTTAACAAACACATAAACGCATGTGTGGAAGAAAATAACAAGGAATATAAAATAAACTTCTTGATTTCACAAAACACAAAATAAAGACATATATCATGAATAACATCATAAATATAAATTAATAAGCAATGAAGTATAGTGAAACAAGAAACATATCAGAAACCAATGTATCACAAAACATATATCTCCTAATCAAGAGCCAAAAAAGTAAATACAAAGTGAAGCGCCTAGATACATTCTAATAACTCCACAAGCTCCAAGGTATCACAAAAAGCTACAAGCTACAAAAGCTCACAACTACTATCAAAAAGCTACAAGCTACAAAAGCTTACAACTCCCCCTAAAACAAAAATCTCCTCTACAAAAATCTCCAAGATATACAATATGCACTCCCCCTTTTGTGAAGAATTGCTAAAGGGCACTCACTCATCATCAAAAGGAGGTGGAGGAGAAAGATGAGAGCTCGCCAGATCAGCTCGCAAGGCACGTAGCTCATCAAGGATGTCCACCAATAACTGACTATGAGCCGCCTGAACGGTCACGATAGTATCCAGAGTCCGACGAAGGTCAGAAACCTCATCAAACGATGGAGGAACATCAGCAGCAGCAACAGCAACAGGATCAGCAGATGGCTCAGCTGCAGGAACATCTGTAGAAGAAGAAGGGGGTGGAGTGACACCGGAAGGCTCTACCCTAGGACGCTTAGAGCTAGCTCGAAGTTGAGCAGCCCTTTGCCTCAAAAAGGTAGCACCAATAGGAGCAATAATATGAACAGGCTCAGAAACAGGAAAATCATCTAGACCAAGATGAAGGAGAATCCTATGAATGAAAACAGAAAAGAATAACGCATGAGCCGTAGAGCTAGACTGATGAACCTCGTTCAAAGAACGAAGGAACAAATGAGGAAAACTGATAGGAGCATCAGTAACTAGCGCATACAAAAACACACATCGCTCAAGAGGGATGGTGTGGACATGAGAAATAGGCCACAAAGAATGACACGCTATCCTAAAGAAGAGATAGTGAAGCTCGGAAAGCTCAGCCGAAGTGATCCGAGGATCAGAACCCCACTGGATAGAAGACCCAGTGATGTAAGACAAGACATCATTCAGAGGAGGAGACTCCTCATAGGGAAAAACAGGATGATCAACAATGGGCACACCAAGAGCATCAGACACTACCCGAGGGGTAATGCAATACTCCACACCACATAAGCACACCTTTACCAAGGTGTCGTTATCGTAGACATGGATAGAGAGGTTCGAATAGAACTCTCTAATCAAAGAAGCAGGAGGAGGACGCTCAAAATCAAGTAGAGGTAACTAACCCCGACGCCCAAAGTTCCGTCGCACCTCAGGATCAACCTCATCTAAGATAACCCTACGCTCACCCCAAATTTGACGCCTAAGATTAAGGGTCTCATAGGTCTCTTGGTTCTGGGCAGTAGGAAACCGATCACTATTGAAAGAAGGTGAAGGGTCAGAAGTCCTACGGGCTCTAGTTTTCCTAGGCATGGTGCTAAGGAAAGAAAGGAGAGACACAAAGAAGAAGAGCAAAAACCAAAAACCAAGGGCAGATTGCAAGTTAGCACAGCAGAAAATATAGAAAAAAATAGCAAATCTATATGATGCATGAGCATGAACAGCAAATGATGCATGTACTAATGCAGTAACAAGTTCAAGCATGATTCAAATTAACAAAATTGGCTTGAGCAATTAATTTTTATCAAAAATACCCAATTTGAAAACCCTAAATTTTCAAAACACAACAAAGTGATAAATTGATCAACACAATAGTTAATTGACACAATATAATGATCAAATTTATCAATCCATCAAGCCAATGTCATCAATCTCAATCTAATTGAACAAAACCCCCAATTTTCTCAATTTCAAGCCCTAGAATTTCAAATCTTCCTCAAAACACCAAATTAACCAAATTAAACCATATGGTGTGTTTGAATACATTGTCCCCACAAAAACCCATGAAAAATTTGAAAGAAAAAGAGCCAAAATCAACCCCAAAAAGACAAATCCTAAATGCCGAGAATACCCAAAAATGCATGAAATTAATGCATGAAATATGAAAATAAATTCAAAAGGAGGGGCAAAAAGGACTTACCGGCCTTGGGAGAGAGAGATTAGGCAAAAAGTTTGGAAGAAAACGACAAATCTACCCAAAAATAGCTTGACCAGTTGGTAGGGAGACAAAAGGTTTGAAAAAGTTTTTGAAAATTTAAAGAGATCACGTGAAAAAGGACCTTTTTAAAACAGTCGTCCCGATTTTCGATTGATCGAAAATTACATTCGATCGATCGAAAATACCGTCGATTGATCCAAATTCAGCTTGGATCGATCGAGCCAACCAGAAACTTTTTCATTGATTTTAAACATTTTCGATCGGTCGAAAATCAGTTTCGATCGATCGAAATTCTGGAAAAATTAATTTTTGAAAAACACACCAATTTCAGTGCAGTCACTTCTCAAAGCATCAGATTTTATGAGAAAAATGCATGAGTATGAGATGAAATGTTTTCCAAAAACATATGAATTCAACCCAGATTTCTTCAAATCAAAAATTTCTTTCAAAATCCAAAAAAAAAAACAAGCAAACATGTTCTGCATAAATTTCCAGAAATTCTCAAACTTGGTTGGTCCGGCTAAATAACACACACAAACATGTACACAGTTTAGCAAGGAATAACTTGTGTAGTGTGTGCAACTAGCATAAGCTTGAGAAACATGTGAGGTGATATACACATAGAGATCAATCACAATTTCTACAAAATCCATCACATGAAGTTGAAAGAGACTATGACTTAAAGAGTTACATCCTATAACTCCCACATCTCCTAGAATAAAAGCTTGCAATCATGTAAGTTTCTTGATTTGCCTCATTATTCAATGTAATTGATTAGAAACTTAATAAAATAGCCGGGATAATGTACACACCAATTTTATTTGAATTTGTGAGATTATTATAGCCCAATAATGTACACACCAATTTTAATTAGAGGCTACACCTTATGTTCTTTTTGTGCATGTGCTACACTTTCTCGAGCACAAAATCTTATGATATGCACTAAGGTGTTCATGATTGGCTAATAAACAGTGGTGAGATGGTTATTTATGCCTTTCTCAATAAGTTCAAGTCCAGCAATCAAAGACATAAGACTTCAAGATCAAGATCATGTGATCAACAAATATAGCATCTTCCCACACAACATGCACAACAAGACTTTAGCTAGTAAAGTGCAATAGAAATAAGTGCATCAAAGCTAAACAAGGTACATACATATGACATGTAAAATTTGATTGACCAACCTTGTCTTCAAATTCAGGAAAAAATAGCAAAAACACAATTTGCAAAAATTATTATTATTATTATTATTTTTTTTTTAAACAAAGAAACAAACATCCTAGAATGAAATGCATGAATGTAATGCAATGCAAATCCTAGAAACAAAGGTCACAAAAGATTGAGCAATGAAGCACAAGGACCATGTTAGACAGACTCAATTAGATTGAGCCTTTTGCATCCAAAACCTTTTAGATGCAACTCTTGCATTGGAGTTATGATTCACTTTAGAATTCTGAGCAACTCCAGGATTGGAATAAAGGTTTAACGCCTTTACCAATTCACCAATAAGTACCATAGGATCATGTGCTTGGGGCACAGGTACTTTAGTATTATTTGCTCGCTTCGTAGCTTGCAATTTAAAACAATTTGGACGAATGTGTCCAGGTTTTCCACAAAAATGACAAACTCATGCAGGCTTATCATGCAATTTGCCCTTAGTAGAAGTAGAAGCTCTAGAATGAGAAGCTTGAAGATCAACCCTAATCTTTCTAGGTGGAGTAACATCAATAGGCTTGACAGGTTCACTCACCAAGGGTTTGACAATCTCACTCTTAGGAGGTTCAGAAGACGGGACAAATTTAGTGGAAGAAGGTTCAGGCACAGAGATGCTATCCACAAATCCTAAACCTGTTTTATCAGAAGGAGACTTTTGAACACTCAGCATGTGATCAAGTTTGGAGCTTGCAGACCTATTAGTTTGTTCTCTAGCAACAGATAAATCAAGTTCCAAACATTTAACTTTATCAAGTAAAAGCATGTTTTCAGTTTTCACATTATTCAAAAGCTCATTTGCATCAAACAATTTCACAAGTAAATTTTTTTTTTTCAAGTTCAAGAGATGCAATTTTCTTCAAGCCTAACTCAACATTCATAGCATCCTTTGCAGCAACTTTGCAAAGTTTATTGTAGGCTTTCTGTAAATCTGCATTCTCAGAGAGTTCCCCATCAGAAGGGTTCTCTTCAACAGACATGCTTTCATTAACTACCGTAGTAGCAGTGAAAGCAATGAAGTTTCCATCCTCATCACTAGCGGATTCATTGTCGGAAACTTCATCATCACTAAGGGTTACAGCCATAGCTTTACCCTTAGACCTCAAGTATGTGGGACATTCAGATTTTAAATGACCATACCCTTGACAACCATAACATTGTTGTCCCAAAGAATTATTAGAAGATTGACCTACTTTCTCCTTAGGTTTTTTAGTGTTATTGACCTTAGTGGGATCATTCTTCCTAAAATTTCTAGGTTCAACAGTGTTCTTGTCTCTTGCCCTTCTGTTATTGTTCCTAAGAAAGTTTCTAAAGTTCTTGGCAAGATAGGCAATCTCTGTAGCAGAGAGTTCATCATCAAATCTACCATCCTCAACATCATCAACAGACTTAAGAGCCATTGATTTGGATTTGTTAGTCTTAGGGAGGTCTAACTCATAGGACTGAAGAGATCCTACAAGTTCATCAACAGGGATGGAGTCCACATCCTTGCTCTCAGTGATGGCAGTCACTTTGGGTCTAAAATCCTCAGTCAAAGATCTAAGAATCTTCCTAACAATTTTAGGTTGATCATAGATTTCACCCAAATTATAAGCAGAATTAACAATATCATTCAATTTAGCATAGAATTCATCAAAAGATTCATCATCATTCATTTTAATGCTTTCAAATCTAGTAGTTAATTGCTGCAATTTATTTATCTTAACTGCTTTTGTGCCTTCATGCACAGTCTGGAGGATATTCCAAGCAGTATGAGCAACCTCAACATTAGAGATTCTCTTAAATTCCTTCATGGAAACAGCATTAAAAATAGCGTTCATAGCTTTGCTATTAAAAGCGGCTGCCTCCTTTTGAGAAGTTTGCCACTCACTCACAGGAGTAGTGGGCTTCTCCCATCCGTACTCAACGGAATTCCAAACTCTCTCATCAATGGATTTCAGGAAAGCTTTCATCCTTACTTTCCAATAAGCATAGTTGTTTCCATCAAAGTGAGGTGGAACAACAAGAGAGTGTCCGTGTTCCATGACAACAGGGGTCAAGGATCAGCTAAAAGATCAAAGGATCAAAAACAAAAGCTACCCGCTCTGATACCACTTGTCAGTTCGTTTAGACCCCTTAAACCCAACAGATTAACCTAGTGAATTAGCCAAGTGAATAACTTAGGTAATTTAATTAAATCTAGATTAACACAAATAAGCAAAAACAACAAAGCAGCGGAAAATAAATAACACAAAGATATGATGACCCAGGAAACCACACCGGTAAAAACCTAGGGAGGATTTGACTTAGCTATCCTCAAGGTAAACTGAATCCACTATGAAAGAATCGAAGTTTACACAACAAGACTTAGACCACTAACATCTTATTGCTACCCTAGTGTAGGAAACTTACTACCATGACCCCATGATAGCTCCGAGATCCACGGACTCCTTCTTTCTTGAATTCTTCAACAAATCCACAAGCGCACCTGCTTGTATATCTTTGTGCTCTTTTGATTCTGCAATTGTATTGATTTACACAACTCTTGACATGAATCTCAAGTTTGTAAACCCTAAGTGTTTGTGAAGGTAAACACCTCTAGATCTCACAAAGAGATTCACAAACACAGCATTCAGAACTCTAAAAACGTGGCTAGGGTTTTCCCTTATATACTTAGGGCAAAACATAAAACCCTATACATTAAATGGACTAGGGCTGAGTTGGAAAATTCTGCAGAAAAACGATCTGCCCGATTTTCGATCGATCGAGTCTAATTTTCGATCGATCGAGTCTGATAGAAAGTAAACAGTAATTCTGCACAACAACTCGATTCCAACTTTACATTAAGACCCATACTTTGAGCAAGTCTAACACAAGACTAAACATTTTTTTGATCATGGTTTGCCAACATACAAATTGAAGTTCTAATACATTAGTTCCTAAGTCTTAGAACCTAACAGTAATTGCTATGACTAAAACTTTTTTTCCGGTCACAAATCTATACCAATTAGTAAATAAATTACTAATAGAATTATATTATTTGAATTACTTAAATAAAATGATTTATGTTTCTAAACTTATTAAAACTAAATTTATTAGCATTGTATTGCTAAAAATGACTATTGATATTATCAATATATTATAAAAACTACTTTGATATCTTAGGAATTTATTTACAAACTTGCACAAATATATATTAAATTTATACTAATATATATAATTTAAATTTTTTTTTTTACAAATCTATAATCTACATAAAATTAAAGATGTTTGACTTTTAATTGACCTCATAATATTATGCAATATAAACTTTTGAATTTTTACAATTTACACGTGATATATATATTCAATTTAAATTTTATTTTATATTTAATCATTTCATTAGAATTTTAGTACATTATATTTTCTTTAAATAGTGAAATATATAATTTTTATATATACAAAATTATTATGAATTTCTAATGCTAGGATATATAATTCCATAAAGAAACATATTTGTAGGGACACGGTTTTGGTAGGCTGGGCCTACAAGTGGGATGGACTTAGGCCTGAAAAGTCCCTGCAATGAATTTGTAGAGAGTGGGCCAGAAAAATTGGGCTTAGAGTGAGATCAACTGTTATCCAAATATGTTTATGACCAAATCGACAGAAATAGGGTGCTAATGTTATATAAAACTGTCCTCGGCTTGGTTCGAGGAGGATGGTATTACAATTACGTGAAAGTTTACAACTTTTCTCTCATTTTCTCTCTCTACTGCTCCTGTTTTCTTCTCTCAATTGTTCGATCCCTTTTCTTTTGTCTCTTGCTTTCTTTATATTCCCCTTTTGCTCTCACGTGCTATTGAGATCATCTTTTTTTATACTTGTCCCATCAACCTTACCTTAAAATCTTTACACGGCAGCTATAAAGGTTCAGAGTCACTGTTCAAACATCCTTTTCTCATTAATGCGGCCAGAGTGTTAGATGCAGGGTCATTAATGTGGTGGTAGCAGCTTTCTGCATAACATCTTACTACTTCCACCTATCTTAAGTGCTTATTAGATGCTTATGCACCATAAAAATCCCCCAAATTATCATAATAAATGCCAGAGTGTGCATCCTAGCTTTTTTCTTGATTATCCGAAGAGGTATCCTCCTCGGACAACTCTTCTTTGTTCACATACCGGCCAAATCCTTGCAAGATTTGTAGCCTTGCATTTTCCTCGTAATCCACTATCCTTGGACAGAAGTGCCTCCTCAGACAAGCCCACGGCCCATCATCTAAAATTGGGCCTTTGACCCCTACAATAATCATAATAAATGTTATATTAAACTTTCTTTTGCTATACACAGAGTACCGACTAAACTATGAACTTGCTCAGCTCACAGTTGAGTATAAATTTACTTGTAAACATGTTTACCACATAAATTACAGCCTAGCATGAGCTTAGAAGAATTTGCCAAGAGTATTCTGTTTTCACTAATTAACGAAACCGGCCGGTTTGAATGTGATGGCTCATATTTTCTTGAGTGCGGAAGTCACATCTTTAGTTTTTAGGTCAAAAGTCATAAATTACAGCCTAGCATCAACTTAGAAGAATTTGCTTAGAGTTTTTAGTTTTCTGTTTTTCTGGATTTTAATTTCGTTGTGGTGGGATCCGGTTGGTCACATCATTTTTCTTTTGTCTGTGCCTTTTTATTTTGATTGATTGCTTGTGCTTTTTATATATTGTTTCTTTTGAGTAATTTCTTGAAGGATTGTTTCCACCACTTTCCACCTTCTCCACCATGAATTTTTAGTGTTGACCTGTCTTCCATCTTGCATGATTCATGATTCATGCTTTATGCTCTACGTTCTGCCTACTTCCTTACGCTTCATATGTTTCATTGCCAAACTTGTTTCTAGGTCTTCGTATTCGAGTCTACAAGTAACTGTTCATTCGCTTTGCATTCTTCAATCAGAGGAGTAAAGAGAGGTAGTTGCTTCTCCGTGCTGGCCATCTTTGCTCTGCTTTACAAACTTATTGTTGTGACCGGATCAACTAGTTCATTATTACTATCCAATTTTTTTTTTTTTTTTGAGAAGATACTATCCAATTAATATATATCTAAAAGTTGGAACTTGAAATGTAGTATTTATTATAAGGTTGATAAATTATTATTAATTCATTTATTGTCAATCAAGTTATTAGTGAAAATATATTTTTCATCAATAAATTTCTCTCTCTCTCTCTCTGTCTCTCAATTTGTTTTTCATTTTTTTTCTTGCATCCATACTTTAGGTTGATGAATTTTTTTTTTTAAATGTTTTCTTGCTCACACGTTTGTATGTGTATCTGGTTTCTTTGTTGCTAGCGAAAGTTAGGCTTTTCTTTGGCTTCTCCTAGACTGTAGAATATTTTGTCCCTTCTTCTTGAAGGCTTGATTGTCCCCTTGATAAACATTGCTTATTGTAGGGCTTGTGGGTTTTGTTCTTTTGGGGTTTTGGGAAACATTTGTTTTTTTTCTTTCCATGGAGGACATCACAGCAGGATAGAGTCGTCTCTCTTTCAGGCTCTGAGGGGGATGGTTTTCAGATTGGTAAAGATATGGGTTCAAATGAGTTCATTATGGCGTCAAAGTTTTTCACAAAACGAGTTTTAAACACTGAGGCTATTGCTAGAAATTTTATGCAGTTATGGCGCTCGAGGAATGGTTTCAAGATTAAGGATTTGGGTGACCATATTGTCTTGTTCATTTTTTATAACAAACTGGAACCAGATCGTGTTTTGGCTAGTCAACCTTGGAGATTTGATAAGCACTTAGTTGCTATTCAATGGTATGAACTTCGGATGCTTGCCCGAGATTTATGTTTTAATATTATACCGTTGTGGGTCTAGGTTTACGATATCCCAATTAGATTCATGAATCAAGTAGTGGCTAAGGGCATTTGTTTTGGTATTGGTGAGGTATATCATGCATTCTGAGTATTCGGAGATGGAAGGAGGAGATTATATGAGAGTTCGAGTTCTCCTTGATATTTCTAAACCTCTTAGTCATGGTTCGTAAAATCTTCATGGACGATGGAAGTAATGGTTGGGTGTCTTTCAAATATGAAAGATTGCTGAATATATGCTACTGGTGTGGACGTCTCACCTATAGCGGTAAGGACTGTGATTTGTGGCTTGATAGCGAAGGGACTCTAACAATCGAGTCACGTTAGTTTGGTGCATGGATGTGTACTCCTCTTTTCAGCCCAACTAAAAGATCTACAATTGTTGTCCCTAGTTTTTACGTTAATAGGAAGATGGGGGGAGGAAGATAACTTCGTGGTGGTGGTGCTGCCCTGCCTACAGTAAAATTGTTTACGGTGAATTCAAATTCAATGATGCCCCCCTAAGGTAAGTCTTGTTTCCACGCCCTTATCTAATGTTATTTCTATTGTGGCTAAATATACTCGGGCTGCTGAGGATATTCCTCCGGGTTTTGAGGGTCAGCGGAAGAAGGGTGTGAATTTTGCTAAGGAATTAAATTCGATTGATTGTGAATTGAACAAATATGATTTTATGGAGGGAGTTGACACTGATGTCACGGAAGTTTGAAGAAAGCACACACGATGCTCTCTTGATGGAACAGAAACTAAACTGTTAGTTTCTGGTAGTAAACCTTGAATCCACGAGGTGTTTCCCTGAATTCACAAGGAGATAAAAACTAAAATCCACCAGAAGAAAATTTGACAAAACATTTGTGTTTATTGATAATAGACTGATTTGCCTTTGACAGCTATAAAAAATATAAATACTGATAAAAACATCTAAAACCGAAATTCGCATTAATTACGCGATTAGGTGACAAAATACCGAAATTTAGCAAAAATAGCAAAATTAAATTAAATGCAGAATCATAAACTACTGACCTTAAGAGTTGTCCCAAAACAGACAAGACCTTATTCTGACTTTTAAACTAAAAGTTATTAAGAAAAACAAATATTACTATAAATAACAAAAACACTGTTTTCAGGGGGCCTTAACAAAGGAATTTGTCTAAATTTAGGCAACACTCATAATCTATGAGTTTAGATCAGAATGTCGTTTCCCTTTAACCTGCCAAATTTCATGCAATTCTAACACTGTCGACCTGATGCCCTCTATTGGCACCCCCTTAAATCTTGCGTTGTAACTTCCAGTGCCCCTGCTACTCCAGGAAGGCATGTGCTGTCTGTTCTATATTAGTCTCCCCCACATGAAAAGAACTTGACCCTGAGTTCCCACTATCTGGCGCATCAGGAGAATAGTAGTTATACAAATCAGCAACATTGAAGGTGGAAGAAATATTCATGTCTGGTGGAAGAGCAACTACATAAGCATTGTTGTTGATCTTCTTTGTAATCTAGAATAGCCCATATTTCTTGTCCTTAAACTTCTTGTAGGTACCAACGGGAAACCTTTCCTTTCTAAAGTAGACTAGCACTAAAACCCTAACACTGAAAATCTTCTTGCATCTCTTTTTAATAACTACTTCCTTGTACTTGGCATTAGTAGCTTCTAGATTCCATCTCACTTCCTCTTGCATTGCCTGAAAATGGTCAACCATATTTTCTACAGCTTGACTCACTCCTAGAAGCTCTGGTAAGGGTACCATGTACAAAGTGTGTTTAGGGAGCATGCAGTAGACAATGGCAAATGGAGACTTACCAGTGTTTCTGTTGACCCGGTTGTTGTTAGTAAACTCTGTTTGGGACAATGCAATATCCTACTGCTTGGGCTTTTCTCTTGAGATACACCGAATCAGATTCCCCAAAGTGCGATTAACCACTTCTGTTTGGCCATCAATCTAAGGATAACTGGTGCTGTTATAATTTAAGGAAGTGTCAAAATGCTTCCACAAGGTCCGCCAAAAGTGACTGATGAACTTAGTATCCCAGTTAGTGGTGATGGACTTTGGCACTCCCCGCAAATGCACAACTTCTTTAAAGAACATATTGGCCACTCGAGTAGCATCTGAAGTCTTCTTGCATGCTATGAAATGGGACATCTTCGAGTACTTGTCAACCACAACAAAAACAGAATCCATACCTCGTTGGGTTCGAGGAAGACCCAGTATTCTGTGATTGACCCTTGGCAGTTTGGTAGATTAGGCACTTCCTCACATTATTGCCAACATCCCTCTTGAGTTGTGGCCAATGATACCTTTCCTCCACCAGTGCTATAGTCTTATCTTTGCCCATATTTCTAGCCAAACCTCCACCATGCAGCTCCCTAATAATCTGCTCCTTTAATGAACTTTTAGGGATGCATAATTGATTACCCTGAAAAAGGAAACCATCCTGGATGTACATACTATTGACAACAGTATGAGTTTGTTGACACTTACCCCAAATATGACCAAAATCCTCCTCATTCTCGTACAACTCCTTGAGGCAATCAAACCCTACAACTTTAGTACGAGGGTGGTCAACAAAGATGCTCACCTACTGAACACATCTACCACCTTATTAGTGACACCAGACTTGTGCTTCAATGTGAAATGGAAGCGCTGTATATAAGCTACCTATTGAGCATGCATCATGTTAACGCTAACTTGACTGTTGATGTGCTTCAATGCCTGATGATTTGTATATAATACAAACTCTCATTGAATCAGGTAGTGCTCCCAATGTTTAAGAGTCCGTACTATGGCAAAGAACTCTATCTTATAGGCCGACCATTTTCTTCGAGCTTTACAAACTTTCTCACTGAAAAATGCTACTAATTTGTTGTCTTTTGAAAGAATAGTGTCTATCCCAACCACAGGTGCTACTAATATTTCCAGGTCTCTAATTGAAAAGAAAAAAATCTCTGAGTATTGTAGAAGAAGTGGAAATGCAGGGGGGTAGTATGGAATCCTGTTTACAGCTCAAATCTGAAGTGAATAAGTTACTTTGAATGGAAGAGCAGATGTGGCAGCAACAAAGTCATTTTTCATTGGATGGTTTTACGTGACAGTAACACTAAGTACTTCCACAATAGTGCATCTCAGTGATTTCATCGAAATACCATATCTAAGCTCCAAGATTTAAATGGTATGCTGGTGTCAGGAGAGGAAAATGTATCATCTATGGTCGTGGACTATTATAAATAGCTTTTCTCTTTCTCTAACCCGAGTGACATGGAGATGGTGGTTCAACAAACAAAAAGCGTGGTGAATGTAGATATGAATGCTCGCTTGGTTGGGGAATTTTCAAAAGTGGAAGTAAAAGTAGCTTTAAAATAGATGGCGCCCTTAAAAGCTCCTGGCCCTGATAGTATGCCTCCAAGCTTCTTTCAACATTATTGGGATAGTATTGGTGATGATATTGTCAAGGCTGTCTTATTTTGCCTAAACGCCAAAGAAATTCTGCTAGGTTTGAATCACACTTTCGTTACTCTCTTCCCAAAAGTAAAAAGCCCATAATATGTCATTGAATTTCATCCGGTAGCTCTTTGTAATATTCTCTATAAACTTGTTTCTAAAGTTTTGGCTAACAGATTAAAAAGAGTTTTGCCTCAGATTATTTCTGAATCCCAAAGTGCTTTCCAGCCGGATAAAGTCATTTTGAATAATATCTTGGTGGCTTTTGAGACCTTCCACCATATGAAGATGAATAACTAAAACTGGATATGAGCAAAGTTTATGACAGATTGGAGTGGGCTTTCCTGAAACGGATTATGGAGAAAATGGGCTTTCATCCCATTTGGATAGGGTGGATTTTGGAGTGTATTCAGCTTGTTACTTATTCTATTTTGGTTAATAAAGAACCTAAGGGCCATATTATTCCATCTAGAGGTATTCTTCAATGGGACCTTTTGTCTTTATATATCTTCTTACTATGTTCAAAGGGACTAAACCGGCTTATTCAGCATGTAGTAGATGGTGGGCTAATTGAAGGCTTTTCTATTTGTAGAAATGGTTCAAAATTTCTCACTCATTTTTTGCAAATGACAGTCTCCTTTTTTGCTGGGCACGGGTGGAGGATGTGGAGACTAATCAAGATATTTTGAGTACCTATCAAAAGGCTTTGGGACAAAAATAAATTCTGCCAAAACTACTCTTTTCTTTAGTAAGAATGTCTCAGATTCTACAAAGAAGGTAATAAAATATTTGTTGGGGGTGCTCGAGATTAAAGAATATGAGAAGTATTTAGGCTTGCCTGCTATGGTAGGGAGAAATAAGAAAGCTAGCCTAAATTATATTAATGATAGGGTGTGGGGGAAACTACAAGGTTGGAAAGAGAAGTTGCTTTCTCAAGTGGGTAATGAAGTTTTGTTGAAGGCGGTGGTTCAAGCCTTCCTTACCTTTGCTATGAGTTGTTTCCGGTTACCGGTGGGTCTATGCTAAGATAAGGAGATGCTTATTCAAAATTTTGGTGGGGCCAAAGGGGAGATAGGAGAAAAATTCATTGGAAGAAGTGGGAATTTTTGTGCAAACCAAAATTGAAGGAAGGTTTGGGTTTCAAAGATCTTTGTAAATTCAACAAAGCAATGCGAGCAAAGCAAGTGTGGAGACTAATTCATGACACGAATTCCCTATTTTACAAAGTTTTTAAGGTGAAATGTTTCCCAAATGGCAGTGTTTGAAGTAAAGTCATCCTTGGGCTCATTTGCTTGGAAAAGTGTTCTCTACTAAAGAAATCTGATTACATGAGGAGCTCGATGGACGGATCTTTGCCCATTAAAGTTAATTTGTTGAAAAGAACCATTTTACAAGAATGTCACCTTTGTTCCAAAAAATCAAAAGATGTTCTCCATGCTATATGGGGATGTGAGAAGGTCCATCAGGTTTGGTAGATGAAGTTTGGTTGGCTGGACAGTAATCAATTTTCTTCAGGTTCTTTTTCGGAACTGGTACAGCAAGTTCAGACAAAGCCAAATTTGTTTCCACTTTTTGCATCAGTTTGGCACCATCGGAATAAGTCACGTATGCAAGAGCATTTGGTACCATTGGAAAGAATAGCTGGTTTTGCCAAGGAATATCTCCAGGGTTATTTGTCTCGGATTCTGCCAAAGTAAAAATCTCAAAGAGTAGCTTCAGAGAAATGGAGGCCGCCTAGTGTGGACTCTGTGAAGGTAAATTTTGTTGGTGTGCTGTTTGGAGAGCTGGATGAAGCGAGGCTCAGAGTGGTGATTCGCAATTCAAAAGGGGAAGTAATGGCTGCTCTCTCGGAGAAAATCAAGAAACCACCATTTGTGGAGACTGTGGAGTAGTTGGCAGCTCGTCGTGCAATGGTGTTCTCTCTTGAAGTTGGGTTTCGAAACTCAAATTTTGAGGGTGACTCCACATCTGTTATTAATTCCTTGAAGGATAGGGGCATGACAAACTCTCATAGAGGTCATATCATAAAAGACATTGTGTCTTTCACTAACTCTTTTCAGAGTTGTTTTTTCTCTCATGTTGTTAGACAAGGTAATGCAGTTGCACATGCCTTAGCTTAGAGAGCAAGATTATCTTTTCCTTTAGAGGTCTGGATAGAGTCTGTTCCACCGGATATTTTTTTCTTTTGTTCTATCTGATTTTTCGAATCCAGTTCAATAAAATGGCTTAGTCTTTCTTCTTAAAAAAAAAAGGTTGATAAATTTATGTGTTAATTATAATTCTACTTTGAGTTGATGTGATTTAGTTTTGTGTTTTAAGTTGTTACATTTTTTATTATCTTTGATTGTTAAATATTATCCTACGGCATTATACATATAGTATATAATAATATAATGTTATTATATTACATAGCATGACTTGGATAATTTGATGTTTATTGCTATATATTTTATTTTTACTCTTTTTTCTTCTTATCTTATTTTATTCAACATTTAAATTTAGCCACCTCCTCCACATCATTAAATTATGAAGCATAAATCAAGAAAATGACTAGACACACACCTGCCTTGCTTTACCATATATTAGGGGAATCAAAGTATTTGTGTGATAAATGGCCATATAATTTAGATAGAATTCTTGATTGTGTCTAGGCCTATAGATTGAGCTATACTTAAATTAACGGTATTGTGAATCAGCTTTTTGAATCAAGACTAAACGAATATGGACTACTATATATCATATAGATAAAACCTTTTATCATAGATATATTAAATATTTTTGTCACAAATTTAAATCACACAAACTTAAAAATTTTATATTATGTGTTAGTGTCTTCTCTGCTTCTTCTTCTTTTTCTAAAATATATTATGTATCATCTTTAAAGATTGCCAACAATATTGATCTTGTGGGAAAAATTACATAAAATATTGAGAAAAAAATGTTTATTTTACAGTCTACAAAAAATTCTTTTTAAATATTTATACTTTTCTATTTTTTATACCATTGACGTGTTTTACAGCTACTACATGTGGTAACTTAAGTCTTAATATTCTTAAGTTGTTTTGGCAAAAAGAATAATAATTAAAAAAAATTAGAAGGTTGTCACAAAAAAATAATAGTTTAGGTAAAGTTTTTTGCAAAATGAAATACCAATTTTGTAAGGCCACCAAACTGGATAATTTACAAAATGTGGAACCACTAGCAAAAATATTTGCATAGTTATATAGTTCTAGCTAAAGCAATCTAGCATACTTGTAGTCTTCAAAAAACACATATCTACGACTGGTTAAAAGTTTATCTTGGGTAGTTTTAACTTTTCATATAATTTTACATTTACATATTCATCTACTTTATTTTAGATTTTTCTAAAAAAAAACTTTAATTTAGATATTTATAAGTAAACAATGAAATACTGATTCAAGAATATTCAATAATAAAAAAAATATCTATGCATATTCATTTTGTGCAGTTGTAACTTTACATATAATTTTGCATGTATATATTTATATACTTTGATTAGATTTTTATAACTAAATAATGAAATCTATGAACAAGGTAATTAAAACAATCATATTTTTATTCTTCGAAAAGTCACCAATTTTTTTATTTTAAAAAAATGCTTTTTACATTTCCTTGGAAATTCATTTAAAAAAAAAAAACTTTGACATACCACTAACCTAACCACTTCATACATTAAAAAAAATTTAAGCCTCATTATTACTTTTGTTAATATATTATGGATGCCTTAATTGATTAAGACCAGACTAGAGAAATGCTTTTTATATTTCCCAGTAAATTCAGAAGAAAAAAAAAAAAAAAAACCTTTGATATACCACTAACGTAACTACATCTATTACTATTTAAGACATTCATGATATATATTTTTTATTGATAATCATAAAAATTACAACTAGTAAGGGAACATACAAAATAATAAAGAATAAATGAAAGAAGAAAAAAAAGAAATGAAATTAAACGTCAATTAGTAACCATTAAATGGAGAATAAAGAAGTGGGTAAGAGGGGTAAAAAAAAAAAAAATAGAGACAACCGTATAAAGAACATTAAAAACTCTATAGTGCAATAAAATCAACCATTACATCTGTTTAATTAAATCAATAATCAACAATGAAATATACTAATACAAAATTTAAATTTGAAATTAATCAAACTCTAACTAGGGAAATTATATTTCCTATCATAACTAAAAATAAGATGTTCACCATTAATAATAGAAATTATATAAGAAATAAAATTGAAAAATTCTATAACAAGTTATTGGGTAATGTAACATTACTTAGAATTACACTAGGTGCAACTTGATATCAACTAGTAAATATATGATAATGGTAAGAAACATTACAAATGAGATCATGACAAATATGATAAAATTAATTAAAAAAAAATTACTCCTTACAAAATTTAAGGACCAAATTAATATTTTACCTACAAAATTGTCACGCACAGTGTGCAAGTCTGCTATTGGTTTCCTTAATTCCCAAGCATTTCCCCTATGATTTTATTCCTGCTGCACAATTGTTCTTAATATTATTTGTCTTCTTTAGTTTTAACTTTGTGCCTATTTTAGTTTTTTTTTTCCCTTTTTTTTTTTTCCCTTATTGTTCCTATTCTCCCTGCCTCCAAAAAGGAACTAAAGAAAACCACCCCTCTCCAACAAAAAAGAAAAAAGAAAAAAGAAAGGAGTGATTTAGAAAAACAAAAATGAAGGAGGAAAAAATACAATGAAATTGAATTTAACTTGGTAGGATATATGATACTATAAAACTTTATAAGTTCTTCTTGAGTGAATGTTTTGATTGGATATCAGATATGGTTAATTGGTTGCGAAAACAACAAAAGGAACTTAGACCTTTTATGGCACAAGTTCCACTGATAAAACTAATCTATCTGGATTTTCTTATTTTAAATATAACAATTTAAATATTGGCTTAAAAGATATTTTTTTCCCTTTTACTTTGTATTTTAATGATTTTGTTGAGGTTAGTTGTTTTTATTGTTTTGCAAACATGAATGGAGAGGCAGCTGAAGACGCAAGTTGACAGAAGTACTTTTACTAACACACAAACAAAGTTGTGGGCCAAGTCCACACTATACCTAATGTCCCCTCCCTTGATTTTTTCTAATTTTTATTTAGATGTAAAACATGTATTATTCAAAATCCAAACAAATAGCACCTATCATACATCCGTAGAATTAGAGAATTCTTTCATAATAAAAGGATGGCTCAAAATCATGGGTTCAATCTATATACTATTACGCATTTAATTATAAATATTTTTTTTATTTGTGATGTTATAATCAAAAAATAAAAATTATATAAACTATGTTAATATGTGAATTAATAAAATCAGGAGACAAAACTTACAAACCAATATTGTCTAACTGGCCTACACACATATCCAAGTCCAATCCAGCTTCCACGTGTGTGAGCAAGCCCACTTGAGTTGCTCCTCTACTCCACGCTTTCACAAAAGTAGGGTGCCCCATGGGAGGCACTATGCGTTTGTAGCACTACAACAAAGTTGATTTTTTTCGAGGGTCAAAACCATGAGAAGTTACAGAACTTCTTTCTATTTTTTTAAATTATGGTTGTAATTAACAAAAAAAAAAACCGCAATCGCAATCGCAATCGCAATCGCAGCAGCAGCCGCAGCTGTATAAGTACTTATAGGTAGTGCTTCAAAAAACGCAGGAAATTCGTGAAATGTTAAATCGTATAAACAAATACAACAAAATCTCCTAGATTTAAACAAAGTTTGGATGATCTAATTAAATAATTATTTGAATTTTATATAATTAAAAAAAAATGGAGCAGAAGTTATAGGTAATCATCCAAAAGCACAGGAAATTCCTGAAAAATCAAATCGATAAACAAATACAACAAAATCTCCCAAAAATCAAAGAAAAATGAAGGCAAATTAAATAATTACTTCAGAATAGAGCACAGATTCAACCTTACAAATCAACAATCAACAGGTACAGAGAATTTTCCAATTTCAAAATCAACAATCAACAATCAACAATGAACATTTCATAAGAGAGAGTAGAACCTGTAATCAAACTAGTGGAATCAGTAGTGTCGGAGTCGAGATGAGAGGAGACCTTCGATTTTTGAGTTTTATGAGAAATGTGCGAAAGGAAAACCAAAGAAATGCGGTGAAAATCGACGAGAAAGTGGTAGAAAACAAAGAAACACAAAAATTCAAAGAAGAAATTAGGGTTTGTGATTAGGCAATACTAATTCTTATCAATGCAATTGAGAGACGAAGAAAACACACCGTGACTGAGAGAGACGAAGTCACGAAGAGAACACTGAGCTTAGATTGAGAGAGACAAAGAGACACAGACGAAGAAATCACGAACTTGAGCTTGAATGCTATGTGATTTCCATGATTGCCGAGCTTAGATTTGTATTTGGGGAAAATGAGATCTCAGAGAGAGAGCTTGCGATATGTGATATATATGAAAGAGATTGAGAGTTGAGAGAGACTGTGATTTTTTTTATTTATTTATATAGTAAGGTTGGATATTAGATTTAGCTTTTTAGCTTTAGGTTATAATATTTTTTTTTGAATATTTTTTTTGAAATTTTTTTCAAGGGTTGAAAATTTTTTTTGGGTATTTTTATTATGGATTGTGAATTTAAGGGGATTTACATTTTAGTGACAAAACTAAACACTTTTTTATATATTTATTTCAAGGGTTGTGTTAGTTATTTTTCAAGGGTTATGTTAATTATTTTGAAGGTCCTTAATAAATCTAGTAATAGTCATACTTTAGTGTTTATTTGGACAAATTTTAGTAACCCTTGAAAAAAAAGGGTCAAAACAAGTCATGTTGTTTGTAGTGTAGGTACTTTATTTCCATAAAAAAAAAAAAAAGTAGGTACTTTATTATTCACTCTTTGACAATTTTGAGCAATTTACCACGTGATGTTATTCTTCTCAAGGAGGAGAATATGACTTGATTTAGATCCAACTCAAACGACGAGAGAGGATCTCAAGTAACTTGTGTATTCACTAGAAAAAATAGTTTATGTAATACATGCTTAATTGATAAGTATAAATAAATATAAATTCAAATTATAAAATTTGTAGAAAATAACTTGCTTAATTTAATTAGAATTTGTTTAGAGAATATCAAACATAATTTAATTAAAAAATTTTTAGTGTTGGCTTGTTTTAACCAAAAAAAAAAAAAAAAATCGGTGATTTTAGTTAGTTTAAACTAAACATAATATTACAAGTCAACAAAAAGTCAGTGTAAATCATCTGGGATCATGTTCAAAATCATCTGGTTCTTTTTTTTTCTTTTTTTTTTTCATTAAAATTAATAAATTGATTTTTTTTTTTAAGATGCTGATGTGGTATTTAGTATTATTATTTAGTAGTCACAACAGTGTCAACTGCACACTATTTGCCACAAAAGCGACTTCGTTAATGCGCTGATGATAAAAACAAAATTGATTACAAATTAAAAATGATATGGATAAAATTAATTACTAATAAAATGTAAGGATCAAACTGATTCTGAACTCAAAATATAAGGACTAAAATTAGTACTTTTCGCCTCTTTTTATAAGATTTTTTTTTTGAAAATAATTATAAAACTCAAACAATTTTATAAGTTAGGCAAGGTTTGAAACTATTTTGGTATCTAATAAATCGAGTCTGTTAGACTCGATTTTGCCCTTTGAATTTGCATTTGGAAATCAAGTATTTCACACTCAAGTTTCATACTCGAGTATCTCGCACTCGAGATCCAAGTGTAATTTCAAAAGGTAAAATCGAGTCTAACAGACTCAATTTACTAAATACCAAAATAGTTTCAAACGTTGCCTATCTAATGAAATTGTTCGAGCCATTTGATTATTTTCAAAAAAGATATCCCTTTTTATAAGCCACTATTGTGATTTATTTGGCTTTTTTGATAGCTGCGCTTTAAGTAAAGGAGCTAAGTATGAACACCCAAACTTCATAATAGAAAATGCGAAATGGCCTTTTGGCCTTTCTTTCCCTCTACTTTCTATATCCCGGTCTTGCCCTTTTTTTGGTTTTCTTCTTTCTTTGGTGCCCTTTCTCTGTCTTAAGGAAGTCCAGTTCTGTTGCTGTCAAAGAGTGCTTCTCAGCACCAAGAAAAAGGAAACTTGTGTGTATTTTGTAAGAGTATTGAACATACCTAATCAAATCCATTTTCAAATATGTTTGCACGATTGTTGCAAAAATCAAAACAGGAATGGAGATTCAAGCAATTTCAGTTGCTGCTAAAATCGCCGAGTGCACAGGTAAACCAGTTGGCCAGTGGCTATGCTACTCATTTCACTATGGCACCAACATTGAGAAACTGAAGAATCGGGTCATGGAGTTGAAGGCAGCTAGAGATAGGGTGCAACATCGTGTTACTGAAGCTGTAAACAACATTGAAGCTGACGTTAACATGTGGTTGACAAAGGTTGATGATATTTTGGGAAAGGCTGAGGAAGTTCTTGACAAAGAAGAGAAAGCAAAGATAAACTCTTCTAAAATGGCATGCCCGAATCTGAAGCTAAGGCATAGACACAGTAAAAAGGCAAAGAAGATAGTGCAACAGATTGATGAACTGAAAAATTGCAGATTTGACAAAGTTTCCTATCGTCCTGCTTCAAAGGGGTCAGTGACTACGACAAATATGGATTACATTACGTTTGAGTCAAGAAGGTCGACTGTGGAGGCACTTATGGAGGCATTGGAAGATGCGAATATCAACGTGATTGGGGTGTGGGGGATGGCTGGTGTGGGGAAAAGTACACTGATAAGAGAAGTTGCTATGAAAGTGAAGGAAAAAAAGTTATTTGATGAGGTGGCTATAGCAACTGTGACACAAAAACCAGACTTATTACGAATTCAAGGAGAAATTGCGGACAAACTAGATCTAAAGCTTGACAAGGAAACTTTAAGCGGAAGAGCAGATCTTTTAAGAAAGAGGTTAGCAAAAGAGAAGATATAGGAATTCATTATGACGGATGCAAAATAGTGGTAACATCTAGGAATAGAGATATATTATCACATATTCCTTCCAACTTGATTTGAATGAAATAGGAATTCATTATGACGGTTGAAAAATAGTGGTAACATCTAGGAATAGAGATATATTATCTTCTGAGATGGGAGCCCAAAAAGATTTTGGGCTTGAAGTTCTACCCAAAGAAGAAGCATGGCGTTTATTTGAGATGTTGTCAGGTGATTCTTTCAAAGAATCGAATTTGCGATCCAAAGCAATGGAGGTATCCATAGCGTGTGCAGGTCTACCTCTCGCACTTGTAACAGTTGCAAAGGCATTAAAAAATAAGTGTGTCTTCGAATGGGAGGATGCCCTACGACAACTACGGCGGCCCTCTCCTCGAAACCAGAAAAGAATACAAGAAGTTATATATTCAGCAATAAAGTTGAGTTACAGTCATCTTGAAAGTCCAGAGCTCAAATCGTTCTTTTTGTTCTGTGCTCAAAATCAAGTTTTTTCTACCATTTGTTATAAAGACTTGTTAAAAGAATGTTTTGGGCTGCGTTTATTTCATGGCATTAGTACATTGGAAGAAGCAAGAAACAGAATATATACTCTGGTTCGTAGCCTCAAAGACACTGGCTTATTGTTAAATGCTCCTGATACTGATGAGGATGTCGGTATGCATGATCTTACTCGTGATGTCGCCCTCTTAATTGCACATGAGACTCAAAATGTGTTAATGATGAGGGGCGAGGGTCTAGTGGAATGGCCACATGAGGACGATATGAAAATGTGCACAGCAATCTTTGTTTATAATAGGGATACGCATGAACTTCCTGACAGGTTGGAATGTCCAGAACTAAGATGCTTAAATGTGTATGCCAAAGATAGAGAGGGTTCTTTTAATATTTCAGACACATTGTTTAAAGGGATGAGAAAGCTAAAAGTTTTAGATTTGACTTATATGCGACTTTCATCACTTCCTTCCTCACTTAATCTACTCAAACTTGCGAACATTGTGTCTGGATCAATGTGTGTTGGGAGACATAGCTTTGATTGGAGAGATAAAAAGTTTAGAAATTCTTAGTCTTATTCGCTCTGAATTTAAACAGTTGCCAAGAGAAATAGGGTTTTTGACTCATCTACGGATGTTGGATTTGAGCAATTGTAAGAAACTTCAAGTGTTCCAGCCAACGTCCTATCACGCTTGATACTATTGGAAGAGTTATATGTCGGCAACAGCTTCACTCAGTGGGAGGTTGAAGGACTCAACAATGAAAGAGCTAACCTTGCAGAGCTAAAGCATTTGTCACGATTGAGCACTGTAGAAGTACATATTCCAGATTCCAACATGATGCCAAAAGATTTGTTATTTGAGAAGTTGAGAAGATACAAAATATTTATAGGAGATGTGTGGGATTGGTCTGACAAACATGAAAACTCAAGAGTACTAAAACTCAAGCTGGATACATGCAATCAATTGGAGAGTGGGATCGAAATGTTGTTAAATGGAATAGAAGATCTGTGTTTGGACGAGTTAAATGGTGTTAAAGAGTATTGTATATGAATTGGATATGAAAGGCTTCCAACAACTAAAGCATCTCCATGTCCAAAACAATGCTGAGATTAAATATATCATCCACTCAAGGGGGTTGGTTATTGATGATGTTGTATTTCCTGCCTTAAAGATATTTTCTCTCAAAAACATGATCAACTTGGAAGGAATATGTGATACCCAACTTCCCTTGACATCCTTTCCTGACATAAGAATTTTGAAAATGGAACATTGTGAGAAACTGAAATTTGTCTTCTCATCATCCATTGCGAAGGTTCTTTCACAACTTCAAGAATTGGAGATAAAAGAATGCAACATCATGCGAGCAATAGTTGTAAAAGAAGATGGTGAACTTGAAGATAGAGATGTGATATTGTTCCCTCAACTACGTCACTTAAAACTACAATGTCTTCCAAAGCTCACGAGCTTCTTAAGCACACAGAATTCTATCATAACTGATGTTGGAGAAATCATTCACGAGGGTGAGCTGGATTTTCAGGAGATCCCACATACAGGCTTGCAACCTCTTTTCAATGAAGAGGTAAGTCTATTTTGCTTATCCCCTGTTTTGATTTTGCATTTTTTGCATTCGTAACTTAGGAGTTAGGAGTCTTTGGCCTCTCTACTTTTTGTCTTGATGAACCCTGCATTCGTAAAGTTTAGTTCTTTGGAAACCTGATAGTACCATATGTGGGAATTGTGGTAAGCTATAAAATTTGATGCAAAAAAGCTGATCAATGTTTATCATGTCTTTCTAAAATTATTTTCTTATAAATGACACCACCTTGCGTTTGATTTGCAAGCATCATATTTTTTCTTTATTCTTTAATTTTGTTAATTTTTTCGTTTGTATTTTTCACCTAGATAATTACTGTAACATGTTGGGACCATACTCATAAATAATTGTTCACAAAACTATTTGTTCACAAAACCATGACTCCAGCATGAAATCGTGGTAACCTAAAAGAATTAATTCACACATTTTTTTATTTGTATAGATGATGATAATAATAATAATAATAATAATAATAATAATAATTGCAAATATTTCAAATATTTCAATATGTATATATACATACACACATATATAATAATAATAATAATAATAATTATTATTATTATTATTATATACATATTGATATATTTGATAGATTATATAGTAGAATTAATAATTTTTAACAAATTAGTTTTTTTTCCTAAGAGTATTTCATTTTAAGTCTATTAAACTATTAATTTAAAAAAAAAACTCTTTTTTATCTTTGCCCCTTACAAAACTAAACATGGGCAGGAATTTTTTCTTTTCACTAAAATAAATAATTCATATTGCTTTCTTTGCCAACTAATAAAAGTCTCTCTCTCTCTCTCTCTCTCTCTCTCTCTCTCTCTCTCTCTCTCTCTCTCTCTCTCTCTCTCTCTCTCTCTCTCTCTCTCTCTCTCTCTCTCTCTCTCTCTCTCTCTCTCTCTATATATATATATATATATAACTTTCTTTTTGGTTTAAGATTTTCGTACACTTTTATTAAGAGCCAATTCGCCAATGATCAAATATATTGGAAATTAAAATTTTCCAACCATGGTAATTGAATAGGAAAGAGAAAAGTAAAGGTTTTCTACCATTCAACAGTTTCAACTTTTAATCTTCTACTGTATTTTAATGTTGTTTTTAATCACAAACCACTATATTATCATCTTATCTTATAGTTCTATCTCTTATAAAGTGTAGAAAAGTATGATCATAAACTTTTTTATTAAATACATTGCTTATTTCGATATATTCATAAATATTTATGAAATAAAAAAAATATCTATTTAAAGATGCTTCATAAACAAAACACAAATTGTCATATTGAGAATGATTAACTGAACCAATTTTTTTTTTTTTAACTTGCATTAGATAACTTATCAACAATACTTTTTCCACAAAAACTGCAAAATTTTCCACCCAAAAAAATTATCAAAAAAAAAAATAAAAAAGAATAAAATCTCATAATTAAGCTTCTAAATGCATGCATCCTTATAAAAATTAAAAATTCGGCAATCGTGGTAAGCATAAAACTTAAATTCACAAGTGCTATTCAATGCATACCATGTCTGAACTCCACCTTGCATCTGATTTGCAAGCATATATATATATATATATATATATATATATATATATATATTTATATTTATATTCATGACTTATTTTGTAGATACTTAGTATTGTTTACAGGATTCGTCATACTTAGTATTGTCTATAGGATTCATCACATTTTTATTAGTCTTTGATTTCTATTCATGCATGTCTTTGTGGTTTTTTTTTTTGGGGGTTTTAAAAAAAAATTTTATTTTCATCTAGAAATATTCCGTTTGCATGTGTTGGAACCATATTCAAAAACATTTGTGATGATGCCAAGAATCAACTCAGTAAGCTGCAAGGCCTTCACGTACTTCAGACGAACCTGCATAAGTAGAAAGAACCTCAAAGGGGAGTACTAGGGTGGTACCGACCAACAACCCTCCGATGATTAAGTTAGTATTGCTCGCAACTCTAGAGTGCCAGAGTCGGGTAGAATTATGCGTACCTCGATTTGGGAGGGCTTAGAAGTATTTATAGTAGTAGGGGCCCTTGGCCAAGGCGTGCTAGAGAAGATACCACTTTACCATAATTGCCCCTGAGTAGCGTGGAGCGCAAGATACTTCTTGGGCAATCAAGTGTGTTGGGCAAGACACCCCTTTGGGAGCAATCGTACTCCACAAGATATCTGTCCAAATAGTAGCGTACGCGACAAGATTTTTCCTCTCATGGGAGCGTACATGACAAGACTCGTGTTAGTGCCTTCAGCTTTCCCCCGTCACGTTCCCATCTCGTCGGTATGCGTAGACCACACCGTCGGGACGCGCTGGGTGTAGACCTTGGATGACGGGAACGAAGGCGTCGTCATCCTTTACAACGCCGTCAGCCTCATGAGGCTGACGACACCTTCCAGATGACCCCCATCAGTTGCCCCTTACTCCTCAGTCCCGTCAGTCTTAGTTGACGGATTGGGGAGTACATCGTTGTATGGCAGACAAGGCATTAATGGCTAGTTCCCTCGAGCAGTCCTAGTGTCGGAACACGTGTCCCAGGCCGACTGGTCTATAACTGGACGGGAACGTCACTTCGTCTTCCGCGCCCATATCCTCACCTATATATATGTTCCATTCTTCCTCATTTCTCTCCCTTATTTCATTTCTGCCGATCAGAGAGAAGCCGTCAACTTAAAGTTTGAGACTATAATTGCATTCTCGTCCCCGTTCGCTAGTTGATATCGTCAACTTCATCGAAGCCTTTTCTACAACTTGGTGAGTTATTTTTACTCTTATTTTCTTTTACTTAATTGCAAACTGAACTTGTTGGGAGAAGTTTTACTGTAAAGGTCGTCACTTGGGTTCTTAGACCACCCCCGTCGCTTGTAGGTAGTAAGATGCCTAGAGGGACGTCGAGTGAGAAGTCGTCAGCCTGCGATGGGGCGGGCTACGACGAGGTCTTCCAGTCAGGCCACGAGCCCGGGGAGGACTCTTCTTGGTCGTCGGAGGATGGATCGTCAGCCAGTCTTCTGACGGGAATGTGGAAAATTATGGTGAAAGTAGGGTAGCAAATAAGGATAAAGTTGAGGATAACCGAGCGGATAGGAGTGGGAGCGACGGCATCTCTGCTGACGGTACGTTGGAGAGTACGTCGGGGGGTTCGGGGACGACCGTCCATTCATTCTTCCTAAAGAGTGGACGGTCAACTACTTTATGCGACGATGACGGAAAAAGTATTTAACTCCTTGGGTGTGCCATGAGGAGGAGTGGGGGTCAATTCCTCAAGGCTTTGACAACACCTGGGCATTCGTCAGGGAATCAGGTTGTCGCCGTCAGCTTCTCTGGAATTATTCAATTCTGAGTTCTAATCCGTTTGTTTTTTTTTTTTTTGTTTTTTTTTTTTTGTTTTTTTTTTTTTTTTTTTTGTTTTTTTTTTTTTTTTTCAGCCAGCGCTCGCCTGGAGGTCACAGAGGAGCAGGAGGCCTTCATTCTCAAGGTGACGGATATACCTTTGGTGGAGAGGAAGTGCCGTGACCTCATCACGCTTGACGCCCTTCACGCCTATTGCCGAGGACCCGTCCCTTCAGAAGAAGCCCATCGCTTGCACAACCTTTCCCACCAGCGTAAACTCCGTAAGCCCCTCTCATTCCGTCACCCTTACTTAGTCTTGTTGACACACTTTTTTTTTTTTTTTTTGTAGAAATGGAGTCAGGCAAGCTGAAGGCGCAGATCTGGGCTGCCGCTGCGCGGAAGAAGGAAGAGGAAAAGGGGAAGAAGGGGGCATCCACGTCCGCCCCAAAGGCCGCCAATAAGGGTGTGCCTAAAAGGAAGGGTGACGGTACTGAAGACCGTCCAGTGAAGAAACAGACCGTCACCCTCGAGGACCGCTCTACAAAGCCCCCATCTCCCAAGCACGGGGCCGGAAAAGGTTTGATGACGGCCCAAGGTCCCGTCACCCAAGGGGACGGGTGCTGCCTCCTTACCCACAAGGGGTACGCTCTCGAGCGGCTAGATTCCATTCTTGGGAAGGAGGACGCCGACTCTTGCGCCAGCCAGTCCGTCTGGGAGCTAGGGGACTCGGGACTCTTTGACCTTGCTCGAGTACGTACATATTTATTTTTTGTACTTTCGATTTGCTCTGTCTGCTTGTGTTAATGGGCTGACGGAAGTTTGGTTTTGCAGGCTATGGTTCGCATGAGGGCCATGCAAGTCAAAGGGACGAAGAATGAGGAGCTGCTAGCTCGTCAGAAGAAGCGCATCACAAATCTGTCTGACGGGCTGGACTAGTACAAGGACGCCTGCCGTACCTTGAACGGGGAAGTCAGAGAGCTGAAAGAAAAACTTGAGGAAGCAAACCGTCAGCTGGAGAAGGAGAGGGAGGCGAAGGTGACGGCTGAGAAAGAGCTGATGTCCCTTTTGGGCCAGGTGGAAACGACAAAGGCTGATGCCGTCGCTGAGTTCAAGACGTCCCAGACGTTCATCGATGCCTGTGCCGAGTACTATGGTGACGGTTTTGAGGACTGTCTTAAACAGATAAAGTCTCTCTACCCTCACCTAGACTTGTCGAAGGTGTCGATGGACGATCCCGTGCCGTCAACACCTGTGGGCGACACCGTCATGGTGGACGATGATAGCCTCAGCGAGTCTGGGATGCATCCAAAGGATGACGGTTTCGTCCTCGCCCAGCCAGCTCTTGATCCGTCCGGCGCTCAAAAGGTCACGTCATCTGATCCTTCCGGCTTCGAAGGCTTCCCGGCGGTTCAAGACCCCTCCAAGGACGGTGAGGTCGTGTCGGACGCTCCTGCCCTTTGATTTTTTGTAGAAATTTTTCTTCTTTTTGTACATGGTGCCCCGTTGTTTTGAGGGCCTTTTGTAAAAACAATTCTCTTATGATATAAAATTTTACTTCTGTCGCTTATAGTGTGCTGTTTGTTTTTGCTTTAAGCCTTGTGGATGATTTACTTTCTTTTGTTGCTTCATGACAATCCAATTTTGGACTTTTATGCTTTTTGTGTTGAAGTCATAACCTCCCAATGAGGTCGTGGGCCTTTATGTTTAACAGGCCTTAGTGCCTTTTTATATGCTAGGATAGGGCCGTCAATAAGTAAGCCGTCCACTTAGGATAGTATCGTCATATTCGGGCTGTCGCCTTTCTAGACCGTTGGCTTTGATTCGTAGGATTTTATGCCTTACCCTTTTGGGCGGTCGTCTTTTTGTGCCGTCAGCTTTTACGCTTGACTAGTTTCTGTACTTAGGCTTTTTAACCTTTAGGATAGTGCCGTCGCCTCGAGGTCGTCTGGTTTCTACGCGATCCCTTTAGGATGGAACCGTCAGCTTTTAAGCCGTTGGCTTTTGTGCTTGATTAGTTTCTTATGTGATCCTTTTAGGATAGAACCGTCAGCTTCCAAGCCGTTGGCTTTTATGCTTGTCGGGCTTTTATGCCTTTAGGATGTTGTTGGTTTCTAAGCCGTCAGCTTTTATGCTTGACGCTCTTATGCCTTATAGATTATTTTTAGGATGTTGGCTTCTAAGCTGTCAGCTTTTATGCATGACGCTTTTATGCCTTGTAGATTCTTTTTAGGATGTTGGCTTCTAAGCCGTCAGCTTTTATGCATGACGCTTTTATGCCTTGTAGATTCTTTTTAGGATGTTGGCTTTTAAGCCGTCAGCTTTTATGCATGACGCTTTTATGCCTTGTCTTTTTAGGATGGTTGGCTTTTAAGCCGTCAGCTTTTATGCTTGACACTTTTATGCTTTGTAGATTCTTAGGCCATCGTCGCTTTGGGCTGTCGGTTCTTATACCATCGACTTTGGTGCCTCACATGTTTTAAGGTCCAATACTTAACAAAGTATAGAAGAGACTGAATAAACTTCTGAACCTTGCATAAATTTTAAGAAGGGGAAAACATACCCTTTGGGTTCCCAAAAATACATTAAAGTAGATTACAAGTAGGGGGTTGCCATTCTTTCTTACTGGTAGTACTTTCGTAGGTGCTCGGCTTTCCATGGATGGTGTAGTTTTTGTCCTTCCAGTGTTTCCAAATGGTAGGTGCCTTTTCTTCACCATGCTGTGATCCGGTATGGTCCTTCCTAATTGGGGCCGAGCTTTCCTTGGGCAGGGTCTCTGGTGGCGCCCATGACTCTTCTTAGAACAAGGTCTCCGACTCGGAAGTCCCTGTGCTTGACTCGGGAGTTGTAGTGCTTGGCCATGCGATCTTGGTACCGCGCGAGCCTTTGTTCTGCTACTGCTCTGATTTCGTCGATTAGGTCCAGCCGTAGGCGCAATGCCTCATCATTCCTGCCTTCATCGTGGGCGATCATCCTGTAGGTTGTGAGTCCTACTTCGGCCGGGATGACTGCTTCGATTCCGTAGGTTAGCCGGAATGGCGTTTCTCCTGTAGGGGTCCTTGCCGTCGTCCTATATACCCATAGTACGCTAGGTAGTTCCTCAAGCCATATCCCCTTTGCCCCTTCGAGCCGAGTCTTGATAATCTTAAGCAAGGATCGGTTCGTTACTTCTACTTGATCGTTGGCTTGGGGGTGGGCGGGGGAGGAGTAGTGATTCTTTATCCCCAGCTGTGAGCAAAACTCTCGGAAGGGGCCGTTGTCGAATTGTTTGCCATTGTCCGAGATTAGGACCCCTAGGGATCCCAAACCTGCATATGATAGATTTCCATACAAAGCTTCGCACGTTCTTCTCCATAATGGTGGCTAGAGCTTCAGCTTCTACCCACTTTGTGAAGTAGTCTATGCCTACTACCAAGAACTTCAGCTGCCGCATAGCCGTTAGGAATGGTCCCATAATTTCTAGTCCCCATTGAGCAAACGGCCATGGGGCTGTCATGGGTGTCAGCTCTTCGGGCGGCTGTCTGACGATGTTGCTGAACCTTTGGCATTTGTCGCAGACTTTGACGTAGGCTTGGGTGTCTTTTTGCATAATGGGCTAGTAGTACCCCGCCCGAATCAGCTTGTGCGCCAATGACCGTGATCCCGAGTGGTTTCCGCAAACTCCCTCGCGGACTTCCCTCATGACATAGTCCGCTTCCTCGGGGCCCAAACACCTCAGGTACGGGCGAGAGAAACCCCTTTTGTATAGGATGTCCTTCATTAATACGAACCTTGCAGCTCGGACCTTCAGCCTTCTGGCGGCTTCTTTTTCGTCCGGCAGGGTGCCATCTTTTAAGTAGGAGACTAGTGGCGTGGTCTAATTACCCTTGGAGCCTATTTCCTGCACACTGACAAAGTCTATTAGTGGCGACACTTGCACAAAAGAAAGCACATTGTTAGGGGTAGTTATGTGTTCCAACGAGGCGGCTTTGGCAAGGCGGTCGGCTTGCTCATTTTCTTCTCTGGGGATTTGGACTATCTCTGCCTTCAGTTCGTCCACCCTTCTCTTCACTTGATGGAGATATTTCTTCATTTTGTCGCCTCTGCACTCGTAGTCTCTATTTACTTGGTTGACGACGACTTGGGAGTCGTAGGAGACTACGACCCGGGCCGCTCCTGCTGCTTTGGCAAGGTCCAACCCAGTTATCAAAGCTTCGTACTCTGCTTCGTTGTTGGTGGTGGGGAAGTCCAGGCGGATCATGCATTCGATTTGATCTCCCTCGGGGGAGTGAAGTATGACACCTACTCCACCGGCCTGTCTAGTTGACGACCCATCTGTATGTACACTCCACGTGGGGCAGTCGTTTGCCCCCTGGTCGTCTCCGCTGGTGAATTCAGCTATGAAGTCTGCAACTGCCTGCCCCTTAATGGCGGTGCGTGGGCTGTACCGAATGTCGAACTCGGTCAACTCTATTGCCCATAAGGCCAGGCGACTAATGGCTTCGGGATTGTGCATCGCCCGCCGCAAGGGCTTGTCGGTCAAAACTACTATCGTATAGGCTTGGAAGTACGGCTTGAGCTTTCGTGCCGTAGTGATCAAGGCGAAGGCGAGTTTCTCCATGGGCGGATACCTTTCTTCTGCTCCCTGAAACGCCCGGCTGGTGTAGTACACGGGCTTCTGTACCCGGTCTTCCTCTCTGATCAAGGCCGCACTGACGGCCGCTGGGGAGACAGCTAAGTAGAGGAAGAGTTCCTCCCCTGGCTGCGAAGGACTCAGCAAGGGAGGTGAGGAGAGGTTGTCGATTAAGACCCGGTATGTGTTATAGTCTCCTATTCGGATGTTGACGACAAGGGCGTCGTCGTGCAGATGATGAAGGTGTTGGGCGTCTTCTTCTGTGAACTCCATAGTGGGGCTGTTGATTCGTGGCTTCTTCTGGACAAGGCTCGCAGCCTGAACATTCTGAACTGCTCTGAGGTAGAATTTCAGAACCTTCTTTATTGAACCAACGGCTGGTGCACTCCCAACGATCATCCTTATGTCCCCTATAGGTGGTCTGGGACGCTCGTTGTCTCGGCGAGGGGTTTGTTCTTGTCGAGGTGCTTCTGTTCTTTCTCGGTCGTGGTCTTGGTGGAAGCGACAGTATCTGTCTTTGGATCGTCTGTTAGGGTCTCCCTTCAGTTTTCCCGGAAAGGTCAGGGACCCGTCGTCCTTGATCTGCATCAGGACTTGGTCGATCGGAGCTTTCAAGGGGGTAAAGCTCATGAATTTTCCAGCGAGGAGCTTCTTGCGTCAGTCGTCTCGGCCTTCTATCCGAGGCGCTTTTCGCCCCTTGTCTTGTCGTGCGTCGTCTTGTCTTTCCCTCTTCTTGGGGGGCTTCTCTTCCCGGGCCAGTAATGCGTCCTTCGCATTCATGTACTTAGTTGCCCTGTAAAACACGTCCGACATAGTTTTCGGGTCATTTTTGTATAGAGAAAACAAGAATTTACCCTTCCGTTACCCGTTTGTGAATGCGGCGACTTGTATCTTATCGTCAGCTTCATAGATCGAAAGTGCCTCTTTGTTGAAGCGGGCTATGTAGGATCTGAGCGTCTCATCCTCCCGCTGCTTAATGTTCATCAGGCACACGGTTGATTTTTTGTACCTGTGTCCCTTGATGAAATGCGTAGCGAACTGAGCACTCAGCTTTCTGAAGGTACCGATAGAGTCGGGCGTCAGCCTACTGAACCAGGTCCTTGCGAAGCCTTTTAGCGTCGCCGGGAAGGCCCGGCACATAATTTGTCCCGGTACGCCGTGCAAGTGCATCAATGTCTTGAAGGACTCCAAGTGGTCTAGTGGATCCTTCGACCCATCGTAGCTTTCTATCTAGGGCATGCGGAACTTTGGCAGCGTGGGGAACAAGATAACAGGTGTGGTGAAGGGGGAATCCGTGCTTTGGACGAGGTCGTCGAGGTCGTTGGATACCCGTCCTTTGAGGGCGTTCATCATGAGATCCATGCGCTCCCTCATTATTTGCATTTTTGCGACCACGTTGGACGGGACGTGACCATCGGTCGACGGACGGTTCGTCTCCTGTCCTTCGGGTCGGCTCAAGGCATTGCTTCCCTCAGGGCCTCTATGGTTCCTCTCCTTGGCACTATTTTCCTCCTGGTTCTCTCCTTGGTTGTCAAGCGTCGCGTTCCTTCGTTGTAGCTATTCTTTCAAGTCGTTGTTACGCTTTGTGAGGTGTTCCACCGCGGCTGCCAGAGTTTGGACCTGCCTCTAGAGTGCCGTGGTGCGCTGTTCATTATCTTGATCGTTCATGGTGGTTGCCCTTGAACGTGTGAGTACCATGCAACTTTTTTTCCGAAAAGCACGGAACACAGTCTACGTACTTTCCCACAGATGACGCCAACTGATGATGCCAAGAATCAACTCAGTAAGCTGCAAGGCCTTCACGTACTTCGGACGAACCTGCACAAGTAGAAAGAACCTCAAAGGGGAGTACCGGCGTGGTACCGGCCAACGACCCTCCGATGATTAAGTTAGTATTGCTCGCAACTTTAGAGTGCCAGAGTCGGGTAGAATTACGCGTACCTCGATTTGGAAGGGCTTGGAAGTATTTATAGTAGTAGGGGCTCTTGGCCAAGGCGTGCTGGAGAAGATACCACTTTACTAGAATTGCCCCTGAGTAGCGTGGAGCGCAAGATACTTCTTGGGCAATCAAGTGTGTTGGGCAAGACACCCCTTTGGGAGCAATCGTACTCCACAAGATATCTGTCCAAATAGTAGCGTACGCGACAAGATTCTTCCTCTCATGGGAGCGTACATGACAAGACTCGTGTTGGTGCCTTCAGCTTTCCCCCATCACATTCCCATCTCGTCGGTATGTGTAGACCACACCATCGGGACACGCTGGGTGTAGACCTTGGATGACGGGAACGAAGGCATCGTCGTCCTTTACAACGCCGTCAGCCTCATGAGGCTGACGGCACCTTCCAGATAACCCCCATCAATTTGTATGCAAAACCAAAAATTAATACATTTTCATCTAAATATAGAATTCATTGGTCTCTTTATTTAGTTTATATCTTGTCTTGCATTACGTTTATGATTGTTTCCTAAATCAAGAACTCATAGTATGTTCCCCTCAAAAAAAAGAACTCATGGTATGGGTCCTGCAAGTTGCATTCCCCAATTTGGAGTCATTGATAATCTCCCATATGCCTAGCCCGAAATTATATGGCATGACAAATTTGCCCTTACAAAGCTTCAGTCAATGAAGGTTCAATTCTGTGAAAGTCTTATGAACGTCTTCCAAGTTAATATATTGTCAAGGTTCTAGAGCTTGGAGTCCCTTATAGTAGAAGATTGTGGTTCGCTACAAGAAATATTTGAACTAGAAGGGCAAGAAGTAACGGAAACACAATCAATAACAGTGACTCAGTTGAAAAAATTATTTATGCATTGTTTATCGAAGCTGAAGCATGTATGGAATAAGGACCCCCAGGAAACGTTCTCCTTTCCAAATCTACAAGAAATAAGTGTTTGGGAATGTGAGAGTTTGAAAAGTTTGTTTCCAACCTCAGTGGCCAGATGTCTCAAGCAATTGGACCATCTTCGAATAGTTGAATGTGGGATTGAGGAAATTATTGAACAGGAAGAAGGTGCGAAAGAAAATGCGAGATTTGTGTTCCCTAAATTGACTCTCTTGATTCTTCAAAAGTTGCCAAAACTCAAGTGGTTTTACTGAGGGGTGCATACTTCGGAATGGCCGTTATTGAAAACCTTGGAGGTGTTTGGATGTAATGAAATTCAGATATTTGCTTCAAAAAATTATAGAATTCAAGAACTTGATGAACAGAGTCAACTAGAGACATCTATTCAACAACCACTTTTCTTGGTTGAAGAGGTAAGAAACTAATGGTATAACATAAATTATAGTTGATCCCTCTCAAAAAAGAAAAACCGGTCCCAAATTTGAAATTTATTGTGCATTTAATTACATTTATTTTTTAATAGCTTGATTAAATTATGTATATTTGTAGAAAAATGTTATGTATACAACAATTTCACTAAAAATCCTAAATGTTGAGTTGTTATGAGTGGACAAAAAAATAATTTAAGTTGTATGTTCAAATTAGAATTAATAGCAACTTATCACCTATAATTTGTTGTGAAAATGTTATAGACATAACGCCTTTCATATTTATGTGATAAAAAATGTGTGTATATATAGCTTGTTTTAATAAAACCTTATTGTAATACAAGCTTACAGCACAAATAGTATTATTAAAACATTAAAAATTAATTACTAAAGTAAGATGCAACCCGTATTTATAACCTAGCTATTTGGCAAGATCATAATGTGCTATTGTAATGAATTTATCTTTCGATGATTCTTTCCTCACATTGCTTGCCAAGTTGCCTCAAATGAAATAACAATAATATAGGTACCTAGATTATGCAATGTTTAGGTTTGTCAAATATGTTGTCGCCTTAAATAGAGCTGTTGTGATCTTTATTGAAGAAGAAAATGTGAGTATATGTTACAAACCCGAGATTAATAAAAGTATCTATAATAATAATAATAATAATAATAATAATAATTATTATTATTATTATTATTATTATTATTATCCTGTATTTATAACCTAGTTAGTTAAAAAAATCACTATTCTTTCATGTTTTAAGAAACTCCATTTTTAGAATCCCTCTCTCTCACTCCAAAAAAAAAAAAAAAAGTGTAGATATGTGACAGGATCATAACAATAATATACGTACACTAACTTATGCATTATTTAGGTTTGTCAAAAACACTCTCTCACTATAAATAGGATTTATGTGAGAGTATATGTAATTACAATGAGAGGCTTTTTTTTATAGATTATTTATGGTTCAACTCAAAGATTTTTACAATGAGGACTGTAAGGTAATTTGGTGATTTCCTCAAATGAAATAGCAATAATATACAGCGAGATTTATGATGAATGTCAAACATCTTCACATAATTGAATGCAAGGTTTTGGAAGAGGTTCTACACATAGACGAAGAAGAAATACTTTCAGATGCGTTGTTTCCTCGGCTAGAATGCTTGATCTTACAAGATCTTCCAATTCTTAAAAGATTCTGTATTGACGGTAATGAGGAATTTCCATTATTGAAGAAACTTGGCACAAACAATTGCCCTAAATTGAAGACATTTGCATTCAGACATGCCAGTTCAAACATGGTGGTTCGTAAAGGACTCGTGGAAATAAATTCAGAGGACAATCGTCATACAACTTCGCAATCACACATCATTGAAAGCGTAGATATTTTTTAAACTTTCCCTCTTCTCTTATTTTTGAGTTTTTTTAAATGCTAAAATTAAAAATCTTTTAGCATATTTAACTTGTACATATGTTTGTGAGGATCTGAGTTTGTAAGAGTTGAGAAAGAATTTATTATTGCTGCAGATTGTGCTCGCCAACTTGGAAAGTTTGGAACAGTCCTTAATAGACTTGGAAGAGCAACAGCAAAACCAACATTGGGCAAGGACCTTTTGCAAAATAACAAACATGCAAACATCCATAAGTTTTCAAAATTTGTTGTATTTGGGCGTGTGGGGCTCTGATAGTTTCAAATATCTACTGTCATCCTCCATAGCAAGATCTATGGTGCAGGTCAGGTATCTTCACATAGTGAATTGCAAGGCTATGGAAGAGATACTATTCATAGAAGATTTAGGAGACGAAGATGAAGAAGAAAAAATAATTCCCGAGAAGTTGTTCCCTCGACTGGAAGTCCCGGAACTAAATCGTCTACCAATTCTGAAAAGATTCTGCGTCGGAGGTAATATTGAATTTAAATCCATGAGTTCACTGCTCATAGAACATTGCCCTAAATTGAAGACATTCATATCCAAACCTTCCAATTCAGACACAGTGATGACTGTCTGCAAAGAAATCAAGGAAATGAATACAGAGGAAATCCCTCGTACTGTTGCTATACAACCTCTCTTCAGTGGAGAGGTAGATATTTTTCAATTTTCCTCCTGATTTAGTTTCTTTTGCTTATTAATCAATGTAAGAGTTGGCCACTTAACCAACCATTGCACTCACTCACGAATATTCTAACACTTTATTTTCCATTATGTCAGTTATTATTATTAGGTGTTTCATAATTAACACATGGGATGAACCCTGCAGGTTGCATTCCCTAGTTTGGAATATTTGGAAATATCCTACGTGGATGACTTGAAAATCATATGGGACAACCAAATCCCCCCATATTCCTTTTGCAAGCTTCAGGCAATGAAAGTTGAATTCTGTGAAAATCTTATGAACATCTTTCAATCTGATGTGCTGAAAAGATTTCGGAGCCTAGAGAATCTCTTCATAACTGATTGTGGTTCACTACAAGAAGTATTTCAACTGCAGGAGCAAGATGCTAAAGATACGCATGATGTAACTGTCATTCTGTTGAAAGAATTGCATTTGCATCGCATACCCAAATTCAAACATGTATGGAATAAGGAGCCCCAAGGAATTTTTAATTTTCCAAATCTCAACCTTGATAGTACGGGTTCAAGAAGTTACTGGTCAGAATCAGTGCCTAGTGACTAGATGTCTCACGTAATTGGAGAATCTTCAGATAGTTGTTTTAGGGGTGGAATAAATTTTTTCTTTGTTGTTGTAGTCCTGCTCTAGTATATGTAGGTTATAGTAGCTGCTGTATTTGTGGTAGACTGGTTTTTGTTGCTGTTGGCTTGCCTTTTTAGGAGTCTTGTTTGTTTGTTGTTTGTACATTGTTGCTGGGTTTCCAGCTTGTTTTCAATCAAATTTCTTGATTATAAAATAAAATAAAATAAATAAAAAAAAGAGGAAGGAGAAGAAGAGCAAAAAAATAAAAAATAAAAAATAAAAAATAAAAAATAAAAAATAAAAAATAAAAAATAAATTTGTTGCAGCGGAAGGAGCAAAAGCAATAGCTAGATTTGTGCTACCTCGAGAAAATCCTGAATCTTATACTAAGACTAATGCGTAAAGATATATGGACTCATGGACGTGAAAATTTTGAGATATTTGCTCCTGAACCTCTAGGCTTTCAAGAAACTCTAAAAGAGAGCAAAGTTGATATCTTCATTCAACAAATTTTCTTGGCGTAAGAGGCAAAGAGCCTTAACTAATCTTTTTAAATGTTTGAGTTGCAGTGATAGAAGAGATGTTGCTTCTTTATGAAGTTATAAGAAAAGTTTTTCTTCTTGATGTGATAAAAAATTTGTTGAATCCTTGTGTTCATGCATGTAGTAAGAGCTTTGGATGATTAATTCATTTGTAGTTTTCACTGAGAAATTAGTTTCAACTATTTGTTCATAAACCACTAATGAATTTTAGTTTTAAACTTTTTGTTTTGTTTTGAAGTTTTTTTGCTTTAAAGAAATCTTTTTTTTTTTCCTTTCACTTTCTGTTTGTGTTTGACTTCTCGGATTTACTTTTTATTTTGTTTGTTGTTCAGATTATCATTTATTTACCCTTGTCTAAAAAATTTGTAAATTTCGTTTTCTTAGAGCAGTTTGAACTCACAAATGAATGATTGAAAAAAGAAACCAAAAGAAAAGAAGAAGAAATGTCGCTTAGTTTTAATTTTTAATTTTGTTTTTGAACTTTGTGGTGTTGAAGGGCTTGTGATTGGATGAATTGTTGTGCATAGATCTTTTTGTGTGTGTTTGAGAAAGAGCCGAGCCCAAAGTAGAAGAAAAAGAAGAAGCATGCTTCTTGATGTGTTTTAATTTTAGGTATTCTCTTCTCTGTCCCATCTCTCATTCATTACTGTATCTTAAAATTTATTTATCTATACAAAAGCTAATGTAATACTCAACAGGAAGTGTAGGTAACCTGAACCAATCAATGACAATCAATCTGAGTCTCCCAATTACGGCACTCCTTCCTCAATCAATCCCTTTGATCTTCTCAACGACCAAGATGACAATTATGACCAGGTTCCCCTTCCTCATTCTTCTTCTTTTTATTTTCATTTATTTATTATTTATTCTTTTCTTTTTTCTTTTTTTTTTTTTGCAATTGAAAATATTTTGAGCTTGTCCGATTGTTTGTTGACCTGTAATTAGAGATTTGTTTCATTCAAATTCAATCCCTAACACTGGGTGGACAATGGGATTGTTTTTCTATTTTTTGCATTAGGGTTTAGGATGCATTTAACGAGGTGTAATTGAGAGGGGGGAAATGGTAAATTATATTATTTGTCGTATTTTTGAAACACGAAACTGTTTAAAAAAATTCATCATTTTTTAGGTCAAGCTGAGGTTCAATCATGGTCAAATCGTGACAAAATAAAAATTTAATTCAATTATATATAAGAAATAGAATATTTTGTGACATAAAGACTCGACAAGCCCACTTGCCTTAATTGTTATGTGTTAGACAACTTTCCATGCATATGGGGGGCTGATAACAATGCTTTTTGTCTCTAAAATTTAGGGTAAGAGTCCTACTCAAATGTTTGGAGACAAGTGCATTACTCTCCAAATTTGTAATTGCTTTTTAGTTTAGGGAATGAATGTTTAAGGAGTACCTATTGGAAAGAGGAACAAGCCTTTTGCTTTGAAATTTGTAATCTCAGTGTATCAATTTTATTTTTTTTCACTTGATTTTTTTCTTTGTGATTTGGTTGTATCCAATGTATTTGTTGGTAGTTTCTTAATTCAAATGAGAAATGAACTCTTAGAATATGTTATTTTTCAAAATTTTGAATTTTAGGAAATCTTTTAAGACTGTTAGATACTTGTCCTGAGATTGGTTGAAATGGTTTTTTTTTTTTTTTTTTTTTTTCTTCCTATGAATAGTTATTTAGCCAAGCCATACTGAATCTAAGATTGGTTGAAATGGTTTTTTTTTAAGTTCTTCTCCAACAGTTGTGTGTGAATATTCCAATAAATCTCCCCCTTCTCATGGGGGCCTTCTACCAAGTCACTTGTAGTACTTCAATTAGTCTTCCCCTTGAATGGAAGACATTTTCTAATTAATATACTAGTTGTTGAGGAGTGAATACTACTGTAGCAAAATAATTTTTAAGTGTGTGAATAATACCGTAAGACCCATTTTTAATGAGAATTTTGCTAAAAAAAGAGGTTTGTGGATCTTGTGAACAGTGCACGGGACCCAGGTTTGGATGCAAACGCTAGATGCGTTTGCTATCCAAACACACACTTAAAATGAGAAGTTAATATAACATATAGGGAAACTATTTAACTCAAAAGTTTAAACTTATGAGTTTAAACTCAATTATGTATTATGTTAACCACTTACTCTTTTCATTGAAATTCAAGACTTCACTATTTAACTAACCTTACTACTCACACGTGAATATTTCAACATATTAAAATTATATGATTATGGTTTTCCTACTTGATTTTGTAGAAAAAAAGTTTTCCATTCATGCTTAGGATGTTGTGGGTTATTCTAGTTTATTGAAGGTAGCATTGGTAATCTGAAGTTGATTGTACAAGTTGCCTTACAAGAAGTTACATTTGTCATGTCAAAGAATTATAATTACTCTATAACCCAACAATGTGCGCACAGTGCGTCGGCGTGTGCGTTTTAAGAAAATTTTCTTTTGAATTTCTCAGTGACTTGCACATCTGGCAATCTATAAATTTTATGATTCTTTCCCCTATTTCCTTGAAGGTGTAAGTCAATTCAAAGACAAATGGAGAGAATACAAGAGACCAAGAAAACTGAAAACAAAATGATATCCTTGTTTTCTGTCAAAGAGGTGAATGTGGGGCCGTGGCTGCCAGAAATCAGATAAAAATTCTGTGGAAGGATGATGACTACATTGAACCCTGTTGAACTTTTACCAATAAATTCAATTCGTTGATGTCATTGATGATTGAATCATGGTTGTGATATCATTAGTTTCAGCTATCATTGAGTTATGTTTGTAAATGAGTTGTATTGTTTACAAGAGGTGGCACAGACTAAATTCAGTTCTTTATATATTATCAATATTGACGCTTTAATTTGTCAATGTGATCATATTGTTTTGTGTAAAGAACAATGCCTATAGTATGCCTATAGTAGTGTTCTTGCTGCATATTCTGAGTCTACTGGGAAGAGGATTTTGTGATCTGGGAAAATGGATGAGGATTTCCTAATTTTTAGACATTTATATTGGTGAAATAGCTAGGATCACATTTCACTATGGTAGGATGGGTGAATATTGTGCAAATTATAATCACTAGTGGGATAATTATCTCACAGTGCTAAAACTATTTCATAAGGAATGTAGCATACAACTGCATGACAACAAGAACCCTAAAGAAAGATCAACATAGCAGAAACATCCATTCAATGCAGTGAGCCTTTATATTCAACGCATAGGGTATAGGGACATCTTTTCTATTTTGTGAGATAAAACCTTCTAATACAACCCTATAAACCCTAACCATATGCAGTGGTGTATCATCTTGTTAGAGATATATATTAAACATATTGGCCTAATGTAATAGGCCCAAGCTCACTCCTACTTGTATTAGTAGTCTAGGGTTTAGTCGCCTATATATACTCATGTTAGGGTTCATTATAACATAGGTTATTGTACTACACTCTTATACAATAAAGATGTAGCCCTTAAGGGATTCCTCCGTGGATGTAGGCCAACAAGGCTGAACCACGTAACCCTCGTGTTCTTGATGTTCCCATTCTATGCTTCTCCTTCCGCATCTACTCTAGCATATACAACATGGTATAACACATCTCGTTGCCAATAATATTTTACATTTAACATGGTATCAGAGCCAAACTTCGTTCTTGGCATCAAATAAACATCTCTACACAGCAAAGAAGATTCTCATGTGCACACCATCATCTGAAGTCACACATATTTGTCTGCTGATTTAGACTCCACGGCATATCGCAGCCACCATGGCTCAGTGCAGTGTCCAACATCCACAAATCCAAGCAAACCGCGACTTAACTTATCAGATCTGCGCAAATCCAAGCTTCGCCTGATGAAACCAACACCACAGACGTGCTCCACGACCTCCCGCGACCGTAACCCAGAACTCCGGTCACCCAAAGAACTGTCACGCGCCTCCACGCGCCGCAGTTTACTCCGGAAATCTCCCACGCGCCGCCTCAGATTCATGAGTTCCAGATCGTCTTCTTGGTACACGCGCCGCCTAGACGGCCTCCTCGTTCACTGATCTACGGAACCTGAGATTCTGGCCTTCATCTGACAATACACGCGCCTCCCTAGTTTCTGGCTTCTCCTCCACGCGCCGGTGAACATCGCACGCTCCTGCCACGCGCCGAAAAACTGCTGCTGATGTCATCTGACGTCATCGGATGACGTCCTCACTCCACATCAGCAGCCACGCAAGCACAAGCCACGTCAGCCCTAGACACGTCATCAGACACGTCAGCCAGCCACGTCAGCAGTGTCGCCTCGTCAGCACCACGTCACCTAGTTGACCGTTGACCCGGACCGACCCGACCCGGACCACCCGGATCTGACCCGTGAGCACTGACCGTTGACTTTGACCAGGATCCGTTGACTTTCGTTGACTTTGACTTTACGTTGACTTTGACCATTAGTCAAAAATTCCGAAAAGGGCCTATCTTGCTCAGTTTTTCGCGTAGATTCCGATTTTGGACTCCGTTTCTTCATTTGAAACTCCAAAATTGGTCAATTGGCATAGTCTTCATTGTGGTTTCTTCAAAGGCATTCTTCAAGGCATCTCCAAATGATCTTCTCATGCTTATCCAACCTCAAGCCTTCATCAACATTCCGCCTTGAGTTTGAGGGAGGGTGTTAGAGATATATATTAAACATATTGGCCCAATGTAATAGGCCCAAGCTCACTCCTACTTGTATTAGTAGTCTAGGGTTTAGTCGCCTATATATACTCATGTTAGGGTTCATTATAATACAGGTTATTGTACTACACTCTTATACAATAAAGATGTAGCCCTTAAGGGATTCCTCCGTGGATGTAGGCCAACAAGGCTGGACCACGTAACCCTCGTGTTCTTGATGTTCCCATTCTATGCTTCTCCTTCCGCATCTACTCTAGCATATACAACATGGTATAACACATCTCGTTGCCAATAATATTTTACATTTAACACATCTGATTTGCAGTCATCTCAAGATGGAGAGGACGAAGACAGAGGTGTTTGGTTTGCAATAAGAAGGCAAACATTATGAAAATGTGGAATTATGATGTTTGGTTCGTTTATTTGTACACAATTTTGTGGTAATGTAAAATTACTAAAAGATTAACATTACCATTAATTATTGTAATGTGATTAACTTCTTTGATGGTGAAAATCTTATATTTCCCTCTCATGAGAATGACTAAAATGCCCATATATTTCCCGAAATATTTAATTTTACGAGTGAAAAATAGCAATCAAGACATCCTTCTTGTATGTATTGTTTCTTTGTAGTGGGTTTCCTAAGGACTGGTTTTAGTTGTTACCCCTATAGAGCAATGTGTTCACTTTATGTGCTAGCAAATTCTTTTCATATTGAGCATGGAATCACTCAGGCTTGGCTTGTTAGAAATTAACTCAAAACTCAAGCTTGGGCTTCATTTGGTCAATGTATAAGCCTTGATGAGCTTGTACTTGTCAAATAAAGAAGCCTAGAGGAGCTTAATAGTTAAAGTCAGCCCATCTATTAACCTGGCATGCCCCAAAAGAACCATTAGTTTCATAGCTAATACTTATTAAAAACCCCAACCTATTTTTTTTTTTTTCTTTTGATAGAAATAGCAATCTAGATCAAAGATCTTCCTTATCATGTGAGGAATTTCATCTAACCCAAAGCTCTACTCAATCACACTTAATGATAATTTAGCCAACTAAAACTCCACTCTATTTCTTTAGTCTTGAATAACAGCATAACTCTACCTTCTAAGTGAACAAATAAGTAAACACAAGTCCTCCACTAGTATGCCTTACACATAAGTTTTAATGTTTCCCTACTGTACTTTAGCAAAAAGGCCTTGATCAATGTTGGGGATAATACACAAAGAAATAGAAGAAGAACAAGGATAACACAAAGACAAAACAGAAAATAGATAACTTGGAGGCACAATATCGTTTTTTTTAAACAATATTTGCCTCCACACTATTGTTACTAAAGAGTTATCGCAAATTTGTCCCCAGGATACAACTAAGTTTTAGGGTTCTACAGATAGCAATTATAGAGAATGACCCATAGGGTTATATTTCATCAAAAGGCACGTATGGAGAGTCAAAATGTTTCATAAACCGTTCACAAGGCTTGAAACCTCTTCAAACTTTCAAAACAGTCACCAGAAAATTCTGCAGAAATTTTTTTCTTTTTTCTAGTTTCGATCAATCGAAAGTTCCTTTCGATCAATCAAATGCTTGTTATGATTGATTGAACAAAAATTGAATAGCAATCGAATCATCTAGTGACTCTAGGATTATTTTCTTCATCATTTCGATCTATCAAGCAAAAGCTTTGACCGATCGAAAATCCTTTAGTTCGAATTTCACTTAAAAAATTCTAGAACTTGAATTTTCACTTTATAAAACAATACTCTCCAAACTCAAACATTATTATTACAACCTATCCATGTATATACCTATATATACAACAATCAATCCCTTCAAAAATGCAGTCTTGCATACTAACGTGGAAAGCAAAGTTCACCGCTTGGAAAGCCACAATCTATCATGAACCTTGATAAAACTCCTCTGTACTTAGCTTTTATAATATTTGACATTTTTTATTTTCTTTTGTGAAAGTGCATATATCATATACAAATTTTGCCCTCCTCAACTCAAATCTTAGCTCTGCCGCTGCACCAGATTGTCCTAATTTAGAATGTCTACTTAGTAATTTCCATTGAACTTACAAATAGTGTCACTATTCGCTTACTATACTAATAAGGGCAGAGATTGGATTCTAGATTATATCAGTTGGGTAGGATGGACTGGGATTATGGGAAAATCTCTACAAATTCTTCTCTTACCCCATCCCTTTCTTGTTTTTGCTTTGTTGCTTTCCCCCCATCTCTCATGGATATCACAGAAAAAACGAAGTGGGAAAAAAAATGTTCCCAATCAAGCTGAATCAAAAACTTGCTCGGTTAATCAAGTTGCACTCTCTAATCCATAGAAAATATGCAATGAGGAAAAGTACGGAGAATGTGTGAGGTTTTCTTTGAAAAAAATTTAAGAACAAAAAATTCTTTTTCAGAGTTTCATTATGTGTACGATGGCATTTTGTACTACACGCAGTTCAGTTTCCCCTTTCCAGTACAACTTCATATATGGACATATGCTAAATTCCCCGATGGCACTTTATTGCTCACAAGGAGTTTTATACAGATCATGAATTGAGTAATTTCTTCGCAACCCCAGAGCACAAGTTTCATCATTTTAATTAAGAAGATGAAAAAAAAAAAAAAAAAAGAAGTAAATGGTTACACGAGGTGGGACTAATTTTATTTGTAAATACACAAGCATAGAATGGGCAAGAAACAGAAATTTTTTAGAACATTCTTAACTATATCCCTAAATAGGAGTGATGTAAATAAAAAAAAAAAATTTAAAGATTAGATTTTTTTTTTTTTTTTTTTGTAATTATCAGTTTAATCAGTAAATGGAAACTACATTTACTAATGTGTTGCACATAGAAAACACCATAATGCAACAAATAAATTAGACACATTGGAAATTTAAGAAAGCATTAATCTTCTCTGTTCTTGGGGTCAAGCCCCTTTAAGGCTTTATCATCTCCGTTCTTGATCAAAGTAAGGGCCATTTGATCAAGAACAAGTAAAAATGCAAGCCTTCAGCTCGCAGTTGAAATATGTGTTTGAGTAACCAATATAGAGAAGAGGAGTAAACCAGTTACCAGGGAATTAAGTTCAGCGTTATGTCAATTCACCAGTATTGTCACCAATTACTAGACTTTGAAAACAGAGGCTGGCTCATGAAGCTTCAAAACTGAGGTGAAAAAAAATCAAGAATTGAGTAGAGTGGAAACGCAGCGAATGAAACTATTCTTAGTTGACAATGTTGGGTTTACTGTCTCTCTCTCTCTCTCTGTCACTCTCTCCCATAATTTTTGAATACCTATATAAAAAAATTGCCTTTGTTTTTAAACTGATTTTGTCATATTTCTTCGGTTACAGTAAACAAACTACCCCCAATTTTGAGTTTAGTATGGAAGAATTGTCCTGGTATATCGTGTATGTTATCACTAATTTGTTCCATGAGTTTAGGACACCAAATTTGATTGCAAAATATAATATGGTGGTTCTTACTTTATCGGATCAGGTTGCTAAAGGATGTTAATGAAAACGGTGAAGAACGTGAGAGCTTGGTTTGATTTGGGGTTGGGCTTGTGTGGTTTGAGCAGATGAGTTAATTTCAGAGTAAGTTGGGTTGATGTATTTTTTAGTCTTATTTAGGTTGGACTTAAGATTTCGTTGGGCTTTTGTTGCTTAGTTTTGATTTTTAGATATGGGTTGGCTGGTTTAGTTGATTTGGTCCTAAACTGATGGGTTTGTGCCTTCTTATTGGGCTTAGCTTTGAGTTTGTTTCAAGCTGTATGGGCTTGTGAGAGTTGAGTTTAATTGATGACGGTGTTGACTGTTGGGGCTAGTATTCTTAATAAATAATGTTCAGGGTATAATTTCATAAGGAATACATAGGTAAGAGTATGGTGAGGCGGGCTTCGCTCCTCTTACATTCATGTTGGGTCTCAATAATTAAATTTAGGTTTTTTTTTTTAGAAATAATTAAATTTAGGCTAAAATGATGAAAAACCCACTCGTATATGTTTCACCAAAATTTATTCCAGTCTTCTAACTTTGTTTTCGTTTATTTCAATCCTTTAATTTTCAACTTTATTCAATTAAGGCTTTTCCATCAAATTTTTTTAAATGTTGTGGTAAGTTTTTCAATTTTTAAAATTAAAAAAATTCAATTAATGAATGAAAAATATTTTCTAGATTTGTTTTTTACAAAACAAAATTTGACGGAAATGCCTTAATTGAATAAATCCGAAATTTAAAGAACTGAAACGAATGAAAACAAAGTTAGATGACTAAAATGAAATTTGAAGAAACTTAGGGGGTCAATTTTGCATTTTATCCTTATATTTATTATGCAATACACCATATGTGTAAGAGGAGAGAGCACCACGTCACTAAACTCTCAAAGTACCTAATACTTTTCCAGTCCTCTCAACCTCTCTTAATAGTTTGATTCTAGTTTGCATTATGAAATTTGACTATTCTACTCCAATCACAAGTGACCATATTGTTATCATGAATTTTTTTTTATAACAACAAATCTCTATATTATTTTGTCTTCTATATTTCTAGTATCATATCAGATCATCTAAAATTTAGAAATTAATTAAAAAAGAAAGGAAATAAAAAAAAAATTGATTGATGCATATTTATTCGTTCTATCTTTCAATTGTGGGGCAAACGCATTATATGACATCTGAAAAAGAATGAACTGGTCCCTTTTTCTTCAAATTTTTTTTATTAAAAAAATTCAATTGATGGTTGAAAAATATTTTCCAATTTTTCTTTTCAAAATATTTTAATAGAAGTTGACGAAAAATGCCTTAATTGAATAAATCTGAAATTTAGAAGACTGAAATGAACGAAAACAAAGTTAAATGACCAAAATGAAATTTGAATAAACTTAGAGAGTCAGTTTTGCATTTTATTCTTATATTTATTATGTAGTACACCATATGTGTAAGAGGAGAGAGCACCACGTCACTAAACTCTCAAATTACCTAATACTTTTCCAATTCTCTCAACCACTCTCAACAGTTTGATTCTAGTTTGCATTAGGAAATTTGACTATTCTACTCTAATCATGAGTGACCGTATCGTTATCAAGAATTTTTTTTTTTATAACAACAAATCTCTATATTATTTTTTCTTCTATATTTCTAGTATCATATCAGATTAGATCACCTAAAATTTAGAAATTAATTAAAAAAGAAAGGAAATAAAAAAAATTGATTGATGCATATCCATTCGTTCTATCTTTTAATTGTGGGACAAGCGAATTATATGACATATGAAAAAAATGAACTGGTCCCTTTTTCTTCAAATTTTTTTAAATTAAAAAAATTCAATTAATGGTTAAAAATTATTTTCCAATTTTTCTTTTCAAAATATTTTAATAGAAGTTGACGAAAAATGCCTTAATTGAATAAATCTGAAACTTAGAAGACTAAAATGAACGAAAACAAAGTTAGATAACTAAAATGAAATTTGAATAAACTTAGAGGGTCAGTTTTGCATTTTATCTTTATATTATTATGTAGTACACCATATGTGTAAGAGGAGAGAGCACCACGTCACTAAACTCTCAAAGTACCTAATACTTTTCCAGTTCTCTCAACCACTCTCAACAGTTTGATTCCAGTTTGCATTATGAAATTTGACTATTCTACTCCAATCGTGAGTGACCATATCGTTATCAAGAATTTTTTTTTATAACAACAAATCTCTATATTATTTTCTATTCTATATTTCTAGTATCATATCAAATCACCTAAAATTTAGAAATTAATTAAAAAAGAAAGGAAATTAAAAAAAATTGATTGATGCATATCCATTCGTTCTATCTTTCAATTATGGGACAAGCGCATTATATGACAACTGAAAAAAAATGAACTAGTCCCTTTTTCTTCAAATTTTTTTAAATTAAAAAAATTCAATTAATGGTTGAAAAATATTTTCCAATTTTTCTTTTCCAAAATATTTTAATAGAAGTTGACGAAAAATGCCTTAATTGAATAAATCTGAAACTTAGAAGACTGAAATGAACGAAAAGAAAGTTAGATGTCTAAAATGAAATTTGAAAAACTTAGAGGATCAGTTTTGCATTTTATCCTTATATTTATTATGCAGTACATCATATGTGTAAGAGGAGACAGCACGACGTCACTAAACTCTCAAAGTACCTAATACTTTTCCAGTTCTCTCAACAGTTTGATTCCAGTTTGCATTATGAAATTTGACTATTCTACTCCAATCGTGAGTGACCATATCGTTATCAAGAATTTTTTTTTTTTATAACAACAAATCTCTATATTATTTTGTCTTCTATATTTCTAGTATCATATCAAATCACCTAAAATTTAGAAATTAATTTAGAAAGATAGGAAATAAAAAAATTGATTGATGCATATCCATTCGTTCTATCTTTCAATTGTGGGGTAAGCACATTATATGACATCTGAAAAAGAATGAACTGGTCCCTATTTCTTCAAATTTTTTAAATTGAAAAAATTCAATTAATGGTTGAAAAATATTTTTCAATTTTTTTTCAAAATATTTTAATAGAGGATTGAAAAATGCCTTAATTGAGTAAATCTGAAACTTAGAGAATTGAAATGAACGAAAACAAAATTAGAAAACTGAAATGAAATCTGAAGAAACTTAGAGAGTTAGTTTTGCATTTTATCCTTAAATTTATTATGAGGTCCACCATATATCAGAGGAGAGAGTACCATGTCACTATAGTCTCGAAGTACCTAATAATTTTCCAGCTGTAGTTTGCTTCAAGTTTGCATTATGAAATTTGACTATTCTACTCCAAACGTGAGTGACCATATCATTATCAATAATTTTATTTTATAACAAAGAATCTCTATTTTATTTTGTCTTCTATATATCTAGTATCATATCGGATCAACAAAAATTTAGAAATTAATTAAAAACGAAAGGAAATACAAAATTGATTGATGCATATCCTTTCGCTATCTTTTTTAGTTGTGGGGCTAGGGCATTATATGATCTATGAAAAAGAATGCACTGATCCCTTGTTCTTCAAATTTTTTAAATTAAAAATTTTCAAATAATTATTGAAAAATTTTTTCCAAAATTTTTTTCAAAAAATTCTCACAAAAATTAATGAAAAATTTCTTAGTTGAATAAATCTGAAACTTAAAGGACTGAAATGAACCAAAGTAAAATTTGAAGACTAAAATGAAATATGAAAAAACGTAGAGGGTTAGTTTTGCATTTTATCCTTAAATTTATTATGGGGTCCACCATATGTGTGAGAAGAGAGAGCATCACGACACTATACTCTCAAAGTACCTAATAATTTTCCAATTCTCTCAACCTCTCTCAGCAGTTTGCGTCCAGTTTGCATTACGAAATTTGACTATTCTACTCCAATCGTGGGTGACCATATCATTATCAAGAAATTTTTTTTTATAACAACAAATCTCTATTTTATTTTGTCTTCTATATTTCTAGTATCATATAAGATCAACTAAAATTTAGAAATTAATTAAAAAAAATAAAGGAAATAAAAAATTGATTTGTGCATGTTCATTTGTTATCTCTTTCAGTTGTGGGGCTAGCACATTATATGACTTCAGGAAAAGAATGCATTGGTTTCTTGCTCTTCAAAATTTTCAAATTAAAAAAAAAATTAATGATTGAAGAATATTTTCCAGATTTTTTTTTCAGAAAATTTTAACAAAATTTGATGGAAATGTCTTAATTGAATAAATCTGAAACTTATATGATTGAAATGAATGAAAGCAAAGTTAAAAAACTGAAATGAAATCTGAATAAACTTAAAGGGTTAGTTGTGTGTTTTATCCTTAAATTTATTATGTGGTCCACCATATGTGTGAGAGGAGAGCGGACCATGTCACTATACTCTCAAAGTACCTAATAATTTTCTAGTTCTCTCAACCTCTCTCAACAGTTTTCATTAAGAAATTTGGCTATTCTTCTCCAATCGTGAGTGACCATATCATTATCAAGAATTTTGTTTGATAACAACGAATCTCTTTTTTATTTTGTCTTCTATATATCTAATATCATATCAAATCAACTAAAATTTAGAAATTAATTAAAAAAAGAAAGGAAATAAAAAATTGATTGACGCATATCCATTCGTTATCTTTTTCAGTTGTTAGGCTAGTGCATTATATGACCTCTAAAAAAGAATGCACTGGTCTCTTGTTCTTGAAATTGTTTAAATTTAAAAAAAAAATCAAATAATGATTGAAAAATATTTTCCAGATTTTTTTTTTCAAAAATTTTTAATAGAAGTTGATGGAAATACCTTAATTGAATAAATCTGAAACTTAGAGGACTAAAATGAACAAAAGCAAAGTTAGAAAACTAAGATGAAATTTGAAAAAACTTAGAGAGTTAATTTTGCATTTTATCATTAAATTTATTATGGGGCCCACCATATGTGTGAGATGAAAGAGCACCACATCACTATATTCTTGAAGTACCTAATAATTTTACAGTCCTCTCAACCTCTCTCAACAGTTTACATTATGAAATTTGACTATTCTACTCTATTCGTGAGTGACCCTATCATTATCAAGACTTTTGTTTTATAACAACAAATCTCTATTTTATTTTTTCTTCTATATTTCTAGTATCATATCAGATCAACTAAAATTTTGAAATTAATTAAAAAAAGAAAGAAAAAAAATCGATTGATGCATATCCATTTGTTATCTCTTTCAGTTGTGGGGCTAGCGCATTATATGACTTCTGGAAAAGAATGCACTAGTCTCTTACTCTTCAAATTTTTTAAATTAAAAAAAATAAATTAATGATTGAAAAATATTTTCCATAATTGTTTTTATAGAAAATTTTAACAAATGTTGACGGAAAAGCCTTAATTGAATAAATCTTTGTTGGGGGCTTTTTTTTTTCGTCGCCAATATGATATTTAGGAAGTCAAGACTGAGACTCGACTTTAGGCTTGGAATATGGCCCAAATACAATCGATAAAGTGTGAAATGCCTATTTTGCTCAAAGTTTGGATTGCATCTAACAAAGATTATAATAAGGCCTCCAAAAATACCATTCACAAAGCTAAGCTAGTACAAAAGATGGTCCACCACAATAAGTGCTTAAATAATAGTCTAGCGGTAAACATGAATAAGTGCTTAAATAATAGTCTAGAGGTAAACAAGAAAAATGTTGAGCGATAGATGCTTGGAAAATTGATAAATGTATTTGCATAGTAAAAATTATGCATTTCCTCCATAGTTAGTTAATAAAAAAATGGGCCCATTATAACAAGTACACAAGAGGAAAAATGGTCTGGCAGTGAATATAACAGACCTCCAGCAGTAACATCTAATAAGCTAATAAATGTGTTTATATGATAAAAATCATACATTTTCCTCATTATTATTAAGTCAATATGAGGGAAAACTTTCATAGTATCCAAGACATAATGGCCTTCATTACAATAACAATAAACAATGATTAAAGGTTTCATAATTACAAGTAAAAGAGAAAAAAGTAGGATGGAATGAAGGGAGAGAAAGACCCCCAGCTTAGTATAGCAAGTATTAACCAAGGTTCTTATACCCATGATGGAATATATGGTAGGATGTGTGGTAAATGATGGAACTACTCTTATATGAGTGGGTGAGCAAATATATGGTGATGTAGGAATAAAATGGTAAAGGTACTTGGCTATTTTTGGTAATGGTAGAGAGAGACTGATTGTAGCTAATCATTATCATGAGACCTTTATGGGGCTGGGTTTTGTTTTAAAAGGGAAGAAATATTTGTGAGTTGATGGGTATGGGCATTTATGAACTAAGAATGAACTTATTTCTAAATTAAGGGTTAAAAATAGCAAGATTGTTGGAGACTTTGAGAGGATTTCGTCCCCTCTTGATGAGTAGATGGTGCTTTCCTTTTATAGTGAAGCTTAAGTAGCAATTAGCAAAAGCAAAAACGTTGGGTTTGATCAGCAAGGGAATTTTCAGAGTATCCATCATGAGATTTGGCCAAAAATGATATGAACTCCTTTTTGAGTGTTTGTCTCCTTTGGGTAATGTCAGATGGAGCTGAAATTCAGAGTATCTAACCTAGGATTTGGCTATAAATGGTAAATTTTCTTTTGGGCTGCCTTGCTTCTTTGGACAATGTCACACATGGGTGAATATTTGGGTAATCGTGCATTAAATGCTGTAATTTTTAAGGTTGTGTTCAGCCAATGGTGTTAAGGCAGGTATTAAGGTAGAATCTTGGTACTGCAACTAAGATTTAAGCTTCAAGGAGTAGGAGCTATCACCCCAAGCTAGGTGTCAAGCTTTTAGCCTACTTCAGGGAGCTCTGCTAGAGATCTTTTTATGCCCCCCAAACCACATTTCCCTATATTTCCTCTTTTAGGATTCATGTGCTTAGTTCATGAATCAATTACATAAATTTTTAGTAATAAAATAAACTATTTAGTTGAGGATTTCATAAGCTTGGAAGTCTTGGTTATGGCTTCCTTGAGTTGTGACGAAAACTTGGAAAAGAATGTTATTTATTATCCATTAGCTTTTAGGTGTCAGCCTAATCTCTGGTACTGTTCACATTAAAATTGGTAGTGGCAAAGAGGCTGATAGGATAGATGGCCAGCTCTTAATTAATTTGATTTAGGAGCCTGGTCTCTTCTTGGGGTGATCTCTAGCAGAAGGCAGAACTGAATGGAGTTCTCCAGTGGGTCAGTTTGTACACATGGGCTGTTTTGGCTGAGACTTTATGTTGGACTTGGCCATGAGAGTTGAGTACTTTGGTGAGCCTCTAACTTGGTGGTTCTCTCCACTTGGACCTATCCTTTTACTTTCTCATTGTGAGTCCTACAAAATGGACAAAACTACTATATATTGCCATGGATTTTGATTCTACATGGGCTTTAATTGTTAATAAAAGTGAAATGTATTCATGAGTTTTCATAAATATTTATGATAGGTTTTAGGTATTAATTTCTATGGGATTTAAATATCAATTTGTATAATTTCTCATAATTTTTGCCATGGATTATTTTGTAAATGATATTTTCTTTGGGGCTTTTAAATAGTAACCACAAATGTTTCTTGTAAATAATATTTACCGTGGGTTTTAATAAAGAATAAAATATGGTAACAACCACTATAAAGGAATAATGTGATATTCTCATGGGTTTTTTCTATAGATAATCATAATGGGCTTGTAAAATAAATAATTACCATGAGTTTTGGAAATAAACATTATGAATGTTGTGATATAAATAGTGACCATGGGTTCTTCAATTCCATGGTTTTATAATATGGTATAAATAAATGTCATGGTTTTAAGATAAATAATCATAATTTTCCATGAGTTTTTAGAAGATGATTGCCATGAGTTTTGAGAATAGATAATTGCCATAGATTTCATAGGCTTATAATGTAAAGTAATGTTTAAGAACTTAAAAACATTTTTCATCATTGGGCTTTTAAGCGAAATACTTATGATATGGTGTTTTGCCAAATATTAATAACCTTGGGCTTTTGATAAAATAATGCCAAGTAGTTAGCTTGGGTTTTTAATAGTGCTAATGTAAATTGGACTTTTGATGTTGCAAATGAGAATTGGACTTTTAATATTGCCAATGTGAATTGGGCTTTTAATATTGCCAATGAGAATTGGGATTTAAATATTGCCAATAAGAATTGGGTTTTTGATGTTGTCAATGAGAATTGAGCTTTTAATGTTGCCAATGAGAATTGGACTTTTTGATATTGTCAGCGAGAACTGGGCTTTTGATAAATAAATTGTCATGTGTTTAAATCATGGGCTTTGATCATAGATTTAAATTCCATTGATAAAATTGCTTTGCCATGGATTGGAATCATGGGCTTTGCTTGCGGGATTTGAATTCCGTTGAAATCGCCATGGGTTCAAACCATGGGCTTTGATTGTGGATAAAAATTGTTTTGCTATGGACTTAAATCATGGGCTTTTCAAATATTGTCAAGCATAAGTATTCTTGGACTTTAAATAGAATGGGATATGTATATTGGGCTCATAGGGCCGGTTTTAGGCTTAGCTAAATAATGATAATAAAATTGGATAAAATATGAGTTTTTTTTGGCTTTTTAGTGATAGTTTATATCATAACCCAATTTAGATAATAAGATATGAAATATTTGTATTTAACATAATAATAGGGCAAAAAATATTTGTGAAAGCCCAATAACTTATTAGTGGTGTTTGAAAATAAATAGGTGGTACTTAACTAAATTAGGTGTAAAAAAAAATGTACCCTAATAATCTTAAACTTAGATGATTGAAATGAACTAAAGCAAAATTAGAAGACTGAAATGAAATCTAAATAAACTTAAAGGGTCAGTTGTGTGTTTTATCCTTAAATTTATTATGAGTTCCATCATATGTGTGAGAGGAGAGAGGACCATGTAACTATAATCTTGAAGTACCTAATAATTTTCTAGTTCTCTCAACAGTTTTCATTATGAAATTTGACTATTCTGCTCCAATCGTGAGTGACCATATCATTATCAAGAATTTTGTTTTATAACAATGAATCTCTATTTTATTTTGTCTTCTATATTTCTAGTATCATATCAAATCAACTAAAATTTTGAAACTAATTAAAAAAAGAAAGGAAATAAAAAATTGATTGACGCATATCCATTTGTTATCTCTTTCAGTTGTCGGGCTAGCGCATTATATGACCTCTAAAAAAGAATGCACTAGTCTCTTGTTCTTGAAATTGTTTAAATTAAAAAAAAAATCAATTAATGATTGAAAAATATTTTATGGATTTTTTTTTTCAAAAAATTTAACAAAAATTGATGGAAAGATCTTAATTGAATAAATCTGAAACTTAGAGGGCAAAAATGAACGAAAGCAAAGTTAGAAGTCTTAGATGAAATTTAATGAAACTTAGAGGGTTAATTTTGCATTTTATCCTTAAATTTACTATGGGGTCCACCATATGTGTGAGATGAGAGAGCACCACATCACTATATTCTTAAAGTACCTAATAATTTTCTAGTTCTCTCAACCTCTCTCAATAGTTTGCATTATAAAATTTGACTATTCTACTTCAATCGTGAGTGACCGTATCATTATCAAGAATTTTGTTTTATAACAACGAATATCTATTTTATTTTGTCTTATATATTTCTAGTATCATATCAGATCAACTAAAATTTAGAAATTAATTAAAAAAGAAAAGAAATAAAAAATTGGTCGATGCGTAACCATTAGTTATCATTTTTAGTTGTGGGGCTACCGCATTATATGTCATCTGAAAAATAATGCACTGGTCCCATGTTCATTCACTATCTTTCCCCCAATAAATAATTAGAATTTTCTTTCTATATAATCTTATGCATCCGTTATGTATTTACTAGGACTAGGGGTGGTAAAATTTGACATGACCTGCGAACTTGACAAGACTAACCCATTTATAAATAGGTCATGGATTGAGGCTAAACGAGTTTGGGTCATATTCGGGTTGACACGACTAACCAGTTTAATAAACGAGTAGGTTTCGTGTTCAGCATACAAATCCGTCTGACCCGTTTGACCCGTTTAGCTTATAAAGTTATTAGTTATTTTGATATTATTACTTAATTTATGGTTGTTTTTATATGTTTATTACTATATTTATAGCTGTAATTATATTTTAATTTTATATACATGGAAATTGATAAAGATTATATTGATTCAGTATGACTTATTAATTAAATAGATTATAAAATGGGTTATTTGTATTGACTTTTATATAACTTGTTAATTAAACGAGTTAAATGTGTTGAGTTGGGTTGACCTGTTTAATAAATAGGTTGAGGATTCTTGACACGTTTAGTAAACAAGTTGGGTTCGGATCAACATATATAGCCAAATACTCATGACTTGACACGACACGAACCCGACCCGCAAACATGAATTGTCACCCCTAACCAGGACCATTGTTGCTATCGCTTCTTAATTCATTAGAAGTTAGCTAGGTTGATATTTTATTTATGATGAAGCCCCTATTGAAATTGGAAATTGTTCTTCAGTAATTCTTCTCAGTCCTTATTGGTTCGGGCCCCTTGTTGTTAGTACTACTAGGATCATCTAATATTTGGCTCTTCGCAAACTTTTGAGGTAATGGGGATAAATCATAAGTGTGTTATTTTCTCCCGGATTATATTAGATTCTTTACTTTCTTTTATTTTGAAGCTGTATGATAAGTAAGTGGAAAGAGCTTACTACATTCTGCCTTTTGCACTATGAATTGATTAGTTATTTTTTGGGTTGAAAAGAATTGATTAGTTAGAGTAGTCCTGAGTTCTCATACATGAAATGACCCCATATATATATATATATATATATATATATATATATATCCTTTACATGGTATTTTCATATCAGTTCGATTTTGTTATTTTACAAAATTTAAGGTAAAATACAAATGCCACTTTTGGTTTGGGTTAATTCCAGGTATTACTAAATTTTTTCAAAAATATCCATTTTACTGTCAACGCACAAACTTCACTTAACACCGTCTGAAAATTGCCCTGCTGCTTTTGCTTCATTCTTCATATCTTTATGTTATTTATCTACCGTTGACACATAGTTGGTTGTGAATAGTAATGATCCCAACAAGTTTCCAATTTTCCATACTTTCGTTAAAGCAAGAGCATATGGAAATTTTGTGCTTCATCGGCATATGTATACAAACGTTATTTCATCAACAAAGAGTCGCTGCTTATCTATTAATTAGAGTAATGAGTTCATTTACATACTTTTGTCACAATGATAATTAATAACTCGCACAATTGTGAATGGTGGAGAAAAAATTTGGTTGATCAATGCGAATGTGAGGGTTTACCAATTACCATCGCTTAGGTCATTAAGTTGTACGTAGTAAAGTGTGTGATCATAGAAGAATTGTTTTTCACACATGTGAGCTGGACTTTAAAAGATGTCATGCACCTTAACAAAACTGAATGTAATTTTTTCTGATACTAAGCTAAAGGATGATTAGGTGTGTGGAACCATATATTATTTTATTGTCGTAGAACTTTTGTAACTGGATACCACGTTTCAGCAAAGGAAAAGAAGAGAAAGTGGATATTAGGGGTGTGCTTCATATAATTTTCATATTAATACCATTGTGATGATAGAAAAATTAGTTGAGAGCACAGCCAAGCCCACTCTTAATCAAGCACATCATGGAACCATATGGTGATTTGGAAAGGATTACGAAGATAATAGGTTTTAAACTTACTATATATGGTCTAGCCAAAGTCAATTGAATATCAAATAAAGATAGTTTTCATGTGTCGTCAAGTAAGTCAATAGTCTATTGTAATTAGGGTTGCAAATGAGCAGTGTTATAATTTAAAATTTTAGGTATGCTCGTTTAGTTTTATTTCAAATAAGAGTCAAGTTTGAGTTTATCAAGAAACTAGATTACATATTCATGTTTGGTTCATTTTATCATCGAATAAGCTCCAACTTGTTTACAAGCTACTTGACTTTTTTTTTTTCTCATATATAATAATCAATCATTACAAAACTTTTTCTCCTTTCACAAATTAACTATACTAAAAAATTAATAAATAAATTATTATTGAAACTATATTATTTAATTTACTTAATTAGATAAAATGATTTTTGTTTTTGAACTTATTAAAATTAGATTTATTAGCTTTGCATTGTTAAAAATGACTATTTATATTATCAATGAACTAATGTTTAACCCCGTACATATGCACGGGTAAATTTAAAAACAATCACAATTACATGTAATATATATGTATATATATATATATATATATATGATTTGAAATCTAATTAGATCTAGACTCTTCAGTTTTTGCCCCCAATAATTCACTTGCCACAAAAATTAACAAATTGGATGGGACACATGACGCAAAATTGAACTCTAATTAAAATTTAATCTAAAATCTAATCGAATTTAGACCTTTCGATTTTTGCACCTCATAATTCACTTGACACAAAAATTTAAAAATTAAATGACACGTGACACAAAATTAGACTCCAATTTAGAATTTAATTAAATTTTCTCTCTGCTTTAGCTATTAATATATATATATATATATATGACTTATAAATTTGAATTTTTTTAGTTATATGATTTTGTTTTTTATGGTTTATTATATTGGACTTCTAGTTTTTTACATTAAATTAATTAATTAGGCACAAAAATTTAAAAATTTAAATTTGATGGAACACGTGGTGCAAAATTAAACTCTAATTAAAATTCAATTTTTACCTAAATTAACTTACTTGACACAAAATTCTAAAATTTAGATTAAATGAGACACGTGGCGTAAACTAGACACTAATTGAATTCCAATTTGAAATTTAATTGGATTTTCTCTCTACTTTACCTATTATTATATATATATATATATATATTATAAATACTTATTTGATATTATAAAAATTTATTTACAAACGTACGTAAATAAATATTTAATTTATATTAATATATATAATATTCTTTTACACATATATATAATTTAAATATCTATTTAAATCTTCCATATATAAACACATTTATAATAAATATCTATTAATAATTACTAAGGTCAAACTAACTCTTTTTTTCTTTTCCTATAATTTTTTTTATATAAATTATTAACTATTGTCCTAAAGGCATCTGTTAACATTTCCTTAATTACTATATTATCAAATTTCATATTATTAAACTTTTTTTTTTTTTAAGAAAAATGTTGTTAAACTATTTTGTGCATTTCATGGAGTTCCAACTATGAACTTGATTCATCTCACAGCTAGTTGAGGATATGTTTACGCATAAACATGTTTACCTCATAAATCACAGCCTGGCCTCAACTCCTAAGAAGTTGCCAAGAATTTCAGTGCACTAATCAACGAAACCGTTGTGAATGTGGTGGGTCATGTATATCTTTGGTTTTTACGTCAAAAGTCATATTATTACCTTTGATTTTTTGTCCTGTATTTTCAATTTTTCATTGTGGTGGGATACGTTTGGTCACATCATGAAAGCCATGGCAGCAGTCCTTCTAGCTCTGGAGGTCCAGAAGATTCAAGTCATAGAGAAGAAGAAGATGATAATTCTATCAAAACAATGTCGTGTATGAAGCTGGGAAAACATAAAGGAAAACTAAAACAAAACGTCATCGTTTCTCATTAAAGAAAACGTTGCCGTTTCTGTGATGTTATTTAAGATGTTAGTTTGTTATTTCCAGCAGTGCACGTGTGTGAATTTGTTAGAGCACGTGTGAGGCAGTTACCAATCTCCCTCGTGCTATCTCTCTCTCTCTCTTGCTCTGTATGTGTATATATATATTGTAGCTTCCATTGTAATCAGTGTGTAGAAAATTTTCAGTGAATAATATTTGAAGGATTGTTCCAATTTCTTCTTTCTCTTTGGTTTTCTTCTCAAGATTTCTGTTATAGAGTTTGTAAGATCTAAGAGAAGTTTTACACATCATTTCTCTTATTTATGTGCCTTTTTAATTTTTATCTTTGATTGGTTGCTTTTTCTTTTTTTCTTTTTTTCCGTTTGAGTAATTTACTGATGGGATATATGATGTATCTACCTTTTCCACCATGAATTTGCAGTGTTAACTTGTCTTTCATCTTCCTCTTCCTCTTCCATGATTCATTCTTCACGCTTTACATTCTGCCTACTTCCTTGCCCTTTACGTTTCATTACCAAACTTTGATCTGGCTCTTCGTATTCAAGTCTAGTGACTGTTTTTTAGCTTTGCCCTCTTAAATCAAAGCAGTAAAGAGAGGTACATGCTTTGCTTCTATTGTCCATCTTTGCTTTGCTTTACAAATTTATTATAGTGACTAGATTTACTAGTAAATTATCCAAATTCCTTAATTCCCATGCTTTTCCCTGTGATTTTAATTTTATTCCTGCTGCATATTTGTTATCGTGTTAATTTTCTTCTTGGTTTTTAACTATGTGCCTATTTTAAAAAAAAAAAATCTGTGCCTATTTTTTTTTGACTGCATATTTGATGTTCTTTTAACTCAATACTCAATTTTTGAAAAACACTTAAGGGCTTGTTTTGAAAAAATAATATTATTTAATTATTAATTATTAAAAATAGTGTTGCAGCGAAATTATTTGGGAGAAGAGCCTCTCTTTGAAAATCATGTTTTTAAAACATGATTTGAAATTTCAAATATTGTACTAAAACTATGTTTTCAAAACAAGATTAACAAAATTATTTTTTGAAAGCACGATTTCATTATAAAATATGATTTCAGTGTAAAATTTGAAATTTCCATGCTTCAAAGTGGCTATTCTTTTTTCTTTTTGATACCATGAAACCACCCGGTGATGTGGAAAGGATTGGGAAGATAAATACTTAGTTTTTAAACCTACCAAAGTCTAGGTAAAGTTGCTTGAATATCAAATAAGGAAGGCTTTATATGTCGTCAAATAAGTAAAAAATCTACTGTAATTAGGGTTGTAAATGATATATTCAAATCTTCTATCCCACTTTTCCTGCTCAACTTTATACTCCACCAATAAAAATTTGCTACGTGTTCACCTAATTAATTAAATACTATAATTATTGACTTATAATAACTACCATTATTAATTAATGGTGGTATTTAATTAATTAGATGAACACGTGAAAAGTTTTTATTGGAGTATAGAGTAGAACAGAAAAAATGGGACAAAAGATTTGGACTCGTAAATTATCTGAGTATTAAAAATTTAGGATTGTCCTTCTAGTTTTAATTCAAATAAGAGTTAAGTTCAAATTCATCAATAAACTAAATTATATATTTAATTTTGGTTTATTTTATTGTCAAATAAGCTCCGACTTGTTCACAAGCTATTTGACTTATATGCTTCTCTCGTATATAGTAATCCTTATGGCTAAAATTGTTCCTGTCACAAATCTATACTACCAATTACTAAATAAATTATTATTGGAATTATGTTATTTGAATTACTTAGATAAAATGATTTTCATTTCTAAACTTTTTAAAACTAGATTTATTAGCATTGTATCATTAAAAATGACTATTTATATTATCAATAAATTATAAATACTACTTTGATATCTTAGGAATTTATTTACACAAATATATATTAAATTTATACTAATATATTTTTATATATGTATATATAAAAATAATATTATATATATTAAATTTAAATCTATGTTTTGTTTACAAATCTATAATCTATATAAAATTGAAGATGTTATGCAACATAAGCTTTTGAATTCTCACAATTTTACACTTGATATATATATTCAATTTAAATTTTATTTTATATTTAAACATTTCATTATAATTTTGGTATATTATATTTTCTTTAAATAGTGAAATATATAATTTCATATATATATATATATATATATATATACACACACGCAATTATTATAAGATATTAAATTCTATAAGGATCTGGTGTAAAACCTAAGTTTTACCTATACAATCCCAACATGTTGTATCATCATATTACATATTATAGAATAGGCACTACCACACCCAATCAATTTTAATACCTATTTAAAAATTTAACTTAATTGTGAGTTTATTGAAATGTTATTATGTATGATAGGATGTACTGAGTTTTAAATAAAAATTGATATGACAATTTCTTATTGAATGGTATAAAATATTAATTTTATACCTCATCTTTACCAAATTCAGACTCACTTTATTTTGCAATGCACAAAGTACCAACTATGAACCTGCTCATTTCACATTAAATTTACGCGTAAACATGTTTACCACATAAATTACAGCCTAACATCAACTTAGAAGAAGTTTCCAAGAGTTTTGTTTTCATTGATCAACGAAACCGGTATGAATGTGATGGCTCATATTTTCTTCAGTAGGGGGGGGTCATATCTTTAGTTTTTAGGTCAAAAGTCATATCACCTTTGCCTTTTTTCTGGATTTTCACTGGGGTGAGATCCGGTTGGTCACATCATTTTTCTTTTGTCCGTGCTTCTATGAACAAAGTTTCTCTTTAAACTAATTTGGAGAGAGACTTTTCAAACTTTTCATATATTTTTTTTTTGTAAATTTTGAAAATTTAACTGTTGAATTTCATGTTTCTTATGTTCTTAACATGCATATCAAATTTCATTCAAATTAGATATTATTTACTATTTGATTAATAAACTTATTTTTTATATACAATTTTAGATTATAAAAATTTGAAATTTTAATATTTGTTTGATGAAATAACAATTGATCTTTAATTTTCTTGAAATTTTATATGCATGAAAAATATAATAACAACATGCAATCTAACGATTAGATTTTCAAAATTCACACTCAATATAGAGATATATGAGGAGTTTGTAGAGTTTCTCTCTAAACTAATTTGGAGAAAAACCTTCTTTTTTTTTTTTTTTTTTTTTTTTTTGCTAGATTGATTGCTTGGGTAATTTACTGATGGGTTGTTTTCACTTTCCACCTTCTCCACCATGAATTTTCAGTGTTGACCTGTCTTTCATCTTCCTCTTCCGAGATTCATTCTTCACGCTCCACGTTTCCTTGCCCAACTCTGATCTGGCTCTTTGTATTCAAGTCTAGTAACTGTTCATTCGCTTTGCACTCTTAAATCAGAGAAGTAAAGAGAGGTACCTGCTTCTACTGTCCATCATTGCTTTGCTTTACAAATTTATTGTTGTGACCGGATCATCTGCTTGTTCATTATTATAATGAAGTTGAATTTAACTTGGTACGATATATGATATTATAAAACTTTATACTTCATCTTTTGTGATGCTCTTATTGGAAAGAGTTAATTGGTTGCAGAAACAACAAAAGGAACTTAAGACCTTTTATGATATCGCACAAGTTCCAATGATAAAACAAATTTATCTGGATTTTCTGATTTTAAATATAAAATTTTAATGTTGCCTTAACAGATTTTTTTTCTATTACTTTGTGTTTTGATGATTTCGTTGAAGTTGTTTTTATTGTTGTGCATACATGAATGGAGAGGCAGTTGAAAAGGCAGGTCGACAGTTATACTTTTACTAATATACAAAAACAAAGTTTTGGCCCTTTTGGGCTTTAGCTTATTTTTAGGATGCACAAGTTCCGCTAAAAAGTCCCAATTGATTTTTTTTTTAATTTTCTCCAATTTTGTTTAGATATAAGATATGTGTATTTTTAAAATCAAATAAATGACGACACATGTTGTATATCATACTAAAAATAGCAGAGAATTAAATGATTCAGACTCCTTTTTGGTTAAAATATAAAATTAATTGAGTAGTTTGAAAATATGAGAGAGAATTACAGAGTTTGGGCTCCATTCCCGCTAAAATATAAAATTAATTAAATAGTTTGACTGCATATTTTTTTTTCATAATGTAAGGATGAACTCAAAATATAGGTTCAATCGGTGAGCTATTACGCATATAATTATAAATATTTATTATGTAAACAAAAAGTAAATATAATATAAACTGCATTGATATGTGAATAAATAAAATCAAGATACAGAAATTATAGATTGTAGAAAATAGAATGGAAAAACTCGTTTGTGATCAAGGGCGGTGTTTAATTTTAATTTCAACTGTACATGCTTAAAGATAAAAGGCGGTGTTTAATTTTTGAGTAAACGACATATTTAGTCTCTATCTTTTTACAGTATATTTTAATTTGGTTTCTAACCTTTCAATTGTGTCACTTTGATCTCTAACCTTTTAAGGTTGTGTCAATTTAGTCATTATTGTTATATTTTGGATGAAAATTAATGATGTGTCAAACAACCAAAATAAAATTTTAGCATATTATCACATGAACGAAAACTAATTTTTTATTTTGGCCATAAGACGTGTCATTAATTTTCATCCAAAAAATAATGGTAAGGACTAAATTGACACGATACTAAACTAAATTAGCACAATTAAAAGGTTAAGAACTAAGTTGAAATATGATATATAGTATAAGGACCAAATACATAATTTACCCTTAATTTTAACTTTATCAATAGATGCTTAGAGATAAATTTTGTTCCATAGGGCATTAACATCTGATGATGTAAAATAGTGTCTATTTTACACCCTCAAACACTATTTTATTTATTTTATCAACTCCTTTCGCAACTCACCCAACCATCAAATAATAATAATATAGTTCTAGCCTCTGAGCACGCGCTCGTGCTCAGATGCTTTTTTATTTTTTGCGTAAAAATTAATAATTTGCATTTATTATAATATAAGATTTCTATTTTTTTCAATCACAAAAAAAAAAAAAAGAATACGTGGGTGAGTTTTGTAAATTGTAGGAATTTTAAAACTAACAAAAGCGTGATCCTATTTTGTAGGGAGTTAGTGAGTAGAAGTAGGAATTTAAATCAACAAAAAAAGCAGGAGTTTATTGAAGTATAAAGGCATTTCAACGTAAAAGTAGGAATTTATTATTTTTGTCAATTTACTATTTTAACCCTATTTTTAAGTTTTAGGTAGGGGCATTTTTGACAGTAAAAAAAATAATAACTAACTTTCTTTTGCCAATTTACTATTTTAACTCTATTTTAAAGTTATTGATTAATTAATTTAGAGGTATTTTTTACAGAAAAAAAAGCAACAACTAACTTTCTGAATCCTCTTAATATATACTGATCCACTTCACACTTCTCTCTTCTTCTCTCTCCATCAAAACCATGGCCAGCAATCACCACCGTCGCCAGCAACCCATCACCACCAGTAACCCATCAATGCCATCACCACCACTACCACTGAAAACCACATAATCAAAAAAAAAAAAAACCACGACACCCGACACCACCACCGAACCACTACAACCCACAAATCAGCAGCCACCACTACTACAACATTGACACATCACAAACCCAAAAAATTTAAACAAAATTTCCATACCCATAGAACCACAAACAACCACCGAGATCCACGCCCATTGCCACTGCCAAACCCACCACCAAATCACCAGCCACCACCGCCGATCAAACACCACGACCTAAGACCGATCTTCAAAACCCAAAATGACCAAGAAACTACGACCCAAGACCGATCTTCAAAACCCAGAAACATCGATCAAACCTGACCCATGCGAGCCACGACCCACGCAAGCCACGCCGATTTGCAACCACCAAACCCAACCACCGATTCAACTCCACCACCGAAATGCCACCACTAAACCAGCAATCACCGATTCGGAGAGAGGGAGACCGAGAATGGGAAAAAAAGAAGAGAGCAATATAGAGAGAAAGATAGAGATGGAGAAGTGAGACGGACAGAGAGGAGTGAGAGAGAGCAAGAAAGGGAAAAAAGAATAATGAGATGAGGGAGAGTCAGAAGAGAGAGAAAAAAGGGGTTAATAAAATAATAATATTTTTTTATACAACATGTGAACAATAAGGTTGCATATGCAACCTCAACGCATATACACAACCCGTGAACAACAAGGTTGCGTATAAGTATGAGTTCAAATCTTCTGTTTTATCGATTGTACTCTACTTCATGCTTCACTAATAAAACTTAGACAGTTGGCTTCTCACATTAAATGAGATAACTCTGACTTTTATGTATTGTTCAAGGCTTTTAAAGTCAGAGTTATCTCATTTAATGTGAGAGGTTAGTTGTCCAAGTTTTATTGATGGAGTATAAAGTAGAGCACAATTGATGAGATAGAAGATTTGGACTCTACCATAGCGGGGTGAGAAAAAAATTTGGGTTTAGCAATTGGGCTGTAGCTTGTTTTTAAGGAATTAGGATGTAAAATAGCAATTGGGGGGTGTTTACACCCCCTAATGCTAGTGCTCTTACTGTGGGGTTTTGAATCTCTTGGACACGCATCCAAATCCAGCTCAACTAGCTTGCGCGCGTGTGTGAGTGAGCCCCACTTAAGTCGGTCCTCCCTTCCACAAAAGTAGGGTGCCCCATGTCCAACATCAGGTATACAAACCCATAAAATTTTTACAATCTTTCCAACGCCGGACTGTACATTTTTACTGTATTTAGTATGCGTTTGAATACCGCTTATTTTGCTGAAAACTGAAAATTGAAAAAAAAAATATTTTTTTTACTGTTTGCTATAATGTTTGTCACTGTTCATTGGCTTAAAATAACTGTTTATGGCCAATGAACAGTGACAAACATGCTAACTTAAAAAAAAAAAAAAAAAAAAAAAAACCAAAATGTTGGAAATGCACTACGCAAAACACGGAATGCAAACAGAGCTTAGAATCCGTTGGGAGGTAGCTTATTTAATTGAAATTAAAATTTTTTTATTGAAAGTACTGTAGATGAAACTAAAAAGTAGCTGAAAAAGTACAGTGAAACCCATAAATAATACCTAAAAGTGTAATGGGATCTATAAATAATAGTAAAAATAAACTAAATAGTAAAAAGAAGCTACTTTTTTAAACAAATGGAAACTTTTTTTTTCTCAAAAAAGAAAAAGTAGGCACTTTTAGATTCTAAATTAAAAAGTGGGTACTTTTGGATCAATTTTTTATTCATTTCTTGACAATTTTGAGCAAGTGACCATATGATGTTATTCTCTTCAAAGAGGAGAACACCACTTGATTCTGATCCACCTCAAAGGACACACTGATCTCACCTTTATTTTGGCTCAAAGATAGCCAACATCCAATTCTTGAACCATATTATCTTGAAATTGACTATTTTATTAATCATGTTAAAATCAAGTTTACTCATTTGACACAAACTTGTAAAAATAGTAACGAATTTACAGGTCATGTCTGATATTGCCACCTAACTTTAACTTGACAAACTTTGACATATCTTATCGATACTATAACTATGTACTGTGTTAGATTTATTTTTATTTACGATAATAAAATTATCAAAATCAATATATGTTAGTTTCTGTGAGGCCACAGATTTGGTTCCCAAGCCTAAATGATGGATGGACTAGCCCAAAAGGCCCACAACAATAAATTTGTAGAGAGTAGATTGAGAAAACTGGACTAGGATAAGTTCAACAATAGAACAGTAGATAGGATAGATTTATATGACAATTAAAAATAACAAAGGCAAGTACAATTTCAGAGAATAGTTCTCGGCAATGGTCCGAGGAGATTGATTCTTATATATGGTTCTTGCTTTTACTACAAATCTGGTTTTTGATAACTACGGTGTTTTTTCTCTTCCTCTTCCGATCTCCCTTTGTGGAGAATTTCTTTACATTATATAGTTCTTTTTGGACCATCTTGATCATACACTTGTCGATTATCTGAGTTCTCACTTGAGTGCCCGTCCCATAGACTCCTTTTTTAGTTTTCTCTGAGTTGCGATAGCCAAAACAACACTATTCAGGGGTCTTCTCCACATAAATGTGGCCAGAAGAGTAGCTGTAGTGCATTTAATGCGGTGGTAGCAGCTTTTCTTTAGATATTTATTGGTTTTTCTCCCTCTAGTATACTCATGAGATATGTTCTTATAGTCGGGGCTTACACAAAGATCATTCTCAACATGGGAACACACCCTTGGACTGTACTTATCATATCCGAGGAGGAGTACCTCCTCGGATCACCTATCACTTATTCTAAATCTATCACCCTTCAGACTGCAACCTTCTCCAACTATTTATCTCTCCTCGGACTTTTCTTCGTTCTCGAATGAGGCCAAGGCCCAATATATGATTTTGGGCCCCGGTTCCTACAGTTTCATATTCTACTTTTTATATCAAACATCAATAATAAATTCATATTATTATAATATTAAAGTTTTTCTTAATTTTATTAAGATTTTTCTATAATTTGGATGATCATCTTAATTTCATATATAGTATGTATGTATTAATTATATATGTTAGATTTTACATAAGAGAAAAATTAACTTATTTAAATTATAATAATTGGACACAATAAATAATTTTTTGTTTGTTATTTTTCTTGAAAATGATCAAATTATACATGTTTCCTTAAGTAAAATAACTCACTAACCCACGTGATATTGAACTTATGACTTGATGCCACCACTAGAGATGAAATGCCATTGGTGTTACAACCCATTAGCACTAATTATATATATATATATATATATATTTTTTTTTTTAAATTATGAATAACATAAATATGTTACTAAATAAGGATATAATAAATGAAATAGTTGCGAGGTTGAACTGGTAAGGTCTCTTGTCATCTAATAAAAATTTTGGGGTTCAAATTCTACTTACACAAAATCCAATTTGTGTTTAGTTTGATGATAAAGAGTAATTATTAGTTTGTAAGTTTCTCATAGTAAAACCAGTAGTACTTTTAACATTTTTCATATTGGATCTATAAAAAATAATAATAATAAAGGGTAAATTACAAAGTACACCTGTAAAGTTCGAAGTTGTTTGGATTTTACACCCTGAACTTTGGAAAATTAGATTTTGTACCTTGAATTTTACCTCCGTCAGCAAAAGTAGTCCCTCCATTAGTAGACTCTCCTGTGAAGCTATCAAGTGACACACTAGTGTTTGATTTGTAATATTTTTTGCTATGGAAGTAGGTCTGCTTTTGCTAACAGAGCTAAACTTCTAAGTATAAAATCCAAAATTTCAAACTTTAGGGTGTAACATTTGAGCAATCCCAAATGTTAGAAGTTTACTTTGCAATTTACCTCTTAAAATATGAAAAAGTTAAATTTTGCTTGAATGAATGTTATAAAGAGGTAAAGTAATTCTATGGTAGATTTGTTAAAATAAAAAATTATTAAGTTGTGTAATGTTGCAAAAAAATCACCCAAATGCAACTTAAATCTCACCTCATAAATTGGATGTTAATTAGATATCATTTATTATCTAATCCATAAACTCGTGTTTTGCGTATTTTATAAATATTTGAAATTTAAAAATCTTTATGATGAAATAGTTATAATTTATGATAATCCTGATGTTTGTACGCACGAAGAATATAACAAAACAATGTAATTCAAAGGTTGATTTTTTGAAATATTACTTAAAAAAAGAAAAAGAAAAAAAAAAGGAATGATGCAACATCATTAAAAATTAGACCAAATGTAACTTGTACTTATTATCTTTGTTACGTGTAAGACATGTCCGTAAATTAGAGTCTACACGCACATCAGTGGGTGTAAAATTGTTCATAAATGCACAAGTGCTACAATAACCGTGCATATACGCACGACTATTGTAACTCTTCTATACATTATTTTAGTATTATTTCTCTCCCCTCACATTCTCTCTTCCCCTGATTCTCTCTCTCTTCAACTCATAATCTCAGCACCACCACAACACAGACCCGGCACAACACTGACCCAATACCATCACCTACATCACCGCAACTCAACACTGCCAAACACCACCACTGCAACCCAGCACCGCCAACCACCACCACCACAACTCGGACACACCACAGAATCAACCAAAAATTAAACAAACCCACACACGGTCACACCACAAAATCAATCAAAAATCAAACACACCTACACCCACACATGGACACACCAACAGAGACAGAGATAGAGAGAGCATTTTTGTGAACTTGTGGCTATGGGTCAACTAGAACAATGCTTGTGGTGCTTTGATTGTGGATCATTGCTTGTGGATCATTGATCGGTGATCGTGGATCGTGGATTGGAGAGGCGATTTCATCACCGTCTCCATCTCCGCCATTGCATGTGGATCGGTGATGTGGATCGGTGCTTATGGGTTTTGATGGTTGTGGTGCTTGTGATGGAGTGTTGACAGAGATTAGTGGTGCTTGTGGGTTTTGATGGTTGTGGTGCTTGTGATGGAGTGTTGATCTAACCGTGAGAGAAAGAAGAAAGAAGAGGAATAAAAAGAAAGAGGAAATGGCAAAGAGATAAGGAAAAAGAAAGAAGAAGAAAGTAGAGGAAAGAAGAGGAAGAATAGGAAAAAGAAACAGCAGAGATAAAATAATATTAAAAAAAGAATATAAAAATATTATTTATATAAAATATAGTGTATAATAGATGGACTGATGTGAGTGTTTTATAAAAGTAATGGTATAAAAAAAAAAGTAAATTTTTTTGTGTAAAATAGATGAATCTTTTAGAAGAGCAGATGCAATTGCTCTTAAATTACATTTATGCATTTAGTTCAAGACCACCATATTTAATCATAACATAAATTGAACAATATTTATTTTTGAGAATCAAATTGAACAATATTATCATTTCAAAAAAAATTGAATAATATTAATAATTCAATTCACGAAATTTTGTTGAAAATTATGTCTATTAACAATTAAGTCCATCAAAAACTACAAATATATTTAACACACAAATAACATTCAGATTATTTTGTTTTTCACATAACTTTTTATAATGCTAAATTTTTATATTTTCTTTTTTTGGTTTAAAAAAGTATTTGCATTATTAAATACAAATAAGTCTGTGTTCGGGGGCATTTTTCGGTTGCCCAGCCACGTGTGGTCCTTTAGAGGGGTGACCTTATTAAGCCCGGGTTCTTTTTGGGGAGTTGCATTCGGAACTCAACATTGGGCCACGTGGTCCAACGGCTACCAGCATATTTTTAAGCCTACAAAGCCATTAAAACCAAAGTCTAAAAATCACGATAATGGTCGAATAAATATGTAATACGTGTTTGATATGATAGCTTTGATTAGTAGTTGTGATGACAGTTGAAATAAAATAGTATTTATTTAGAGGTAAAGTAATCATGTACTTAATGACGTAAACTTAAGGATATGAAAGCAAAGTCACTTATCATTGTATGATTTATAGCCCAGCTGTGTAGCATCAGTGAGCTGATGGGATCTCAGTAGAATGCCAGCGGTAGAGGCTGGTTAAGTTTGCTCCTCTTATCATGCATTTAAAAGAGTTTAAGTTTTGGTTAATAGTTGTAATAGTAGTTGGAATGAAGTAATATGTATTTAAATGTGAAATAATCATGTATTCGATGAAGTAAATTTAAAGATATAGAATCGAAGTCACTTATCTCTGATGGTTTGCAGTCCCAGCGGTATAGCTTTTGTGAGTTGATAATATCCTAGCAGAGTGACCCCAGCGGTAGAGGGGCAATTTTCCATGATAACTTCAAGATTAAGGAGGAAAAATGGGTGCAACTGGAGGGAGAGAGAGTATGCCCAGTTGTGTGTAGGGGTTGGTTAAGCTTGCCCCTCTTATCATGCACTTAAATGACTTTTCCCCTTGACAGTGCTCTTTTAGTTGTTGTAAAGTTATGAATAGTGTTGCCTTCCATGAGAAGGGATTTTGTATGGAGTATTTATGCCTTCTAAGAGAAGGGCTTTATGCAAGAAGTAATTATGCCTTCTAAGTGAAGGGCTTTTGTAAGAACTAGTTATGTCTTCTAAGAGAAGGACTTTGATATGAGATCTTGGTGCCTTCTAGGAGAAGGGCTTTAGTAATAGAAGTTCATGCCTTCTATGAGGAGGACGTCTAATATGAGTGTTTGACATCTCTTGAGAAGTGTAGAGATGGTAAAAGATATAGATGTTTTGTAAGACGTAGTGCTTGTAGTATGTATGATGTATGAAAGTATGAGAGATATGGAGGTTAAAGATAGGAAATATGTGAGATTATAACTGCTGGAGAAGTTGTAGAGGTTGCTTTCCAAGAGGAAAGATTTTGTAAGATGAGAGCATGGAGATGTATTTTGGTATTTGGAGATAGGAGCAGTAAGATAGGTATATTTTCTGAATATGGAGAGTGAGAGAGACAGTATGAGAAAGGTAATAGTGCTGTAGTGTGTTTAGCAAAGCTGCTGGGATTTTCTGCTGGAGGAGTAGTAGAGACTACTTTCCAAGAGGAAATATTTTGTAAGAAAAGAGTATAGAGATGTGTTTATGAGCAGCAAAACAGTAGAATTTTAGAGTGAGAAGGTATGAGAGTGGAGCTTAGAAGAGTTGTGGTGTGTTTAGCAAAGCTGTTGGGATTTTCTGTTAGAGGATGTATGAAGTCTTATGAAAAGTGTTTGTGAGCTAAGGGCTGGAGAACTTTGTTCCTCATTTTGAAACTAAAAACTCAGGAGTTTTGAACTCCATTTAGAGCTTAGAGAGAATAGATAAGGTGATAAGAGAGCTGTTCCTCCATTGGTTCCCCCCTTGAGGTGTTGATGAAGGGTCCCTTTTAGAGCTGAGTTTAAGGGGGTATTTTAGCAAAGAATCTCAGCCAAAATCTGTCCCAAATAGCAATAAATCTTCAGAGAATCAATCTTAAGATTTGGCTCAAAAATGGTATGTTTAGCTTTAAGGTATTCTTGCTATTTCAGGTAAGAGCTGCTGGGGAAAGAGTAGCTGAAAAGGAAAATATTTTAGCAAGAGAAATGTAGTTTCTCTAGTTGGTTTTAGTTTTAGCCAAATGAAGAAAAAAAGGGAATGCTTAAGCTGCTGGATAAGCTGTCACAGCTGTGACAGAAAGCTATCCCAACTGTCAGGAAAAGCTGTGACAGAAAGCTGTGACAGAAAGCTGTCCCAGCTGTCAGGAAAAGCTGTGACAGCTATCATGAGTGATTTCTAATGGGTGATTTCTGACTGCTGAAGAGGTCATTCAGCATTTATTTCTTGGATTTGGCTAAAAAATGGTAAGATCTCTTTAAAGGGTATCTTGCTATTTTTGGTGTAACAGCTGGCTGCTGAGATTTTAGGATTAGGTGGCTGATGATATCACTTCCAGCCAGGTGTCAAGTGCTGAATACACTGCTGGGGATCAGCTGGAAATGTTTCCTTTTTTGGGTGTTTGTGTTTTTGGTGCAGGGTTCCATTACAACACATTTCTAGCAAGTAATAGAAAGGTTGGTTGAAGGTTGATGAAGCTTTAGAGATTTTGTCAAGGTCTCATTGTGTTATGACATAATCTTGGTGAGCAAGAAGAGTATTTAAAGCTTTACTCTGGCAGCTGGCAGAAAAATACATGGTCAGATTGTGGCAGACAACAGCTGGGTTTCAAAGATATCATGAATATTTTGTATATAGAGAGAGATAAAAGATAGCCAATCAGATTATGCCATGTGTTTGAGTTGGATTTTAGCTGAAAGTAGTAGTGAGACTTATATAATGAAGTTTCTAAATTTGTATAGTAATAGCTGGGGATTGAATGAACAGTAATTTTTTCAGCAGTTAGATGGCTGGGGATATTGAGCATTTATCATATGATGAATATTAAGTTTTAGGAAAAGGACAATAGGGAATTATATCATTTTAAGTGCTATGTGATAGGAGATGCTTACCATATGTTACCCGCTACACACGGACTCGTCAGAGTTCAAGGAGTTGAAGAAGACACGCCAAGCAACATGTTTTCTTTATCAACTTTAAACCGCTGGAGCTTTACTGAACATACCTCTTGGCCCTCCAAACCACGACTCCCAAAGTTTCCCCAAAGAGGCTTATGAGCTTGGATCATAAGCCGAAGATGAGATGACGTACCTCAGGTTTTGTTGTCATTTTGTGTAAATATGAGCTCTTGTTGAAGAAGCTACTTGCCATGAGTGTAAGAGAGGTAATATGGGCCATGCATCCACCTCTTGAAGTAAGGATCTTGCGGGCCATGCGGGCCCAATCCATGTAGTTGAATGAGATATGAGCTTATTTTGGACTTTAAATAGATTTTCCCAAAAATCAATAATATGTTGATATGGCATTGGTTGCTAATAAAGTAGTGCCACGTGGGCCGAAAAAAGAGTCCTCAACAGTCTATTAAAAGCATTAAACTCTGCATCCAAAGGTAATAGAGTCTCCACCCTAAGTGGTGGATTATAAAACATCTATCCTTCCCAAAAGCATCAGAACATCTATTGGCTTCCCAATAGGTGTGCACAATCCTACAATTAGAAAACAAAGGCTCCAAAGCTTTATTTTCGGCAGAGTTATGAAAAAAGTGAACTAAGGATATATCATCCAATTCCACAATTAGATTAGAGATATTAAGATCTTTGGCTAGATCAAGGCTGTCTCTAAGAGCCCACAACTCCGCTATTTCGCTCAACTGAGTATCGGTTGAGATCATAGGTTAACTAATTTTTTTAAAAAATCTTTGATAATGGAGTTTTACTTAAAAGTAAATAATGTTCTTCTCAAAAAAAAAAAAAAAAAAAGGTAAATAATGTTAATATATAATTTTAATACAGTTGTAATAAGTTACATGAAGAAATGATGTCTTACAACTATAATACTTACATTGAGTCACATGATGGAAATATAATCTGTACGATTCAACATTAATTTATAAAAAGTATGGTTGACTGTAATATAGAATAAATAATAAAATTTCTTTTAAATCATGGGCAGTAGACTTTTATTGGAATAGTAATTATAAACATTTTGAAATATTGGCAGTATAGTTTTACTTTGAGCAACTAAGTTAATTAATTATTGCAATGTACTTGTTCACCATATGACAAAAAAGAGAATAATTAAATAACGGATTTCTATATAATTTCACAGTTCTCGGTTAATATCCTAGATGTCTTATAATTTCAGATGCTTTTTGTTGTATTCTTCTTCTTCTTCTTCTTCTTCTATTTTTTTTTTTTTGGCTGGGTAAATGCAGAAGCTCGAACCCTCGAGCTCAAGGTATACAATGACATTGGGTGCCACTTGGCTACAAGGCCCAGTAGCTTCTTCTAATAATTGATTTGGTTTGATGTATTCCTTTCTTTTCTTTTCAAGAACTCAGTTTATACACATTTACCATTTGAGTGGAACTGTTAAAGAGTGTTATTTTTTACAATCAATGGTTAATGTAGATTTTGTGTTGATTTAAAAGAAATAAATTAATAGAAAATCCAAAAAATTAAAAAAAAAAAAGTCTAAGAATTAAGAAATCCATTAAACAAGTCCAACGTGTCATCTTCAGGGGGAGAAGGAATTATGCTAGGAACACAATTTTTGGCGTAACTTTGTGCTACAGCTCATCACATGGCGAGTTGTGATTGGTAAGGTTATGTCAGTGAGCCATGTGGGGACACATCCTTAATAATCACAACTCACCATGTGGGAAGTTGAGGCACAAAATTGTGCCAAAAGTTGTGTTCCTAACATAATAGAGAAGGCAATAATTTCCGTTAGTGGGTGTTGTCAATTTGTCATTTTGTTTAAGAAACAACAACCAAAATGAAAACAATGTCTTTTTTTTTTTTTTTTCTGAATTTTAATATTACCATTATCCACTCCAGTTTTCTCTTTTCTGTTCTATTTTTTTGAGATAAACGATGGAACACACCAGTTTTCTAACTTTGCACACTTTGAATATTCAGAACTAGGCCGGGTATGACTGGATGGGCTGGTGAAGCAATTAACTCTCAGGTGTGAAATTCAAGCTCTAAAGTTTGATTGGTGTGGTCCGTAGGTGCACATCCGATTCACTGTTCATACGCATGGCCGTTTTTTCATCAATAGAACTTACTCCAAACTCTGCCTAATCATAGTCAATTTTATAGAAAGAGAGATATGTGCTGCTGCTGGTCCCCATTTTCACTTTGCTTAAGTTGAATTCCTTTCCCAACTTCATTCTAGTGGGCCTCTTTACGATCCGGTCTTTCAATATCCTAAGGAGAGTGTATTCCTTGTTACTCCCCAATGGTTTATTCTCATTGCAGGGTCTAGTTTTCTTTTTCTTGGTTTTGAATTTGAGTTTGTCTACTTTCACACACACCGAAAAAGGAAAGGGAGAAAAAAACCAGAAGGAAAAGAGGACAAATATATTGAAATAAGAATGGACTTTGTTATTTCGATTGCAGCAGAGATAGCTAAGTGCTTAGTTGGACAGTGTCTAAGTCATTCGTTTCTCTACTGCAACGACATTCAAAATATGAAGAAAAAAGTAAAGATGTTGGATGCTGCTAGAGAAAAGGTGCAAAATTCCGTTGATGCTGCTATAAGAAGCGCTGAAGAAATTGAAATTGATGTTCGCAATTGGTTAGAAAAGGTTATGTGACTTTGAAAGAGGCCAAGGAAATTCTGGAAGATGAAGAAAAAGGAAATACGAGATCTTCCGGTGGGGCATGCCTGAACTTGAAGCAATGTCATCAACAAAGAAAGAAAGCAAAGCAAATAGTACAAGATATCGATGATGCCCTAAAAACCGGCAATTTTGACACAGTTTCCCACCGTCCTGCTTCACATGCTATTTACGTGACCTTTGAGTCAAGAATGTCAACTGTGAAGGGACTTATGGAGACACTACGAGATACTAACATCAACGTTATTGGGGTGTGGGGGATGCCTAGTGCAGGGAAGACTACAATTGTGAACGAAGTTGTTTGGCAAGCCAAGGAAGAAAAGTTATTTGATGAGGTCGCTAAATCTGAAGTTTGATGCGGAGTTTGTACCTGGAAGAGCAAATCAACTACGAGAGAGGCTAAAAAGAAACAAGAAAGTACCTGTTATCCTAGATGATATATGGAATATACTTGATTTGGAGGCGATAGGAATTCCTTGTAATGGATGTAAAATATTGTTGACATCCAGAGATAGAGATATATTATCTTGTGAGATGAACACGCAAAAAAATTTTGAGCTTGATATTTTATCACCAGATGAAGCATGGAGTTTATTTGAGAAGATGGCGGGTGATTCTCTCAGAGATACTAATTTGAGATCCATCGCAACGCAGGTGGCTGAAGTGTGTGCAGGTTTGCCTCTCGCACTTGTAACAGTTGCAACGGCATTAAAAAATAAGAGTTTGTTTGAATGCGAGAATGCTCTACAACAACTAAGGAGATCCTCCCCTGGAGACGTCACAGGAATGCAAGCAGATATATATTCAAAAATAGAGTTGAGTTACAGACATCTTGGAAGTCCAATGGTCAAGTCCTTCTTTTTGCTATGTGGTCAAATAGATTCTACCATTTACTACCGGGACTTGTTAAAATACTGTTTCGGACTGTGTTTATTTCCTAGCGTCTGTACATTGGAAGAAGCTAGAAATAAAGTATCTACTCTGGTTCGGAACCTCAAAGACTCTTGTTTGTTGCTAGAAGACCCTCATACGAGGGACTATGTCGGTATGCATGATCTTGTTCGTGATGTCGCCATACTAATTGCCAAGGCTGAACATATGTTCACGATGAGAAATGATGATACAGTAAAATGGCCAGATGAAGATGCATTAAAAATGTGCACATCATTCTTTGTATATGCTAGGGATATCCATGAACTTGACAGGTTGATATGTCCGAAGTTAAAATTATTGCATGTGGATGGCAAAGATCATTATTTTAAAATTCCAGACACTTTTTTTAAAGGAATGAGGAGGCTCGAAGTGTTAGATTTAACTGAAATGAGACTTTCATTACTTCCTTCCTCAATTAATCTCCTCACAAACCTGAAATTTCATTGTGTTTGGATAGCTGCGTTTTGGGAGACATAGTTGCGATTGGAGAGTTGAAAAATCTAGAAATTCTTAGCCTATTAATTCAGGCATGACATTGAGCAAAGAACTTAAGGAAGTGAATTCAGAGGAGATCTCTCATACTGCCATGCAACCTCTCTCCAATGAAAAGGTAATTCTATTTTTATTATCCCCTATTTTATTTCGTATATATCTTATTTTCTAATATGTGAGTTATTATGATTAGATATGCCAATAACATAGTATGGACTTTCAGGTTGCATTCCCTAGTTTGGAAACATTGAGAATCTTGCACTTGGAAAACTTGAAAATCATATGGCATGATCAATTAGCTGAAGATTCCTTTTTCAAGCTTCAATCTCTAGTTGTTCAATACTGTGAAAATCTTGTGAATATCTTTGAATCTAATATGCCGACAAGATTCCAAAGTCTAGAGAGACTTAAAGTAGCTTATTGTGGTTCACTACAAGAAGTGTTTGAACTTCAAAGGCACTATGTTAGAGAATCACATGTTGTGACAGCCATTCCGTTGAAAAGTTTGATATTGCGTCGTCTACCGAAAATGAAGCAGGTATGGAATATGGACCCCCAAGGAATTTTCAGCTTTCAAAATCTACAAGAAATAAGTGTTTGGGAATGTGGGAGTCTGCAAAGTTTGCTCCCAGCATTTGTGGCTAGATTTCTCATGCAATTGGAGGATCTTCGGATAGACGATTATGGAGTGGAGGAAATTGTTTCACGTGAAGAAATTGCAAAAGCAGCAGCAAGATTTGTTTTCCCTGAAGTAACTATCCTAGTACTTTGTAAATTGCCAAAGCTCAAGTGGTTTTGCCGAGGGTTGCATACTTCAGAATGGCCATTGTTGAAAAAATTGGAGGTGCGTGCATGTGATCAAATTGAGATATTTACTTCAAAAATTTTGAACTTTCAAGAATCAGTTGAACAAAGCCAACTAGAGACTTCCATTCAACAATCCCTTTTCTTGGTTGAAGAGGTAAGAGGCTAATTTAACTACTCTTTTATAATATTTAGGTTTACGAGAAATAATAACTTTGTTTGGAGTAGTACTCGTCTCTCATGCAAAAAACAAGTTTCAAACGCGAAGTTCTTAGTAAGGGTCATATATCTATATACTTTCTTTTTTAACGAAATTCTTCATCAATATTCTTGCATCAAAATGTAGGTACCTTTGGCATTTGATAGACTAGTACTGTTCGATAGTATTTACAAATTACAACATAGTTCTTATTATGTACTTTGTTTGTTTGTTTGTTTGTTTGTTTTTTTTTTTTTTAAGTTTCATCTAGATATAATAAGGTTGGACCATATTCTTACCATTGATTTTAGAGACTTCACGAATATAATCCATTTCATTTATAAATCTTTTTTCTTTTATTCAATGCTTTGATATTTTTTTTATAGGGTACATTATTCCCTAACTTGGAGGTTTTGACATTGAGTTGAGATTTGAAGATGAAGGAGATACAACGTGACCAGCTTTTGGAAGAGAGCTTTTACAAATTAAAAGACCTTTTCATAGCCAGCTATCTAGCTGTTTCTGATTGGATTAGTTTTCTAAAAAGCTTACACAGTTTGGAGAAACTTTTTGTGAGGCTTTCTTCTTGGGAAGAAATATTCCCATATGAACAACTTTTTGACCAGGAAAATAATGCTACAATACTCGCACAACTACGAGAACTTGAGCTATATGAACAACCAACATTAACACATTTGTGGAAAGAAGACACCCAACCAAGCCCAATTTTGTATAATCTGGAAAATCTAATAGTTTCATTTTGTGACAAATTGAAAATTTTAGTACCATCATCAATATCTTTTCAAAATTTGACAAATCTGGAAATACTAAAATGTCATGGATTGATTAACTTAGTTACATCATCAACAGCCAAAAGTTTGGTACAGCTCAAAAAAATGAGTGTAAGTGAATGTGAAAAGATAACAGAAGTTGTAGTAGGAGAGGGAGGTGAAGCAAGTGAGGTGATTACTTTCACCCAGTTGATATACTTAAAACTTGATTCCTTGCCAAACCTTGCAAAGCTTTTGTGCTGAAAGTTACTCTTTCAATTTCCTATCTTTGGAAGAAGTAATTGTGAGGCAGTGCCCTGAAATGAAGACTTTCTCTTATGGAGCTTTAGGGACACCAAAGCTAAAAAAAGTACAAGCAACACAAGAAGATGAATGGCATTGGAAGGTTGACCTGAATACTACCATACATTGGCTCACACAATAGTTCATTGATGAAAGGGTAAGTATATTATTCAAAAAATATCTTATTTTCCCACACCATGTAGTTTAATTTTTTATTGCATTGATGCATAAACACGAGCAACCTTTTCACTCTTCCACTAGATAATTATCATAATAGAATCCTTGTAAATTGCATCAAAATTTCTCCATTATACATATTATTGTGTCCCTTTGCACTTCGTAAGCATACACAAAATAATTTATTATATTTAAAAGGATATTATTTTTCCTTGATGAGTAATGTCAGCAGTTATAATGATTGATGTTTTTTCTTCAATATTTTGTTTTCTACAACGCAAAGTTCAAAATTCTAAAGATGGAGATCATCCAAAATATGCAGCAGCGAGACTGAGGCTTGAAATTGTAGTTTGTGGTACTTGGGATCATGTTTCTTTCTTCTAAAATCATATGCTCAGAGGGTCGTTATCCCCATGGTTATGGAAATCAATAGAGTTCATCCATTTGTTGTTTGTTCTGCTGCTGTTGTTTCTTTATTTTCTTGTTTTGTCATGTTAAAAAAAAAAAAAGAAAAAAAAAGAGAGTAGTAGTAGTAGTATTAGACTATTAGTAGCAGTACTACGACATCTTATTTGTGTGATACATTTCTCTTTGGAGTGCTATAAACTACCTCTTCTTGGTGCAAAAAGACCATATGGCTATTTGAATGAAGTTGTGCATACATGCTATTATTTTGATGAGTGTTATAAATTACATGCTATCATTGAGTGTCAAAATTTCTCACACATATTCATTTAGATTATGTAGAGTAAAATTCTATTTCAAAGTTGCTATCCTTTTAAATTCTCTAACTCAATTATCCATGTATGCTCACCCATGCCCATAATAGACCAACACTTTAAGACTATCATAGAAGCAGCTGTATAGATTAACGTAGCCAATTTGATCACCCTTGACTTTTACCTTCGTTGTTAGGGAAGATAAATGATAATGTATATGGTTGTGAAATTTTAGTTCAAGATGGTTAGGAAGAAAATTTTTATCTTGATGGCTTTAACTATGCATGAGTAAATTATCTTCTCTTCATAAACAATTGTATGTAATTGAAATACAAATTAGTATTTTACGGAGCAAGAAAAGAATAAATAGTAACATTGACCACCAAAACAGGAAGAATGCAGTTGTTTTTTTTTTTTTAAATAATTACAATAGTTAAAATAAAAAATAATAAAAACCCTGAAATAAGCTTAAATTTCATGAATCAAAGATCCACCATCTCTATCTAATGAAAGGGGTGTAAATTATATTAAAAGATGGTAATGAAAATCATATTTTTATTTTTCCTATTTACAATAAGTGGGGAGAGAGGGAATTCAAATTCAGGTTTGCCACACAACCCCCCCCCCCCCCCCCCCCCCCCCCAAAAAATAAAAAAAAAAGTTATTGCTAAGTACCAGTCACAACTTCCTATTCTTATTCGGGATTTTTGTATACTTTACATTCATGCTAATGCTCTTTTCCAATTTCTCAAAACTTCCAATAATTTGCAAACTTATAAAAACAAGGATTCCCTATTAAAATTACAATGAAAAAAAAAAAAAAAAACAAAGATTAACAGAAACTTCTACTCTTCCAAGTTTTGGCACTCAATGTCTCCTCTTTAATTTAAAGACTCGAATGATTTGAGTACCTTCTTTCACCTATGATTTCCTCTACAAATTCCACCATGACATTATAAAACTTTCAATATCTTCAATTTGGTCAATCTTATTTTGTGCAAAACACGTATAAATATTCAATGGTACTATTGGTTCTCAGAATGACAATGGTGGATAACATGGCCAATAGTAACAAAGCAATGTTTTTTTTTTTCTTGAACACAAATTGAAGTAACAATGACACTAGTTCATTGTAGATCTAAATAACTTCTTCACGTTGTGAGTTAAATTTTTTTTTTTTTTTTTTGGGGTGGGGGGGGGGGGGGGGGGGTGGTGGTAAAAGGTCATACGATAAAGCCTTTTCTGCCCATATATACAATTGGTTCTATAGAATAAGTAATTAAAAATTTAAGGAAACATTAAACTTTTTTTTTCTACAGGGAATAAGTAAATGTAGATTTATCATTCATGCCATAATTCAAAATAGCATGCTGAGTAAATAACCCATAGAATCTGTTGAAGGTCAGATGCTTTACAAACCTGGTGAACAAAAATTTGATTTCTTTGTTCATATTGGCATGTCCTTGTGTAGAGAGAATAATTACCAACAGGACATGCTATCACACTAACCAAGTGCACCCCAAAAAAAAAAAAAAAAAATTTAACACCTGCCATATAGCACATCAAACATGGTGCTAAAGCAGAATGTATCTCGAGAAACCAGCAGAGTAGCCAAGATCCAAGAGAAATTGCTACAGTCAGCATGTTTATAAGCCACCAAAAGGGCAAAAGTTAAGGTTTAAGATTTAAGATTACCAGAGCCAAACAACCAAGAAAAGTTACAGCTGAAAACAAATGCAGCATAATTGTAGAAATCTATTTATGCATCCAACAGTGACAACGAAAAATGTCATTGTTTGGAGAAAATTCTTTGTCCTTCTTGATTAAATATTGTTCATCAATTACCTTCTTCTTTTTTGAAAATTTTTTAAAAGGATACACGACCCCACCTGCCAGAATTTTGTATCAAGAAATCTAGGGAAACTCTCCTAATGGGGATGAGCCTAGTATGCCTGGATCTACAACTCATACCAAGCCTCCAACCACTAGGCTGTACCCTAACAGGTACTCATCAATCAATTTTACCCTCCTGAGATCCAATCTCGTGCAAGTAATGTTCGGCTTCCAAAGCTGCCCTGCAACCTGCATCATTAAAGAAACCAAGTCAACTAAATAGGGAAGACCTTAATACATATACTGTGAATAAACCATAACTTAAGTGGAACAGGTATTTTTATTTAAATTTAAAATGATAACATAAATTGTTCAACAAAACCCAAATATTGGTGACAGAAACAGGTTATCACAACAATGGTTGATGCCATGGCCAATGGTATAATCAAAACCACTGCTTACATGATTTCTAATTTTCTATATGACTGTTCTGAAAATTGAGAATGAAACAGAAACCTGCAGCAGCCTTTCTCCCCCCCCCCCCCCCCCCCCTCTTCCCCAAAATCTTGGGACCAAAATGAACATTTCAGAAAGACATGTATTCCCAATAGCAGAATCACTTAGATTGGAGTTAGTAAGCAACAACCTGCTGCTATTTACCTACTTATATATCACTGCCAATTATTTGTATTATCTCAATTCTTATAGTCAATTACAGAAACTGTCAAATCTTATGCATCCCAATGTAGCTAGATGATGAACACAAAACACTACCCCAAATCAATGTAGTTTTTTTTCTTTTTTTCTTTTTTCTTTTTTTTTTTTTTTTTTTTTTTTTTTTTTTTGTAAATCACATTTTAAAAGACAAACAATCCAAGGCTAGTCAAGTATCTTGCGATAAGTTCAGTTTGTGAGATTAAAGTTATGCACATGCTTAATTTACATTTGCGCAGAAATCATAAATACATGTCACTCAATCTCAGGTCACCAAGCAATAAAAAAAGCCAGAGAGCTCAACCTTGAAGTGACAAGTGACAATCCATTTGATCTTATTTTAAGGGGTCCAAAAATGGGTGGGATAAAATCAAGTTCCAAATATTCACATAACCGAATACTCCATGTTCTTAAAACCTGAGTTAGATCAGCTTGGGTTTGCTCAAAAATGGGCTCAGTGTCTCAAAAGAATGCGCTTAATTCAAGACTCAACAGTCATCCAATTGCATAGAGAGATGGTGATCAAGCCATGTCAAACAGATCATAAATAGATTAATTTCTTCAAAACCCTAGAGCACAAGTTTCATCATTTTGATAAAGAACAAAAAAATTACATGGTCACACAAGGTGAGACTAATTTTGTTTTTAAATCCACAAGCATAGAATGGACAAGAAAAAGAACTTTTTAGAACCTTCTTAACTATACAGCTATTAGGAGTGAGTTAAAAAATAAATATTAAAATTTTCTTTTGTTTATTATTAGTTTCATCGGTAAAGGGCAACTACATTCACTAATGTGTTGCACATAGAAAATACCATAATGCAACAAGTAAATTAGAGACATTGGCAAATTTAGAAAGCATAAATATTCTCTGTTCTTGCAGTCAGTCCCTTTATTATCTGGTGGGCAATTTGATCAAGAACAAAGAAACATGTAAACCAGCAGCTTGTAGTTGAAAAATGCATCTGAGTAAGCAGTATAGAGAAGAGAAGTGAACCGGGCAATTAAGTTCAGCATTATATCAATGCGATAAACATAATTTTGACCCAGCAAAAAACAGAAACAGAAAAAAATACACCTTATTACCCACACAAAACATATAATCCCAAATAAAATGAAGAAGAGAAGTGCTGCAAACGTAGAAGCTCCAAAATCAAAATTTAAATGATGAAGGGAGAGATAGAGGATATTGACAAACCAGTGCTGGCAGCAGTAACAGCCTGCCTATACTTTTTATCCTGGACATCTCCAGCAGCAAAAACTCCAGGCACACTTGTCTGGGTGGTCCCTGGCTTTGTGACAACACAGCCACCAGAATCAAGTTCCATCTGACCATCCAAGAACTTGGTGGCTGGCTCGTGCCCTATCACAAAGAACAATCCTGAAACCTTGAGATCCAAAACCTCCCCACTCAGTACATTCTTCACCTTCAACCCTCCCAAGACCCTATTATTAGTGCTTTCATCCCCATAGGCTCCCACGACCACCGAGTTCCATAGAACTTGAATCTTAGGGTTAGTCAAGACCCTCTGCTGCATAATTTTTGAAGCCCTAAATGTATCTCTCCTATTGTGTTGTACACAATGGACCCATACTTGGCGAGGAATGTGGCCTCCTCCATGGCTGAATCCCCACCTCCAATTACTTCCACGGGCTTGTTCCTGAAAATTTGTGCTGCACCATCACATACAGCACAAGATGATATCCCTCAGTTCCAAAACCCTCCTGGGCCCTCACCAGAGCCAGGGAAGTCTAACCGCTTGGCGACAGCACCAGTCACCACAATGATGGAATTGGCAATGACAGTCTTACAATCAGTGAAGACCATGAAAGGGGTGGTGGAGAAATCCACCTTGTTGATGGTCTCGGTTAGAATCTGAGTGCCAAAGTGGAGTGACTACTTGCGGCAGCGGTCCATGAGCTCAATGCCATGAATTCCATCTGGAAATCCTGGGAAGTTCTCCACCTCAGTGGTCGTGGTGAGCTGGCCGCCAGGGGCAATGCCATTGGCCATCCACCCCTCAAAGAGGATGGGCTTCAACTCTGCGCGGGATGCATATATGGTAGCAGTGTGGGCAGCTAGGCCACTACCAATGATGCACAACCTTGTTTTGAGGGTATGGAGGTCATCCATGGCCGAAGACAAAGAAATGGCAGCTGCAGACGAGGATGCTTGTCCAAGTGTGGAAGTGGGAGCTACGGTGGGAGCAGCAGAGTTGGAGGCCTTTCGAACAAACTTGGAACCTCTTCTGAGTAGATTTAAGAGCTTGTTTTTAGGGCAATAACTCATAATTTCTCCTTTCTACAGTCTCTATTCTATAACAGTTAAAAAGCATGGTTTTGAAAACCAAATTGTAAAAAGAACAACCAAAAAAAAAAAAAAAAAAAAAAAAAAAAAAAAGAGATGTTCAAGTTTTTAAGATTGGACCATAATGGCATCATAAAAAAATTAGAATGAAATAATAAAGCATAAACAAGCTAATTAAAATTTGGGCAATAACAATTCTTTAAGTACAACGTCTAAACAAACAAATGAATTCCACATAGTAATATTACACCTTAAAATATATATATATATATATATATTCGACTACAACAACAGCAGTGACAACCACCACCTAAGATGATATAGAAAATCAAGAGGAATAACAAATAAACCTAAGAATTAAACAACTGAGGACATATATAAAAAAAAAACAAAACACCCACTAAGTACTTGATTTTCATAAACAATGTGGTTCAAGTCGCAGCAAACCCTGAAATGAAATATGAAGTCTAACAAACTAGAAACGGTGACACACTTCATGGCAAAGATTGAATAATTTAAACAAATGAAAACAAATTGAATCTATATTTAACTAATTCCAGGTTACTTACATATAGTTAAAGAAAAATATAACCGGACCAAATAAAAAAACACCTGATTAAGTATTTTTTGTTTAAAGCATGCACTGATAAAAAGGGGGATTACATTTTAACTTTGAATTTTAGCAAATACCCAGTAAAGAAAATTCCCAAAAAAAAAAAAAAAAAGAAAAGAATAACCCTCAAATGATTCTATGTTCTCTGCATTTAACAATGTGGGGTTGCCTTTCTGACTGAGTAAACTAAGTATTATGGAAAAGAATTTGGAACACCCCATGTTTTTTTCTACATTTCAAAGCTCAAATTAACAAGACACAATAGCTGATAAACAACAACAAGCTTCAACAAATGAAAACTTCCAGAACCCATCTAAGATCATGTAATACACAAACCCAAATAGATAAAGGAATCCAAAAGTAAACAACCAAGTGAAGACGATGAAAATGTTTACCTCAATGTCTAGACTTCCCAAGTTTCCAGTGAGCTATTCAGATTGGGGTTATGGATGAGGAGGAGGGTTGGTGGTTCCGTGGCAGAGGGGAAAGAAGAAAGCATAAGCTCATAGGGTTGGAAGATAATAAGTCCATCCATGACTTCTTGCGTTTGCTTTGCTTTGGCGGTAGGTTTGGGCCTTGAGACAGAGGAAAAGAATGATTTCAAAACTGGAATCCCATCCCAGGGTGGTCGTTTTTTTTTTTTTAATAAAGTAATATTAAAATATTGAAGGTGGCAATATAACTATCATCCTACAACACTCCCTAGTAAATCTGGAAATCCCAAGTTATATTCATCCTACTATTAGTCATGACGTTTCTGCGATGTCCCACAGGCAGAAAATTATTAGGTATTCTTAAATAAAATGTCTCATTATATGGGGAGGTCTTTTCTAACAACCCATTCTTTAATTTTGTCCACTTTCAATAGTCTATGATTAGAGATTGTGGATTAATGGGATGAGAATTAGGTAATAGAACCCTAGGGAAGGTGTTTTTCCATATAAGGACATTCATTCATTCATCCATAATTTGGTTGATCTATTATATTTTGACAATCAAGCTAAGGGAGGGCCTCCTGTTGGAAAGCTTCCATGTTTAAAAAAAAAAAAAAAAAAAAAAACTGCCATATTGGATAAGCAATACCCATCAATAATAATTATTCGTCCACATTTTTTCCATAAAAAAGGGTAATCCATCTAACTAGTAATTAGTAGCAAGTCACACCAAACATGAGAGCTGGAATATATGGAAGAGGAGAGTGAAGAGAAGGGAACGAAATTTTAATGAAAATAATTGGAATTTGTAAAGACAAAATTTTCCTCTAATTAACCAGATACGTGATGGTTCATAAAATCATTTATGTGTATTAAACCACATAATTCATTAAATCATTTAAGCAAGATACATGACTATTAAAAAACCACATGACTAAAAGTAAAGGTGAAGTAAGTTTCAGATAGCTCAATTGGTAAAAAACTTTGTCTAAAGAGTAATCATCATGAGATTAACGCTATAGATTGAAATGGTATCATATTTATCACACACCAAAAAAAAAAAAAAAAAGTTAAATAATCTTTTAAGTTGCCAAATAGTGGGTTTGAGGAGTTTTTCTTCGTATTTGGTTTAAATCTTTGTCCGATTTGTAAGAAATAAAGTTTGTCAAATATTTTTGGGAGTATTACAAAGCTTATTATTAGTATTAGAGGTGTTTCAAACAGTATTATAATTAGTAAAACATGAGATGAAATATATATACATATCACTAATTGAACATTTTAAGCAATGTTTTAATTTTTAAGCCAAAAATTAAAAAATTTCAAGAAATATTTTATTTTTTGAAGCAAAATTTAATTTTTAAAAAGTTGCGATTATTTATAGACAGTACATTAGTTTTTTTTTTTTTTTTAATTCAATAGTTGAGGGCAGGGGGACTTGAACCCTATATGTTTAGATGTTTTTGTTGAAAACATTATGAGATATCAATTGAACTACAAAAACAATGACAAACAAACATTAGTTATTCATAGACATAGCTAAGATAGAATAGTAGTATTTTGTTGAGCCTATTTGGTAAAGTGAAAACAATTTTGTGTTTTCGATTTTTGTTTTATAGGTGTTTTGGAAAAATTGTTCCCAAAATGCATTTTATCACCTTAAAACCATGGTTTTAAAAATCAGACCTGGGCAAAACCAGATTTGCCTCCAATTCCTGATTTTTCCTGTTTTGACCAATTTTTGATCGATTTTCGTCGGTTTTAGGCATTTTTTTTTAAGACTGGACAAGTTCTCTGTTCAACCAGTAGGACTAGTCGGTCTGATCCAGTTTTTAAAATCTTGCTTAAACACAAATCCATTGATTTGGCATTATTTTCTCACCCCAGTTTTTCACCCATTTTCCTCTTCTTCCTCTTCTTCCTATTCAATTCTCATTTTCTCTTCCAATAAAAAATTACCACCACTCACAAATAGTCTAACATTATCTAGGGGTGGCAAAATTGGACACAACCTGCGAACCCCGACACGACACTACACGACACGACACGAAATTAGCAGGTTATGGGTTGAGGCTTAATGTGTTTGTGTCATATTTAGGTTAACATGATTGACCCATTGTTGATACCCATTTTCTACAAGCCCGATTCGAACAAGTCCAACTTCCTTGTGGGCTTAGTTCATGTATTACATTATATTTTATTCTTTTAAGCATGGCCCAAGCTCATGCAACTTGTTGGGGGAAATTGAGAAAGTGTGGTTTGAAGGGTATACATCGATTCCTTTTGGACCTTTTGTATAAGCCCAGCCCATGCATGCTACCAAGTGGACAAGAGACACTGGTAGCACCTCTGGCTCATGAAGGAGGTCTTGTTCCCAAAATTTCCACCTTAAAAGAGCCTGTATGCTCTGGCTGACTGTGGTCTAACCTTTTTTCTTTACGATTTTTTGGCCTAAACATATAGCTGACCCTAAGTGGCTAGCCTTGTCTGCCGCAACATCCAAATGCAGACTCCAAGGGCTTGCCATGTTTAAGAAACATCAGCCTATGAATTTAGGCCACTTCATTTCCCAAATTATGCAAAAAGCAAGCCAACCCTCTTATCCAATTAAAACAAATCTAACTATAACTTGTTTGATTAAGGCCTTGGGGTTCAAAACCTCTTCTATTGATAAAAAACCAGTCTCTTAGAGCACCCCAAACTCAATACAAAAGGCCCTAATTAGATTCAAAATGAACCAACCACATTTTCCCCATAAAGCTGAAATTTGAAAGCAAAAGCCACTGAGTCAGAAAACATGTTCACAATTCTAAACCTTAGGGGTGGAAATATGGGTACATGAGAACTTTTCCTCTCTTCCTCACAACCTCTCTCAATTTCCTCTTCTCGCTGACTGTAGGTCAAAATTTCGGACTTGTATACTTTTTCTGCATTTTCTTGTATTTTAATTATAGCATTTTGATTTCTTTCTTATTAAAGCACCATTAGCCTTTTGTTCATTATACATTTAAAATTTTGGGCTTGATTCTTTACAAATAAACATTTTTAAAGAACCCAAGGGGAGATTTGGGAAAATATCACATTTTTGGCATTTGTCGCAAAAAACGTCCTCGACACCCATTAATAAACGGATTAGGTTAGTGTTCAACATATAGAACCGTTTGACTTATCTGACCCGTTTAATTAAATGACATTTTACCATTATACCCTTCAAACTCTAGGTATATAAACTTATTAGTTGTTGTGGTTTATTTTCTTTGACATATTGTGATTGATTATTTGTGATATTGTGATATGCTTTAGTTTTGAATAATTATTTATAATGTAGTTACTCGTTAATTTTGAATTTTATATTAAAAATATTTATTTTTTTGTTTTTTCATAATTTTTTTATTTTAATAAAATCTGATAAAAAGGTCGACACAACTGAGATATATGTTATCACAAATTTGTTATCATGGAGTTTCAACTTTCAAGTGGATCAAGTATATGACTCCAAATTTGCTTGCAAAATATTAAATGGTGGTTCTTAATTTATCGGATCAGGTTGCTAAAGGATGGCTGATGAATACAGTGAAGGATGTGAGAACTTGGTTTGATTTTTGGGTTGGGCTTGTGCGGTTTGAGAAGATGAGTTAATTTCAGAGTGAGATGGGCTAATGAATTTTTAGTCAATTTCAGGTTGGACTTAAGATTTCATTGGGCTTTGGTTGCTAAGTTTTGATTTGTTGGATATCCTCTTTTATCATATGGGTTGGCTGATTTAGTTGATTTGGTCAGTTTGTGCTTTTTAATTGGGTCTGGCTTTGAGTTTGTTTGGAGCTATGTATGGGCTTGGGAGAGATGAGTTTAATTGTTGAAGTTGGTGTTTTCGGGTTTTGAACAGGGAATAGTTCTCTCAACAATTTGCTTTCTACTCCAATGTGTCCATATCATTATCAAGATTTTTTTTTTTTTTTTTGCAACAAGTAAATTAGAGGCACTGGAAAATGTAGAAAGCTTAGGTCCTTTTTGGTAAGAAATTTCAAATAATAGTTTTCAGTATTTAAACACTAATTGTGGGCCAAAAAAAAAATTTGTTTAATAGGAAATTTCATTTAGGAGTGTTTGAATTACGTTTCTTATTTTAAGATTTTGAACACTATATTTAGAGAACATTTTCATACTCATTTTCAATTTTCAAATAACATCACTTAATGACACTTTTGTAAATGTATTAAAAATTGTAAACCTCACTTGATAAGAGATTACACATACACATACCAAACTGTAGGCCCCGGCTGGTGAGGAAATTTTCTCTCCCTTCAAACAAAATAATAACACTTTTACTATACTCATTCTTTAAAAAAAAAAAAAAAAAACACCTACATGTACCAAACATACAATTATATTTTTTTTCATATTTTAAAATATGTTATTTGGAATATATTACTAAACACAATTTTTGGATTTTAAATACTTTAAACACATATTATCTGTCGCCAAAAAAGAAAAAAAAAACACGTATTTCACGAAACTTTTTAAACAAGTTTTGACATCAGAGCAACAAAAAACTGCACCAGAAACAAATACACCTTATTCCCCACACAAAACACATGATCCCAAATAAAATGAAGACGAGCAGTGGTGCAAACATAGAAGTTCCAAAATCGAAATATAAATAATGAAGGGGAGAGATAGAGGATGTTGACAAACCAGTGCCGGCAGAAGTAATAGCCTGCCTATACTTCTTTTCCGAATTTTTTTTCCAAATAACTTTATTGTGCTAACAATAAAGTTATGTGCCCGGTTTTGAAAGAATGTGTGAAACTAGCATCTCGAGTTTCTAAAACTCGAGATTAAACTATAACTCGAGTTTTAGAAACTCGATTTTTGGGGTTAATTCAGAAACTAACGTGGACAAAGTATTCCACGTGGAGAACTTTATGAAATCGAGTTTCTAAAACTCGTTTTATGTGCTCGAGTGACTAAAACTCTATTTTTAATGAACGTTTTCTTCTAAAACCGAGTTTCAAAAACACGGTTTTGACCACTTAAAACCTAATGAACGTTTTCTTCTAATTCGCTCACTCTACTCTCACTCTCATTCTCTCAGAAACTCTCACTCTCAGACACTGTCACTCTCATTCTCTCAGACACTCATACTCTCACTCTCGCTCGGTTCCTGTTCTAACGGAGACTCTCCAAGAACGTTCCAGGTACTCTCTTATTCTTTGCGCTTTACGCTCTGTTTGGTTCCTCAGAAACTCAGTGGGTGCCCCATTATCCATTTTTCTCTTTTTCCTATTTCTTCTTTTTCGTAGAAACTGTTTTCCCAGCAACCTAACAGGGCTTTGGGGTTTCAAAGTTGTACTTTTTATTGAAAGAAAAAAAAAAGTATCTTAGCTTCCTTTGATGGTTCTGCTTGTGCACATTGGTCAAGAAGATTTTGTTGCTCATTTTGCTTGCTGTTTCTCACTTCTCCCATTTGCTTTGTGAGATTTTGAACCTTATATGCATTCTTTTATCAACTTTTTTCAAATGGGTATTCGTAGTTTGGCTGGTTATTTGAGTGTTACTCTTGCTTTTGTTTCTGTGTAGTCTGTGTATGTATATGGATGTTTTGTTATTGCCGTTGAAATAGGTCTTGATTCTACTTATTTTAGGGTATTGTTATTGTTTGGATAAATTATTGGAACTTAAATATTCCGTGTGCGTGTTGTTGTGAATTTTTTTAGTATTGCCTACAATCTGTTCGTTGAAATGCCTTTCTGGGGGTCTTGAATGGAGGTAACAATGAAATACACACACACACACACACACACACGTGGTGATGGTGGGTGATTTATTTCTTAAGTTTGCATTTTTATTCTTGCTGGTTGGTTAAGCCGTAAGTTTCTACTGAAATTTACTCATTGGTGAAGTTAAGCTCAAATTTCACTCTAGTTGAGCCAGGAGCTTCTGTAACTTTATGACCGTAGTTCTCGAACATTTATACCACTTGTCTCATCTGTTGAGCAGAACACTAGTCTGTGAAGTTACTTTTCTGTACTTTTTCTGATTAGTTGAACTTGAGTTTTGAATTTCTAACAAGAAGTCAGCCTTGACACATTTCTTCTTCATCTTCTTCTCCTTCTCTCTAGATTTGAACTAAGTAGTGTTATTATTTTTTGGGTGGTGGACTGAGGGTAAGAAATTGATTTGAGAGCGGTGAATCTTTGCAGGTTTATTAAGTTTATCTGGACTAGATGCTTATGCTTTCGTATGGTACGTGGCACAAGCGGTTGGTTGGTGCTTCAAGCACTAAATATCCTTAGATAGTGTTATTACTCAGTGCTAGTCCAAATTACAAAGGGTCCTGGGAGTGGTAGCTTTGATATGGCTTGACACTTCAGTCTTTTTTGAATGAAGTGACTGCTGTCAAGACTGTAACCTATGGCTGCTTATGTTTCTTTGCATAATGCTGACCTTCTTTTATGATACTTTTCCTTAACTACTCATAAAAAAAAATATGTAAAAACTTTTTCTTACCTATCAAAAAAACAGATTCAAAGTAGGTTCCAAAAGTAAAATCCAGTTACTGTCCTTTGGGTTAATGTCACCTGAATAGGCTTACAGCTAGTTTGCAATCTCTATTGACATGGGCCAGTGTCCAATTTTATTCAACTGGTTTAGCGATTCCTAGGATGGCCCCTTGAAATACTTAAGTGTGACAGTATTTGAGAACTACTTTCCTGAGATGTTAAAAAACTTCTACATGGACAATGATTATAGAAAGCAGTGGGACAATTTTATTCAACAGGTTTAGTCATTCCTAGGATGGTTGTTCTTTTAACAGTTTGTTTATATTTTTTGTGATTTAGTTGGTTCTTTAAAATGTTGTTATTTGTTAGTATCTTTGAAAGATGGGGATTTTGTTAGTAATTTTGAATTGACAACCTAATAATCAGAGTTGTCGATAGAGCTTTTAGGGGTCTCAACAATGTCTCTCTCTGGAAAACATGATGATTCTCTAGGCTCTAGTTCCTCTCTCTCTCTCTCTCTGCTCTCATCTTGTTACGGCAGCTTCAATTTTAGACTCTCAAACCCTCTTTCTCAATCTGTTCTCTCTTCTGTTTTCTCTTTTTTGTTTATTTATTTTTTACTTTTGTTTGCTTGAAAGTCTCTCAGCCAAATATATATCTGTTTTAATTTTTTTTTTCTCTATTATTGAGAGAGCACTTAGTTGCTGTTGTTGGTAGCTTTCAAATTGATTTTAGATAAGTTTTCTTAACATTTCGATGGTAGTTACTTATTACTAAAAGCTAAAATAGACCTAAAAATATATATTCTTTTAATTAGTTTCTTTTAACTTGTTGTGTTGTGTCCTGGTTTTTCAAGAATTGTTGCGTCGTGTCCTGTTACAGTCCATGCTTTAAAAATAAAGTAATGATACAGTAGAATGATAAAGATGTTACTTCTAGCTGTTGATGTGTTTCCTATTATTATCGATTGATGAAGTATTGACTTGTTTCATCTATTGTTGTGCAGAGGGTCAGCTTGGCTACCCTTCAGTGGATACGCAACCCACACCTCGCAGAGTGAGTTCCTTAAGGTCAAAAATTTTTTCTGTAGCTGCAGCAAACAAACATACTGCTGTAGTTTCTGAGACTGGTGAAGTTTTCACATGGGGATGCAACAGGGAGGGTCAGCTTGGTTATGGCACATCTAACTCTGCATCAAATTACACACCAAGAGTGGTTGAATACTTGAAAGGCAAGGTTTTTTCTGGGGTTGCAGCTGCAAAATACCACACAGTTGTTTTAGGAGCTGATGGCGAGATAACTTTGAGCAGATTTATATTGTTATAAGACTTCTTAACTCAAAAAACTTTTAATCCCAGCTACTTTAGCTTGAGTTCAGTTTTCTTTTTCTATTCAACTTTAACTAGTGTCAGGTCCTTCTTGTTGCATTGTTGTAATTTTTTTATTTATTTGGGTTGGTTATGCAAATACTTTTCTACTGTTCTGCTCAGAATTCTATTTGGGTTTGGGATTTTCAAAGGTATAGCCTTTTTCTAATTAGTTCCCTCTTGAATTTATAGTTTGGTTCATATGCTTTGATGTCTGACTTTGAAAATTGACAATGCTGTCGATTGTTTTATGCATATTGTGTTAATGTGGAGATTTATTTAAATGGTGATACTTTGAAAAAGATTAAAGTTTCCTTACATTCTGATTTTGCTTCAGAATCTTTTGCCATTGTAAAATTAAGGGGAAGTTTTCCTTAATGAGTTGACACATTACAAGTTTTTTTGGTATTGATACATTACAAGTTTACAACAATGAGTTGACCAAATTGCATTACAATGAAAAATAGTTGGGTCAATGCTTGATTGCTGATAACTCACACAAAATAATGTATGTCTGTGACTATGTATGATCTCACTGTAGTACTCTTTGCAGTATGGAGCCTCAAATGAATGAGGACCCAGCGATTGTGTGCCTTGGTCCAGAAGATAATTTATTGTTGACGCAACAACAAAATCATCAATCAGAGGCCATTTGGAATGGCGAGGTGAAACATCTAGATCTAGTTTTAAAATCACTTTACGTTCTTTCAAAGTTGTATATCTAGCATCTAACAACCGCTATATTTTTTATCGATTTTACAGGACCCAGGCCCACTTACGTGCCGTGGTCACTCTAAGGAGATGGCAACCATAGCGATGCAAGATAATCGGGTGATTGACATTGTCAAGTTAGTGGGGCTAGAAGGATTGTTTAGAGCCCCTTCCAAAGGGATAGATCATTGCCTAATAACGGCCCTAGTTGAGCGATGGCGGCTGGAGACTCATACGTTCCATCTTCCACACGGTGAGATGTCGATCACCCTAGAAGATGTGGAGGTCATTTTGGGACTTCCTATTGACGGTGAGGTCTTGATTGGGCCGACTGCTGTGGAGGATGGGAATTGGAAGCAACTGTGTGTGGAGTTGCTTGGTTTTGAAGTTCCGGCGAATGACAACACAACTTTGGTGGGGTAAAGAATTCTCATCAGCCGCCTTGTTCAGTGCATTGCAGAGCCACTACCTCATGATGCAACGGAGATACAGATACATCAGTATGCCCAGTGCTATATTTTAGCGCTAATAGGGGATAAAATTTTCATGGACAAGTCGGGAGATAGGGTGCATCTGATGTTCTTGGAGTTCCTGTGGGACCTTTGTCGTCCACGACAATATAGTTGGGGTAGTGGTTGTCTGGCATGGTTGTACAGAGAGTTGTGCCGGGCAAGCCAAAAAGATGCATCGCAGATTGGTGGGGCGTTGCAATTGGTCCAGTATTGGGCATGGGCAAGGTTGTCATTCTTGTGCCCGAGGATAGAGCCCCCACCTAGGTCTGATTATGGTCCATGGCCAAAAGCTCCACTTGCATTTAAGTAAGTATTTTCATCATATTCAGTGTGTTATGCAATGTACTTTTCTTAGTAACTAAGTGGTATTATCTTATCGTATGTTATTCGCTTGTAACTGTAAGTGGGTGCGGGTGCCAAGCCCAAAGAGTAGGCCATCCGGCATGGCGTTGATCTACTATCGAGAGCAATTAGTTAGAATGCAACCAGGTCAGGTAATAATATACAAAAATTCTGTTTGGTTATGTTGAATAAAGATTGTCATTCTTTTGTTTCATCATATTTATTTAATTAACATATGTATAATTTTTCCTTAAGAATATGTTAAAATCATTGTTTTAACATCTCTTCTATTTTAATTTTAGTTTTTTCCCTTTATCTACGTACTTTCCTCCTTGTTTCACATTTGAAGATGTTATAATAATTGTTTTTTGTTTGTATTGTAGATTATGTAGCAGCCATATGAGGCAGACTTAGGCCGCCTTCCTGCCTTTTGCATTGCAGGGAGGGATACGTGGACGGCAAGGGTGCCACTCGTGTGCTTTTGCATAGTAGAGACACACCACCCTGACCGTGTCCTTCGACAGTTTGGGTTGGCGCAGGAGTGGCCCAATCATATTGTGTATGACCATAGACTGCATAGAATAGACTTGCGTGGGAAGGTGGAAAAAAATTGGAGAGAGGAGCATTGACCGTATATCCTTACATGGGGTCTGAGACAACAACGACTTTGCCATGCTCCTCCTCAGATTGGTGAGATGCCCCGCGATCATGCCTATTACCGCTGGTACCGTCCGGTCACTCGAAAGTATGTCGACCGCAATAGCGCTAAATTAGATATAATGGTAATGTGTTCTAACTAGATTTGATTGCCTTCTTTGTTTTTTCTTCAGTACATGTACGAACGTAAAATCAATTGATTTCTTTTTCAACAAATCTGGTTTGATCTGACTGACATCCAATTAAAAAGAGTTTCTATTACATATAGTATTGTACTAAAACTTTTACCTCTTAGTTGAGTATTTCAGTAGATTAATAAGTACTATATTATCCATTCTATAATTCATACATAAATGTCTCAAATTTGATTGTAATGGTTCTTTCTTCGTTTTAGATTGAAAGCCATTTAGCGCTGTTGGAGATGCTTCCTGTAGGCAGCTGAGACCACAACCATGTCCGGCGCGTCCTAAATAATATGGTTGGGCTTGGTGGTGGTCCTGCAGCAAATGCGCAGGCAAACAATGGGCATGAGATTGAACCAGCAACTACTTCAACCCCAAGCACAAGCACAACTCCTCTAAGTACACCGAGCCGTGTTCGGCGTGCTACTACAACCCCAAGCACAAGTGCAGCACCCTTAAGTACACCGACCCGTGGGAGGCATGCTATTGCAAGCCCAAGCACAAGCGCAGCTATGGGCCGTGGTCAGCCTGCTACAACAAGCCCAAGCACAAGTGTAGCTAGGGGCCGTGGTCGGCGTGCCACAACCCCTCGGGTTGTAACTAGTCTTGAGATACGTGCACCCATCCCGCACGCATCTCCGCAGCCCGAGGTCACTCCACCCATCCCAGATGCATCTCCTCAGTCTGAGGTCCCTTCACCCACCCCACCTTCGCAGCCCAGTTTTGATCTCGGTGTTGATTTCCATATGACCCCTCCTACACACCCCGAGACACCCTCGTACCCACCCACCAGCTCAAGTGCACCCACTTTGCCCATAGACCCACCCCGTACTGAACCCTTGACAATGCTCCCCACTCTTGGCCTCTACACAGAGCATCATTACCTACCAACCTCATCCTCATCCAACCCTCTACGTCCTTTGTTTGGGATTGACACTGTACAGCCAGATATTGATGTACCGGACGAGCATCCCCCTCCTCAGCCTTCACCCCCACGAGGTAGACCGCAACGTGCTAGAAGAGCACCCACTTGTGGGACAGGTGGACACAAAATAGGACACAAAGGCAGCTCAATGGTATGATAACATTAATTACAATGTAATGATAAATAACATTGTTCACTTTATTCTTATCATTACACCGAACATTGATTGTATGCATCTAATGTCTGTCTTTACAGCACGATGATGAGCCTAAGGATGATGCCCCGCAGCCTCCTCCCCCGCCCAAACATTACACGAGGGTTAAAAAACGCAAAATTGGTTAGTCTACCATTTATTATAATTTTATGCCAAATAGGTGATAACGATGTATGTTGTGAAGTACAAAGTTTGTACACATTTTTTAGCAATAAGATCATTGTATTCGTATTTCATTATTGTTGAAGAGTTGCGTTCTGCTTGCAGGTGATTGACGTTGTAGTAAAAGACCCCTCTGCACATTCCCCCGGAAACCTAGCAGCAGTGTGTTTGTTATAGGTTGTATGGATATATTGACCTATATCATAGGTTGAGGTGTTTTTTCAAAAGTGGAAGACCCTTTGCTTTGTGTGCCATAAAAGAACATATGGAAAATAGAGCTTGTGAATTCAAACTCAAAAGAAATGTTTATGGTCAGCAAAGGTGGGAAAAGGGGTCACTTGCCATATATTTTGTTCATTGCGTGGTTCCAAGCCTGGAGAAAGAGGAGGGTTGTGACAAGGTTGACGGCTCCCTACAAATTTAGTCACTTTATTATGAATTATGTGGTTTGTAGTAGTTCTACTTGTTTGGTCACTAAATATGATGCTGCGATTAGTTCTTTAGGACTATATGATTCTGAGGATTTCAGATGGTTGTATGGACATATTGATAGTGCATTGTCATGCTCTGCTTAATTTTCTTTGTACTGTCCTCTCTCGCCTATATGTTGATGTGTGTGTGTGTGTGTGTGTGTGTGTGTGTGTGTTTTATAATTTTTATTATAATAAACTGGCAGACCTTTGTTTTATTCATAAGATCCATATATGAATTTAATGTGGAACATATTTGTTCCAAATCTTTGGATTGAGCTATGCAGGAGCCATTCCTCTCCATGCCATTTATGGGTCTATTTGGAAGAATACTGAGGGTCAGCTATCTTTTCTTAAATATGCTGTATCAGCACCACCAGAAGTATTTATGTTTTCCCATTCTGGTAGGTAGCTGGTATGGTGCTATATATAACCAGTCGTTCCTTCTTTCCTCATGTTATCTCTTTTTGATTCTTTTAAATGACCAATGTTTGCTGCAGGCCTATGTTGATGCAGTGAATGGACATACGCTTCCAATTGGACATGCTAATCATGCATGGTTGTGTCTTGACCTTTTGAATGTACTGTGTCAACTAGCTGAGAGGGGTTATGCCACTTCTGTTCGCTCAATGCTTGATTATCCTATTAAACACTGTCCTGAAGTCTTACTTCTTGGGATGGCATGCTTTAATGGACGCTCTTTTTGGGACATCCCTAAAGTAAATCAAGACAGCTTTATTTTGGGATGAAGTATTTTATTGTTATCATTAAAAATTTTCTTGAGATGTATACAAAACATGGTTTGACGTGAGTTTATCCTTTCAGGAATGCCTCAAGTTCTTAAAGGAGATTCAATTTGGTGGATCCCAGGATTTTCCCACCAATGCGTCCCATGATTCTGGTGCTGTCTCAAATAGGTATTTGGAGACTAGTTCTACCTTTATGAAGGTTCTTTCTACAACTTGGTTAATCTGTCATCCACATGCAGGTGTAAGCTGTTAACCCTTGGTTAACCCTTGTACAATAATTAGGTGTAAGCTGTTAATTCAAATACATGACATGGCGAGTAAAGGTTTTGATTGGAGCAAAATCCCCAAAACTCAAAACTCTATCATTTGTAGTTAAATTCACTTGAAAATGGCTTTAAGAATTCTATTATATATACCCCTTTTGTACTTTTTTTAATAATTGGTAGTAAAGGTCTTTATTTTTGTTAACTGGATGATATTGTTTTAATTTTATTTTGTAAGCCTTTCATTACCCTTTGTTTTGGTTCTGAGATAATAAGGAAAGAATTATAAACCAAAGTGTTGAATCATGTGTTTTGAATGTGGTTGTTGGGTTCAGAAAAATGAAAGCCCCATCCTCTTATAAGCTGAATAGTTGAAATTATTCTTGGTCGAGCCGAGGGGGGTTTTGTATATATACCAATCAATGAAAAGTATGAAATTAACAAATTGCTTTCTAGCATCCAGTCTCTTAGTTTTTACTTATTCTGAATTTAGGATTGAAATTCCAGAGCATCTATTGGACTTTAGTGCTGGTTTTATCATTATTAATTTGTGGGTCTGTTATTTGCTAATTTTCTATGAAAACTAGGGAACAAATTCATGGAGGATACATAGAAGCTTTTAATCAATGCAGTTCTAAAAATAAACTAAATCTGACCTGATAAAGAGAGAGAGAGAGAGAAATTCAAACCTTACTAAATCTGATGTTAAGATTTAGTTTGATGTTTGCCATCCTATTGTTATGAACTATGGCCGTAAGGTTAATGTCACCAACAGTGTTATTACTTGCTAATGGTATTTGTATAACGACTCATTATTCCATTTTGAATATGAAGTTAAACAAAATTTGCTACAGTTAGTTCTCTATGGTAATGTGTTAATAAAACATGTTCTTACCTTTAAAGAAGAAAAAAGTGTGACTTATTTATAATTGAAGTATAAGAATACTCCAGCTCAAATGGCGCCTCCTTCTCTTGTAAGAGAAAGGTGGAGATAAGGTTTTGGGTTCAAAACTCACTAGGTATGTGTGTAACTTACCAATAAAAAATTGTAAGTAATACTATTTGTTGTATGATGAGTTGGGAAGATCTATCTTAGTAACTGGTGGTTTTGTTCATGTCATTTTTGTTATCACAGAACTTTGTCATTTTATAAGTTAAATTGAACCATCACAATGTCAGTTTTAACAGTGATGTTAAATTCGTAAATTCTTTAACTATAGGTGGAAAATCATCTCACTAAATCAACAGCAAGACCCCTAGAAAAGAAGCCTCCCCTTAATAGTGTATCCCTAAAGCCCATGGAGCAGCCATCCTCAAATTGTACTTCAGAAACTGGGTTCAGTAGCTCCGGCCTGATAGTGGAGCCTCATCTGAAGTCATTCATGGTACTGTTGTTAAAAGTTCTGCTGAATTTGGTCTAATAAATCTTGAAACATGTAGCAGTGGGAAATGCCTTTCTGAGAATGATGGATTACTGCCTCATCAGGCAAGTGCTCATGGTACTCCTGTGGAATTTCATAGGGAGAGCAGTGAAACATCTGGTATTACCTTTCAAGAACAATCATCTCTAGAGTCAGAGGATAGACCTTCAAGCAGTGTGACTCAGGAGCCGGCAAATTTATGTTTAGTTGAGGAATCTATTCTAGATGCAGCTAAGGGTCTCCATTCCTCTGATTCTGATTCTGGATCTGCTTCTGTTGTTCCTGATTCTCCAGAAAATTGTCAATTGCTTCAAGATGATTCTGCTGAAAGGGTCACGTCTTCAAGTCTAGGATCCATTGTTTCTGCTACAGAACAAGATTCGAGAAATAGAAGTCAGCTTCATGTTGATGTGGTGAGTATCTCCTCTGACACTTTGTTTAGAGGCATTTCAGATGTAAGTAATCTTGAGGCAAGAAGTAGTAGAGGAATGTTTTGGGATACTTTCTCAAGACGCAGTTTTAGACAGCATAGTGATTCCCCAGCGATTGTTTTCGCAACCAGTCATGCTGATGGTCTTAGATCTCATGACAGATGGCTCCTTGATTTCAGTGATCTCCATTATGACGGGGTTGGTCATGATTCTAGACACCCTCGCTATGGTGGTCATCATAGACGTGAAAGACGACGGTGGTCAAGATATGAGGTAATACTTTATGCCCTTTTTCTTATCATGTGATGCATTATTTTGGGAATTTTCAAAAAGTCATGTCAAAAGGATCTCAATTAAAAAAAAAAAAAAGAACTCTTATTTGTATTTGCACTTAAAGTATTAATACCTTCTGAAAAGATCCATTTTTGTTGCTAAGTATGACCCATTGGGTCAGACATTTATTTAATTTTTGGTTTTGGATAAGGGTGAATTGGCTTAAATGATTAGGCATCACAAACTTTTGAACTAAAGGAAAGTTTTCTAGTGTGATTCTATTTTTAGTTTTTTAGAAAACCAATTCCTCTAGGCGGGGCAATTTGATTGAAGTTTGCATGATAGAAGTTGATGGAAGTGTTATTTGGGGGGGGGGGGGGGGGGGGGGGGGGGAGGGGTGTGTTAAGATATGATTTTGTTATTAACTTCTGCATACATGTCCATGATGAAAATTATGATGGCAACTTGCAGAATTTTTTGTTGATTTTTTTTTTTTTTTTTTTTTTTTGGGGAATATCTTCCACACTTCCGCCTAAAGGACAAGGTTGGTTGGAGCCTTCCCGTCCAACCCCATGATGTGGTAGGAATGGACTGGACAGCAGAGGGATATCTTTTTGAAGGAGATTCAAGGGATGTGTTAGAATTAGAGTAAAGAAATTGCCCTTGAGTTTGCCAACCAAATCTTGCCACTTTATGGGGTTAATGGGCGAGCTCCAACCCTAATTTGTTCCTCTTGTAATCCATGCAAGAAAATTAAAACTCGTAATATATTATTTTAGCATTGTGGTCGACTCATTTATGTAGTGAAGTTAACATTTGTCCTCTGTGCTTGTTGGAATGAATGATTATAATCATATACTTTGGAAAACATTTTAGCATGATTGCAGTGTAATGTCCTCATCACTTCATGTTGGTAAAAGTGCACTTAAAGCCTGAAGTGCTTTTTATTACTTAAAGCCTGAAGTGCTTTTTATTACTTAAAGCAGAGCACATTTTAAAGCTTTTCTTGTTTGCCTTTTTTTTCAAAGGTAAATATGTTGTTAAGTATACAAGTAACCAGTTATATAAGTTGTGAACATGTAGATGGACTTTTCTGTTACTTGTATATTGCATGTTGAAAACAATTTATATAACTGGTTCAACTCAAAATGGCTTGGATCAAGATTCTCCCTAGTTTGTTAAACCGTTTGTGGAAGTATGCATGTTAAATTTTACGAACTTAGCCTCTTTCTGTTTCATTTGCAGGGTAAACAAACCTTATTTACCTATAGCAGAAGGGGATCTTTCAGTTCAATCTGCTTGGTTTTTGGTGATATTTTTTGCAGTGACTGGCCTATTGATTGTTGGGTTGAACTTCGGCCCTTTCATCTCCTCTCTTTATTGTCTTGGTCTTTTTCTTGGCACCATCTATTCAGTTCCTCCATTTAGGATGAAGAGATTTCCAGTTGCAGCATTTCTTATAATTGCCACGGTATGGCTTGTTTTCTCCCCTGCTAACAATTTTGGCTATTGAAGACCACACAAGATTAGATAACTTGATATCTGTTTAGGCTGAGGCACAAACTTTGTTAAACATGATTGGTGTGTAAGATTTAGTCATCCTCAACTTCACTGATTGATGATGAAGGAGAAAAGGGTTGTCATATTACATTTTAAAATCACCAATATTTAACTTATTTCTGAGAAAGAAAAGAGCAACTTTTTGTAATAGAAATACAAAATGACTCATTTTAAGCCGTGGGCTCTTATTCTCTGAAGACAACCTGCACATGGGCCCTTATTCTCTAGAGTAAGGCCCCGGACTAACTGAAGTATCCATTCCCCGTGTGTATGTTAATACAAAATTCAGTTTTCAGGTGTACAAATATGGATACATTGATGCCCTTCTTGAGAGCAGTAATGACTTAAAACTACTAGTAGTACTAGCATAGTTAGTATCAACAGCTATTGCTTTTGTTGCTATACCCAAAAATATGATTAATAGATTTATAGGTTTCTGTTTTTGTATCTACACGTTTATATTCTGCTCTGTCTTCCTAAATTCCTATAGTTATAGTAACTGTCATAGTCAACGATATGGATCTTTTATACAATATGCCACTAGTCCACTTAGTTTCTGTCAACCTGATTTTGGTTAAAACTATTGCATTTCTAATTGTGGAAATTATTGATATTCAGGATGAGAAACCTTATACTGGTGATCAATGGATTGGGAAAACTTATTTTGTTGAAATACGCTCATTTTGGCACACTAGTTGAATCATTCTCTTGTTGCAGCAAGAAGTGCATCTGAGACTGTAACAAGGGTCTGTCTTGTAAAATCTTCCTTTGTTGAACTTGTGTATGTAAATTACAGGGCTCTCCTTCAGACTCCTTATATGTATCTTATGCTTGTGTATGTAAATTACATCATGTATTTAAAATGGCAGCTACCCTGATGAATTTTATATATTTCCTCTGTACAGAAACCTTATTTATAACATTTTAGGTCATTTTAGGTTGACTGAATGTTGGATGTCTTTCTGGATTCAAACTCAAACTATGAAAACTTGGTATAGGCAATTGTATGTGTTGGAAATGACATTCCAATGAATGAAATCTGATGGGATTGAAACTCGAATTATTCAAGTGCACAGTATTGACTGATTTGTAAAATTAATATGAGTGAAATTGAGATATGGGAATTTGTGATTTCCTTTTAAGCTTGCAGACATCCACCTAGTTGAAGAGAACTCCATGTTGTGAATAAAATGCTATTTAAAATGAAAGATTAAAAAAAAAAATTATGACCGGAACTCGAGTTTTTGAAACTCGATTTGATTGAATGGGAAATTTTTCCTAGTGAAACTCGAGTTTTTGAAACTCGAGTTTCACTGGGAATTTTTTTTTTTTCATTTTCCAAGCATGCTCTGTTTCAGGCAGAATGGACACTCTGTTTTCGGAGTGTTCACACTAGTGGAACTCGAGTTTCTGAAACTCGAGTTTCACTGGAAATTTTTTTTTTCATTTTTCAAGCATGCTCTGTTTCAGGCAGATTGGACACTCTGTTTTCGGAGTGTTCACACTAGTGGAACTCGAGTTTCTGAAACTTAAGTTTCACTGGATTTTTTTTTTCTTTTTTCAAGCATGCTCTGTTTCAGGCAGATTGGACACTCTGTTTTCGGAGTGTTCACATTGGTGGAACTCGAGTTTTTGAAACTCGAGTTTCACTGGAAATCCCCCCCCCCCCCCAGGCATGGCAAACCAGAAACAACCACATGCGCCTACTGAGAAACAGAGATAGAGAAGCTGAGAATGTAATCCATAAACACTCAGTGAGACGCAGAGAAGCAGAGAATGTAAATGCACTTCAAGCACGTCCAAAGGCGTTCTCAATAAGCACTAAACTATACCCATTTTATTACAATTCAAAGAGGGGGGTAGTCACTCATTCCATTTCATACCCATTCATCACAATTCATTCACAACCCATTTCATAGGGGTGTTTCGGTTCGGTTTCGGTCGGTTTTCTAAGTGTTGGCCAACCGAAACCGAAATTTTCGGTTTGTGAAATTCTCAACCGAAACCGACCGAAGTAATTGGAAATCAATCAGTTTCGGTTGGATTTCGGTTTCGGTCGGTTTCAGTGGGTTTTTTCGGTTTCAAAGCAAACAAAGAAAAAAAAAATTAACAAACCCAGAAAATCCCTTTGCTTTCCCACGTTTTCTCACCACCCAAACACCAAACACCAAGCACCAAGCACCAAGCAAAGTAGCAAACACAAAACCAAAAAAAAAAAGAAAAAAAGAAGAAGAGAGAACGGCGAACAAAGAAAAAAAATTAACAAACCCAGAAAATATTAACAAACCCATAAAAAATTAATAATCCTAGAAAAAACTACCAAACCTTGAAAATCCCTATGCTTTCCCACGTTTTCTCACCACTCAAACACCAAACACCAAGCACCAAGCACCAAGCAAAGTGGCAAACACAAAACCAAAAAAAAAAAAAAAAAAAAAAAAAAAAGAGAGAACAGCGAACAAAGAAAAAAAAATTAACAAACCCATAACATATTAACAAACCCAGAAACCCATAAAATATTAACAAACCCAAAAAAAAATAAACAAACCTAGAAAAAATTAACAAACCCAGAAAATCCCTTTGCTTTCCCATGTTTTCTCACCACCCAAACACCAAGCACCAAGCACCAAGCACCAAGCAAAGTAGCAAACACAAAACCAAAAAAAAAAGAGAGAGAGAGAGAACGGCGAAGAAGCATACCAGCGAAGAAGTGCACTGAAGCAGTGTGATGGAGAGAGAAAAACCGCGGTGTGATGGAGAGAGAGAGAAACGGGGGCATGACACTATGACAGAAAGAAAGAGATGGGGAGGTTCGAGAATGACTGGAGAGGGAATGGGGAGAAGAGAACGGCTGCTAGAGAAGAAGAGAACGATGCTGTTGACAAATGCTGAAATAGGTTTAATAGGGTTATAAAGCCAACTCCAAAACGACGTAGTTTTGGCAATAAGCAGAGGAAATATAAAAAGGCAATTACTAAGGGTCGAACCTGGGCTGATTGAAGACATGCGCGTGTCTTTGCCGCTAGGATACCAGATACTTTGATGAAATAATTTGTACAAATTAATATTTAATATATTTCGGTTCGGTTCGGTCGGTTCAGTGCATTAGAATTTGCCACCGAAAACCGAACCGAAATTTTCGGTTTTTTATATAATAAAACCGAAACCGAACCGAAATTTTTGCATTGGTTCGGTCGGTTTGAAGCAGTTTTTTCGGTTCGTCGGTTTTTTGCACACCCCTACCATTTCATACCCATTCATCACAAAAACCATGCAAATAAATACTCAAAAAATTAACACTAACAAAACAAATAATTCACAATGTTGGTAAGAAACTAAGTTATGTTAACTATCTACAACATAAATAGTCAAACTTTTTAAACCCACACCCAATAACAACCAATACCCAACTACAAAGACATTCAAATCAAAAAACCCTTACATGAGATATGAATTTGTTGAGAGGGAAGAGAGCAGTGAGAGATGTAATGTCTTGTGAGAGGCAATGTGGAGTTGTGAGAGGCAATGTGGTGTGGGGGAGGCAATGTGGAGTTGTGAGAGGCAATGTGGTGTGGGGTGAGTGAGGCAGTGAGTTGAGCTCAGTGTGTAATGAGAGATTGGTGTATGGGTGAGAATGGCTGCAGTGTGCTACTTATAAAATTTCCCCAGTGGAACTCGAGTCTATAAGACTCGAGTTTTATGAGAAGATATCGAGTTTCTAATACTCGATATCTTTGGGTTTTTTTCGATTACTACAGGTCTCAAATTTCTGTACTTTTTTTGGAAGAAATCGAGTTTCAAAAACTCGAGATCTATGTGGCATTTTTATCCAGTCGGCAATTGCAATACAAGTACAAAGCTAGTTTCTAAAACACGATTTTTAATTGGATCTCGAGTTTCTAAAACTCGAGATGCTACTTTACTTAATCAAATTTTTTTATTGCTAACTTACTATATTGCTCTCCCTCACATTGCTATTCTGCACATTCCCTCCTTCTTTTCCTGGACATCTCCAGCACCAAAAACTCCGGAACCATGACAATATAGCCACCAGAATCAAGTTACAGCTGACCATCCAAGAACTTCGTGGCTGGCTCATGCCCTATCGCAAAGTACAACCCCAATACCTTGAGCTCTGAAACCTCCCCACTCAGCACATTCTTCACCTTCAACCCCCCCAAGACCCTATTATTAGTGTTTTCGTCCCCATATGCTCCCACGACCACCGAGTTCCATAGAACTTGAATCTTAGGATTGGTCCAAGCCCTTTGTTGCATAATTTTTGAAGCCTTAACTGTATCTCTCCTATGGATGATGTACACAATGGACCCATTCTTGGTGAGGAATGTGGCCTTCTCCATGGCTGAATCCCCGGGCGAAAATGGGCAATTAGCCCCATTTTCAGAACTATTTAGTTAGTAGGCACGATTTTCAAACTATATTTTTTACTAGCATCTTGAGTCTAAGAGACTCGATTTTGGGCTTATAAATCGAGTTTTTGATGCTTGATTTCAATGGTCCGGTGAGGCTGACATGGCATTTGATCTGACGTGGCGAACACTTGGAAATCGAGTCTTAAAGACTTGATTTCAAGAATAGAAAACAAAAAAAGTTTAAGTCCACAAGAAACGAAGACAGGCCAAAATGGGAAATTAGGAGAGGAAGACGAAGAGGAAGACACAAACACAGGCGAAAATGCACACATACATTTTCTCATCAGAGAAGAAAGAGATAGGAAAAAAAAAATTTGAAGATCAGAGAGAGCTTAGGCTGCGGCACGCTTGCCCAGATCAGAGAGAGCCAAGGCCGCGGCGCTCGAGCCCAAGCCGCGGCGGGCGAGCCCAGGCCTCGTGCCCCGCGGCCCAGGCCGCACGCGCGCCCAAGTGAGCTCTCTCCGATCTGATCTTCTTCTCCTTCGATCATGAAGAAGATCAGATCGGAGAGAGCTCAGGCCGCGGCGCGCGAGCCCAGGCTGCGGCACGCGCCCAAGTGAGCTCTCTCCGATCTGATCTTCTCCTCCGATCATGAAGAAGATCAGATCGGAGAGAGCTCTGGCCGCGGCGCGCGCCCAAGTGAGCTCTCTCCGATCTGATCTTTTCCTCCGATCATGATCGGAGGAGAAGATCAGATCGGAGAGAGCTCAGGCCGCGGCGCGCGCCCAGGTGAGCTCTCTCTGATCATCATTTTTTTTTCCTATCTCTTTCTTCTCTGATGAGAAATTGCATGTGTTCGTGTCTTCCGCTTCGTCTTCCTCTTCTGTTTTGTGTCTTTGTTTCTTGTGGGCTTAAACTTTTTTTGATTTTTTTTTTTGTTTTGAATATTCTGGAAATCGAGTCTTAAAGACTCGATTTCCAAAGGTTCGCCACGTCAGTCCAAATTCCACATCAGACTCACCGGGCCATGAAAATCAAGCATTAAAGACTCGATTTCTAGGCCCAAAATCGAGTCTTTAAGATTCGAGATGTTAGTAACTTAAAAAGTTTGTAAAATTAGCCTACTAACTAAATAGTTCTGAAAGTGGGGCTAATTGCCCATTTTCGCCTGAATCCCCGCCTCCAATTGAACAATCTTAGGGCTCGTTCTTGAAAATGGGTGCAGCACGGTCGCACATAGCACAAGCCGATATGCCTCGGTTCCAGAACCATGAAAGGGGTGGTGGAGAAGGAGAAATCCACCTTGTTGATTGTCTCGGTTAGAATCTGAGTGCCAAAGCGTAGCAATTGCTTGCGGCAATGGTCGTATATGGCAGCGGTATGGGCAGTTCAGCCACTTCCAGAACCTCCTATTATGTGTGCCTTTGCATATAGAAGGAACAGTGAATTTCTAATCTTTCACCACGAATATTATGAAGATTGACATATACTGTATGACTTTTTTTACTTTTTGCTAAATAACACATACTGTAGGAATTATTTTGGCGAAAATGGGCAATTAGCCCCATTTTCAGAACTATTTAGTTAGTAGGCTAATTTTACAAACTATATAAGTTACTAACATCTCGAGTCTTAAAGACTCGATTTTGGGCCTAGAAATCGAGTCTTTGATGCTCGATTTTCATGGCCCGGTGAGTCTGATGTGGCATTTGGACTGACGTGGCGAACCCTTGGAAATCGAGTCTCTAAGACTCGATTTCCAGAATACTCAAAACAAAAAAAATCAAAAAAAGTTTAAGCCCACAAGAAACAAAGACACAAAACAGAAGAGGAAGACGAAGCGGAAGACACGAACACATGCAATTTCTCATCAGAGAAGAAAGAGATAGGAAAAAAAAAATGATGATCGGAGAGAGCTCACCTGGGCACGCGCCGTGGCCTGAGCTCTCTCCGATCTGATCTTCTTCATGATCGGAGGAGAAGATCAGATCGGAGAGAGCTCACTTGGGCGCGCACCACGGCGTGGGCGCGCGCCGTGGCCTGAGCACTCTCCGATCTGATCTTCTTCATGATCGGAGGAGAAGAAGATCAGATTGGAGAGAGCTCACTTAGGTGCGTGTGCGGCCTAGGCCGCGGCGCGCGAGGCCTAGGCTCACGCGCCGCGGCCTGGGCTCTCTCCGATCTGATATTCTTCTCCTCGCGCACCGCGGCCTGGGCTCTCTCCGATCTGGGCAAGCGCGCCGCAGCCTAAGCTCTCTTCGATCTTCAATTTTTTTTTTCCTATCTCTTTCTTCTCTAATGAGAAAATGCATGTGTGCATTTTCGCCTGTGTTTGTGTCTTCCGCTTCGTCTTCCTCTCCTAATTTCCCATTTTGGCCTGTCTTTTTTTCTTGTGGACTTAAACTTTTTTTGTTTTCTATTCTGGAAATCGAGTCTTTAAGACTCGATTTCCAAGTGTTCGCCACGTCAGATCAAATGCCATGTTAGACTCACCAGACCATGGAAATCGAGCATCAAAAACTCGATTTATAAGCCCAAAATCGAGTCTCTTAGACTCGAGATGCTAGTAAAAAATATAGTTTGAAAATCGTGCCTACTAACTAAATAGTTCTGAAAATGGGGCTAATTGCCCATTTTCGCCAATTATTTTTGACAACTGAATTTGAAAGTTGGGATAGACTTTGGAGGACCTATCCTGTACTCAATCCATTATTGTTGTTTCTAATCGATCTCCCTCTTCAATTGGATGACTTTATATTGTTTAAAAAATAAGCTCTGTAAAAGTAGATTTGTACCTTGAAAGGATGGGGTTTTAAAAAGTCGTAAATAATCTTATAGGGAAAATAAGTTGGCATTTTAGCTAAAAGATTTTTGCAACCCTATCTAGCTTGTATATGGTGGTCTTGAAATTTTTTTCACTGCAGCAAGAATACCCAGTTTAACATAGCATTTGAACTGTTCAAATGTCAGTTAGTTAAGCACAAATTTAACTCTGGCTGCTACTATCCTTTAGTAAGCGAGCATTCATAAAACAAATAGTTCTTGCACTCCAAAATTCCCATGCGGAACAAACATAGGAGATGAATAATATTACCCCAGTAGCAAGTCTTCATGGCTATATAACATATTCTTGACTATTAGCCAGCATATGAAGGTATGCTTAAAGATTGCAGCAGGAAACCAGATCATCCTCAACCAACATCAATGGCAACCCATTTTTAGATCCTAGGGGTTTTAAAGTTCCTAGAGAAAATTCTTGAATGCAAAACCCATTCTTAGACGCTAGAGCTTTAAAAGTTCCTTCTTTGAAGTAATGGGTGACTTGAGATTATTGGTACAAATTCTTTGGTAAGTGGGAATGAAATGATTTTAGGGCTAGTTTGTTGGTGTGAATGTTCGTGTCATTTGAGAGTGTGTTTGGAATTTTTCTCTTGATGATTGGTTCAAGGTGTATGTTGGTGGTTTGAATTGTTTTCATTGGTTGCACTTTTAAGTGTTCTAAATGGCTTCAATAGTTTTGTCATGTCTTTTTGACTTTGTGTTTCAAATTTTTCTTGAACTTGGAATGAAGTTTTGAAAATTGTCTTGGTCCTTAGAAGATGAAAGTTTAATTTCATGGGAGGTGTGAGGTTTTTGAGTGGTTTTGGAATGAGATGCCTGTAGTGTGTGTGAGTTCAAGTAGATAGTGATGGTGTTTTATTTTTGAATGCAATTGGGTGTGAGGTGTGTGTGGGTTGATGGTGTGAACAAAGGTTTCAAATTCCTTAGGTGTAAGGGAAAGTTTTTATTTTGGGAGTGATGTGCCCATTGAGTTGTGATGCTATTTTGAATGGTTTTTTGGAGTTGGATGTTTGCTTGAGCTTGTGGTAAATGTGTTTTTCATGATGAATGGGTGTAAGAACCAACTCATTCATGAGTTGAAATTTTTGAGTTTTGGGTTTTGTTTTTGCTTTGAAGCTCGCTTGGGCTCATTATTCGCTTAACAATTGATCCCTGAGTCAACTTGCCATGACCTTTTTTGTTTAGCCTTTTAGCCATTTTCACCATGACCACAATTTTGACGCTAAGTTAGAATTTGCCGAGACACTCACATAAATGGGTTGCCTTGGAAGCTTTTCACCTTGTTTTCTTGGCATTATTTTTGAAATGTCATTTCATTATTGATTTTAGGCTTCAATGTGTTCACATGAATGACTTTGGAATGAAGTTTTTTGTACACATCTTCTCTTGTGAATGTGACTTTCATGCTACAAAGATTAGGTTTTTCTTGCATTTAATCTTTTTCCTTTGTATTTGCCCAGTTTATGCCATGTGTAAGATTAACCTGTGCGGATTTGATCTTGAATGCAGAAGACCATAACTTGCGAGAACAGAGGTTCCTTGAAGAATTTGTGGATATGTTGGAGAAACAAAGACCCTCAAGTTGGTAACAAGATCCAAGTAGATGGTGTCCAAGAACAGAAGGATTTGTGGACAAGATGCAAATGTGACTCTTTTGGCTTTTAAACAATTATGCTTAAATTGAAGGCCAAAATGTGAATTTTTGTGTAAGGACCTTTATGTTGTGCATGATTAGAAGTGTATTGATCCTTAGCATAGGAGATAGTGAGCTTGCAGTTTCTCCCCTCACTCGAAAACGTAGATTTAGATGGAAATTATGATTGGGTGGAGCTGCCTATGCCACTATACTACATTATAGTACAGTTCTCCTTCTCCCAATGTGCCACAAAGAGCATTGGTGGCCTTGTGACTGTATGGGAGGTAACTTCTTGCTTTAGTCCTTGCTTGCTCTTATGATTAGTCACATCTTCTTTTTGTAGATTTAGGCATATGAGTATTTTGGCAAGGTCCAAGCTGTAACGGAGCAGAAGGAGAATGTCTACCCCTGTATAACCCAATGGTCTTCAAGCAATCAAGTATGAGGTTGCAAAGATTGACACCCTGTACAAGATTGGTGCCGACACTACACATTGACAACTTTGCCATTGATGATGTAAGTTCTTTTCTTGGTTTTGTTTGTTCTGCATTTTTATTTGATGTCAATATCTGACACTTTTGCTTGCATTTTTTATGCAGATGTTTCTGAATCCATGGTCTAAAGTTCAAGTTCTGGCTGGATTCTCCTGTGTAGCCCTTTGCTGACGCCAAAATTGTTTGAGTCACCATTTGGTAGGTACTGGTTTCTTGGAAACCATGTACTCATTCAAGTCAACTACTCATACCCTTCAATACTTTTGAGAGACACTCCAACCAAGGAGGGAGACATATTATTGTATACTGAATGCTTGAAACTACCATTAGGATGCATGTAATATGGTGAGAACTGGACTGAATCAACTGAATTATCATCCTTCACCAGAACCTCCTATTATGTGTGCCTTCAGCATTGGCACAACTATTTCAGGGAAAAAAGGAGAAAACCTGGACCACCTATGAAAGCTATCCAGGCTAAATTACTTATGACAAAGAAGTATTTCACATTGCAAAAGTGGTTTCTGATCTTGATTGTGGCTTTCAGAAATCTGTGGTTTTTCATTTTCATTTGTTGACAAAATCTCAGTTTCTTGATTTTATGCCATATGATGTGACATACATATCTATAATGTCCTTGATAAATCAACTTTAATATGTTTTGACTGTGTTTGGCACTACTGCAAAGTTATGTATCTTGCTCATGTGTTCTGGTTACTCTGGTTGCTCCTTTCAGAAAAATGCACCATGCCTTGTTTTCAACATAAAATTTAGGTTTTTCCTTATATAAATCATGAACTTTTGAATACAACTTTTTGCATGCTCTCTCTATCTCTCACTCTCTCTCTTCCCTACAAGTTTTGCATGCTTTCTTGTAATCATGCTTGTTAGAAATTATTGAACAGGTTCATTTGTCATTCACATAAAGGCCTAATGAGCACTTCTACAAATGATTGGGGTTGTTGGCTATTGTTTAAATTAGGACTTGTGATCTTCCCCTTTTCCTTTCAAACAACAGTTGATTTCTGAATTACACTGCGCCAATATTAGGTCATCTCACATTCAAAGTCAAGAATATTTTGAGAGGAACCTCTGTTGCATGTATGTCATGAATTTCAAATGCAAAAATTCTGGAGGCTAGGATGATTACCTGATTGTTTCTTCAGTAATGTGGGTGCCAGTGGCCAAGAATGTTTAAAGTAATTACTAGTGCAGCAATATACGAAGATGACAGTCGTGCATTTATAATAAAGCATTGCCTCAACAAGGTATCTGATAACCAAGCTGTTCTGCTAATATCCATATCCATATGCATATGCATATAAAAGGAACATTGAATTTCTAATCTTTTACCATATATATTATGTGACATACACCATATGACCTTTAATATTTTTTCTGAATAATATACTGCTAATAATCATTTGTGTATGCTATTGACATGGAATATTCATGTATTGATTGGATCAGCTTACAGCAACTGAATTTATAAGTTGGTATATAGTTTGGACCTGGCTTGAACTCAAAGTCTCAATCCAATATCGTTGTTTCAAATCAATTTCCTTCTGTAATTGGATGATTTTATTTTTATTGGCTTATTTTGTTTAAGAGATAAGCTAGATTTGTACCTTGAAAGGATGGTAATTTAAAAAGTTGTACATAATCTTATACGGAAAATAAGTTGGCATTTTAAACTAAAAGAGTTTTACATAGAAGGCAACCTAATCTAGCTTGTATGTGGTGGTTTTGGAGTTTTTTTCACATCAGTGAGAATACCCGGTTTAGCATAGAATTTGAATGATTTATATGCTAGTTAATTAAGCAAAAATTTAACACTGGCTGCTACTGTCTTTCAATATATGAGCATTCATAAAACAAATGGTTCTTGCATTCCAAATTTTCCATGCAGAACAAACATAGGGGACCGATATTGTTACCCCATTAGCAGGCCTATCACAGGTATATAACATTTTCTTGGCTATTAGCTGGCATATGAAGGTATGCTATTGAGATTGCAGCAGATAACCAGATCATATTCAACCATTGACATCAATGGCTACCCAATCTTAGACCCTAGGAGTTTTTTTGGTATCAGATCAACTAAAATTTAGAAATCAAGTTAATGGAATTGGTTGATGCATATCCATTCATTATTGCTTTCAGTTGTAGGGCTAGCCAATCGTATGACTTCTGAAAATAAATGCACTGGTTCCATGTTCATTCACTATCATTCCCAATGAATTATTAGGATTTGTTTTCTATAATCTTATGCATCTGTTATGCATTTGCAGGGTCCATTGTTGCCATCACTTCTCAATTGGAGGTAAGGTTGAAATATTTTGACGAAGCCCCCTATTGAAAATGAAGATTGTTCTAATTCTTCGCAATCCTTATTCGCTCAGGCTCCTTATTGTTTGTTCTACCAACAGGATCATCTAATATTTGGAACTTGCAAACTTTTGTGGTGATGGGGATGACTGTGTTATTTGTTCCCTGATTATATCAAATTCTTTACTCTCTTTTATCTTGAAGCTGTATGAGTGGGTGGGAGGAGCTTACTGGATTCTTCTTTTTTGCATTACAAATTGATTAGTTAGAGTAGTCATCATTTGTGGAAAGACCATTTATATTTCCTTTGTTTTATATGGTATTTTGATATCAGTTCAATTTTGTTGTTTTATAAAATTTATAATAAATATGTTTAGGAAATGGTTGGTGTCTTGTTCTATCACGATCAAGTCTTTGGATCTCCTTTGCAGGCTGAAGTTACAATTTCAAAGCTAACAGAGGAGAGGAGTTCAAGCATTCAAGATTAAGAGTTTAACAAAGAGAAACTTGTAACTTCTTGAACTCCATTTTTTTTCTTATAGTTTCTTTTGGTATGCTTAAAATCGGTGAGTTCTGCCATAAGCATTGGAATGCTTCTTCTTTTTTCCCCCTCCTAGTGCAACAGGATTTATCAACTATAAAAATCTTATATGTTCACTATCTGCATATCAGTGAGTATTAAGTTTATTAAAAAGTTTTAGGTCCTGCCCCTTTCTGTAGAGACCAGCAGCTCACATGTCCCCAATTTCTTTTAGCATCTATGAATTCCTCCTTTGATTTACCAAAAAAAAAAGGATGGTATAGCTTTGAGTACTTTTATATTTTTAATAGCACCTCTAAGAAGAATGACTCAGATGAAAGGAAAATGGATTTTTGACCCAGCTGGAGAACTTTTCTTCTAAAACAGCCTTTAATATATCTTTCTCATGGTGCTGAGTTTGTGATTCTGAGAAACTCATTACTTTGTCTGTGGGAGAATATCCTATTATTATGCATACAAGATTTTGTATTAGGGTGAATAGTGTATCTCTATGAAATATTAACAGATGTGGTGGCTCTGCTTAAATCTCCCTAGTGTAATGAACCCAAACGTACTATAAGGTGTAATTTTTGTAATCACATCGTTAGCCTCGTAATCAAGAATAGTCAAGTTAGTTGTAAGATTGCAAGAGGTGGAGCCACGTTGGTTACAAGTTGTTGGTTGCTTATTTGGCTAATAAGATTTGCAAGCAACTACTATAAACACTTGTAATCCATAGTCTTAGAGATTTTGTTATTCTAGAAACTTGGTGAAGAATCAGGCAGCATATGGGAGGATTTGTGGTACAGTTTGTGATTTGCCTGCTGCTGTGGTGCTTGGGCAACAGGCTGTACTGAAGGGCTCGAAAACAACCTGTTATCTATCATTTATGGAGCAATTAGCTCCTAGTGCAACTGCTGCAGAATAAAGAGTGTGAGTAGATGACAGAGTTGTGACAAGTTGGGAACTTGGCACTACCATGTAGTTTATTGTTGCATTGGTTGAGCAATTGTGTGGGAATGAGAGATCTAAAGAGGTTTATGAGCCATTGGTTATACTTTCCAACCATGGGATGAATATGCCATAAACCGAACTAAATCCAGTGGAGTGAACATTTGATTATTTTCCCAAGATTCTTGTGCCTATCACTAATAATGGCAATGAGGAAATGGAAACTGCAATGATCATTAATATTCTTCCACAAACAAAAGCAAATGTTGTGGTGGCCTCTGTTGAGGATAAACTAAAAATTCTTGCTTCTTGTAATGTTGTGGAGGACACTTACAATCTCAAGTTAGTTAGTTAGTGGTAAGATTTCAAGAGGTGTGGAGCCAAGTTGGTTACAAGTTGGTTGTTTGGCTAATAAGAATGGGAGATGTTAATAGATGCCTTAGTTTAGGAACAATTTTTATAAATATTTTATAGGAAAATGATAAAGAAATTAATTTTTTTAACAGCTTTTTATATTTTTCGTGAGAGTGGTGTCAAAACTTTCCTAAAATTGTTTATTAACAATTATCCTAAGAGAACTCATTAACATGACCCAATAAGAATTCCAAGAAACTTGTATAAATGTAATCCATAGCCTTTAGCATTGAAGTAAGGTGCAACTTTCTCACTTTCTTTCTCGATTTTCCTGTTCTACTCTTCTTTGTGGAGCATCACTACTTAGAATTACATCAATTCTCATTCTTTTTCCATAGAAATTAGTGGGCTCATTACATCTAGTCTCTACCCAGCATTTCTTGATCAGTTACATTTTTATATTATTGATAGAGAGAGCAAATCTTGAACATCAAAGAAAAACATTCTGATGATGATTTGGCATTGGATTTGTAAATATTATTTTTTAATTTATTCTCCTAAAATTTCCTTCATTTGCAACCACTGCCGTGTGCCTTTTCAAGTATCTAAAGAGTAGGTGGTACCTTTAATTCAAAAACAACAAAAGAGAGTCAATAATGTACTGGTCTGTTTCATAATATTATATATAGCATAGTATTACATATTAGGCTGTACAAAGTGAACTCCTAGGCTATGCGTTTGACTGATTGCAGCCATCTAGTCATCTTTTTCTATGATGTGCAAATGCTTCACTTACACCCCTTAATAACTGTCATATTGCTTTACTTTGTATTAAACATGTCATTTACTTCTTAGTTGTGGTATTTGCATTTTTCTTTCTCCTTATCTTGCAGGCAGAATTGAACAGAAGAGGAGAGATCAGAGGAGACTCTCAAGAGTCGGATTTCCTCTTCTATTTGTTTGTATGGTGGCCTTCACCAGTGTTGTGCTTGGATACCTTTTACACCCTTTAACACTTTATAAAGCATCAACACTATATGATTAATTCCTAGCTAGTTAATTAGAGATATAGTTATAAGAATATCTTCCTAATTATAAATTTTCAGAGGTATTTTAGTCAGTATGTTCTTTCTAGCCAATTTACTCGGAATGGAATATAACTTACATAATAAGTGTGTTGTGTCTGTGAGTATACCAGTTTCTTTTAATTTTCACTCTGCCTACCAAAATTTTATTGAGCGGTTAGGCATGGTTTTTCAATTCATAATCAGCTCGTTGCTCAACACCACCTTTCACTACCACCACAACCACAACCACCTTCTACTCTTCTTTTATCATATATATATGTGTGTGTGTGTGTTGTGTGTGTATACACTCTGGCTACACGAAGAAAAATATAAGTCAAATATGGTTATTTGACATCTTAAAATAAAATTTGTTGTGTAAATACTAAATAAACTCATAGGAAAAGATTAGTTGGGAGGAAGTAAACCTTTAATTTAAACAAATGGAACTAATTGTTTAATTTAAATTCCTTCTCAAAAAAAAAAATTGTTTAATTTAAATTAAATAGTTTTCCATTCCCAACCAAAGCCAGGCATGTAGCCCACCTGTAATTGAAATGGACTCAAAGACCTTCCATGGGTGGAGGTTTCTAAAGGTTTGTTTGGATTTAGGGAGAGGGAGGAAGAGTAGAGTAGATTTAACTCAAAATTAGCTTATTTTTAGCCAACTTTATTCTACTCCCCTCTATTCTCCATCTTTCTCCCTTCCATCCAAATGGGCCATTAGTTTAAGAGCCTAGCCAAGCCCACCCTTAATCATGCACCTCACGGAACCATGTGATGGTTTTGAAAAGGATTAGGAAGAGAAATAGTTGTTAAGCAGCCACTAAGGTTCGACAAGGTCACTTGAACATCAAATAAAGATGGTTTTCAAATGTAAGCCACAAATCAATTACAATTACGGTAAGTGAGTTCTATTATAAATAAGGTTATAAATGAACTGAGTCGATTATTAAAAATTCAGAATTGTTCATTTAGTTTTATTTTGAATGAAAGTCAACACTACTTATTTGAGTTATATAGATAAAATGATTTTCATTTATGAACTTATTAAAATTAGATTTGTTAATATTTCATCTTTAAAAATTAATTATTTATATTATCAATAAATCATAAATACTAATTTGATATCTTAAGAATTTATTTATAAAATTACAAAATTTACTTTTAATTTATATAAATATATTTTTATATAAGTAAACATGTAATATATAATATTATGTATGTTTAAATCTAGATTTTAATTTTTTTTGTCACACATTTAACATAAAAAATTATATCTGTGATCAATACTATATAAATAAACTATCGAAAATAAGTCATTACCAAACATACAATTATCTTATAATTAAGTATTGTAAGGACACAGATTTGGCTCTCCTGACCAATAATGGATGGATCAGTCCAAAAGGCCCCAAAACAATGAATTTGTAGAGAGTAGGTAAAGAAAGTTGGGCTAACCTAGATTGAACAATCAATCAGATGAGCTTGGATCATAAGAAGGAAGAAATAAAAGAGTTTAACTTCAAGAAATTGTCCTCGGCATGTGTCCGAGGAGGTCAGTTTTATATAAATATTAATCTGAGTTTAGATACAAGTTTAGTTCTTAATGTCTACAATGTTCTTCTCTCTCCTTTGCCGATCCCCCATTCTTTAGGTCTCCCCTTCTTTTTATACTCCTTCTTCCCCTTCTCTAAGCTTTCCACGTGTAGATTTAATGATTTGTGTTGATACTTGTCCCATCTCACTTTTTTCAGAAGTCTTTGTATTGTAGCTGGGAGGCTGGAAATCACTGTTCAGATATCAATTTCACATAAATGCAGTCAGAGGGTTAACTGCAGAGCATTCAATGTGGGGGTGGCAGCCTTCTTCCTTGATATTTTGGAATATGTTCTTGGTACATATGTCCACAACGTTCGCCCAGTCCGGCTAAGGGTGTGCAAACAGCCGCTGCAACTGCTGGGGCCGACCGGAGTCGAAAAACCGCACCGCTCCTGGAGCCGACCGCAGGTGCCGAGGCCGGCGAGCGAAGGTCATGGATCTTTCCGACACCGGTGCGGTGATGTAGTCGGAATTGATTTCCAAAAACCGAATCCTCACCGAACCGATTTGTTATTTATATATATATATATATATATTCTAGGCTGTTTAACTAGGTGAAACAGCGCCATTTCACTACGCTGTTAAAAAAAAAAAAAAAAAAAAGGCAAACGACGTCGTGGAACTGAAAGGCTGGGGTTACAAAAATTAAGGAACCATATAAATACTTCTTTTCCAACTTCTGATCTCAGAAATCTCTCTCACCTCTCAGTTGCTGTAGAACCGAAGCTGCTCAGTGCAATAGTGCTCACTCCCCTACCAGTCCACCACAAGACTGCCAGTAAGTTTCAATCTTTCATAGTACACTATCCATTTCGTCTCTCTCTATTCTCTAAGTCCACTAGTCCAGCTTGTTTCCAATATTGCCTAGTATATTTTCAGCATTTTTGTATTTTTATTTTTATGTTTTTTGACTTGGGGATTTTAAGTAAGTAGACGTTGTAGAGCAGAACTTTTGTGGACCTGTGGTACTATCGTAATATCTATTAGGCTATTAGGCATTGGCTTTTGTTTATTTGTTCTAGAATAAATTTGTTGTAAAGGTTGATGTATTAATGTGTAAGCATGTTTATGTGTGAAGTGTGAACAGGTTCTTATCAAAAAAAAAAAAAAAAGTGTGAACAGGTTGATGTATTAACGTGTGAAAATGTTTTTGTATTAATGTGTAAACCGGTTTATGTGTGAAAAGTTTGTCTATTGGACATTTTGTTTGAAATATTAAACAGGTTGTGTATTGATATAGTTTTTCTAATATTTCAAACCGAACAAACCTGTCAGTTCGTTTAGACCCCTGTAAACTAGATTGTTTAACCTAATTAATTAACCAAGTGAATACTTAGGTTTATTATTCAGATCTAGGTTAAAACAATAACAATCACATCAAGTAAAGCAGCGGAAAAATAAACAACACAACGATATGATGACCCAGGAAAACCAAACCGGTAAAAACCTGGGGAGGATTTAACCTAGCTATCCTCAAGGTAAAATAGCAAATCCACTAGAAAGAATTGAAGTTTACACAATAGCGACTTAGACCACTAACATCCTATTGCTACCCAAGTGTAGGAAACTTACTACCGCAACCCCATGATAGCTTCGAGATCCACGGACTCCTTCTTTCCTTAATCTTTGCAAAACACAAACACCACCGTTTGTGACTTTGAGATCCCACTCAAAGGTTTAGCAACACAAACTCTCCTGTTTGTGACTCCAAGACCACCCTTGAAGGTTTAGATCATCAGCTCCTTTGATGACTAGAGAAGGCAGCAACTTCAGCAATACCGGATCTTGAGATTCTTTAAGGAACAATACCGGTAGAAGTAATAAGAGAGGTTTTAGGAACAAAACCCTAAATACAAAAGAGACACACTCTTCTCTCTCTAAAAAGCCTTGTAAAAAAACGTGCTTAGGGTTTCCTTTATATAGTGGGAGAAGTAGATCTGAAACCCTAATCCTTAATGGGCTAGAACTGCTGTTTGGGCCAACTTAAAATTCTGCAGATACGATTCTCGATCGATCGAGCCTGTTTTTCGATCGATCGAACCAGGCAGATTCTGAAATCTTCTTTCTGCAGCTTACATGTTCTTGTGTGCTCACAATTTGCCAATTGTTCTAAGCTTTTAGAACCTAACAAAACCGACCAAACCGACTGCAAAAAACCGCATCACTATAAATCGAAAAACTGACTCCAAGCAGTGTGCATCGGTTCCAATTATGAGAAAACCGACCCCTATTGGTTCGGTAGCAAATTTGAGAAAAAACCGACTGACCGAACCGCGCACACCTCTAAGTCCGACAGCATCCTCTGGGGTATTTTCCTAAACGGTAGAACTCCAAGACTTGTCCCGGCTTTGGTTATCCGAGGTGGTATTCATCCTCAGTGAAACCTCTGGGGTCGCTAAGTTCACATTTAATCTCTTCAACCTTCAATACAGATCTTCTAGGCTAAGTTGAACCGTCCTCGGACTAGCCTTAGTCCTCGACTTGGGCTTTGGGTACAACGTGTACAAGGATAAAGAATTCTCGGCCCACTAGACTAAAACTTGAGGCCCAACATACACAGGGATCAAGAATTCCTGGCCCATTGACCCTACAAATATAAATTTACAAGTAAACATTATTGGGTAGTTTACAACCATGCTAGAATTCAAGTAGTTGCCAAGAATTTTCTATTTTTACTTGTCAAAGAAAGAAACTAGTGTGAATCTGATGGCTCATATTGGGTGGTGGATCGTACCAACCATATCTTTGGTTTTTGGGTTAAAATGTTAGGTATACACATGCGAGTGAAGTCCTGTATTGAATAATGATAAGAAGAATTAGTAGAGATGGTAAATTGGACACAAGAAACGCCTATAAAGCCCACACATACGATCTTGATGATATTGTAAAAAGGCCCAACAAAGGATATTTGTCAATAATGCTAAACAATAATTATAGTGAGGTGTGAAGTTGACATGTGGAGGCCCATGAATGATGCACTAGTAAATGAAAAAGCTCATTTAGGCAAAGGGAAGTGTGACTTGTTCGTGGTCCACAGAGAGACAAAGACTCATAGATAAGGGAAAGATTGTTGGGTATACACATGTGAGTGAAGTCCCACATTGAGTAATGATGACAAAAATAAATAGTTAATATAACACTAGCTTGTAACTCATGCATACGCATGGATAAATTTAAAAATAAACACAATTGATCAAACTATTAGAAAAAATAAATGTAATTAGATGCATGTTAAAATTTCTGGTTAAGTTTAACACTATTACTTATGATCATTTTTATTCTAATTTTTAATAAGATAGAACATATGGTGATTTTTGTTAAGTAGATATATGATTGGTTTTTATACTTTATTTTTTACAGTTCATTAATATTGAACTCTTAGCATTTTTCACTTATTAACTTACTTGACACAAAGATTAAAAATTTTAAGTAGACACATGACACAAAAGTAGCCCATAATTGATATCTAATTAAATTTTCTCTCAACCTTTGCCTTATATATATATATATATATATATATAATTTAGCACATATTTATTAGGCTTAGACCTTCTGAGTTAAAGTGTGTCTCTATATGTTATCTTTATATATTAAGAGAATTCAGAAAGTTAGTTATTATGTTTTTTACTTCCAAAAATACCCCTAATTTAATTAACTTATCTTTATTTCTAAAACATAAAAATGAGGTTAAAACTGTAAATTGACAAAAATTAAAAACAACCAAAACCACCATAGGTTTCATAAAACTTCCCACTACCCCATGTTCTATAAAATAAAATTAAAAAAAACAACCCCAAGTTCCTATTAAAAAAAAACTATCTAAAAAAAAAGAGTCATTTTTTTACTTCAAAAATGTCAAAATTACCCCTAATTTAATTAAATAATTCTTATTCTTAAAAAATAAAAACTAGGGTTAAAATTCTATTTCAATAAAATTCAAAAAAAAAAAAAAAAAAAAAAACTACCAAGGTAACTTTTTTCCTAAAAATTAGTACACTATTTAAAAATATCTCAAGCATGTTTGATTCATTTTTTCCTAAAAACTAGCATATACTAAACCTAGCTATTTACTTCATTTGAAATCCTAAATTTTAGTTTCTTAAAAATCCTTTCCTATATAACCTCACTAACAATAGATAAATTTAAATTGAAAAATTACATTAAACTCAAAATAAAAAATAAAAAAAGAGCTTCATTGCATATGCAGAGCTCGTGTAATGAGGCTAGTATTAATTATTCATGAAACTCTCAAATGTTTTTATCTCCCGAGCACAAAAATCATACTATTACCTTTATATTATTATTATTATTATTATTATTATTTGGATTTTTATTGTGGTGGGATCCGGTTGGTCACATCATTTCTCTTTGAGTAATGCTAGGAACACATAAAATGGCACAATTTGTGCCACTATTTGCCAACATGGTGAGTTGTAAGTGATAGAAGTGTGATGGTGAGTCCTTGTGGTATAAGTTGTGTCATTTTATATGTCCCTAGCATTAATCTTTCTCTTTTATTTGTGCCTTTTTATTTTGATCAGTTGTTTGTGTTTTTTATTATTTTTTTCTTTTGGGTAATTTATTAATGAGTAATTTTAGTATCGTATAAAATGTCATCAACTATTCTACATAGTAAAGTATAACTGGTTGCCTGTCATTTTCGTATAAACTCACCACTTTTTCTTTACCATTCACATTTTTGTCATGTGAATAGAGTTGTAACAAAAATTTTGGAATTTTTGTTTATGGATGCGTTGTTTCCACCCTTTCTTCCATGAATTTTCAGTGTTGATTTGTTTTTCATCTACTATGATTCATTCTTCACGCTCTACGTTCTGCTCACTTCCCTACCCTTCACGCTTCATTGCAAAACTTTGATCTGGGTCTTCGTGTTCAAGGCTAATAACTGTTCATTTGCTGAGTGTTTGGTTCAGCTTTTTGAGGTTGGGCTTTTTGAAAAAGTGGAGTTTTCAAAAAGTGCAGTATGAAAAAGTGCTTTTTCAAAAAGTTGAGTATTTGGTAAAAGCTGTTAAAAAGTGATTTTGAAAAAGCTGAGTGTTTGGCTAGAACTTATAAAAGTAGCAGTTTGAGTTGTAAATTACCAAAAAGGACAATGTATAAATAAGAGCATCTCCAGTAGGTTAGGCAAATTTTTGTACTGTTTGGACAATCAACAGTGACATTTACCTTTTGCCTACCCACTTTTTTAATCTTTATTTTTTAATCAAATTTATTCTTTTTTAATCTTTATTTTTTTCTTTTTCTATTCATTCTCAACAATTATATTTTTCAACAAAAAATGTTACATCCACAATATTTTTTGCAATACTTTCACAAGAATCATAACAAAATCTTATATGGAAAGTTGTTACTAGTTCTAATTTGAACCCACTACTGAAATTATATTTTTACTCACCAATATTAGCTAATCACTTAAAATTTATTGTAAAAATATTGTGGTAGTATTTTTAAACTGTGATTTCTTATTCTTTGCCTTTCTTTCATCCATACGTTTCCTCTTTTTTTTTTCTCTTGCATTTTGTCCACCACACACGTATACTCTTAGGATTCCATCCCCTCCTTTTTTTTTTTTTTTCTTTACTTTCCACTTGATTCCAGAACCTCCCTTTCTCTTTCTTTCTCCAGCTCTCTCATTTTCTACTCTCTTTTTTTTTTTTTTTTTTCTTTTTCTATTGATTCCATAAATTCTCTAGCTCTCTCTGTGATACGTCCCACATAATCTTGCTTGCCTTTTGGTGTCATTATCTTCAAACACACACAAACATGCATGGAGAGAAAAGAGAAATCGCCTTTGCTCCATCACACCGCCACCGCTGCTCCTCCTCCTCACTGTGGAGTGCTTGCAACCAGGAGTCATATCGGCTTTTATTGTTTTTCCTTGTTCTTGATTAGTTGTTGTTTCTGATTTTAGATTTGTCAGATCGGCTTCTATTTTTTTTTTCTTGATCATTTATTGTTGTTCTAAATTTTTTTTTTTCTGTTCTTGATCTGCTGTTGTTGTTGTTTTGATTTTAGATTTGTTGTTTAAATTATATCAATTTTATGAGAGCAAGAATATTTTTTGCTTTTATTGTTGTGGTTTGATTAATTTAAGATTATGTTTTTGAGTTTGTATTTTGATTATGCTTGAGTTTAGAGATGTTTGAGAGAAAGATGGTTTGCCCAAGATCAAAGGGTAAAGTTAGATTTTCAATAAATTATGAAGGGTAATTTGGTAATTGCCCAAGATCGTCCAACGGATATATGACAACGCGCACGGACTTTGCTTAAAATGGACATCTGAGCTTCTTTTATGGCTTGCGCGTTCTCTTCACAAACCCAAAACGCAACTTTTTCCAAAAAGTTGCGTTTTTTAATAACCAGACGGGCTTTGGACATTTGCTTTTTTCAAAACGGGCTTTTTGGGCTGAGAAAGCTGAAACAAACGGGCACTAAATCAGAGGAGTAAAGAGAGGTAAGTGTTTCTACTGTCCATCTTTACTTTTCTTTTCAAATTTGTTGTAGTGACCACTTTTACTTGTAAATTATTACCATCCAAATTCCTTATATGATATTCTATTCCTGCTTCACACTTGTTCTTGTGACCCTAAACCTATTGTACCTAACAACGAATGATTTCTATATGTTTGATAATTTCACCCTTGGATAATTGGATTCCAATTTATATATCTTGCTAGTAGCATAGCCTTGTTATTTGTTGTAGCTAACTTTCAATACCTTTGCATTGGTTTTCTTTTTATTTATAAGAATACATTTGTGTTGGTAAATTCACACTTGGTTAATAATATTAGTTAAGAGTTAAGACTTTGCTCCTATCAAGAAGTGGGTAATTTCTCCCAACATGTACCGTAGAATAAAAGGCTTATTGCAGACAATATTGTTTTGTTTTGGTTATTTTGAAAGAGTTGCAAATACAAATTAAATGGGTACAATAGAAAAAACTATCCCTAAGTTTGGGCTGATGCTGGATGATATAATTTTTATTTTTAAAAAATTATCTAATTTTACGAGTAATTCTTAGGTACTTTCTGAGTACGAAGAATAATGTTTCCTCCTCTCACATCTAATATAGTAGGGTCCATTTATGGTATGGTTCACCACAAATATAAGAGAAGAGAGCACAATTTATTCATATCTAGAAAGCACCTAAGAATCTTCTCAATTTTACAAGTGGTTTTTTTGAACTATGAGCTCCAAAGTGTTGGGGTTAAAATTTTGAATAGAAAGTCAATGCATACCAAAAAATTATTAAAAAAAAATTATAATAAAATATAGGCAAAAATGCTATTTTAGTCCTTGTATATTGAGGTCATAGACAATTTATTCCTAAATTTTGGTAACAGTCAATTTAATTCCTATTATTTACAATTTGCAATTAATTTAATTTCTACTATTAACTTACTAATTGAAAATACCCAGGTGGCAAATTGTGAATATAGTTGGCAAGCTTAAATTTGATGTAACTAATAAAACAAGAGAAATGTCCATAATATTTTCATAACAAATCCTAAGTGGTGAGTTGTTATTGATTGTTATGGATAATTTAAGTTGTAGATTTAAATTAGAACCAATAACAACTTATCACTTATGATTTGTTGTGAAAATATTGTGAACGTAGCACTCCTCATAAATATAATAAATTTTTTTAACAATAATAAAAATTCCATGTCAACATTTAAAGGGAAAAAGGAAAAAAAATTATTTCTTAATTGTAAAAGATATGGGAAAAGAAAACCAAAACTGAAAAATAAACTTTCATCAATTTTCCCAGAAACCAAATGAGGAAAAACAAAACTTTGAAGCCTAGCGTACTATATTCAGAGTGATATTCTGCTTCGGCATTTCATCAAGCACTTACAACACCTCCACTAAACAACCAAATATGTCGCACATTACAGCAAGAATATTCCCAATACAAAAATTAAAATTTTCTAACTTAGGCATAATCCAATCTTGACCTTGACTGGGATATAATTCAAAAATATATAACTTTGACCTTTTGCATTATCATCGATGAGACCAAGAAATGGGTCCGATGTTGATTTTTTCTACTAGTCACTTGCGTGAATGAGTGGAAATTTGTTGTACTGATGTTGATTAGCTTTGCTAGTGGCAGAGATCGAGTCTAGATCAGTAGAACGTAAAATCTTCAATCTTCTTGAATCTCCATGACAGTGGTGGCATCCTCAGACCTTAGGCTCAGATATTTCTCTAATTTTTTTGTCTTTTTGTTAGTAAATCTGAGCAGATTAGAGCCAAGTTTGTGAAACAGCTCTTTGTAAATCCGAGCTAATGGGTGTTTTAAGATCTGTATAATTAGTTGTAAAAAATATGAGTTATTGATTTCCAGAACATGAAAGAAGTTTTGTGGGAAATTTTTTTGTTTTGTTTTTTCACGCATTTTTTAATGTTTATTAATTTTTTTTTAAAATTTTGTTAACTATATCAACACTAAGTGTGCCAGCTATGCACACCATTTACCGCGTACATATTGGGCAAAACTTAGATATAGTACCTTAGGTATCCCTTCTTAAATTAAAACACTTGTCCACTTACTTAACAGTGAAATTGCCGTTTTCTTCTCCGTTTATTTCTTTTCCTTCTTTTATTTTTCCCCTGTTTCAGACTTTCTGACTCTTGAACTCCACTTGCTCAGATTAGATGAAATAGACGAATCTAGCTCTTTGAATTCTCTATCTCACTCTGTTTTCGCAGATTGGTTGGCTGGCACTAAGAAAATTCGTTGGTATGTATTGGCTGAATCTCATTATAGGTTTTCAATTCTAGTTGCTAGGTTTGTGTTATTTTGAGGTTTGGTAGAGTTTTTCTTTGTTGATTCTGATCTAGGTATCAATTTTTATTATAGGGTTTGTGTTATTATTGCTTTGGTTTGTTTTGATTTGGGTTTTCAATTATAGCTGTTGGGTTTGTGTTATTCTAAGGTTTGGTAGAGTTTTCCTTCGCCTATTTCTAACAAAGGTTTCAATTTTGGTTAATAGGTCTGTCTTAGTATTGCTTTAATTAATTTTGATTTGGGTTTTCAATTATAGTTGTTGAGTTTGTGTTATTTTGAGGTTCGGAAGAGTTTTCCTTTGGCTATTTCTAATGAAGGTTTCAATTTTGGTTAATGGGTTTGTCTTAGTATTGCTTTGGTTAATTTTAATATGTGGTTTCAATTCTAGTTTCTGGGTTTGTGTTATTTTGAGGTTTGGAAGAGTTTTCCAATGGCTGAGTTCACCTTGATGAAGCTGAGTTCTAGTTTTTTTTTTTTTTTTTTTTTCAATGTCTGATGTTTGTCTTTGGTGTCTGATTAATAGTTCAAATCAGAAATTTGAAATTGGAAAGGCAAAAGATTCTTAGAACAGCAATCATATACTAATCTTAGAGAATTAAATTTAAATATCTTGATTTGCATATTTTGGAAGTTTCTGGATTGATATTAGCAATACCTGGAGATGTTTTAATGGCTAGTGAATTTTTTTGGCTTATTCATCATATCTTCTAAGATTACTCAAGGGATGTTTAGACACCCAAAATCTTTAATTTCTTTCAAGAAGAGTATAAGAAGTCTTTGGACATGGTTGCTAATACATGCTATGATATTTCACCATTGTTTGAGTACAAGGTTTGCATGTATGGGCGTACTCGAGAACAACAGGTTATCTTCAATTCTACAGACCAAACAGTTGTTTGCAGTTGTAATAAATTTGAGTTTGATGGGTTTTTATGTTGTCATGCATTAAAGGTACTAGATATTCAAAATATAAAACGACTTCCTTCTCGATACATTTTGAAGCGGTGGACTAAGCAAGCGAGAGTTGGATGTGTACTAGATAGCTATGGTTGCATTGTGAAAGAAGATCCTTAGTTGGATATAACAAATCGATACAAAGATTTTGTTAGGTTCTAAAGATTAGGAACTAAAGTATTTAGAACTTCATTTTGTATGTTGGCAAACCATGATCAAAACAATGTTTAGTCGTGTGTTAGACTTGCTCAAAGTATGGGTCTTATTGTAAAGTTGGAATCGAGTTATTATGCAGAAGTACTGTTCACTTTCTGTATGACTCGATCGATCGAAAATTAGACTCGATCGATCGAAAATCGTGCAGAACGTTTTTCTGCAGAAAATTCCAACTCAGCCCAAGCCCGTTTTAATGTATAGGGTTTTATGTTTGCCCTAAGTATAAAAGGGAAAACCCTAGCCACGTTTTTAGAGTTCTGTTTTGCTATGTTTGTGAATCTTTCTTTGAGATCTAGAGGTGTTTACCTTCACATACACTTAGGGTTTACAAACTTGAGATTTATGTCAAGAGTTGTGTAGATCGTTACAGTTGTAGAATCAAGAGAACACAAAGATATACAAGCAGGTGCGCTTGTGGATTTGTTGAAGAATTCCGGAAAGAAGGAGTCCGTGGATCTCGGAGCTATGATGGGGTCATGGTAGTAAGTTTCCTACACTCGGGTAGCATTAGAATGTTAGTGGTCTAAGTTCTATTGTGTAAACTTCAATTCTTTCATAGTGGATTCAGTTTACCTTGAGGATAGCTAGGTCAAATCCTCCCCAGGTTTTTACCGGTGTGGTTTCCTGGGTCATCAGATCTTTGTGTTGTTTATTTTCCGCTGCTTTGTTATTTTTGCTTAATTGTGTTAACCTAGTTTTAATTAAATTACCTAAGTTAATCACTTGGCTAATTCACTAGGTTAATCTGTTAGGTTTAAGGGGTCTAAACGAACTTACAAGTGGTATCAGAGCGGGTAGCTTTTTTGTTTGATCTTTTGATCTTCTAGCTGATCCTTGACCCCTGTTGTTATGGATTTCTCTAAAATCTTCTCTTTAGTTTGTCACATTATCTACTTGGTGTGCTTGTCCTTTACAATCTTTGTTAAAGTTTTTCTTGAGTGTCTTACTATAATCACATATGAAAATAATCACATGTGCTATACTACTTTAACCGCCTTAAAGGCACGTGATTCTTGTCTTTGGTATTTGGATAGTGGTTGTTCCAGGCACATGACAGGAAATAAAGCTTTGTTCAAGACACTTTTCGAAGGAAAGATTGGTACAGTTACCTTTGGAGACGGAAGTAAATCTGTGATTAGAGGCATTGGTACTGTGGACATTCCAGGACTACCAGTTTTTGAAGATGTGTGGTATGTTGATGGGTTGAAGGCAAACTTACTCAGCATTAGCCAGATTTGTGACAATGGACTTAATGTATTCTTCACCAAGCAAGAATGTGAAATACTTGATGAAGGGGGTGATTGTATGTGTGTTGGTGTGAGAACAGCTGACAACTGTTATGGTATCACCCCAAGTATAAGCAACAAATGCTTCAGTGCTAAAATCAATCAAGTTGACTTATGGCATCAAAGGTTGGGACATGCCAGCCTTAAGCAATTAGAGAAGATTTCAAAATGTGATGCGGTAATTGGGTTGCCCAAGTTTGAGAAAGTTGAAAAATGCATCTGTGGACCATGTCAGATGGGTAAACAAGTGAAGTCCAAACATCCGTCTGTAGCTGATGTTCAAACTACGAGACCTTTGGAGTTGCTGCATATTGATCTCATGGGTCCTGCCAGAGTTCAGAGTTTAGGTGGAAAGAAGTACATTCTAGTTGTTGTGGATGACTTTACAAGATTCACATGGGTTGTACTTTTGAAAGACAAAGCTGAGGCTCCTGAAAAAATGATTCATCTATGCAAGAAATTGCAAGTCGAAAAAGGAACTGTGATAGCCAGAATTAGAAGTGATCATGGAAAAGAGTTTGAGAACACCAAACTGGCTACATTTTGTGATAATCAAGGCACCCGTCAGGAATTCTCTTCACCCAAAACACCACAACAAAATGGAATTGTGGAAAGAAAAAATAGAGTTGTACAAGAAATGGCTCGTGTCATGCTCCATAATAAGAAGATGCCTAAATCTTTTTGGGGAGAAGCTGTTAATACTGCATGTCACACTCTCAATCGGGTGTATTTCAGACCAAATTCCAAGCAAACTCCCTATGAACTCTGGAGAGGAAAGAAGCCTGTAGTGAAATACTTCAGAATATTTGGTAGTGACTGTTACATTCTGCGGGATAGAGAGAACCTGGAGAAGTTTGATGCTAAGAGTGATAAAGGTTATTTTCTGGGATACTCTTCCACCAGTAGAGCATACAGAGTATACAACTTGAGAACTAAAACAGTCATGGAATCCTCAAATGTGGTGATCAATGATGAATTAAACTCAGAAGGCCATTCAGAACATGCACCTCCAGTTCAAGAAAAGATGATGGAAGTTGATGATTCTCTACCTGAAGACTATGTGGGAAAGCCTACAGAGGAAGAGTTAATGGTTTTGAATGATACAGCATCTGTGCCATCAAGTTCAGAACCTTCAACCCCAGTTCATGGAGTTCCACAAGAACAGAGAGAAGTTCAAAGTCCATCAGATCAGAAAGGTACCACTACTTCATTGGTCAAAGGTCCATCATCAAGAGTCAGGTTGAATCATCCTGCTACTAATATTTTGGGAAGTTTAAATGATAACATGAGATTGAGATCCAAAGCTTTAAATGTGATTACTCACTCATGCTACCTATCCCAATTCGAACCGAAGAAGGTGGATGAAGCTCTCCAAGATGCTGATTGGGTCAATTCTATGCATGAAGAACTTCATCAGTTCGTTCGAAATGATGTGTGGGAATTAGTTCCTCGACCTGAGGGAGTCAATGTTATTGGAACTAAGTGGATCTTCAAGAACAAGTCAGATGAACATGGAACTGTTATCAGAAATAAATCTAGGCTTGTTGCTCAAGGATACACACAAGTAGAAGGAATTGATTTTGATGAGACTTTTGCACCCGTAGCAAGATTGGAATCCATTCGTATTCTTTTGGCTATTGCATGTCACATGAACTTCAGGTTGTATCAAATGGATGTCAAGAGTGCATTCTTAAATGGGATGATACAAGAAGAGGTATATGTTGAACAACCGAAAGGTTTCATTGATCCTCACAGACCAAATGATGTCTACAAGTTAAAGAGAGCTCTCTATGGATTGAAACAAGCTCCACGGGCTTGGTATGATAGATTAACTGCATATCTCATGGATCATGGCTTCAAGAGGGGTTTTGCTGACACCACTCTGTTTATACGAAAGGATAAGAATCATTTTGTTGTTGCTCAAATTTATGTTGATGATATTGTTTTTGGTGCTACTAATGATTCTCTTGCTCAATCTTTTGCAGATGAAATGAAGGCCATGTTTGAGATGAGTATGGTTGGCGAACTAACTTATTTCTTGGGATTGCAGGTAAAGCAAACGGATGATGGAATCTACATCAACCAAGCAAAGTACGCACGAAATTTGGTCAAGCGTTTTGGTCTTGACAAGGCTGCACATGCTAGGACACCAATGGCTGCTAATGTGAAATTAACAAATGATCCATCAGGTGAGTCTGTTGATGTTACTCTATATAGAAGCATGATTGGTTGTCTTTTGTACTTAACTGCTAGCAGACCTGATATTGCGTTTAGTTTGGTTTTTTTCTCTAGATTTCAGTCTAATCCTAAGGTCTCTCACTTAAATGCTGTTAAGAGGATCATAAAATATGTTGCTGGAACTTGTGATTATGGTCTATTTTACAGTAAAGAGTCAAATCTTTCTCTTGCTGGTTTTTCTGATTCTGATTGGGCTGGTAATGCTGATGATAGAAAAAGTACAACTGGTGGTTGTTTTTATGTTGGTGCTAATTTGGTTGCTTGGATGAGTAAGAAGCAAAATTCTGTTTCTCTATCTACTACTGAGGCAGAATATATTGCTTCTGGAAGTTGTTGTTCTCAGCTTCTATGGATGAAGAAACTTTTGAGTGATTATGGTATATCTCAGGACACCATGGTTGTTTATTGTGATAACTCTAGTGCCATAGATATATCTAAGAATCCTGTTCAACACTCTAAGACCAAACACATTGAGATTAGATATCACTTCATTAGGGATCTTGTTGAAAGGAAAATTGTTGCTCTTGAATATATTCCAACTGAACGTCAGAATGCTGATATTTTCACCAAACCGCTTGATAGAGGAAAGTTTGAAACTCTTCGTCAAGTCATTGGTGTGATTCTTTGTCCCTAGTCATTCTTGTCTTCATGGTCCTTGTGCTTCATTGCTCAATCTTTTGTGACCTTTGTTTCTAGGATTTGCATTGCATTACATTCATGCATTTCATTCTAGGATGTTTGTTTCTTTGTTTAATATAAAAAAAAAAAAAATTTTCTTTTGCAAATTGTGTTTTGCTATTTTTCTTTGAATTTGAAGACAAGGTTGGTCAATCAAAATTTACATGTCATATGTATGTACCTTGTTTAGCTTTGATGCACTTATCTCTATTGCACTTTACTAGCTAAAGTCTTGGTGTGCATGTTGTGTGGGAAGATGCTATATTTGTTGATCACATGATCTTGATCTTGAAGTCTTATGTCTTTGATTGTTGGACTTGAACTTATTGAGAAAGGCATAAATAACCATCTCACCACTGTTTATTAGCCAATCATGAACACCTTAGTGCATATCATAAGATTTTGTGCTCGAGAAAGTGTAGCACATGCACAAAAAGAACATAAGGTGTAGCCTCTAATTAAAATTGGTGTGTACATTATTGGGCTATAATAATATCACAAATTCAAATAAAATTGGTGTGTACATTATCCCGGCTTTTATTAAGTTTCTAATCAATAAATTTGAATAATGAGGCAAATTAAGAAACTTACATGATTGCAAGCTCTTATTCTAGGAGATGTGAGAGTTATATGATGTAACTCTTTAAGGGATAGTCTCTTTCAAATTCATGTGATGGATTTTGTAGAAATTGTGATTGATCACTATGTGTATATCACCTCACATGTTTCTCAAACTTTTGCTAGTTGCACACACTACACAAGCTATTCTTTGCTAGAATTGTGTACATGATATTGTGCGTGTTTTTGGCCTGACCAACCAAGTTTGAGAATTTTGGGAATTTGATGCAAAACATGTTTGCTTGTTTGTTGTTTTTGGGTATATTGAGAGAAAATTATGCTTTGGGAAATCTGGGTTAAATACATGTGTTTTTGGAAATCATCTCATCTCATACTCATGCATTTGATTTTTAAAATCTGTTGCTTTGAGGAGTTTTTGATCTAAAATATTCAGTTTTTCAAAAATATGATTTTTCCAGAATTTCGATCGATCGAAACAGATTTTCGACCGATCGAAAATGTTTTAAATTGCTCATAAAACTCTCTGGTTGGTTCGATCGATCCAAGCTGTTTTTGGATCAATCGAATAAGTTTTCGACCGATCGAATGTAATATTCGATCAATCGAAAATCGTGCTGGATGTTTTTAAAAAGGAACTTTTTCACGTGGCTCTTCACTTTTCAAACCTTTTCAAAAACTTCCTTTTATCCCTACCAACCGGTCAGCACTTTTCTTGGGATTTTTGTCGTTTTCCTCCGAATCTTTTGCAAAATCTCTCTCTCTCACAGCTGGTAAGACCTTTATATCCTTTCCTTTGCATTTATTTTCTAAATTCATGCATTTTTCATGCATTTTATTTGGGTATTTTCGGCATTTAGAAATTTTTCTATTTTTGGGATTGTTTTTGAATTTTTTTTCTTCTCAAAATCTTTATGGGTTTTTGTGGGGACACCTTGTCTAAGCACATCATGTGGTTTAATTGGATTATTTTGGTGGTTTGAAGGAATTTGAAATTCTAGGGCTTGAATTTGAGCAATTTGGGGTTTTTGTTCAATTGGATTGAAATTGATGAAATTGGCTTGTTAGATTGATTAATTTGATCATTATATTGTGTTAATTGACTATTGTATTGATCAATATATCAATTTGTTGTGTTTTGAAAAATTAGGTTTTTCAAATTGGGTATTTTTGATAAATATTGCTTGCTCAAGCCAATTTTGTTAATTTGAATCACAATTGAACCTGTCACTGCATTAGTACATGCATCATGCTATGTTCATGCTCATGCATCATATAGAATTGTTATATTCTATTTTTTTGCTGTGCTAACTTGCAGTCTGCCCTTGGTATTTGTTTTTGCTCTTTTCTTTCTGTGTCTATCTTTTCCTTAGCACTATGCCTAGGAAAACTAGAGCCCATAGGACTTCTGATCCTTCTCCTTCCTTTGACACTGAGAGGTTCCCTAGTGAGTCAAACCAAGTCACTTATGAGACTTTGAACCTTAGGCGTCAGATTTGGGCTGAGCGTAGGGTTATCTTAGATGAGCTGGATCCTGAGGTGCGAGGTAACTTTGAGCGTCGGGGTTGGTTACCTTTGCTCGAGTATGAGCATTCTCCTCCTCCTGCCACCTTGATTAGAGAATTCTATTCGAATCTCTCTATTCATGTCTATGATAACGACACCTTGGTCAAGGTGTGGTTACGTGGTGTGGAGTATCGCATTACCCCTTCGGTAGTGTCTGATGCTCTTGGGGTGCCCATTGTGGACCATCCCATTTTTCCTTACGAGGAGTCTCCTCCCCTTGATGATGTCTTGTCATACATCACTGGGTCTTCTATCCAGTGGGGTTCTGATCCTCGGATCACTTCTGCTGAGCTGTCTGAGCTGCACTATCTTTTCTTTAGGATAGCGTGTCATTCATTGTGGCCTATTTCGCATGTCCACACCATTCCTCTTGAGAGGTGTGTCTTTTTGTATGCTTTGGTCACTGATGCTCCTATCAGTTTTCCGCATCTGTTCCTTCGTTCTTTGAACGAGGTTCATCGGTTTAGTTCTACGGCTCATGCTTTGTTTTTTCCTGTTTTTATTCATAGGATTCTCCTTTTTCTTGGTTTTGGTGAGTATCCTGCTTCTGAGCCTGTCCATGTTGTTGCTCCTATTGGTGCTACCTTTTTGAGGCAAAGGGCTGCTCAACTTCGAGCTAGCTCTAAGCGTCCTAGGGTAGAGCCTTCCGATGTCACTCCACCCCCTTCTTCTTCTACAGATACTCATGCAGCTGGGACTTCTTCTGATCCTGCTGTTGCTGCTGCTGCTGCTGCTGATGTTCCTCCACCGTTTGATGAGGTTTCTGACCTTCGTCGGACTCTTGATACTGTCGTGACCGTTCAGGCGGCTCATGGTCAGCTTTTGGTGGACATCCTTGATGAGCTACGTGCATTGCGAGCGGATTTGGCGAGCTCTCGTCGATCTCCTCCACCACCTTTTGATGATGAGTGAGTGCCCTTTGGCAATTCGTCACAAAAAGGGGGAGTACATAGTTTCATTGTATCTAGGAGATTTTTGTGGAGATTTACATTTTAGGGGGAGTTCTTTGTTTACTTGGTAGTGATACTGCGGAGCTTGTGGAGTTATTAGATTGTATCTAGATGCTTCACTGTGTATTCTCTTTTTTAGCTCTTGTTTAGGAGATTTATTTTGTTGAGATACATTTGCTGTATATGTTTCTTATTTCACTATGCTACTACTCTGCGTATTGATTTATATTGATGATGTTATTCATGATAGATGTCTTTATTTTGTGTCATGTGAAATTAAGAATTTTTTATTTATGTATTTCCTGTTTTTCTTCCACACATGCGTTTATGTGTTTGTTAAGTGTTACAGGAATATACAGGTTGCTTTCGGTTAAGCTGGTGTCTACCTTGCAACTGTTAGATAGTAGTTTAGGTTGAATTGTTAAGTGGCTATTTTTTATTGTAATGGGCTTTTTCAATTTGTAACTTTGAGCTTCTTGTTAAGTCTGTGTTTTGTCACGGATTGCCAAAGGGGGAGTTTGTTAGGTTCTAAAGATTAGGAACTAATGTATTTAGAACTTCATTTTGTATGTTGGCAAACCATGATCAAAACAATGTTTAGTCGTGTGTTAGACTTGCTCAAAGTATGGGTCTTATTGTAAAGTTGGAATCGAGTTATTATGCAGAAGTACTGTTCACTTTCTGTATGACTCGATCGATCGAAAATCGTGCAGAACGTTTTTCTGCAGAAAATTCCAACTCAGCCCAAGCCCGTTTTAATGTATAGGGTTTTATGTTTGCCCTAAGTATAAAAGGGAAAACCCTAGCCACGTTTTTAGAGTTCTGTTTTGCTGTGTTTGTGAATCTTTCTTTGAGATCTAGAGGTGTTTACCTTCACATACACTTAGGGTTTACAAACTTGAGATTTATGTCAAGAGTTGTGTAGATCGTTACAGTTGCAGAATCAAGAGAACACAAAGATATACAAGCAGGTGCGCTTGTGGATTTGTTGAAGAATTCCGGAAAGAAGGAGTCCGTGGATCTCGGAGCTATCATGGGGTCATGGTAGTAAGTTTCCTACACTCGGGTAGCATTAGAATGTTAGTGGTCTAAGTTCTATTGTGTAAACTTCAATTCTTTCATAGTGGATTCAGTTTACCTTGAGGATAGCTAGGTCAAATCCTCCCCAGGTTTTTACCGATGTGGTTTCCTGGGTCATCAGATCTTTGTGTTGTTTATTTTCCGCTGCTTTGTTATTTTTGCTTAATTGTGTTAACCTAGTTTTAATTAAATTACCTAAGTTAATCACTTGGCTAATTCACTAGGTTAATCTGTTGGGTTTAAGGGGTCTAAACGAACTTACAGATTTGTCGTAATGCAGTTTACATTGCAAGTAAGGCTGTTGAAACTGAAGAAGTATCAATGTTTTTAGCGAAGAAAATGGTTGAATTAAATCTTGATGTTTAAAAGGATTTTGAAAAAAAAAAAAAAAAAAAAACCTTGAATTGCAAAGGTTTAATTATAGGATTACCGCACACCCTTGGTGCGACGGTCACTTCACAAATATAAGTATTTGTGGGGTGTGGGGGCCAAGAGTCGGGGTTTAAGTCTCCAAGAGGGAGCTTCACACACATATACAGTTAGATTAAGCTAGAGTAGAATTTTATCTTGTATAAAATAATAAAAAATAATAATAGGAAAATGTTTCTCTCCAAAGTAGTCCAAACTAGTTTGGACAAAAACACTTTAAACTCCTTCTATATCTTTTTATTGAATGTGAATTTCAATAATTTAACTATTAAATTGCATGTTTTTATTATATTCTTCATGCTTACAAAATTTCAAGAATATCAAAAATCAATAGTTATGTCATCAAATAAATGTTTAAATTTCAAGTTTTTGTGGTATAAAATTATGCATAAAAAATATGTTTATTGATTGAATAGTAAATAACATATTATTTGAACAAAATTTAACATACCTTAATAATAATTATCCATCCACCCTTTTACCTACGAAAAAGGTAATCCATCTAACTAGGAACTACTACCAACTAATACCAACTATGAGAGTTGGAATATATGAGGACAAATTCCTCCTATAAATTAACCTGATACATGACATTTATAAGATCGTTTAAGTGTATTAAATCACATAATTCATTAAATCATTTAAACAAGATACATGTCTATTAAAAAAATCAAATAACTAAAGGTAAAGGTGAAGTGGGTTCTAGTGTTTTCAATTGGTACTTTCTACTTATTTACTATTCGATCAAACATTTAGGGATAACTCGAACCCTAAATGTTTTCATTTAAAAAATATACCAATTGGTATTTACTGTTTGATAAAAAAAGATACTAATTGGTTATGGGTTGCAGTTAACCCTAAATGTTTTCATTGAAAACATTAGAAAGTACTAATTGAATTACAAAAATGTTAGTGAACAAAAATTATTTATTCATATAAATATCTAAGATGGAATAGTAGTAATTTGTAGGGCCTGTTTAGTAAAACAAAATTTTTTTTTCGGTTTTTGTTTTATATTTGTTTTGGCAAAATTGTTGCCAAAAAGTTTTTTATCACCCAAAACACAAATCCATTTATTTGGAATTATTTTCTCTCCCTACCCCGCTCCCCCCACCCACAACAATCCAACACCATCACCAATGCAATGACTTCTTTGTCATAACCCCTAAACCTAATCGTTGGACGAAATTGAACCTACCCAAAACTAAGCACAATTACTTGAACAAACCCAAAAAAAAAAAAAAAAACGTCATCATTGAAAAACCAAACGAATCAAGCAACTTGTTGTCATTGCAAAAATAATTCACTCCCTATTTCTTGTCGTTGTTGAGAGAGAGAGAGAGAGAGAGAGAGAGAGAGAGAGAAAATGGTGGTGGCATGGCTCCAATTGTGACAACAAACAGTGAATTTGTCTTGTGGTTTTTGGTCGCACCTATCCACCACAAGGTCTACGACATAACAAGCAACAACAACAGAAAAAGAGAGAGGGTATGATGAGAGAGATCAATTACAGAAAAAAAAAATTAAAAATAATAATAACAATAACAACAAAAAAATCATAATAAAATGCCATCAACTTATTTCCAAAATTGCCATCTAATACAACAACAACAACAAAAAAACTCTCAAATTGTTCTTAAAAGTTAAAAGACAATTTTGCATAGTGAAATTTAAGAACAGTTTTCCAAAAATTGGCTCAGAACAAATCAATCCTGGTGAGTTCCACAATTAAAAAAAAAAAAAAAACAGAAAACTATGGTTATCCTTGGACTGTGATTTTGGGCTTCTATTACCATTGGGCCAGAGTTGAGCCGAAACACCATTTCAAACTATACAAAACGGAGAGGGCAAAACTCAAGAGAGAGAAAGAGAGTTTAGATTTTAGAGAGAGAGAGAGAGAGAGGGAATGAAGAGAATGGTATCTTCTTAGTGCGATCGAAGAATGGTAGCTCGCCGCTCGTCGGATCGAAGCCATTGGCTTTCAGGTTGGCCTCCATCTCTCCGAACGGTACACCTCCCCAAACCCAAATGGGAAATTTGATTAAATTGCTTATACATAATATGGATTGGGAAAATGGGATTACTTTTTTTTCTTTTGAGCATTAGTACTATAAGGATTATATAAATGCTTATTGAAAGCAAAGTGAAAGTGACTTGTTTTGAAGTTCTTTGAAAAGTGTTTTATATGTTATGCAAAATGCGATCTTAAAAAAGCTTGCCTTTTAAAGGTGAAAGCTTGATTCTTTGCTAACCAATTGTGCGGTTACTGATGCGGGGATGTACTAACAATTGACCACCTTATTTGATTGTGGTTGGAATTAAGGCATCAATGAGTAGCTTTTATTTAGTTTTACTCCTAAAATCTTGTCATGGACTTCTAGCTCTTTATTTAGGTGGGTAACATTGAATCTGACATCAATATATAAGAGCATGGTAGAACCGCAGAAAAAAATTTGTTGGAAGCTACAAGCTACATAGGGTATGCATAGTTAATTTAGATCTTGATACTTATTACTGATGTAGTTATTTTTGTATATGTTAGTGATTATTTGATACTCTCTATAGTTCTCAGCATGCTTTAATATAAAATGCAGCCTGCAATAGTAAAAATACTATTTCTTTTTGGATATACCATGGAGTGGCCTCGTTTCAGTGATCATCTAGAGGCAATAAGTTCATCTGCAAGGACTTCTGGTCTGAGCTCTTCAAGAAGCAAATAGACAACTTGAAGACCAATCATAGAGTAAGTTCAGATATTTAAAGTGATTATACATTATATGTTTTTGTGTGAATTTGAGAAAATAGAATTTTTTTTTTCTTGTATGGTACGTTTGTCTTGCAAGATAATCGATTTCGTTGGCTTGCACGCACGTCAGTCGATCCATCACCTGAAAATGGAGATTTATCTCAATATAATTATAATCCTCTTGCTGAAAACAAGGCAGCACAAGCTACTAGCATGCATCTAAATTTCCCATCTGGAATCATAAGGGGTGCTCTTTTAAATTTCAGAATTCCTCATGCAGTTACTGCAGATATATCCAGCCTTCCTGCATGTGAGTACTGAATATTGAGTGCTGTAGATTGTGAATACTTTTATGCACGTATTTTTTTTTTTTTTTTTTTTTGTAAGCATTCCATGATATGCTTTCTTTTGTCATTCAAGACATTACATGATAATCATTATTTATTTGTTCATCATCCATTCATGAAGTGAAAAATGCTTTACTTATCAAAAAAATGAAGTGAAATATGCTTTACACTAGGATGCACTGACATGGACACGGACACGACATGGACACAGCGATTTGGTAATTTTTGAAAAACTAGGACATGACACGGCGTGGACACAACAATTAAATAATTAATTAAATTTTATATTTAGGCATATTTTTTAATATTTTTAGATATAAAATACGTTTATGTCTAGAATTTAAATTATTTAAGAACTACAAATAAGTAAACTAACACCCAAAGTAGTACAATAATATATACTAGCCTTTGAGCATGCGCTCACGCGCGTGCTCAGAGGCTCTTTTATTATTTGGATAAAGATTAATAATTTGTATTTATTATAATTTGGGGTTTCTATTTTTTCCAATCACAAAAAAAAAAAAAAAAAAAATTCTAAGGGTGTGATGAAGTAAAAAAAAAAAAAAAAAAAAAAACAAAACGTGAGGTGAGTTTTGTATATTAGAGGAGTTTTAAAACTAACAAAAGAGTGATCCTATTTTGTAGAGAGTTAGTGAGTAGAAGTAGGAATTTAAATCAACCTAAAAATAGGAGTTTATTAAAAGCAGGAAGGCATTTCAATGTAGAAGTAGGAATTTATTATTTTTGTCAATTTACTATTTTAACCCCATTTTTAAGTTTTAGGTAGGGGTATTTTTGACAGTAAAAAAAGCAATAACTAACTTTCTTTTGCCAATTTACTATTTTAACCCGATTTTTTAAGTTGTTGATTAATTAATTTAGGGGTATTTTTTACAGCAAAAAAAGCAATAACTAACTTTCTGAATCCTCTTAATATATACAGATAAATAAAACTATATGACAAAACAAAAGGCTGAGTAAAGAAACAAAAAAAAAAAAAAATATAAGGTATAACTTATATGGTAGTAACAACATTATATATGGTACATAATGGTAGTAACAACATTATATTATATCCCACTCTCACACAGAGATAGTGAGAGTGGGATTAAAAAAAAAAAAGCGTTATAATGAGTATTTAAGTAAGAGAAAACATTAGGTCCGGAGATGGCGTAAAACATTGGTTTTACGCCAGCCAATCAGACCACAACACGTCAGAAAAAAACACTACCACCTTAAATCCCTCTCCAAACAACCAAAACCTCTCAAGCCAGAAAACAGAAAACCCCAAAAGCTCTCACGCCATTCCTCTGCCTCCTTCACGTTGAACCTCCACCACTGCCACAGCCTGATCGCCGGAGCCCGATTGCCGAAGCAAAACGAAGAAAGAAAACTAGCTCTCACACCATTCCTCTGCTTCCTTCACGCCTTCACCTCTGCTTCCTTCACGCACTACAAAAAATTCGGCCTGTCCCAGCGTTTTTTTCCCGGCGCTTTTAAAAAATGCTGTAATAGATACGCCTGTCCCAGCGCTTTTTGAAAACGCTGGGACAGGCAGGACCTATGCTGGCATTTTTAAAAAGCGCTGGCATAGGAAGCCTAAAAACGCTGGGATAGGTCACTCCATTCCCTTATGGAAAAGACCTGTCCCGACGCTTTTGGAAGCGCTGGGATAGGGGGACCCTATCCCAGCGCTTCCAAAAGCGCTGGGACAGGTCTTTTTCCATAAGGGAATGGAGTGACCTATCCCAGCGCTTTTTGAAGCGCTGGGATAGGGTCTACCCTATCCCAGCGCTTCAAAAAGCGCTGGGACAGGGTTACTGAATTCCCAAATGGGAAAAGCCCTGTCCTGGCGCTTTTGGAAGCGCTGGGATAGGGAAGACCCTATCCCAGCGCTTACAAAAGCGCCGGGACAAGTCTATCTCCATAAGAAATGGAGAAAGACCTGTCCCGGCGGTTTTGGAAGCGCTGGGATAGGGTCTTTCCTATCCCAGCGCTTCCAAAAGCGCCGGGACAGGTCTTTCTCCATTTCTTATGGAGATAGACTTGTCCCGGCGCTTTTAGAAGCGCTGGGACAAGTCATAAGGATTTTTTTTTTTTTAAAATCATAAGGATTTAGGTAAAAAAAAAACTAAAAAGTCCAAATACTACCCAGCCAAAGCCGAAGCTCATTTCAGTCCAAAAAAAAAAATTGAATAAGCTTCCCACAGCAAACTCTTAAGCTTCCAAACCAGCCGCCGCCGATGAAGCTCCAGCCGCCGCCGATGAAGCTCCAGCCGTCGCGATACCGTCGCGATACCGCCGTCGAAAACCCAGCCGACCGCGACGGTATCGCGACGATGAAGCTCTTCGCGTCGCCGATGGCGGTATCGCGTCGCGACGGTACCGATGTTCCTTTTTCTTCGCGTCGCCGATCTTCGCGACGGTACCGAGCCGATCTTCGCGTCGCGACCTTCTCCTTCCCCGATCGGCTCTTCGCGTCGCCGACCGTCCCTTTTTCTTCCCCGATCGGCTCTTCGCCTTCCGCGATCGCCGATGTTCTCTTCGCCTTCCGCGATTGCTGACCGGCCCTTCGCCTTCCCCGATCTCCAACCGGCCCTTCGACTTCGACTTCGCCGCCGATCTGCTTACCGTCGCCGATACAGGTATTTTTATTTTTATTTTTATTATTATTTTTATTATTACAATTATTATTATTATTATTATTATTATTATTATTATTACTGATATTATTATTATTATTATTACTACAATTAATATTATAGTGTAATGGGTATTTTTATTATTATTATTATTATTATTACTAAAATTATTATAGTGATGGGTATTTTTTTTTCCCCTTTTGAGTTAATTTTTTTGTTAATTTTTGTTTAATGCTTTTAGTTCCTTTGGGTATTTTTGTTTAATGATTCTAAATGCTTGATGTTAATTTTTTTTGTTTAATGATTCTAGTTCCAACGGGTATTTTTTTGTTTGATACAGTAATGAGTATATGCATTTTTGTTTAGTTTGGGTATTTGATATTTTCTGTGTAATGGTTGTGAAGAAAGTTTCTTATATATGTACTTATCAATTGCTGTAATTCTTTTAGATTTCTATGGTTCTGATTGTTTGGATGATTCTAGTTTTGGATCCTCATTCTCTTGGTTTGGTTTCCACATTGATGGTTTCCACATTGATGATTGTTTAGATTTCTTTTTTGTTATGTTTGGTTAACTGCCTATTTTGATTTACTAAGCAAAAGGTTAGGAGTCCCAACTTAAGTGTCTACTGTGTGGGTGGAGATCTTGTAAGGAATACAATAAATTGAAATTGAAAACAAGGATTTCTTTTGAGGAGAGTTACATTGATAAGAATTTGATGATTTATATGATAGTGAATGTCTTTCTTCAGCCTTGTGCTGATTGGTCCTCAAAGGAAGGCTATTAATGGTGTTGCAATTTATTCTTGACCTATAGCTAATCCAGTTACTGATTACCAATTAGGTTGTGTTTGGTTGCATGGAAATTGATTACACCCTCTAGCTTTTTGACTTGGTTGATTATCATATAATTAAATTTTGCATTTCAGGCTTGGGTACTCTAAATTTTTTCTTTAGATAAATCTATATTTTGTTTATTCTTAGCTGCCAGTTATATATTAATTCTGTGCAGCCAAATGTGGTGTTATTCTAATGTTTACGTAACTAGTCAACTCAACTAATAAAAAGCCTTAATCTCAGTCACTAACCTCTTAGATACTTGGTAGTTAGGTTTGATATATGAAAAATAGGATTTGGTATACTACTCTTTGTAATGCTAGTCAATTCATCTAGTGGGTTTTTACACAGCCTATTTCTATATCTTACTTATACTGCTTATTTTGAGTGATACATCATGATGTTGCATTTACTCGGTTATTTTCTTCTAGATAAGTTCTGGTTTGGTTTAGCATGAGATTCATTAGATTTTTTGGTTTCTCTCTACTTTTCAAATTTGTTCATCTTCTACACCACATCAATTGTGTTTATTTATTTATTTAACATTTGTAATTTATTTGTTCAGGCTAACATAACTTTCAACGTAATTACTTAATTTTGTAATCTTAATTTTGTCACAACCAACTACATAGTTAGCTCCACCTGAACATACACACATAGGGAGTCTCCTTCCCTTTTTTACATATTTGGTCTTTTACTTGAGTATGTATATCAGCATTAAGGAATGCACTCCCTTTCTTTAGCTCCACTTGAACATGCACTTTCTATTTTACTTGAGTATGGATATTATGTCTCTCTTTCTTTCAAATTGTCATTACAGCCTAGGAATAGACCTAATTTACGTCATTTGAGTTATCATAGTAGTGAGAATGGTCAGTTCGCTTTTGCAGGAGTGGCAGCTTGTTTGAAGTTTACCTTCTTCTTTCCGTGGGCAAACACTGGGATTGCTAAAGGGCAAGTAAGATCTGCTTCTTAATTTTCTTAAATTGTAAAATAATGTGTCTATATTACTGCTGTGGTGGGTTGTTTATTTGGAGCAAGCGGGTGGCTTGCATGGTGTTATAAGGTGGTGTACATTGATTTTGGGAGTGTTGCTTGTGTTTTGAATGTATATTTGGATAAAATAGGTTGAGTCTCACACTCTCTCTGTTACTGTGTGTTTGTGTTTTTTTTAGGGTGGGTTAGTTCTTTCCTAGTCCAAAGGCTGTGTGTATCTTTTACTCTTCTTGCTTATAAGGGTTGGTGGGTTAGAATTAAATGTCAAATAAATGAGTATGATCGGAATAATAATAAAAAAATAAAGAAGTGACAGTATGATTGGAATAATTGTGTATTAATTGGTACTGTTTAAGCTGTAATTTCTGCCATTCCAATGCCACTACTTCATGGCTTAAACTGGCTTAAACAGGGCCCACAACGGCTGCAAATTTGTCCCTCCCACAACCATTAACCCAAAAGACATTCCAATTGGAGTGGCTGGAGTGGCTTGGCTTATCCTCGGGTTCCAGGAAAAAAATGTTTATTTGATTTGATTAGATTGATGCTTCATTGACACGCCACAAATAATATGCGATTATAGTAACGGGTCAAGGGATGTAGGTGGAAACTCCATTCATTCAACACAACGTGTTACGACATGTTGCATCTAAATACAAAGGATAATCCCGATAGATAAATCCAAATAAGAAATGATAATAATAGTTATGATGATGATAATAATAATAATAATAATAATAATAATAATAATAATAATAATAATAATAATAATAATAATAATAGCATGGTTGATTAATTCCAAATTTTGTAGTTAGCGTATGCTTATATTAACTTTTCCTTTTAAAGGGGTTTTTCTTTGATGTTATGAGTGTTCTATTTCTATTATTAAGTGCAATAGTTAGTACTTAGTAGGGATAGAGATTTTGATATCAACTTTAGCTAAATTTCTTTCTTTGAAACCTCCATAAGCAAGTAGGCCCTCTAGAGTTATGTAAAGACAAAATAGCACGTAGGGATGATAGCACATAGGGATGATAGATATATAGAGTATCCTCTTTGGACCAAAATGCTCTAGCCGTCGCCGATGAGCTCCGTTTAAGTGAGTTGTGAATTTTCTATAGATTTAACTTTGTTTGGTTGATGGGAAAATTGAGTAGAAAAGGAGGGGAAAATATAATTCATGACACATGTTTAGTGTTTTGTGTGTGTGTGTGTGTGTGTGTTTTGGAAAATTTGGGAAATTCATCTTAACTGTGCTGAAATTGTTGTGAAATGAGAACTGTGAAAGAGTAAGGAAGGATGGTTATACAAAGAATTTTTTAGTTTCTGGTTTTGGGAATGGTAATTATGCTATTATGGTTGCTGTCTTAATGAATAATGTTTCTTTTTATTCTTGTTGTATTTGACTCGGTTGATTTCTGCTGCAGGTGCTTTGAAGGTACCTTTTCTGTTCTTAACAAATGGTAAGTCGTTTAAATGCTTCAATCTGTAGTTCATCAATAGAAATTTTAGGAGCTACTAAGGGAATGATGGGCTTATTGTAAAGATATATGTGATTATGGGGTTATTAGTTATGGTTTGTGAGGTTGATATTGACAAACATGCAATGTCGTATATTGAACCTTAGAACATTTAAGGCTTGTTTCTTTTTTATGTAGTGTTGTTTGTTTTGTGACTTACATATTTGAAACTCAATGTGCAATGGTGAAATCGTAGTGTAGGTGCGCCTTATAACATTCTAGACACTTGGGATGATATATTTTGTGTATATATAACATTCTAGACATTTGAGATGTAATTGTTGATATGGTGTAATTAAATATATTTAGTTTCTTGGTTTAATGTGGTATTGTATTTGCTATGAGAAAATATGAATTGTGGTTCATTATAGTTGTTATAAAATAGGTATTGGAAAATATATATTGTAGGTACATGTATTGTAGGTAAAAAAAAAAAAAAAAAAAATTTAGCACCTGTAATATTACAGGTGCTAAAAAAATTAATTTAAAAAAAAAAATGACCTATCCCGGCATTTTTCAAAAGCGCTGGGATAGGCCATTTTTCATTATATTGATTTATGACCTGTCCCAGCGTTTTTCAAAGCGCTGGCATAGGTACTGCCTATGCCAGCGCTTTTAAAAGCGCTGGGACAGGTCATAAATCAGTATAATGAAAAAGGGCCTATCCCAGCGCTTTGAAAAACGCCGAGACAGGTCCCCGCAACCCTGTCCCGACGCACAAAAGACGGCACTTTGAAGCGCCGGGAAAAAAAAACGCCGGGATAGGAATTTTGACCCTATCCCGGCGCTTTTTGGGGCTATCCCAGCGCTTTTGAAAACACTGGGATAGCCCCGTTTTTTTGTAGTGACGCCTCCACCACCACCACTAAACAGTACAACTCGCTTAAACTTCAGTTAGGCAAAAATTTCTGGTTTCCTCTGCTTCCTCCCTCTTCCATCCTCTACTTCCTCTTGCCCAAATCTCCACCACACCACACATCGAAGCATACCGCCACACAAGTCACCGGATTCTTTGCTAGAGCTTGTAAACATGCTGGAGCCAACATGAGCACGGTGTTGTGATGCAAAGGTTTGTTTGGTTTTGGTGTGTTTGATTTGAGGAAAATCTTCTATGTGTCCGGAAAATTTGAATGTGAGCTCTCTCAATTAAGTGAATTTGCATGATTGCTGCTATTAGTTAATCTAAGCTTTGATGATTTGGTTTCAAAACCGAAAAATTTGAATGTGAGCTCTCTCATATCTTGTATTGTTATAATGAAAGATGCTCTGTTGGGTTTTGATATGATCTGGGGTTTGTTTGGTTTTTGAATTAAGGATGTTTGATTGGGGTTTTTTTGGTTTTTGAATTATTTTGGTTTTCTGTTTTCCGATTGCTTTTTGATTGTTGTACGTATAGGGTATTGCAAAAACTTCAGTTGAAGGTTTATTTGCTGTTGGAGATGTACAGGTAATCCTCTCCAAAGTTAGCTTTTTTATTTATTCAGTTTTCAATTGGTCCTGGACCTGTCAAGACTCTGGTCCAAATGTTGCAACAGTTCAACTAGTGGTCATCTTATTGGTTCAGAAATTGTATTGATTATATATGTTGTGTCTATTAATTATTGCTTGTTGGATTTATGAAGAATTGGCATACATTCAAGGAAATTTTGAGAACTAGTTGGGGAAAATCTTGTATGAATGGAAGTGATGCATTTTACAATCTTTGTCATCTAATCAGTTTCTTGGCATGTCCTATTTAAAGAGGAAAGAGATTGTGCAAGAAATTAGGTTGTAGCCTTCTGTTACATTTGTATTTTCTTTTTCTTTTTAATTGTTTTTGGTTAAGTTAAAAAAAACTTTCTAATATGTTAACACATCTTATTCTTTCTATGAACTCCTTAAACTGGTTTAAGGTCTTTGTGTGTGTGGTGAGGGGTCAGAATTGAAACTCCAAATTGATAACTTTAACGGACATATGTTGATAAGGAAGAGTCAGTTGGATTGTGAATTTAGAAGTTATTTGCTGCTGGAGATGTACAGGTAATCCTCTCCAGAGTTAGCTTTTTTATTTATTCAGTTTTCAATTGGTCCTGGACCTGTCAAGACTCTGGTCCAAATATTGCAACAGTTCAACTAGTGGTCATCTTATTGGTTCAGAAATTGTATTGATTATATATGTTGTGTCTATTAATTATTGCTTGTTGGATTTATGAAGAACTGGGATACATTCAAGAAAATTTTGAGAACTAGTTGGGGAAAATCTTGTATGAATGGAAGTGATGCATGTTACAATCTTTGTCATCTAATCAGTTTCTTGGCATGTCCTATTTAAAGAGGAAAGAGATAGTGCAAGAAATTAGGTTGTAGCCTTCTGTTACATTTGTATTTTCTTTTTCTTTTTAATTGTTTTTGGTTAAGTTAAAAAAAACTTTCTAATATGTTAACACATCTTATTCTTTCTATGAACTCCTTAAACTGGTTTAAGGTCTTTGTGTGTGTGGTGAGGGGTCAGAATTGAAACTCCAAATTGATAACTTTAACGGACATATGTTGATAAGGAAGAGTCAGTTGGACTGTGAATTTAGAAGTTAATGTACTCATATTTCAGACTGTCCACTAAAAAGATTAGGACATTAAGCATATATGTGGGCTAGTAGCATTCTTCAAGTGGCTCAGGAGAGATGGTATCACAGTTTTTTTTTTTTTAATTTATCTTGGTAATGAAAAAACTGAGTAATATAATTAAAATTAAATATAAAGTGCATGAGAGCCACTATATATATGCCTACTAACCTTACTAGGATTGTATAAGTTACACCTATAGACCTATTGTATAAAAGTACAAGGCAGTGTGGTACTCAATAGTATGGGCCTACTTGATATATTCTAACAATCAACTTGAACTCAAGATGGGTTAAGAGATACCGAGTTTGGATGTATAATTGCAAAAGCAACCTAGTGGAAGTGATTTAGTAAAATATTGGTGAGCTGATCAAGAGAAGAAATTGAGTGAATTTGTAGAGTGTCCTAAAGGATATGATGATGATAGAAAAAATGATAGGTCATTATTGTTGTGCAATAAAACTACGGATTCAAAATAAAGACATAGATAAATCAACAAGCATACACACAAAAAGTACAAGAATTTATGTGGTTCGGCATATTGCTTACATCCACAAGGGGGTGACAAGGAGAAAGTTCTCCTAAGATATTAGGGAACTATAATAGTGGTACAAAGACTCTCTCAATAAACTTGAAGCTTAGATACACTCAAAGATCTTTTTTACACATAACTAGAGAAACACTATTTTGTGCCATGACACAGCACTCTTTCACACAAAACAAACATGACAAGTGGATTGATTTATGTCGTGACTTTCACACACACTTCTTAGAACAATGAGAGGTTGAATATAATATGGACTGCTTTCTAAGTTGAATTTAATCGTAATTTGACTAACTTGACTGCTTCACTGTATGAAGGGCAGAGTCGAGTTTGTTACTTATTGTATGATAGGATTGCTGAATTATTTCCTATATATATTTCTTTCAATTTTTCAATTTGTGTTTCCTTTTTTTTTTTTTTTTTTAACCTTGACTTAAAACCTTGATTGAATTGTTTCCTTTTTTTTTTTTTTTCTTGGATTTGTATTTCTTTCAATTTGGCTTCTTACAGGTGCCTTTTCGACAAGTTTACTTACTATGGTTATTGAATTCTCTACTGTTAACTTTGGCCTCTGGGACACAGTTGATATCATTTATTTGATAGCTATTAAAATATTTTTAGTTTCAAATATAATTTACTCCTACTTGTAATGTCAATTTTCTCCTACTTGTACCAAAGTGCAAATAAGGATGTACTTGGAGCTGTTTTATGTAATAAAGTTTATCAAGTCGAGCTATATGTACCAATGTACTTGGAGCTATTTGATAGTTGTTTTATGTACTTGGAGCTATATGTACCAATGTCAATTTTCTCCTATTGTCAATGATAATTGTAATATTAACGTAAAATTTTCCAATTAAATTTTAATTTTATAATAGAACAAGTTTGCCAAATTGGGCAAGTTTAGTATTGTAATAACACAAATTTTAAATTTATTCTTAATTGTTGCTTATGAATTTTTCTTTTCTTTTGTTTTTTATAGGTCATATTGAAATATAAAATTACTTGAATTGAAAATATGAGTGCGAACAACAAAGAACCTGAAACAATCTCACTTTGTGATTTGGTGGATGACTTAGTACATGATGAGTCAGAAATAAACGAAGATCAAAATAATATAGACTTGTCATTGGATGATTCAAATCAACCTTTTGCATGCAATACGCATTCAAAACCTCATCTTGATATGGATGACTTAGTACCTATGCAAGCATATGTGTATGTTCAAGCATGGAGGTTTTTTTCATTTTTGCTGAAGGAGTTTGATCAATTTTAAAGGCAATTGGTGCATTTTCTATTTTGTTTCTCCCTGGAAAAATAAGCTCTATGTTTGGAAGTTCAGACATGGGAAACATGAACCTTTTCTCATCTTTCCAATGTTTGACAAATTTATAACTTGATTCATTGTGCTGTACATGTATAAGCACCAAAGAAGAAATAACTACAGAAATGAGAAGTATTAACAATATATAACTGTAACTTGATGTATTCACTTGTATAGACTCCACCATAGATATTGTGGAAAACAAAGCTGTGAGTCCAAATTTCAGATGGGATTAATGCTCCATCTTCAATGACAAATCATTACTTTCTAATTTTCTAGTTAATTCTGTGATGCCTACCAACCCCTACCCTATAAGCTGCAAAGAAAAAAAAAAAAAAAAACAAATAGGCAGCCATTCTCCTTCCAGACACTCCAAAAACAATTCTGAGGAGCAAAACTATGCCTCTTTTTCAACTGCCTTCTGATAATGCCAGATTCAAACAAAGGAAAGAAGAGGAAAATGCTCTTGAGTAGATCCTTGAAGATGATGTAAGACTTTGGCTTCTTCTCCCATGCTTTGCTTGTTTCTTGGTGTGATAGCGGCTCAGTTACATCCTTCCCAATATTCCCCATTTCTTGCTTCACCACCCTGTATTGTTTCATTCTTTGCTGTCTCTACTCCTCCTGCAACAAGAATCAACACATACAGCTTAAAGAAGAGGTTTCCATGGTACTCTTTTCTCTCATACAAAGGTGTAACCTACTTATGGTCAAAGGAGGTGTAATTCATAGTATGAATAACTATCAAGTGCACATAACCAAACAAACAACTTGGAACCTAAACACTTGCGTAAGTGCACTTATTAGTCATTGGTATCCACAATAAAATTTTGTTTAGTGTTTGTTCATCTATGCTTGATGCTACTTGGGAAGTCTTGCTAGCTTACTATTTTGGAAGCAAACAAATTAGCTTTGTCTTCTATATATCAACTTTGCAGCAGGAGAGGCTTAAAATGTGTTTCACCAATTAGAAAACCAAAAATTGAGCCTCAAAAGTTTCATCACTTCATGTGTCAAAGACAGGCCAAAAAGCTCCCCAATGAAACATAATTATTATGCAACATGCATTAATTACAAACAAAAATAATGGAATTCAGTTTCTATTATAGTTGACATAACATATAATATGACAAAGATTGCTCGTTTTAAGTCCTTACCATCTATCTCATGATGAGAATTAGCAGAACTCTTTTTTTTTTTCTCAAGTCTTGAGCCTCCAAAGCAATTACAACCCATAATTGTCTACAGTATGTCACTGCTATTTTCTTATTATACCTTTCAACACACAAAGTGAAATGAGACACAAAAAGAATGCATTCAATATAATCATTTCAAACAAAACACACAGCTCATCTTTCTTGAAGTCAACATGAAATTTCCATTTCTTAAAAAAAAAATCAAAGAAAATTTGAGGAAAAAGAAACAGATTGAATCCATGAAAATTCAACTCATGACCTTAATTTCATTATTTCAAATTTCCACATTTGGTAAAATGTTGACTCTTACATACCAGTCACACATGGAAAAAAGACAACACATCTCACTTGCAACTACCCCTCACACTTGAAAAAATCCCTAAATGAAAATTAGCTCTTAAATAATAATTGATTATATATTTCATTTACCACCAAAGCTCTAGGTAATATATTTATAAATAATTAAGTTAAATTAGCCCTTAGGCAATATATTTCCAAAATTAATATAAAACTCAATAATCAATTTCCACTCACATACACACAGATATACACAAATTCTGTCATTGAAGCAACTTATTTTGCATAATTAGACAAATATAACATAAAAATTTGAAGAAAAAAAAACCCGAACCAGTTCATACCACCAAAGTTCGTTGCATTATGATCAAAGAACTTTCCGACAAGCAAAGCAAGTAAAGAAAACTGAAACAAGCACATCAGATCCACAACCCCAACAAACATGAAGTTTAAACACGGAGCAAAGTAATTAAAAGTTGTTAAGTTGGTAGTAATCAAGAATAATGGTTAATAAAAAAAAGCAAACCAATCCAGTTGGAGTTGGAGTTGGAGGCTTCTGAATTTCGATTAAAGAACATAGAGCTTTTAGGGGGGGAAAAAAAAGGAAACAAGAAACGCCGTCGTTTTCGTAACGGATCAAATGGATCTTGATCATGATCTTGATGAACTTTTCACAGTGGAGATGGATTCTGATCGTTCGCGCTGTCTTTTCCCAAGGTTCTTTACCAACCACAGCTTGCGCTCTCTTTCTCTCTCCTGTTCTCATGGATTCTCTCCCCAACGGCATGCCAACCTCCACAACAACTACTTCCTCCACCGCTCCGGCGATTAGGCTGTGGCGGTGGTAGAGGTTTAGCGTGAAGGAGGCAAAGGTATGGCGTGAGAGCTTTTGAGGTTTTCAATTTTCTAGCGTGAGAGGTTTTGGCTGTTTGGAGAGGGATTTAAGGTGGAAGTGTTTTTTCTAACGTGTTGTGGTCTGATTGGCTGGCGTAAAACATTGGTTTTACACCAGCTCCGGACCTAATGTTTTCTCAATGTTTTACACTAGCTCCAGACCTAATGTTTTCTCTTTAAGTAACCCATTCACGGCCAAATATCTTATATCTCAAAAAAAATATAAAAAAAAAAAAACAGAGAGAGAAGCTTAAAGAGGTCGGACCACCTGTTGTCCATGCCGAGAGAGAGAGGGATCAGAAGGGACAGGGCACGGCATCGACATCTATGGAGCTCGCCGATCAGCCCGATTTAGCTCCGGTGAGGGATAGAGGGCAGCGGCAACGGGCAGAGGTCAGAGAGAGGGTGGGTGGGTTGAGAAGTGAGAACTTGAGATGGGTTTCGATGTAATGACTTTTCAGGCTTGTTGTTTTAGGGTATTTCACAAGATCAACGGTATTGGTAAGTCCATCCGTCAAAATCTGTGATTTTGTTCTCTTTTTTTTTCACTGCTGGCATGTTTGGCGCACCGGAGACGCGTCGGAGTAGTGTCAGCGCCGTGTCGGAGAAGCGAAAAAAAAAAAAAAAAAAAAAAAAGACTGCTCGAACACAGAAATTCAGCCAATCGTACCGGTTCCGATGTCCAATACATGTCGGACACCAACACGACGCCAAAAATGGCGTGTCGATGCAACCCAGAGCTTATGACTTCTCACTTGTGATTCAAGCTTTACTCACTCACTTATTTTCATAGTAAAGGTGGATAAATTGATTATGGCAGTATCCACATTGATCTCAATTTTCTTGTTTCTCCTTTCATGTGTATATGTTTTTCCACAATGTTCTTCTGTTTATTTATATGTCATATTAGGCATGCTTAATTGATAAAATCATCCTGAGTCCTCCCATATATGTTTAAACATCTACTAATGCTAATCTTTTTCCTTTGTCTCAAATCTAAACAAAATAAATAGATAAGAGAAGTAGTCCCTTTGATATTCATATCTTTTAATTATAAGTAGTCCCTTTGATCTCACTCAGGTTGTAAGATCCCCTCAGTTCATCTATGTTAGGTTTTTAATTCCTTGACTTTCATTGTATATATTCAACTTGATGTTTAATCTAGCTAGTTCATAGACTGTTTTGACATCTTTTGTATAACTGATTCCTTAACAGGCCACTTGTGGAGTATTTCACTAATATGTTTATATTTTTTGGAGGGTAAATTTTCTTTCTCCACAATATCTTTCGTTTAGACCCCTTAAACCCAACAGATTAACCTAGTGAATTAGCCAAGTTATTAACTTAGGTAATTTAATTAAAACTAGGTTAACACAATTAAGCAAAAATAACAAAGCAGCGGAAAATAAACAACACAAAGATCTGATGACCCAGGAAACCACACCGGTAAAAACCTGGGGAGGATTTAACCTAGCTATCCTCAAGGTAAAATAGCAAATCCACTAGAAAGAATTGAAGTTTACACAATAGCGACTTAGACCACTAACATCCTATTGCTACCCAAGTGTAGGAAACTTACTACCATGACCCCATGATAGCTCCGAGATCCACGGACTCCTTCTTTCCTTAATCTTTGCAAAACACAAACACCACCGTTTGTGACTTTGAGACTCCACTCAAAGGTTTAGCAACACAAACTCTCCTGTTTGTGACTCCAAGACCACCCTTGAAGGTTTAGATCATCAGCTCCTTTGATGATTAGAGAAGGCAGCAACTTCAGCAATACCGGATCTTGAAATTCTTCAAGGAACAACACCGGTAGAAGTAATAAGAGAGGTTTTAGGAACAAAACCCTAAATAACAAAGAGGCACACTCTTCTCTCTCTAAAAAGCCTTATAAAAAACGTGCTTAGGGTTTCCTTTATATAGTGGGAGAAGTAGACTTGAAACCCTAATCCTTAATAGGCTAGAACTGCTGTTTGGGCCAACTTAAAATTCTGCAGATACGACTCTCGATCGATCGAGCCTGTTTTTCGATCGATCGAACCAGGCAGATTCTGAAATCTTCTTTCTGCAGCTTGCATGTTCTTGTGTGCTCACGATTTGCCAATTGTTCTAAACTTTTAGAACCTAACAATCTCCCCCTTTGGCAATTCGTGACAAAACTTTCATACAAAATGAAATGTTAAAATACAAGAACAACCCAATACAATAAAATACCCATTTACATCACAAATCCCAATCTAAGACTCTTAACCTAGAAGTTGCCAAGAAGAGGTAGAAGGTCTTGATCAGAATGCACCTGTCTTTCCTAAAACACTCAACAAACACATCACCGCATGTGTGGAAAGAAAGACATATAAACAATAATATGAAACAGAATATAAAAACACAAATAAATTCTAACTCTCCCCCTAAGTTAGATACATCAAAAAGTTTTTATATTCTCCCCCTAAACAAAACAAACAGGATTCCCACATTTCATCTATTTCTCCCCCTTTTTGTCACGTATTGACAAATACAACTCAAACAAAGAGTAGAGTGACAGTAAACATGAGAAAAAAGAGAACCAAGGAAACACAAAACAATTCAACTCTATAGAAAATAGAGACAACCCCCCCTATGAACAACAAAGGTTAAAAAAAACTTTTCTCCCCCTATAAAAATAGGAAAAACAAAACAAGTTTTGGGAAAAATAGTTTTGGGGAAAATTTAGGAGGTGGGGATAAAAAAAACACACAAACCAAAAAAATTAAGTTGAGGATACACATGAAGAAAAATATTCTCTCTTTCAATAAATGCAAACTTGACACTATGTGACCCATAAACAGTTGCATGAGTAGAGAAAATATTTGCACATTGATTATCCATCATATCTCTTAAGAAAAATATTTTCTGCAATTCACACATCAAGAAAAATAGCATATACTAAAATGTACAAAGGACTCAAAAATTAATCAATCAATTTGAAATTCAAGTTGAGTACCCAATTTAGCAAAGTGTATGCATGTTATGTGTGAAAACAATAAGAGATATGACTGCAAAACTGCAAGATGGAAACAGAAAACAATGCAACTCATGTGAAACCTAAACAACAATGATGCATGAAAAAAATTTGGTCAAAAACTCTAAAAACTGAAAATTTTTCAGTGTCGATCGATCGAGTATCGATCGAATACCAATCGAGTCAGACAGAATCAAATCAAAAATTTTAATCGCAATTTCGATCGGTCGAGAAACAGCTTCGATCGGTCGAAATTCTGGAAAACTCAAATTTTTGAAAAACAGAGCAATTTAATGCAGTAACTCCTCAAAGCACAATATTTCATGAATGAAATGCATGAGTATGAGACTAAAAGTTTTTCAAAAACACTTAAATACAGCCCAGATCTTCCAAAATTAAGATTTTCAATCAATTTGTCCTTAAAACTCAAATTTTGCATCAAAATCAAGGAACATATAATCTTGGATGGCCACAACAAAATCACACACAATAACATGTACAAAGTTTAGCAAAGAGTAACATGTGTAGTGTGTGCAACTAGCAAAAGCTTGAGAGACATGTGAGGTGATATGTGAATAGTAATCAATCACAAAGTCTACAAAATTCATCACATAGAATTTGAAAGAGACTATCACCTAAAGAGTTACATCATATAACTCTCACATCTCCTAGATTAAAAGCTTGCAATCATGTAAGTTTCTTGATTTGCCTCATTATTCAATTTTAATTGATTAGAAACTTAATAAAAGCCGGGATAATGTACACACCAATTTTATTTGAATTTGTGAGATTATTATAGCCCAATAATGTACACACCAATTTTAATAGAGGCTACACCTTATTTTCTTTTTGTGCATGTGCTACACTTTCTCGAGCACAAAATCTTACGATATGCACTAAGGTGTTCATGATTGGCTAATAAACAGTGGTGAGATGGTTATTTATGCCTTTCTCAATAAGTTCAAGTCCGACAATCAAAGGCATGTGACTTCAAGATCTAGACAAAGTGATCAAAAATTATAAACATCTTTCCCACACAACATGCACTACAAAGACTTCAGCTAGTAAAGTGCAATAAACAAGCTCATCTAAGCTAAACAGAGTACATAAACATGTTATGTAAAGATAATATGGCCAACCTTGATTATAAATCCAAGATCTATAATACAAAACACATAAAAATATTTTTGGTTTAAAAAAAATTTATGACCAAAAACAAAAAGCACACATTATGCTAAAAGATTAAAAATGCAAATGCAATGCATGACAGTGCTTAACTAAGCTATAGAGGGTACACAAACAAGAAATATCAATTTCTTAATTAACCCATGAGTACATGTACAAACTAGTACATACTCAAATAAAATCAAAAAATAGCTTAGCACTTATAGAACACATGCTATTCAAGTTTCTCCACAATGTCAAGCATGTTCTAAATCAAGAGAGAGATATCATAATTCATGTAATCCTCAAAACAAATAAAACAAGACACAAAATAAAATATTTTTGTCTTTTTGAAAATTTTCAATGTTTTTGGATTTTTTTTTTAAATAAAAACAACCAAAAAAAAAAAAAAACAACCAAAAAACAGAAACAAAATATGTCCACAAATAATTGAAAGAATTAAAACAGGGACAAGTCAGCAACACTCACCTTAGAGAATCTTTTCTCACCCATATAGCACAAGTCTTCGGCTTTGTAGGTGAAAATCCATGTGAAGCAGAGTGTATTTGAGGAATTACACCAATCTTCTGAGAAAGACTGAAATCCTGCAATTTCCTTTCACAAGCCAACAAGCTTAAATTTTTCAAAAGAGTATGAACCAATTTGTATGGACTTATGGCAGGAGATATATCATCACATATCCTAGATTGAAATTCAGAATGTTTAAATTTCAATTTATGACAATTAGGACGAATGTGACCGGAGACACCACAAAAGTGACAAACAGGAACAAATTTAGGAACATCAGTATTCCTAACAGCAAATCTAGTCTCAGATTTTGGTTTTTGCCTCAACAAAGAACAATTTGGTCTAATATGACCAACAACACCACAAAGGTGACAAGTAGGCACAAAAACAGATTTCTTATGCTCTCTAACTATAGGTTTAGACTTAGGTTTAGAAACTTCAGCGTCTACATCAGAACTTTTACCTTTGTCTAACCTAGCAAAATAAGCCTTGTCTTTATTATTCCTCTTGAAAGGAGGGATATAAACTTTTTCAGCTTTAGGCTTAAGAGAAACAGAAACACTTCTGTTAACAACAGCAGGCTTGGTACTAGTCAAATTTTCAATTTTAGCCTTAGATTCAACTAACTCTTGTTCCAAGCTTTTCAACTTCTCATCTTGAGAGGAAATTTGATTTCTCAAAAATTCATTCTTTTTATTAGATTCATCTAATCTAACAATCAATTCCTCTTTTTCAAGATTAGCCAATTTTAACTCTTCTTTAAATTTCTTAGCAATTTTCAAAGACTTAGATAATTCCTTACGAAGAGTTTCAAAGGCATCAATAAAATCAACAGAAACAACAGTGTCCTTCTTATTCAAATCATCACAATCAAAAACAGTAAGACACTTAAAATTATCCATGATAACAGGGATCAAGGATCAACTCTTAGATCAAAGGATCTACAACAAAAGAGTTACCCGCTCTGATACCACTTGTCAGTTCGTTTAGACCCCTTAAACCCAACAGATTAACCTAGTGATTTAGCCAAGTTATTAACTTAGGTAATTTAATTAAAACTAGGTTAACACAATTAAGCAAAAATAACAAAGCAGCGGAAAATAAACAACACAAAGATCTGATGACCCAGGAAACCACACCGGTAAAAACCTGGGGAGGATTTAACCTAGCTATCCTCAAGGTAAAATAGCAAATCCACTAGAAAGAATTGAAGTTTACACAATAGCGACTTAGACCACTAACATCCTATTGCTACCCAAGTGTAGGAAACTTACTACCATGACCCCATGATAGCTCCGAGATCCACGGACTCCTTCTTTCCTTAATCTTTGCAAAACACAAACACCACCGTTTGTGACTTTGAGACTCCACTCAAAGGTTTAGCAACACAAACTCTCCTGTTTGTGACTCCAAGACCACCCTTGAAGGTTTAGATCATCAGCTCCTTTGATGATTAGAGAAGGCAGCAACTTCAGCAATACCGGATCTTGAAATTCTTCAAGGAACAACACCGGTAGAAGTAATAAGAGAGGTTTTAGGAACAAAACCCTAAATAACAAAGAGGCACACTCTTCTCTCTCTAAAAAGCCTTATAAAAAACGTGCTTAGGGTTTCCTTTATATAGTGGGAGAAGTAGACTTGAAACCCTAATTCTTAATAGGCTAGAACTGCTGTTTGGGCCAACTTAAAATTCTGCAGATACGACTCTCGATCGATCGAGCCTGTTTTTCGATCGATCGAACCAGGCAGATTCTGAAATCTTCTTTCTGCAGCTTGCATGTTCTTGTGTGCTCACGATTTGCCAATTGTTCTAAACTTTTAGAACCTAACAGTATTGAACCCAAGACCTCGCCCTCCAGCTTGCTCTTATAAGGGGAGGAAGAGGTACCATTTGAACTAGAGCTCATTGGCTGCCTATTGGTATGTGTAAATCTTGCATGCCTCTTTTTCATATTTGTAGGCCTTTGTGAACTTTGCTTTTCTTGGGAAACCCTATATTGTTCTAATGTGCAATCTTCTGTTTGTTGCACCTTGTTATCAACATACTGCATCTCTTTTGAGTTATGAGGGCATGAGAAACTGTTTTCCACCAAAATTGTATATGGAATGCTTAAAACTACCATTAGGATGCATGCAACATAGTAAGAACTGGACTGAATTGATTGGTTTTATCATTCTTCCCCAGAACCTCCCATTATGTGTGCCTTTGCACAAATAGTTCAGGGAAAAAATGAAAACCAGGATCATCTATGATAATGATCCAGTCTAAATTACTTTTGACAAAGAATTACTTCACACATATCTTTGGTTTTTTCATTTTCCTTTGTTGACCAAAGTCTCTCACTTTCTTGATATTATGACATTTGATGTTTCGATTGTGTTTGGCACTACTACAAAATTATCTTCTTGTGTTCTGATGCATTCATGTAAAAGGAGAAAAAAAAGTAACCAGAAGGAAGCAGAGGTGAAGGCGTGAAGGAAGCAGAGGAATGGTGTGAGAGCTGGTTTTCTTTCTTCGTTCTGCTTCGGCGATCGGGCTCCGGTGATCAGGCTGTAGCGGTGGTGGAGGTTCGGCGTGAAGGAGGCGGAGGAATGGTGTGAGAGCTTTTGGGGTTTTCTGTTTTCTGGTGTGAGAGGTTTTGGCTGTTTGGAGAGGGATTTAAGGTGGGAGTGTTTTTTCTGACGTGTTGTGGTCTGATTGGCTGCTGTAAAACGAATGTTTTACGCCAGCTCCGAACCTAATGTTTTCTCATCACTAAATGTCAAAGTTTTTTTAAGTGTTTGATAGTTATAATGAATGTCTAGTTGAGTTGCTTATCCTTCTAAATGTTTCTTAGTCATTAATATCACTTTTTCATTTACCAATAATCAGTCACCATGTCAGCAATTTGTAAATTTTTTTGTAAAATAGTTTGCATCTCTAGCATTATTCTTTTCAAAATGATGAAAGGGGTGTCAATTTTAATGAAAGATGGTAATGAAGATAATATTTATATTTCAATATACATTAGCAAAATTATAATCATTTATTTTTTCCTTTGCTTACAATAAGCGAGGAGGGGGATTCCACTATGGGTTTAACAATAAGATAATTTTTAGATTTTAAAGCTAGATACTAATCACTACTTTATTTAGATTTTAAAGCTAGATACTAATCATAACTTCCTATTTTCATCCGGGATTTTTGTTTACTTTTAGATCTTAAATGCTAATGCTCTCTTCTAATTTCTCAACTCTAATTGCTAATCAGTTATCAAGTATTTGTTCACAATAAATCTCTCGAAAAAAAATTCCCTATATAATTACAATGACTTTTTTTTTCCCCAAATATGAACAGTAATTACTAATTTCTACTCTTTCAAGTTTGGCATTCATTGTCTCTCCCAATTTGGTGACTCAAATGATATAATTACCTTTTTCCACGTGGTTTCCGCTAAAAATTCCACAATGCCATTAAAAAGCATTGGAATATCTTCAATTTGGACACCGTCTCCTTTTCTATAAAACACAGGTGGATATTCAACAATACAATTGATTCTACAGAATATCGATGGTAGATACCAGGGCGAATATTACAATGCAAACCTTTTGAAATAACAAAGTGTTGTTGTCATGTTTTTAACACAAAGTGAAGTAACAATGTGTGGACGTCGGATTCTTCCCCCCGGTTGTCGCACATTGGGTCCTTGGCAACGTAACTCGTGTGTATTTGTGTATCTACAGTGGGGTATGTGTGTGTGAGTCCCTTTTTCTTATTTTTATTTTAGGAGTGGCCACCAGCCACTGGTTTTTGTATTAGGTGTAATTGGTCACTTAGATGTTTAAATAATATATCTGTTAGGTTCTAAGAAATTAGAAACTAATGTATTAGATCTTCAGTTTGTAATATTGGCAAACCATGATCAAAACGTTTTTAGTCTTGTTTAGACTTGCTCAAAGTATGAAGTTTTTATGTAAAGTTGGAATCGAGTTATTGCAGAATTTACTGTGCAATTATGTCTGGCTCGATCAATTGAGAATTAGACTCAATCGATCGAAAGTCGTGCAGATTGTTTTTTCTGCAGAATTTCTAACTCAGCCCAAGCCCGTTTGACGTGTAGGGTTTTATGTTTTGCCCTAAGTATAAAAGGGAAAACCCTAGCCACGTTTTTAGAGTTCTGAATGCTGTGTTTGTGAATCTTGTTGTGAGATCTAGAGGTGTTTACCTTCACATACACTTAGAGTTTCCAAACTCAAGATTGATGTCAAGAGCTTGGTAATCATTCAGTTACATAATCAAGAACTTCAAGATATACAAGCAGGTGTGCTTGTGCTTTGCTGAGAATTCAAGGAAAGAAGTAGTCCGTGGACTCGGAGCTGTCACGTGGTCGTGGTAGTAAGTTTCCTACTCGAGGTAGCAATAGGATGTTAGTGGTCTAAGTCGCTATTGTGTAAACTTCAATTCTTTCATAGTAAATTCGGTTTACCTTGAGGATAGCTAGGTTAAATCCTCCCCAGGTTTTTACCGTTTTGGTTTCCTGGGTTATCATATCGTGTGTTCTTTATTTTCCGCACTTTGCATGATATGATATATTTGTGTTAATCTAGAATTGCTTAATTTACCTAAGTTAATCACTTGGCTGAATATTTAGGTTAATCTGATTGGGTTTAAGGGGTTTAAACAAACTTACAAGTGGTATCAAAGCGGGTAGCTTTTTTCTGTGTAGATCTTTTGATCTCAAAGCTAATCCTTGACCCCGGTTGTCATGGAACACGAACACTCTCTCATTATTCCACCTCATTTTGATGGGAAAAATTATGCTTATTGGAAAGTAAGGATGAAAGCATTCCTAAAATCTATTGATGAAAGAGTTTGGAATTCTGTCGAATATGGATGGGAGAAACCCACTACTCCTATGAGTGAGTGGCAAACTTCTCAAAAAGAGGCAACCGCTTTTAATAGCAAAGCTATGAATGCTATCTTTAATGCTGTCTCTATAGAGGAATTTAAGAGAATCTCTAATGTTGAGATTGCTCATACTGCTTGGAATATCCTCCAGACTGTGCATGAAGGCACAAAGGCAATTAAAATTAATAAATTGCAGCAATTGACTACTAGATTTGAAAGCATTAGAATAAATGATGATGAATTTTTTGATGAGTTCTATGCTAAACTGAATGATATTGTTAATTCTGCATATAATTTGGGTAAAATCTATGATTAACCTAAAATTGTTAGGAAGATTCTTAGATCTTTGAATGAGGATTTTAGACCTAAAGTAACTGCCACTACTGAAAGCAAGGATGTGGACTCTATTCCTGTTGATGAACTTGTAGGATCTCTTCAGTCCTATGAGTTGGACCACCCTAAGACTAACAAATCCAAATCAATAGCTCTTAAGTCCGTTGATGATGTTGATGCTAGTGGATTTGATGATGAGCTCTCTGCTACAGAGATTGCTTACCTTGCCAAGAACTTAAGAAATTGTCTTAAGAATAATAACAGAAGGGCAAGAGGTAAAAACACTGCTGAACCTAGAAACTTTAGAAGGAATGATCCCAATAAGGTTAATAACACTGAAAAACCTAGAGAGAATGTAGGTCAACCTTCTAATAATTCTATGGGGCAACAATGTTTTAGGTGTCAAGGGTATGGTCATGTAAAATCTGAATGTCCTACATACTTGAGGTCTAAGGGTAAGGCTATGGCTGTAACTCTTAATGATGATGAAGTTTCCGACAATGAATCTGCTGTGATGAAGGTGGAAACTTCATTGCTTTCACTACTACTGCTGTAGTCAATGAAAGCGTGTCTGTTGAAGAGGACCAATCTGATGGGGAGCTCTCTGAAGATGCAGATTTACAGGAAGCCTATAATAAACTTTGTAAAGTTACTGCAAAGGATGGTATGAATGTTGATCTAGGCTTAAAGAAAATTGCATCTCTTGAACTCGATAAGAAGAATTTACTTGTGAAACTGTTTGATGCTACTGAACTTTTGAATAATGTGAAAACTGAGAACATGATTTTACTTGATAAAGTTAAAAATTTGGAACTTGAATTATCTGTTGCTAGAAAACAAACTAATAGGTCTGCAAGCTCCAAACTTGATCACATGCTAAGTGTTCAAAAGTCTCCCTCTGACAAAACTGGTTTAGGTTTTGTGGAAAGCATCTCTGTGCCTGAATCTCATTCCACAAATTTTGTTCCTTCTACTGACTCCCTAAGAATGAGGTTGTCAAACCTTCTGTGAGTGAAGCTGTTAAATCTGTAGAAGTTACACCTCCTAGGAAGATTAGAGTTGATCTTCATGAGTCTAAATCTAAAACTTCTAATTCTTCTAAGGGCAAGTTGCATGATAAGCCAGCATGGGTGTGTCATTTTTGTGGAAAGTCTGGGCACATTCATCCAAATTGTTTCAAGTTGCAAGCTACTAAGCGAGCAAATAAATCAAAAGTACCTGTGCCTCAAGCACAAGATCCTATGATACTTATTGGTGAATTAGTAAAGGTTTTAAACCTTTATTCCAATCCTGGAGTTGGTCATAATTCAAATGTTAATCATAACTCTAATGCTAGAGTTGCATCTAAAAGGTTTTGGATGCAAAAGGCTCAATCTAATTGAGTCTGTCTGACATGGTCCTTGTTCTTTATTGTTTTATCTCTTGTGACCATTTTTTTTTTCTTAGGATTTGCATTGCATAACATTCATGTATTTCATTCTAGGTTGTTTTTAATTAAAAAAAAAAAAAAAAGGAACAAGAATGGTTTTGGCAACATGTGTTTTGTAGTATTTTTCTTGAATTTGAAGACAAGGTTGGTCAATCTATTTTTCATAACATGTTTATGTACCTTGTTTAGCTTGGATGCGCTTAATTTTTCTTGCACTTGCTAGTTTGAGTTTTGTAGTGCATGTTGTGTGGAAAGATGTTTATAGTTTTTGATCACATAATCTTGATCTTGAAGCCATATGTTATTGATTGTTGGACTTGGACTTATTGAGAAAGGTATAAATAACCATCTCACTACTATTTATTAGCCAATCATGATCACCTTAGTGCATATCGTATGATTTTGTGCTCGAGAAAGTGTAGCACATGCACAAAAAGAACATAAGGTGCAGCCTTGGTTTAAATGCTAAAATTGGTGTGTACATTATTGGACTATAATTGATTCAATCAAATAAAATTGGTGTGTATATTATGAGGCAAAAATAAGAAACTTACATGATTGCAAGCTTTTATTCTAGGAGATGTGAGAGTTATATGATGTACCTCTTTGAGTGATAGTCTTTTTCAAATTCATATGATGAATTTTGTAGAAATTGTGATTGGTTTCTGTTCACATATCACCTCACATGTTTCTCAAGCTTTTGCTAGTTGCACCCACTACACAAGTTACTCTTTGCTAAACTTTGTACATGTTAATGTGTGAGTATCTGGCCTGACCAACCAAGTTTGATAATTTATTGAATTTGATGCAAAACATGTTTACTGCATGAGAATTTTAGGAGAATTAAATGAAAATCTTATTTTGGGAAAACTGGGATAAATACATGTGTTTTTGAAGAGCATTTCATTTCATACTCATGCATTTTATTCATAAAATATAATGCTTTAAGGAGTTTCTGCACTAAAAATGCTTTGTTTTTTCAAAAATTTATTTTTTTCAGATTTTCGATCGATCGAATCTGTTTTTCGACCGATCGAAATTTATTTAAAAACCCTGGAAAGTTTTTGTGTGTTTCGATCGGTACTCGATTGGTTTTGGATCAATCGAAGGATTTTCGATCGGTCGAATCTAATTTTCAATTGATCGAAGATCGGGCTGAGTGTTTTTTTAAAAGGATTTTTTCTCACGTGTTCTTCACTTTCTAAAACTTTTCAAACTCTTTTTTCACTCTCACCAACCGGTCCAGCCTATTCTTGGGATTTTTGTCGTTTTCCTCCATTCTTTTTGCAAGGATTCTCTCTTCCCAAGCCAGTAAGACTATTCTACCCTTCCTTTTGCTTTTATTTTTATATTTTCATGCATTTTTCATGCATTTTTAATGGTATTTTCGGCATTTAGAGATTTGAATTTATGGTGTTGATTTTGGTTGTGTTCTTTCAAATAAATCATTGGGTTTTTGTGGGGACACCTTATACAAGTGTTACAAGTGGTTTAATTTGATAAATTTGATGATTTATGAGAAATTGAAAATTCTAGGGCTTGAAATTGGCCAAATTTGGGGTTTTTGTTCAAATTGATGAAATTTGATGAAATTGGCTTGTGAAATTGACTTAATTGATCATTATATTGTGTTATCTGACTTGTGTAATGATCAATTTGTTGATTTTGTTGGTTTTGTGAATTTGGGTTTTGAAAATTTGGGATTTTTTGAGATAAAACTCTTGTTCAAGCCAATTTTGTGGATTTGGATCAATTTTGACCTGTTTTTCATTGCATTAGCACATGCATCATTTGGTTATTCTGCTCATGTATCATATGGACTTGTTATTTCTATATTTTTGTTGTGCTAACTTGCAGTCTGCCCTTGATTTTTGTCTCTTTCCTTTTTGTGTTTCTCTATTCTGTCCTTAGCATCATGCCTAGGAAAACTAGAGCCCATAGGACTTCTTCCCCCCACTCCTTCCTTCGATAGTGATAGGTTCTTGAATGAGAAATATCAGGAGACTTATGAGACCCTTAACCTTAGGCGAAACATTTGGGGTGAGCATAAGGTGCTTTTAGATGAGGTTGATGAGGCAGTGAGGCGTAACTTTGAGCGTAGGGGCTGGCTACCTTTGTTAGAGATAGATCATCTGCCTCCGGCTACCCTGATTAGAGAGTTCTACTCAAACCTCTCTTTCCACATCTATGATTCCAACACTTTAGTAAAGAGTTGGATAAGAGGTGTAGAGTATCGCATTACCACTTCGGTAGTGTCTGATGCTCTTGGGGTGCCTATGGTTTCTCATCCTGTCTATCCGTATGATGAGTCTCCACCTCTTGACGACGTTATGTCGTACATCACTGGGTCTTCTATCCGGTGGGGTTTTAATCCTCGGATCACCTCTGCTGAGCTCTCTGAGCTTCATTATCTGTTCTTTAGGATTGCTTGTCATTCCTTGTGGCCTATTTCTCATCTACACACTATCCCTCTTGAGCGATGTGTGTTCCTTTATGCTCTTATCACTGATGCTCCTATCAGTTTTCCTCATCTGTTTCTTTGTTCTTTGAACGAAATGCATCGGAGCAGTTCTACTGCTTATGCATTGTTCTTTCCTGTTTTTATCCATAGGATACTTCTTCACCTAGGTCTAGGTGATTTCCCTGACTCTGAGCCTGTTCGTATCATTGCTCCCATAGGTGCCACCTTTCTTAAGCAAAGGGCTGCTCAGCTTCGAGCTAGCTCTAAGCGTCCTAGAGTAGAGCCTTCCGGTGTCACTCCTTTTCCTTCCTCTTCTACAGGTGCTCCTTCGCAAAGATGTCTGTTGATCCTGCTGCTGCTACTGCTGTTCCTCCACCTTCTCCTACGGATGATTCGAACATTCGTCGGATGTTGGATACTGTCATGACCGTTCAGGCGGCACATGGTCAGCTTTTGGTGGATGTGCTTGACGAGATTCGAGCATTGCGAGAAGATTTGGCGAGTCTTCGACGTTCTCCTCTACCACCTCCTTTTGATGATGAGTAAGTGCCCTTTGGCAATTCATCACAAAAAGGGAGAGTACATACTTTGTTATGGAGTAGTTGAGGAGATTTTTGTCTTAGAGGGAGATTTTTGTTACTTTTTGTGATTCTGTGAAGCTGTGGAGCTTTTAGATTGTATCTAGGTGCTTCATCTTATATTTACCTTTTTGGCTCTTGATAGGGAGAGTTATTTGAGATACATTTATTGTATATATTTCTTGTTTCACTATGTCTACACTTGCAACTGATAGTTAGTAGTTAGGTTGAATTTGTTTAGTTAGGCTATTGTTTTGTAATGGACTGTTTATTTTGTAAACTTTGAGTATTTTGTTGAGTTTGTGTTTTGGCACGGATTGCCAAAGGGGGAGTTTGTTAGGTTCTAAGAAATTAGGAACTAATGTATTAGAACTTCATTTTGTAATATTGGCAAACCATAATCAAAACGTTTTAAGTCTTATTTAGACTTGCTCAAAGTATGAAGTTTTTATGTAAAGTTGGAATCGAGTTATTGCAGAATTTACTGTGCAATTCTGTCTGGCTTGATCGATCGAGAATTAGACTCGATCGAACGAAAGTCATGCAAATTGCTTTTTCTGCAGAATTTCCAACTCAGCCCAAGCCCGTTTGACGTGTAGGGTTTTATGTTTTGCCCTAAGTATAAAAGGGAAAACCCTAGCCACATTTTTAGAGTTCTGAATGCTATGTTTGTGAATCTTGTTGTGAGATCTAGAGGTGTTTACCTTCACATACACTTAGGGTTTTCAAAATCAAGATTAATGTCAAGAGCTTGGTGATCGTTCAGTTGCAAAATCAAGAACTTCAAGATATACAAGCAGGTGTGCTTGTGCTTTGCTGAGAATTCAAGGAAAGAAGTAGTCCGTGGACTCGGAGCTGTCACGTGGTCGTGGTAGTAAGTTTCCTACTCGAGGTAGCAATAGAATGTTAGTGGTCTAAGTCGCTATTGTGTAAACTTCAAGAGCTTGGTGATCGTTCAGTTGCAGAATCAAGAATTTCAAGATATACAAGCAGGTGTGCTTGTGTGTTGCTGAGAATTCAAGGAAAGAAGTAGTCCGTGGACTCGGAGCTGTCATGTGGTCGTAGTAGTAAGTTTCCTACTCAAGGTAGCAATAAAATGTTAGTAGTCTAAGTCGCTATTGTGTAAACTTCAATTCTTTCATAGTAAATTCGGTTTACCTTGAGGATAGCTAGGTTAAATCCTCCCCAAGTTTTTACCGTTTTGATTTCCTGGGTTATCATATCATGTGTTCTTTATTTTCCGCACTTTGCATGATATGATATATTTGTGTTAACCTAGAATTGCTTAATTTACCTAAGTTAATTACTTGGCTAAATATCTAGGTTAATCTGATTGGGTTTAAGGGGTCTAAACAAACTTACAATATCATCATGCATTTTAACTTAAAACACATATCTATATATTACTAAAAGTTGAAGTATAGCATTTAATGTTGCTACGCTCACGTTGAGTCACATCAGTAGCCATGTCATTTCCACCATATTTTTTGTAATTGTTCAACAATTTAAAATTAGTTTTTTTTCAATTTTAAAATACTAACAAATATAAAATAAATTTCACCCTTATCTCCACCATAAAGCCCACTTCTTATTAATTTAATTCCACTATATTATATATATATATATATATAAAAGCTGAAGCGTTACATTTATTTTTGTTACACTCCGGTTGAACCACATCAGCATCCATATCATTATTTCTTTTCTTTTCAATTTTCTTATAATTGTTTTTAACATTTACTCTTTTTTTTTTTCACTTTCACCAACCTTCTCCCTCCCTCACCTTTTCATCTCCCTACTATCATTTTCATCTCCCCACTATCCTTTACATCAATATCACTCTTTCTCTTTCCCTTCATCTTCCTTTATTTCGTCTCTTCCTATTCACTCCCTCTTACTATAAATTTGTCACTATCTCTTCCATTCGATGCGTAGTTTCCCTCACAAAAGTTTTTTTTTTTTAGGTCTCTCTCTCTCTCTCTCAAATTTTTAATGGTTTTTTTTTTTCTTGCATCTCTACTTTAGGTTGATAAATTTGTGTTCCATAGAACCCTATTTTAGGTTAATGCGATTTAGTTTGTGTTGAATGTTATCCTTGATTCTTTAGGTTTTTTTTTTTTTTTTGTTCTCTTTTATTGTTAAATGTTATCTTGCTATATTATAAAGAATTAAATATAGTAATGTGATTTAGTTTTGTGTTGATGTTATCCTCGATTCTTTAGGTTGTTTTATTTATTTATTTTTTTGTTCTCTTTTATTGTTAAATGTTATCATATTATGTTATAAAGAATTAAACATAGTATATAAAAATATAATATTATTCTATTATATAGCATGATTCAGAGAATTTGGTATTTATTGTTATATCTTTTATTTTTACTTTTTTCCTTCTCATCTTATGTTATTCAGGATCAAAATCCTCTAAAGCTCCTAGGGTATTTTAAGACATAGATCTTGCCACATCATCCATCCACCAAAATAATGATTCCCAAAAAAAAAAAATCAATCTTATTCACCATTTGCCATTTAACCAAAAACAAATTACGGAGCTGTAACTTAATTTCTCCCGCATTTGTCCCACGACCAATCTACATAGTCATATTCTACTTTGGGTTGAAGGTACAAATTTAAGTATTTGAAAGCAATTCCCACTAGGAAAAGAAAAGCCTAACTGTTAAATTTATATATTAAATTAGTATCTACTTGAAAATTTAGAACATAAAAACCCAAAACGTTGTTTTTCTTTGGACCAAAACGTACCTTAAAATTTCCAGTATTAGATAAGCACTTGAGATTATTTGGATCAAAACTCAATCTGGCCTTTTGTGCTTTTTTGGTTTCTTCTGGCTTTGATCATTGAACAAACTCTTTTCTTTTGGTTTTGCTTCTTTCTTATAGATTTGATATGAAATTTGTTTAATAAAAAAATATTATGGGTTTACTTGAAATTTTTTTATTACATGGAGAATGGCAATGTTTGCTTTCTTTTGCAAAACCATCAAGTCCACGGTGGTGATTTCCTTCCATTAATATTTCCTCATAATTTTGGTAAGGTGAATAAATTTGAATTTTTTTTATAGCATTCAATAATGGTTATGGTAGTGGATTAATAATATGGCAAAATCTTAGTCTTTTATTTTAAAAGAAATGTGAGGATGTAAAAAACTTTATATGGTAGACTACCTTAGAAACTCTAGAAGATTTTGATCCTATTATTTAACAATTAAATTCAGTCAAATCTTCCTTATCATTAAATTATTTATAATTTTTCTCATTTTTTATTTTTAAAAATTTAACATAGAATATTTTATTTAAAGTAAATAAAAATGTCGTAAAAAAATTGTACTTATTTTTTTTTTTTTTACGTTTACACTTTGTCTAACCTTTCTTCTTCCCTTTATCTTTTCATCTCCCCACTAGCCTCCACTTTAATATCACTCTTCTTATTTCCCTTCATCTTCCTTTATTTTGTTTCTTTTTATTCTTATCATCATAGTATAAATTTGTCATTCTCTCTTTCATGCTATATATAATTTTCTCTCACCAAAAAAAAAAAATAATTGTCATTTCACTCTCTTTAATTCTCACTCAATTTTTTGGTGGATTTTTTAAAATTTTTTTGCCTCTCTATTTTAGGTTGATTAATTTTGGTGTTCTTTAAAACTCTACTTTGAGTTGATGCAATTTAGTTTTGTGTTTACATTTTTTTTTTTTTTTTTTTGGTTCTTTTTCATTGTTAAATGTTATCCTAGAGCATTATAAAGAATTAAAGATACTATATAAGAATATAATAATATTTTATTATATAACATGATTTGGATAGGTGTTTATTTTTATATCTTCTATTTTTACTTTTTTTTTCTTCTCATCTTATTATTCACCATTTAAATTCAGCCACATCTTCCATACCATTAAATTATTTATATTTCCTCTCCTCTTATTAAAAAAAAAAAAAATATCTAATATTTAACTTAAATTCAATAAATAAAGAAAAAAGAGTAGATAAAAAAAAATCAAACGTCAATTAGTAATAAAGAGTAGATAGAGAGAGAGAGAGAGAGAGAGAGAGAGAGAAAGAGAGAGAGAGAGAGAGAGAGGTTTACGGTAGAAAAAAAAAAAACAATACAAAGTAATAAAGAATAGATAAAGAAAAAAAAATCAAATATCAATTAATAACTGTTAATTGGAAAACAAAGAGACTGTAAGGAGAAGTAAAAAAATGAAATAGATATGACAATACGGAGAACATTAAAAATTTTACAGTGCAATAAAATCAATTGTTATATTCACTTAAAAAATTAAATCAATAATAAAAAATGAAATGCAATCATTTTACTACATTTAAACTTAAATCTAATCAAACTCTAATCATAGAAACCATATTTCCATTCATAACTAAAAGGGAAATGTTCTCCAGTAATCATATAAATTACATAGGAAATAAAGTCAGGAAATTTTAATATCCCTTTTTTGACATTTCATTTAACCCTTTATATATATATATATATATATATATATAATCTTCATACATCAATACTTTTAAAAATCTAATGAACGATGCTACATCTCATTTAAAGTCTCTGTTATGCAAATCATCAACTAGTAAATATATGATAATACTAAGAAACGTTACGAATGAAATCATGAAAAAAATGATAAAACTAATTAGCTACTATCATTATGGATTAGTAGTCTATGATTTTACACATCTAAAAAATTGGAATAAATAGAGTTTACTTAAAGTATATATAAAGATTCATATTAAAAAAAAGTATATGTAAATGTTAAAAGAAAAAAAAAAAACAAAAAAACAAAACATAGGTACAGTACTTAGATACTGTTCCTTAGATTCTCCTTTTAAAATTTGGTCATGTGGCTATTTTTTCATGAGATGAAAGAGTATTTTATAGTTAAATAGCCACATGGCTAAATTTTAAAAAGGGAACCTAAAGAACAACATCTAAGGTACTGTACATAAGTTTTATCATAAAAAAAAAAAAGGTATAAGTAAGGCTTTTATTAATTTAAAAAATAATGAAAAATCAATTGTTAATAATAATAATAATAATAATAATAATATATTTAATGAGATCGCCCTAAAAAAAATTATCCCGTGCAATGCGCGGGTTTGCGACTAGTTGTCGTAAAATTTTATCAAGTCACATTACTCATCAAGATAATGTAATCATTAATTGACTGATAAATAGCAAACCAATCATCACTAAAAGTCATGGTATAAGCAGGCCGAGAATATAAGGACAATTAATATAAGCAATCGACTGACATTAATAGAATATTTTCACCACAATTAGAAGAATCCTTTTGTAATTTGAATTGCCATTATTAGAAGTCCTTGTTCCCCTACTTAATCTGATTATCTTACATGCAGCTTTTGGGTGCTCTTCAGTAAGCACATTTAGCCTTAGATTCATGCTGATCAATATTTGCCTCTATTGTGCTTGAATCACATAACCCATAGCCAAAGTATAATGCATCCTTGTCTCCCATAAAGTTAGGATGAAAGTTGAAGTTGCAGGTTAAATTTTATTTAAGAATGAGAATATTTTGCATATGATATCTCATTGTTATAGCAGCAAGAAATAATGGAGATCTTTTGAACAAAAACATATTAATATATAATATAAATATATACTTTAAAAAAATTTATAAATTAACGTGTAGGTTTAAGTTACAGGGCAACATTCTCAAATATAGTTCCATCCTACTTATATTTAACAATCTTGTATACATTGTTATCAGGGGTTGTTCGGAATGTACACAAATTCCTAAATATGTGAAATACATAAAATAGAAGAAAAATAACACACACAAAGTTAATCACGTGACATAAGAAATTACGTGGTTCAACAGTCTGTCTATGGAGTTGCAGTGATCAGACTATTTTTAGGGAAATTATATAAGATGCAATACACGTCAAACCCTAATATGATGCAATAGTATTTATATCACATACAATGAATCCCCAATGGGTTAAAAACGGGCCAAAAGTTTCTTCACCACCACATTGAGTAATTGAACGTAACTTGTTGAGCATGAGATCAAATGAGTTGTGGCTTTGTGGTCGGATCTAGGAGGAGGCTAGATTAAAATGTCTTGCTAAGTCATTGAATAGCTGATAGGCGAGAGGAGCTTCCAAAAAAGAGAAAGGGATGCCATCATGTTAATGTTAATAAAGTGAGCTTTTATGGACGTCGACTGTGGAGCGTGGTGGTATGTTACGGACTTACAGTCCAAGTATCTCACATAGCTTAAGTGCAAGTTTGGGCCTTTTGACCTAAGCCTTCATTTTATAGATTAAGCCTTAACATCCCCTTTTAAAAATCGTAACACTTCTATATAGGGTTGAGTTATAATCTGGATCAAACACAAATTAAGCTCCACATAGCCCAACTAGGGTTAGGTTTGAGCATAAGCAGAGTCTACCTAAAGTTACTCAAGGCTAAATTTTAACACACTACTTAACCAAATTTAAGCAATTTTTAAACTGTATAAGATCACTATATACATACATACATATATATATATACACACTAGCCTCTGAGCATGCGCCTGAGGCTCTTCTATTTTTTGGGTAAAGATTAATAATTTATATTTATTATAATTTGAGATTTCTATGTTTTCCAATCACAAAAAAATAAATAAATAAATAAATAAATAAATAAGGGTGTGATGAAGTAAAAAAAAAAAAATTACGTGGGGTGAGTTTTGTAGATTAAAGGAGTTTTAAAACTAACAAAAAAGTGATACTATTTTGTAGGGAGTTAGTGAGTAGAAGTAGGAATTTAAATCAATATAAAAGTAGGAGGTTATTAGAAGTAGGAATTTATTATTTTTGTCAATGTACTATTTTAATCTCATTTTTAAGTTTTAGGTAAAGGTATTTTTGACAGTAAAAAAAGCAATAACTAACTTTCTTTTGCCAATTTACTATTTTAACCCCATTTTTAAGTTGTTGATTAATTAATTTAGGGGTATTTTTTACAGCAAAAAAAAAAAAAAAAAACTAACTTTCTAAATCCTCTTAATATATACAGATATTAAACAATACTTATCATTCAATTCGTGCAATATTTTACCGCACATTGTGTGTATTAAGTCCATAAAAAACAATCTAATATACTTAAAATGCAAAATAACATTCAGATTCTTTTATATCACATGGATTTTTGTAGTACTGACTACTGAGGGTTACAGAGAAAGAGTTGATAAATAAGAATTAAATAAATCTAAGATTTTTTTAGAATTAATCAATTTGAACCCAAATCCATCCCAAATGCATTAACATTTAAATTTGTCTTATTACAGTCAAGAATTTTATTAAACAAAATCCGTCCACCATCCTTACTTCTATGATTTTGTAAGTGTTCCATTTTTTGTTTATATTAAAAAAAATCACTTTCATTATATTTGATTTCTATGTTTTTTTTTTTAATCTTACCATTTTCATTATATTTAATTTTACACACATTGAATATAAAGAACTAGACATCATTGGATGTGGTGGTGAAGCAATTAATTCAGGTGTGAAAGTTAAGCTCTGAACCGTGATTGGTGTGGTAGCTAGTGTGGTTGTAAGTATAATTGTTAGTTTGTTGCTGTAACTGTGGTGATTCAAACAGGAATGGACATTGTAAGTGTAATTGTCACTGTAACTGTTGTGATTGCTAGTGCGGTTGCAGCAAATATTGTCGAGTCCATTGGACAGTGGGTCATCAAGAACATTATTAAACCAGTTGCACAGTGGCTCATAAACAACATGGTTACACTACACCAGTTGAACGATGGCTAGGTTATTCGTTTCACTATACCCGCAACATTGAGAATATGAAGAAAAAGAGTTGAAAGCTAGAAAAAAGGAGCAAAATGCCATTGATGCTAGTGGCGGAAACTGTGAAGAATTTAAACAGTATGTTAAGAGTTGGTTAGCAGAAGATAATGAGATTATGGGAAAGGCCAAGGATTTAGTTATTGAAGATGACAAAAGAGCAAAGACGACAGGTTCCTATTGGACACTGCTGAACTTGAAGCTACGGCATCAGCAAAGTAAGAAAGCGAAGAAGATAGTGGAAGATATTAATGAAGTCCTAAAAAACAGCAGATTTGAATTAAGAATGTTAACTATGAAGGGACTTATGGTGGCACGGAAAGATGATAATAGCAATTTGGTAGGGGTGTGGGGGATGGTAGGTGTGGGAAAGACTACACTGGTGAGAGAAGTTGCTAAGCAAGTCAAAGGAAAAAAGTTGTTCGATGAGGTGGTTATAGCAACTGTGACGAAAAGGCCAGACTTGATACGAATTCAAGGAGAAATTGCAGACAAACAAGATCTAAAGCTTGACAAGGAAACTTCAAGCGGAAGAGCAGATCTTCTAATTAAGAGCAAGGTTATCAGAAGAGAAGAATCAAAAGATACCTGTTATCCTGGATGATATATGGAAGAAACTTGATTTGGACGAAATAGGAATTCCTTGTAAGTTGTAATGGATGCAAAGTAGTGGTAACATCCAGAAACAGAGATATATTATCATGTGAGATGGGCACTCAAAAGGATTTTGAGCTTAACATGTCACCTCAATTAGAAGCATGGAGTATATTTGAGAAGATGGTGGGTAATTCTCTCAAAGACCAAAATTTGCAATCAATAGCAACCGAGGTATCAAAAGAGTGTGCAGGTCTACCTCTTGCACTTGTAACAGTTGCAAAGGCATTAAAACGCCCTACAGCAACTAAGACAACCCTCCTCTAATAATCGCACAAGAATGCAAGAAGTTATATATTCATCAATACAGTTGAGTTACGATAACCTTGAAAATCCAGGGGTTACTAAGTCATTCTTTTTGCTCTGTGGTCATGAAATGAATCCTGGCATTGATTACACGGATTTGTTAAAATATTGTTTTGGGCTGCAATTATTTCATTGCAATAGTACGTTGGAAGAAACAAGAATTAAAATGGATGCCCTAATGCAAAGTCTCAAAGACTCTTGTTTATTGCTTGATGGTCCTCATACTCGTCAATATGTCCTTATGCATGACCTTATTTATGATGCTGCCATATTCATTGCATCCCAGGCTCAGACTGTATTAACCATGAGAAGTGATGGTCCAATACCATGGCCAGGTTAGGAAAACATGAGAATGTACACAGCAATCTCTGTTCATGCTATAGGTTTCAAAGAATTTCCTGATACATTGGAATGCCCAAATCTGAGATTCTTGTCTGTGCATGTTAAAGATCATTGTTTTAATTTTTCAAGAACTTTTTTTGAAGGAATGAGGGAGCTCAAAGTTTTAGATTTGACTAAAATGAGTCTTTCACCACTTCCTTCTTCAATTAATCTCATCACAAACCTACAAATATTGTGTTTGGATCAGTGTGAATTGGGAGACAGCTGTTATTTGAGAGCTAAAGAATTTAGAGATTCTGTCTTTTAAAGTCTGAATTGACAGAGTTTCCTAGAGAAATAAGGCTCTTAACTCGTTTACGATTGTTGGATTTGAGGAATTGTACTAAACTTGAAGTGATTCCACCGAATGTCCTATCAGGCTTGTTACAGTTAGAAGAGCTATGTCAGCAAAAGCTTCACTCAATGGGAGATTCAAGGAGTTAACAATGACAGAGCTAGCCTTGCTGAGCTAAAGCATTTGTCACAGTTGACCACTTTAGAAGTTCACATTCCAGATGCCAACATGCTGCCAAAAGATCTAGTTTTTAAGAATTTGAAAAGATACAAAATCTCTATAGGAGATGTGTGGGATTGGTCTGAAAAACATGAAACTCTAGAGCACTAACACTCAAGCTAAGTACAAGGTTTCAATTGGAGAGTGGGATCAAAATGTGGTTGAATGGAATAGAATATTTGTGCTTGGATGAGTTAAAGGGTGTTGAGAGCGTCATATATGAATTAGATGTGAAAGGCTTTCAACAACTTAAACATCTCCATGTCCAAAACAATGCTGAGATTAAGTATATTGTCAACTCAAGGGAGTTGGTTATTGCTGATGTTGTTTTTCCTGCTTTGGAAATATTTTCTCTCAAAAACGTGATCGAATTGGAAGAAATATGTTGTGGCCAACTTCCTTTGACATCCTTTAGTAACTTAACAATCGTAAAAGTGGAACAATGTAACAAACTAAAATTTTTCTTCTCATCATCCATAGCTAAGTGCCTTTCACAACTTCAAGAATTGGAGATAAGAGAATGCAACAACTTGGGCGCAATAATAATAAAAGAAGAGGGCGGAATAGAAGACAGAGATACGATCTTGTTCCCTCAATTGCATCACTTAGTACTACATCGGCTTCCAAAGCTAATGAGCTTCTTAAGCGCGTCAATCATAAATGATGCTGAAGAAATCATTCCTGAATGCGATCATGATTTTAACATACCAGTCCTACAAGAAGAAGTACTAAAAAGTTTAATTTCTAATATAATGATCCCACAGAAGTGGCACACATCCATGGCATTTTATACTACATGCAGTTAGTATTGTAAACATTGCTATTCCAGGTTGAGTTCCCCAACTTGCAAACATTGGAACTGTCCTCTACAGACTTGGAAGAGATGCAGCACAACCAACATCAGGCAAGGTCCTCTTTGGAATTATCAAACATACAGAGATGTAAAAATTTGACTTCCTCGAAGATGCAAGGCTATGGTACTTTAAAATATTTGTTGTCTTCATCAACAGCGAGTTCTATGGGGTAGCTCAAATATCTTGTCATAGAGGATTGTAAGGTAATGGAAGATTTGGGAGAGGGAGAAATAATTTCAGGGGTTTTGTTCCCTCGTCTGGAAGGGCTACTACTAAAAAATCTTCCAATCCTTAGAAGATTCTGCATAGGAAGTCATATCTAATATCTATCCTTAAAGCATCTATGGATAGAAAAAATGCCCTAAATTTAATTCATTCATTTTCAACTCTGTTAGTTCAGGCATGAACTCAGAGGAAAGCTCTCATACTTCCATGTAACCTCTCTTCAATGAAGAGCTAAATCTATTTTAATTCTTCCCCTGCTGTTTAACTTTGTGTGTATGTATATAGGGTCGTGTTTAAGTTACACTTAATGTAAATCTAAGCAATGTTACACTACTTAATAACTAATCATTAAATTTATATTTTGAAAATCTCACTGTTGGATTACATATTTTATATGTTCTTAACATACATACTAATTTTCATGTTAATCGGATGTTATTTACCATTCAATCCATAAACTCATCTTATATGCATTATTTTAAGCTACAAAAACTTGATTTTAAATAAGATTGATGACATGACTATTGATCTTTGATCACCTTAAAATTTTGCAAACATTGAGAATATACGCAGATAATGTAATCAAACGGTGGATTTGTCAAAATTTGAATCCAATTAAAAAAAACATTGAGTGAATTAACATTGCTTCAAGTTATGACCTCTCTCTCTATATATATCTTATCTTTTATTATGTGAGTTATTATGATTAGGTACGTAATTAACACGGAATGGACTTGTAGGTTGCATTCACTAGTTTGGAAACATTGGAAATCTCCCACATGGAGAACTTGAAAATCATATGGCACGATCAATTAGCTGAAGATTCCTTTTTGAAGTTTTCAATTTCTGCTTGTTAAAAATTGTGAAAATCTTATGAACATCTTTGATTCTAATATGCTGACAAGATTCCAAAGCCTAGAGAGACTTGATGTATATGATTGTGGTTCACTACAAGAAGTGTTTGAAATTTAAAGGCACGATGTTAGAGACACACATGCTGTGACAGTCATTCCTTTGAAAAAATTGTATTTGTGTCGTCTACCGAAGATGAAGCAGATATGGAATAAGGACCCTCATGGAATTTTCAGCTTTCAAAATCTACAAATATAGAAGTGTTTGGAAATGTAAGAGTTTGAATTTTTTATTTCCAGCCTCTGTGGCCAAATTTCTCATTCAATTGGAGGATCTTTGAGTAGTCGAATGTGGACTGGAGGAAATTGTTGCACATGAAGATGGTGCAGAAGCAGCAGCAAGACTTGTGTTTCCTAAAGTAACTCTCTTGATGCTTAAGAATTTGCCAAAACTCAAGTGGTTATCCCGAGGGCTGCGTACTTTAGAATGGCCATTGTTGAAAGTACTGGAGGTAATTGATTGTGATCAAACTGAGATAATTTCTTCAAAAATTTTGAACATTCATGAAACAGTTGAACAGAGCCAACTTGAGACATTTTCTTCAAAACATCCCTTTTCTTGGTTGAAGAGATAAGAGTTTAATTCAACTGCTCTTTATAAAGATTTAGGTTTGCAAGAAATTATAACCCTGTTTGGAGTAGTACTCATCTCTCATACAAAAAACAAGTTCTAGATGAGGAGTTACTTAGTAAAGCTCATAAAACTATATACTTGCATTAAGATATGTTTTCCTAGTATTTTTGTCCACGTGTCTAGAAATATTTCGTACCAAGGTGACGAATTGTACCAAATAGAAATTTTTGTTCCACAAGACTATATTGCTCACCTTGTATTTGATTCACAAGAGTATATTGCTGCATCATTTTTTGTAGACATCTTATATTGGTCAATTGTATTTAGGACTTTATTCTTTAATCTTTAATTTTTTTATATTTTATATTTGGGTTTCATTAACAGTGTACCGTATTTGTTAATGAATTATTTTAGGAAAGTTTTGATACTAATTTGATGAAAAATATAAGAAGCTGTAAAAAATAAATAAATAAATCCATTCTAGAGACTTAAATCTTGTCCTTTGACCCCCACACACCCTACAAGCATTTATACTTGTGAAGTGGCCATTATGCCAAGTGCGCGCAGTAGTTTTACTTTTTTCTTTTCCCATAAAAATTTCTAAAAATATTTTTTAAACCAATATTTTTAGGATGTCTATTAATTTTTACCTTTATATTTTATTTTTATATTTCCTCCAGATATATTCCAGTAATAAGTTGGGACCATATTAACATTATTATTTGTATGAACTTCACGGAGATAATCCATTTTGTAGCCCCTACTATAAATTCTAGTAATTGGCCCAAACTTTTGAGGAATTGAGTACTAACTCTATTTTCTTTTGAATAATATCATGATTTTTTATAGGGTACATTTCCCAACTTGGAGGAATTGTCATTGGGTGCAAATTACATGAAGGAGATAGAACATGGCCAAGTTTTGGAAGATTTCTTTTACAAATTAAAAATCATTTACGTAATCGGCCATCTAGCTGCTTCTAATTGGATTAATTTTCTTAAAAGATCAAATAATTTGGAGAAACTTGTTGTGAGCAAAAGTTCTTGGGAGGAAATATTCCCATATGAAGAACTTTTTGGAAATGAAAAACATGCTAGGATACTCACGCAACTAAGAGAACTAAAGTTGTTTGACCTACCATTGTTGACACATCTTTGTGGCAAATTGACATATTTAGGGTCTATTTGGCTAGTGCAGTGGAAAAGTGGGAGGATAGAAAATATTTTATTTTTTCTCCTTTTTGTTTGGTTGGGAGTGGAAAAGTAGAGGGATGGAAAAAATGAGTGTGAATAAATTTACTCGTATGCCCTTGTTAAAGAATGATGCCCAATTAAAAACAAAAAAAAATGACAAATAACCACACAAAAAAAGAGTGTGGTTATCTTCAATATCTTTCCAAAATTTGACAAATCTAGAAATATGGAAATGTCATGGACTGATTAATTTAATTACATCCTTAAAACCAAAAGTCTGGTCAAACTCAAGAAAATGAGTGTAAGTGAATGCGAAAGGATAATAGAAGTTGTAGTAGGAAAGCGAGGTGAAGCAAGTGAGGTGATTACTTTCACCCAGTTGACATACTTAAAACTTGATTGCTTGCCAAAGCTCACAAGATTTTATTCGGAAAGTTATCCCTTCGAGTTCCCATCTTTGGAAGAAGTAATTGTGTGGCAATGCCTTAAGATGAAGGATTTTTGTCCTGGAATGTTTAACACGCCAAAGCTAGAAAGAGTACTGTAGGGGCGGGTTTTGGTCCTTAACCCCAAAAGATAAATGAATTAAGGCCTAAAAAACCCAATAAAATGAATTTGTAGAGAGTGGGCTTGGAAGCTAGGCTTCGATGGGTCCACGAACGCATGCAATGGATCTAAGATAGCAAGAAAGTCAAGGAGAACAAGCTTTATGCAAAAGAAAACCTTTCTCGGCAAAGTCCAAGGAGAATAATTTTGCAATGTATATTTCATTGGGATTTGGATATTATTATAGTTTTTTGTTACTACAGTGTTTTTTTTTTTACAGATTTTCTGATCCCCACTCCCTGGAGGATCTCTTACATTATATAGCTCCTTCTGGATGATCTTGGCCCTCCATTCATTGATCATCCAGACCACTACTTGAGTGCTTATCCCATCAGACACCTTCCCAAACTCCTTGTGAGTTGCAGCAGCCAAGGCAGCACTATTCAGGGGTCTTCTCCACATAAATGCAATAAGGAGTTTTGGTGGGATGCATTAAATGTGATGGCAGCCCCCATCCTGTCAGTCATATTAGGGCTAACCCCCTTTCCCGAAGCTCCATCTCTACAGTATGGCCTCCTCTGGTAACGTGCCATTGACGTAGCCTTACTGTCCGAGGGTGTAACCTCCTCGGCATGATCATGGCCCCTCTCAGCCACGGGTATGACACGTGGCACAATTACTTTTTTCAAATTCTTGTACCCCACAAGTACCATCAACAAAAGAATACGAATGGCAATGGAAGGCTGCCTTGAATGCGAATAGATCAGCTTCGGAAGAGCGAACTATAAAACCACCACATGATTGTCTTGTTCAGAAAGGGTTAGTATATTGATCTTTTTAGTGCAATTGATGCATAAACATGAGCAAACTTTTCACTCTCCCACTTCATACTTATCCTAACAGAAATATATTCAAGTTATATGAACATTGCCAATTTTAAGGAATAGTAAAATCCTCATAAATCGCATAAAAATTTCTCAAATCATACATATCATTGTCCATATGAACTTCATAAGCACACATAACGATGATACTTTGATGTCGACGGTTTTTAATGCTTGATGCTTTTATCTCCAATATGTTGCTTTCTATTACACGAGGTTGAGTACTATTCTAAAGATGGTGGAGACCGCTTTTAAAATGCCGCCAACAGGAACGCGGCTTGTAATTATAGTTTGTGGAAAGATCAAGTTTCTTTCTCTTGAAATCGTTTGGTGGTGAGAGGGTTGTCATCCATATGGTTATTGAAATGAAAAGAGTTCATCTCTTTGTAGTTTATGTTTCTTTATCTCTTGTTTTGCTATGTTTGGGAAAAAAATAGTAGCCGTGATATATTGTATTTGTGTGATGCATTCCTCTTTGGAGTGTTATAAACTATCTCTTCTTCGCGCAAAAAGACCATATTTGCATGAAGTTGTGTATCATGTTATCATTATTTTGATAAGTGTTATCGACTGCATGCTATCATTAAGTGTCAAAGCTTTTTAGGTGTTTGATAGTTTATAAGGCCAAAATGGGCAAATGTCCTTTTCGCGCAAAATATACAGCATTATGCCCCTTTCCCAAACTAATTAGGAAAATGCCCTTCTTTTGTAACTCAATTTTCTCAAAATCTAGTTTCAATGTGAAACTCAATTTGTAGAAAATCGAATATGGGGCGATCAAACTTTAAAAATAAATAAAAAAATTTGCATGGAACTCGAGTTCAGGGAACTCGAGTTCCGAAAAAAAAGCCACTATAGGCCTCCATGAAACGCAGCTGTAGGTAAAACTTAAAAAAAAAAAAATTGCATGAACTCAAGTTCCATAAAAAACGCTACTATAGGGATTTAAAACGCCACTATAAGGCTCCCTATGGAGCGATCAAACTTAAAAAAACTTGCATGCTTTAATAGGGCTTCCTAGGGCTCCCTATGGAGTGATCAAACTTAAAAAAACTTGCATGTTTTAAAACGCCACTATAAGGCTTTAAAAAATTGCATGGAACTTGAGTTCATGGAGCTCGAGTTCCAGTAATTTTTTTTTTTTAATTTTCAGTTTGTTATAACTCGATTGTCCAAAAATCGAGTTTTAAATTGAAACTCGATTTTTAGAAAATCGAGTTTCAAAAGAGGGGCATTTCTCTAATTAGTTTGGGAAAGGGGACAAAACGCTTTATATTTTGCGCGAAAAAGGCATTTGCCTATTTTGGCCTAGTTTATAATGAATGTCTAGTTGAGTTGCTTATGCTTCTAAATGTTTCTCTCAGTCATGAGCATATACTCACCCCTGCACATAATAGAATCATAGAGAGAGACAATTTGTGTCTAACACTAGAAGTAGAGGTTTCCATAACTAGAAGGTTGTCATAGAAGTAGTTGTATAGATTAATGTAGCCAATTTGATCTCTCTTGACTTTTAGCTTCTTGGTTATGAAAAATAAATAATCATGTATATTGGTTGTAAAATTTTAGTTAAAGATGGTTAGGAAAAAAAAATATTTATCTTTAAGACTTTAACTATGAATGACCAAATTATCTTCTCTTCATAAACGATTGTATGTAATTGAAATCCAAATCATTATTTATGGAGCAAGAAAAGAACAAATAGCAACATTTAGTCGCAAAAATAGGAAGAATGAAGTTAATTACATTTAAAAAAAGGGTAAATTGCAAAATACACCCCTAAAGTTTGGGACTGCTTGGATTTTACATCCTAAAGTTTAAAAATTTTGATTTTACACCCCGAAGTTTGATTCCGTTAGCAAAAACATACCCTCGGTTAGTTTTGGGTGTTAAGTGACATGTCATCCTATTGATGTGTATTTTTTTTTTTTTTTTTTTTTGCCAAATCAACCATTAAACTAATGCTATTTCACTTAAAACATAGAGAATAGCTGGCATCTCCAAATAGGGCCATTTTGTCCAAAAATCAAAACAAAAATTCCAGATTTTTAAAGACACCATTTCACTTAAATGGAAAACACAACTCACAAATCAAAACCCACGACACCCTTTCACCCAAATTGAACCTATTCCCAAATCCCTAACCCACGAACCCCATAACCTGATAGCAGATCCCACAAACCCACTCTAGCAATTTCATAACAAATCCACTCTAGAGTATTCAACCCCTATCTTAGAAGCTAAGAAGTCATGCAACAAGTATATGCAGACATAAGAAAAGTAGACTTCAAATGCTGACTAAAATACAATGAAATTCTTTCAATGCTCCGCCAAACATAATGGGATCCCCACCAGCATCTAATGTGATGCCCCTTAAAAAATTGAGAATAAAAAAAAAAAAACCCTTTCACTCTTTTTACATCATAAAAAGACTGCACAATTTGACGAAAAGTAGTTAATTGCACAGTTCAATATTTTTAATAATAACTAAAACACACATTTTGTCAATTGTTGAGTCGATGGTTTTGAGGGGATGGGTTCACAATGGGTCCCTGCTCTGTGATTTGATATTGTCATATTGAGCTGATTTATGGGGTTTTGAGTTTGGGAATAATTGTGAAATAGTACCGTAGGAAATTTGGAATTTGTGTGAAACGACAGCTATTTTCTATATTTAAGGGCTGATTTGGCCAAAAAAAAAAACATGTCAATGCAATAACGTGTCACTTAACATCCAAAACTAACCGAGGGTGTGTTTTTGTTAACAGAATCAAACTTTAGGGTGTAAAATCAAAATTTTCAAATTTTAGGGTATAAAATTCAAACAACCCCAAACTTTAGGGATGTACTTTACAATTTACCCTATAAAAAAAAAACAAAAATAAGTATAAATCTCATTATTCAAAGATGCACCACCTCTAGCGAGTGAACTACCATTAGCGATTAAAGCTCCTTATGCCTGGTTTCGTTTTCCCCTAAAAATGAAAGCAATTTAGCTATTAGTCCGAAAGCCAGAAGCCGAAGGTCAATGACACTAGCTAACTAGTTGATAGAGATACCACAACTGCTTCTTCTAGAAGAGCTACAAAAGCGAATACCACTACTTTTGCTGCCTCCTTTGCTGATGAAAGAGGTGTTATTTTTAATGAAAGATGGTAATGAAGAAAATATTTATATTTCAATATGCATTGATCACCGCACATTCGTAGTGTAATGGTCACTTCACAAGTATAAGTGTTTGTGGGGTGTAGGAGACAAGGGCTGGGATTCAAATCTCTTGAAGAGAACTTCACACACATATACACATACAATATGTGGGGAGGGGGATTCGATTTTGGGGTTTTACAACAAGATGATATATTTAGATTTAAAGCTAGGAACTAATCACAAGTTTCTATTTTTATCCAGGTTTTTTGTTTACTTTAGATTTTAAGCGCTAATGCTCTCTTCTAATTTCTCAACTCTATCAAGTATTTGTTCATTATAAATCTATAAAAACAAAATTCCATATATAAATTACAATAAATGATTTATTTATTTATTTTCCAAAAGTAATTTCTACTCTTTCAAGTTTTGGCATTTATTGTCTTCTCCAATTTGATGACTCGAATGATATAATTACCTTTTTACACCTGTGGTTTCCTCTAAAAATTCCACCATGCCATTAATAAGGCTTGCACTATCTTCAACTTGGTCACTGTCTCTTTATCTATAAAACACGTGTAAATATTTAACAGTACAACTAGTTCTACAGAATATCTATGGTAGATTCCATGGCCAATATTATACAATGCAAACCGTTTGAAATAACAAAGTACTGTTGTTATGTTCTTAATACAAATTGAAGTAACAATGGCACTAGTTCATTGTGATTCTAACGTAAGTTCTTCGTTTCGCAAGTCTTGGCCGGGCAGGAGGGGTATAAATGGTTAAGCTTTTACTGATCATATATTCAATTGGTTCTACACTAATTAAAGAAGCCTTCAACATTTTTTTATGCCAGGAATAGGCTAATGGAGATTCGTCATGCCATAATTCAAATTAGCATGCCCTCTCACAAAAACATTGCTAAATTTTTTTTAATTCCTTTGTTCATATTGGCATGCTCTGCTCGTGTATAGAGAAGAATAATTACCAATAGGACATGCTAACACACGCACAAAACTGCCACATAGCTCAAACTTGGCTCTGAAGCAGAATATATCTCAAGAAAACCAACAGAGTAGCCAAGAGAAAATGCTACAACCAGCATGATTCGAAGCCATAAAAAGAGCAAAAGCTAAGCCTTATGATTTCTAGATTATCAAAGCCAATCAATCAAGAAAAAAATAGCGGAAGATATGCGGCATAATGTAGAAAACTATTAATGCATCCAACAGTGACATACTAAAATGTCCTTGTTTTATTTTTATTTTTTAAAAAGGTCATTGTTTTGAAGACAAATAATTGTCCTTCTTAATTAAATATTGCTTCTAATTGATGTAGAATAGATAGCAAAGACCTTCTTGGAGCAGCAAAGGCGCTGAAAATCACAACATAAGATAAAGAGGGGTGTCATTAGAAGCCATCAGGACAATGATGTTGGAATTGCATGAAATTTGGAGTGTTGAATGAAAATGACATTTTCATCAAGAATTGAGTCTTTGTCTCGAGGGTCGCCCTAATTTGGGCGAATTCCTTCGTTAAGGGCTCGAAAACAGTGTTTTTACTATTTTTAATAGTGTTTTTTTTTTCCTTAGTAATTTTTAGTTTAAATGTCAAAATAAGGTCTCATCTGTTAGAGGATGTTTCTTAGAGAAAGCAGTTTTAATTTCTGCAATTATCTCATTATTGCTATTTTTGGCAAAAATCACTATTTTGCCACCTAATTTCATGATTAGCGCGAATTAGGGTTTTTTGGGCATGATTAGCCCTAGGTTTTCCTTTCGACTATTTAAACATACTGTAACTTCTAGGAAAATTTAGTTTTTAGATTAATAAAAATACAGATTTTGTCTATTATTTCTTTTTGGTGGATTCTAGATCCCTATCACCTTGTGGATCAAGGGACCCCTCATGAATTCAAGGGTTTAATTTAAAAGCTAACGTTTCTAGTTTTGTTTTTTTTTTTTTTTTTTTTTTTTTCATTCAAAAGGCAATGTGTTTGCTTTCTTATATCTTCCGCGATATCACTAATTAATTGGCTTTTAAATCCGAGGCGCAATCTTAGTAGTCAATCACTTTTACCCTCCTTCCAGCAAGCCAATCTCTTGCAAGGAATGTCCTGCACTCCTAACTCCAAAGTTGCCATGCAACCTGCATCATTAAAGGAACCAAGTCAACTAGATTGAGAAGCCCTTAATTCATAATCCATGAATAAAACATAACTTAAATGGAACATGTCTTATTATTTGAATTTTAAAATATAACTTTGGTTGTTTGAAGAAACCCAAATATTGGTGACAAAAACAGTTCAAAGCAACAATGGTAGATGTCATGGCCAATAGTACAATTAAAATCATTGCTAAAATTACATGATGGTTAATGAATAAAAATGAAACAGAATACAAGCATTTCCTTCCCCCCCACCCCAAAAAAAAAAAAAAAAATTTACTCAGATTGGAGTCAGTAAGCAACAGCCTACTGTACTGTATATACAACTATCAATTATTTGTATTACCTCAATTCTTATGCTCAATCACAGAATCTATCAAATTTCATACATCTCAACGCAGCTAAAAGATTAACATAGAACACTTCCCCATATCTATTGAGGTTTTTTTTAATCAAATTTGAAAGGACAAACAATCCAAAGTCTAGTTTAGTATCATGCAATACATTCTGTAAGAAGTTTAAACCCTTTAAACCCAATTAGATTAACCTAGATATTTAGCCAAGTGATTAACTTAGGTAAATTAAGCAATTCTAGGTTAACACAAATATATCATATCATGCAAAGTGCGGAAAATAAAGGACACACAATATGATAATCCAGGAAAACCAAACCGGTAAAAAACCTGGGGAGGATTTAACCTAGCTATCCTCAAGGTAAAACCGAATTCACTATGAAAGAATTGAAGTTTACACAATAGTGACTTAGACCACTAACATCCTATTGCTACCTCGAGTAGGAAACTTACTACCACGACCACGTGACAACTCCGAGTCCACGGACTACTTCTTTCCTTGAATTCTCAGCAAAGCACAAGCACTCCTACTTGTATATCTTGAAGTTTTTGATTCTGCAATTGAACGATCACCAAGCTCTTGACATCAATCTTGAGTTTGGAAACCCTAAGTGTATGTGAAGGTAAACACCTCTAGATCTCACAAAAAGATTCACACACACAGCATTCAGAACTCTAAAAACGTGGTTAGGGTTTTCCCTTTTATACTTAGGGCAAAACATAAAACTCTACACGTCAAACAGGCTTAGGCTGAGTTGGAAATTCTGCAAAAAAACAATCTGCACGATTTTCGATCGATCGAGTCTAATTCTCGATCGATCGAGCCAGGCAGAATTGCATAGTAATATCTGCAATAACTCGATTCCAACTTTACATAAAAACCTTATATTTTGAGCAAGTCTAAACAAGACTAAAAACGTTTTGATCATGGTTTGCCAACATTACAAAATGAAGTTCTAATACATTAGTTCCTAATTCCTTAGAACCTAACAAACTCCCCCTTTGGCAATCCGCGACAAAATACAAACTTAACAAAATGCTCAAAGTTTACAAAAATAAACAGCCCATTACAAAAACAATAGCCCAACTAAAAACAAACTCAACCTAACTACTATCTATCAGTTGCAAGTGTAGACAGTAGCACGATTGAATCAACCTGTATATTCCTGTAACACTTAACAAACACATAAACGCATGTGTGGAAAATACAAGTAACATAGAAAATAACTTCTTGATTTCACATAACACAAAATAAAGACATATATCATGAATAACATCATAAATATAAATCAATAAGCAATGTAGCATAGTGAAACAAGAAACATATACAAAAGATGTATCTCAGATATATCTCCCTATCAAGAGCCAAAAAGGTAAATACATAATGAAGCATCTAGATACAATCTAAAAGCTCCACAGCTCCATAGAATCACAAAAAGAATAAAAAATCTCCCCCTAAGACAAAAACTCCTCTACTACAAAGTAAACTACAATGTACTCCCCCTTTTTGTGACAAATTGCCAAAGGGCACTCACTCATCATCAAAAGGAGGTGGCAGAGGAGAACATCGAAGACTCGCCAAATCTGCCTGCAGTGCTCAAATCTCGTCAAGCACGTCCACCAGAAGCTGGCCATGAGTTGCCTGAACGGTCATGACAGTGTCCAACATCCGACGAATGTCCAAATCATTCGTAGGTGAAGGTGGAGGAACAGCAGCAGCAGCAGCAATCGGATCAACAAATGTCTCTACCGTAGTAGCACCTATAGAAGAGGAAGGAGGAGGAGTTGTAACGACAAAGCCCCCACAGTTCCCGACTGCCGTGTGCACATACTTCAACCCAGGCTTAGGTCCCCAAGTTTTCACAAGCTTCTGGGGTAAAAGCTTGTGCACACGTTAAGGGTTGCCCATCACTTATGAACCTTCACTTTGGTCGCTCACTTTGCGATGTGGGATCAGGACTTTTGGGCTTAGATCCCCTTACCCTACCACACCTTCAAGAGGAGAGACGACCTCAGCTCTGATACCATTTGTAACGACAGAGCCCCCACAGTTCCCGACTGCCGTGTGCACATACTTCAACACTAGCTTAGGTCCCCAAGTTTTCACAAGCTTCTGGGGTAAAAGTTTGTGTACATGTTAGGAGTTGCCCATCACTTATGCTCATAAAGGGTGATAAGTATAATTGCCCAAAAATTTGTAAAAGTAAGGGTGACTCATCTAGACTTTTGGCCTTTTCCCCTTGTTATACGCGTACTCCACAAAAGTCTCCCACCCTTATCTCTTTGCTGCATCAGAAGTCTCTCTTGGTTCATCTTTTCTTTGCTCCTTTCTTTCCTTTTTCCTTTACTTCACACGGCAGTCGGGAACTGTGGGGGCTCTATCGTTATAGGAGTGACACCAGAAGGCTCTACCCAAGGACGCTTAGAGCTAGCTCGAAGCTCAGTAGCCCTTTGCCTAAGAAAGGTGGCACCTATGAGAGCTACTATATGAACAGGCTCAAAAGCAGGGAAATCACCTAAACCTAAGTGAAGAAGAATCCTATGTATAAAAACAGGAAAGAACAAAGCATGAGCAGTAGAACTGCTCCGATGCACTTCGTTCAAAGAACGAAGAAACAAGTGAGGAAAACTGATAAGAGCATCAGTGACAAGAGCATAAAGGAACAAATATCGCTCAAAAAGGATAGTGTGTAGATGAGAGATAGGCCACAAGGAATGACAAGCAATCCTAAAGAAAAGATAGTGAAGCTCAGAAAGCTCAGCAGACGTGATTCGAGGATCAGAACCCCACCGGATAGATGACCCAGTGATGTATGACATAACGTCGTCAAGAGGAGGAGACTCATCATAGAGAAAGACAGGATGAGAAACCACAAGCACCCCAAGAGCATCAAACACTACCGAAGGGGTAATGCGATACTCTACACCTTGTATCCAACTCTTTACTAAAGTGTTGGAATCATAGATGTGGATAGAGAGGTTCAAGTCGAACTCTCTAATCAGGGTAGCCGGAGGCGGATGATTTATATCTAACAAAGGTAGCCAGCCCCTACGCTCAAAGTTACGCCTCACCTCATCATCAACCTCATCTAGAAGAACCCTACGCTCACCCCAAATGTTTCGCCTAAGGTTAAGTGTCTCATATGCCTCCTGATGTCTCTCACTCAGAAACCTATCACTATCGAAGGATGGTGAAGAGGAAGAGGTCCTATGAGCTCTAGTTTTCCTAGGCATGATGCTAAAGACCACAAAGAGAGACACAGAAAGAAAAAGACAAACAAAAAGAAAACCAAAAGCAAACTGCAGGTGAGCACAACAAAAATATAGAAATAACAATTCTATATGATGCATGAGCAGAATAACCAAATGATGCATGTTCTAATGCAATGAAAAAACAGTTCAAATTTGATCCAAATTCACAAAATTGGCTTGAGCAAGAATTTTATATCAAAAATCCCAAATTTGAAAAACCCAATTTCACAAAACCCAACAAATTGAGAAATTGATCACTACACAAGTCAGATAACCAATATAATGATCAAATAAGTCAATCTAACAAGCCAATTTCATCAAATTACATCAATTTGAACAAAAGCCCCAAATTCGGCAATTTCAAGCCCTAGAATATTCAATTTTTCACAAAACATCAAATTAATCAAATTAAACCCCAAAGATCACTTATATATGGTGTCCCCACAAAAACCCAATGATTTATTGTGAAAGAAAACAACCAAATCAACAAAAATTGCAAAAAGAAGGAAGTCTGAAAATACCCAAAAAATGCATGAAAAATGAAAATAAATGCAAAAGGAAGGGTAAAATGGACATACCGACTTTGGGAGAGAGAAATCTTGCAAAAGAATCGGAGGAAAACGACAAAGATCTAAGGTGGAGCCTTGACCGGTTGGTGAGAGAGAAAAAAGAGTTTAAATAGTTTTTAGAAAAGTGAAGAACACGTGAAGAAAAGTTCTTTTTAAAAACTCTCAGCCCGATTTTCGATCGATCGAAAAATAGATTTGATCGGTCGAAAATGTTTCGATTGATCCACTACCAATCAAGTACCGATCGAAACACACAGAAGCTTTCCAGGGTTTTTTTAAAAAAATTTTGATTGGTCGAAAAACATATTCGATCGATGGAAATTCTGGAAAACACAAATTTTTGAAAAACGAAGCAATTTCAATGCAGAAACTCCTCAAAGCATTAGATTTTATGAATAAAATGTATGAGTATGAGATGAAATGCTTTTCAAAAACACATGTATTTATCCCAGTTTTCCCAAAATAAGATTTTCACTTAATTCTCCTCAAAATCTCAAACAGCAAACATGTTTTGCATCAAATTCAAGAAATTATCAAACTTGGTTGGTCAGACCAGATACTCACATAGTAACATGTACAAGGTTTAGCAAAGAGAAACTTGTGTAGTGTGTGCAACTAGCAAAAGCTTGAGAGACATGTGAGGTGATATGTGAATAGAAATTAATCACAATTTTTACAAAATTCATCACAAGAATTTGAAAGAGACTATCACCTAAAGAGTAACATCATATAACTCTCACATCTCTTAAAATAAAAGTTTGCAATCATATAAGTTTCTTGTTTTGCCTCATAAAGTACACATCAATTTCAATTGATCAGAAACTTATTAAAATAGCCGGGATAATGTACACACCAATTTTATTTGAATTGTGAGATTATTATAGCCCAATAATGTACACACCAATTTTAACATTTTAACCGAGGCTACACCTTAGTTTCTTTTTGTGCATGTGCTACACTTTCTCGAGCACAAAATCTTACGAAAGGCACTAAGGTATTCATGATTGGCTAATAAACAATGGTGAGATGATTGTTTATGCCTTTCTCAAAAAAGTTCAAGTCCGTCAATCAAAGACATATGACTTCAAGATCAAGATCATGTGACCAAAAACTATAAACATCTTCCCACACAACATGCACTATAAAGCTCAAACTGGTAAAGTGCAAGAAAAATAAGCGCATCCAAGCTAAACGAGGTACATAAACATGTTATGTAAAAATAGATTGACCAACCTTGTCTTCAAATTCAAGAAAAAATACTGCAGAACACATGTTGCCAAAGCCATTCTTGTTACCCTTTTTTTTATTATTATTTAAAGAAAATAAAACAACCTAGAATGAAATGCATGAATGTTATGCAATGCAAATCCTAAAAAAATGGTCACAAGAGATAAAACAAAAAAGAACAAGGACCATGTCAGACAGACTCAATTAAATTGTGCCTTTTGCATCCAAAACCTTTTAGATGCAACCCTAGCATTGGAGTTATGATTCACATTTGAATTCTAAACAACTCCAGGATTGGAATAAAGGTTTAAAACCTTTACCAATTCACCAATAAGTACCATAGGATCTTGTGCTTGAGGCACAGGTACTTTTGGTTTATTTGCTCGCTTAGCAACTTGCAATTTGAAACAATTTAGACGAATGTGCCCAGACTTTCCACAAAAATGACACACCAATGCAGGCTTATCATGCAACTTGCCCTTAGAAGAATTAGAAGCATTAGATTTAGACTCATGAAAATCAACCCTAATCTTCCTAGGAGGTGTAACTTCTACAGATTTAACAGCTTCACTCATAGAAAGTTTGACAACCTCACTCTTAGGGAGTTTAGTAGAAGGAACAAAGTTTGTGGAATGAAATTCAGGCACAGAGATGCTTTCCACAAAACCTAAGCCAGTTTTGTCAGAAAGAGACTTTTGAACACTCAACATGTAATCAAGTTTGGAGCTTGCAGACTTATTAGTTTGTTCTCTAGCAACAGATAATTCAAGTTCCAAATTCTTAACTTTATCAAGTAAAAGCATGCTCTCAGTTTTCACATTATTCAAAAGTTCATTAGTATCAAATAGTTTCACAAGAAGATTTTTCTTATCAAGTTCAAGAGATGCAATTTTCTTTAAGCCAAGATCAACATTCATAGCATCCTTTGCAGCAACTTTGTAAAATTTATTATAGGCTTCCTGTAAATCTACATCTTTAGAGAGGCCCCCATCAGAAGGGGTCTCTTCAACAGACACGCTTTCATTCACTACAGCAGTAGCAGTGAAAGCAATAAAGTTTCCATCCTCATCACTGCCAGATTCATTATCAGAAACTTCATCATCACTAAGGGTTACAGCCATAGCTTTACCCCATAGCTTTACCCTTAAACCTCAAGTATGTAGGACATTCAGACTTCACATGACCATACCCTTGACACCCAAAACATTGTTACCCCATAGAATTATTAGAAGGTTGACCTACATTCTCTTTAGGTTTTTTAGTATTATTAACCTTATTGGGATCATTCCTCCTAAAATTTCTAGGTTCAGCAGTGTTTTTACCTCTTGCCCTTCTGTTATTATTCCTAAGAAAATTTCTAAAGTTCTTGGCAAGGTAAGCAATCTTTGTAGCAGAGAGCTCATTATCAAATCCACTAGCATCAATATCATCAACTGACTTAAGAGCCATTGAATTGGATTGTTAGTCTTAAGGAGGTCCAACTCATAGGACTGAAGAAATCCTACAAGTTCATCAACAGGGATGGAGTCCACATCCTTGCTTTCAGTAATGGCAGGCACTTTTGGTCTAAAATCCTCAGTCAAAGATCTAAGTATCTTCCTAACAATTTTAGGTTGATCATAGATTTCACCCAAATTATATGCAGAATTAAAAATATCATTCAGTTTAGCATAGAATTCATCAAAAAATTCATCATCATTCATTCTAATGCTTTCAAATCTAGTAGTCAATTGCTGCAATTTATTGATTTTAACAGCCTTCGTGCCTTCGTGCACAGTCTAGAGGATATTCCAAGCAGTATGAGCAATCTAAACATTAGAGATTCTCTTAAATTCCTCCATAAAAATAGCATTAAAGATAGCATTCATAGCTTTGCTATTAAAAGCGGCTGCCTCTTTTTAAGAAGTTTGCCACTCACTCACAAGAGTAGTGGGCTTCTCCCATCCATGTTCTATAGAATTCCAGACTCTCTCATCAATAGATTCAGGAATGCTTTCATCCTTACTTTCCAATAAGCATAATTATTCCCATCAAAATGAGGTAGAATAACAAGAGAGTGTCCGTGTTCCATGACAACAGGGGTCAAGGATCAGCTTTAAGATCAAAAGATCTACACAAAAAAGCTATCCGCTCTGATACCACTTGTAAGAAGTTTAGACTCCTTAAACCCAATCAGATTAACCTAGATATTTAGCCAAGTAATTAACTTAGGTAAATTAAGTAATTCTAGGTTAACACAAATATATCATATCATGCAAAGTGCGGAAAATAAAGAACACACGATATGATAACCCAAAAAAACCAAACCGGTAAAAAAGCTGAGGAAGATTTAACCTAGCTATTCTCAAGGTAAAACCGAATTCACTATAAAAGAATTGAAGTTTACACAATAGCGACTTAGACCACTAACATCCTATTGCTACCTCAAGTAGGAAACTTACTACCACGACCACGTGACAGCTCCGAGTCCACGGACTACTTCTTTCCTTGAATTCTCAGCAAAGCACAAGCACTCCTGCTTGTATATCTTGAAGTTCTTGATTCTGCAACTGAACGATCACCAAGCTCTTGATATCAATCTTGAGTTTGGAAACCCTAAGTGTATGTGAAGGTAAACACCTCTAGATCTCACAAAAAGATTCACACACACAGCATTCAGAACTCTAAAAACGTGGCTAGGGTTTTCCCTTTTATACTTAGGACAAAACATAAAACCCTACATGTCAAACGGGCTTGGGCTGAGTTGGAATTTCTGCAAAAAAACAATCTACACCATTTTCGATCAATCGAGTCTAATTCTCGATCGATTGAGCCAGACAGAATTGCACAGTGATATCTGCAATAACTTGATTCCAACTTTACATAAAAACCTTATACTTTGAGCAAGTCTAAACAAGACTAAAAACGTTTTGATCATGGTTTGCCAACAGTACAAAATGAATTTCTAATACATTAGTTCCTAATTCCTTAGAACCTAACACATTCAGCTTGTGAGATTAAGGTTATGCACAAGCTTAATTTAAATTTTCGCAAAATTCATACATTCATGTCCACTCAATCTCATGTTAGCAAGCACTGAAAGAAGCCAGAGCCCAGCTCAAGCTTGCGGTGACAACCCATTTGATCTTTAATTAAGGGGTACAAAAATGGGTGGGAAAAAAAAATCAAGTTCCAAATATTCACCTTCCATGAATACTCCAAGTTTCCAAAACCTAGGTTGGACAAGCTTGGGTTTGCTCAAAAATGGGCTCTGTAGCTCAAGAGAATGTGCTTAAATCAGGACTCAAACAGTCATTTTTTTGCATATGAGAGACGGTGATCAAGCCATGTCAAACAGATCATGAATATATTAATTTCTTGGCAACCTTAGAGCACAAGTTTCATCAATTTGATTAAGAAGAACAAAAAAAAAAAAAGCACATGGTCACACGAGGGGGACTAATTTTATTTGTAAATCCACAAGCATAGAATGGGCAAGAAACAAAAATTTTTCAGAACGTTCTTAACTATATCCCTATTAGGAGTAAGGTAAATAAAAAAATTAGACAAACTAGCAAATTAAGAAATCACAAATCTTCTCTGTTGTTGTAGATCTGGACCCTTTATCATCAGTGTTTTTTATCAAATTAAGGGCAATTTGATGAAGAGCAAGGAAACAAGCAAACATGCAGCTTGCAATTGAATTATATATTTGAGTAACCAATACGAGAAGAGGAGTGAACCAGGGAATTAAGTTCAGCATTATATCAATTCACCAATATTGTCACCAATTAATGGTAAACAGTGGCTGGCTCATGAAGCTTCAAAACTGAGAAAAATATAATAATAAAAATTCAAGAATTGGGTAGAGTGGAAACGCAGAAAATGAAACTCTTCTTAGTTGACAATGTTGGGTTAACTCTCTCTCTCCCCCATAATTTTTGAATACTTGTATAAAAAAAATTGCCTTTGTTTTTAATCTTTTTTTGCTGAATGCCTTCGTTTTTAATCCGATGTTGTCATCTGTCTTGGGTTACATTCAACACCCTACCCCCAATTTTGAGTTACTTAGGGAAGAATTGTCCTGGTATATCATATATGTTATCACTAATTTGTTTCATGGAGTTTCAACTTTCAAGTCGATCAAGTATAGGACTCCAAATTTGCTTGCAAAATATCATATGGTGGTTCTTTATTTATCGGATCAGGGTTTTTTTTTTTTTTTTTTTTTTTTGCTGGGTAAATACGGGGGATTGAACCTCCGAGCTCAAGGTATATAATGACACCGGGTGCCACTAGGCTTCAAGGGCCCGTGGCAATTTATCGGATCAGGTTGCTAAAAGATGGCAGATGAAAACAATGAAGGATGTGAGAACTTGGTTTGATTTTGAGGTTGGGCTTATGTGGTTTGAATAGATGAGTTAAGTTCAGAGAGATGGTTTGAGCTTGGACTTAAGATTTAATTGGGCTTTGGTTTCTTAGTTTTGATTTGTTGGATATCCACTTTTATCATTTGGGTTGGCTGATTTAGTTGATTTGGTCAGTTTGTGCCTTTTAATTGGGTTTGGCTTTGGGTTGTTTGAAGCTGTGTATGGGCTTGTGAGAGTTGAGTTTAATTGATGAAGTTGGTATTCTTGGGTAATGAATCGGTTATAGTTCCCTCAACAGTTTGCTTCCAGTTTACATTATGAAATTTGACTATTCTACTCCAACGTGAACATATCATTATCAAGATTTTTTTTTTTTTTTTTTTTTACAACAAATCTCTAGTTTCTTTTGGTTTGTATCAGATCAACTAAAATTTTTTATCAAAAAAGAAAAAGATCAACTAAAATTTAGAAATTAATTGAAAAAGAAAAGAAATTTAAAAATTGGTTAATGGATATCCAACCATTATCTCTTTCAGTTGTGGGCCTAGCCCATGATATGACCTGTGAAAAAGAATGCACTGGTCCTATGCATGTTCGTTCACTATCTCTCCCGACGAATAATTAGAAATTTTTTTTTTTAATATATGGTCTTATGCATAATTCTCTACCGAAAATAAGCTCATATTAGGCTAACACTCTCTGTCATTTTCAACTTATAAACAGGCCAGCGAAAACAGTTAAGATGAAGGGCCACAAATCATATTTTGTAGTTGCTGGGATTGACTTCCTTCGTGTCTTGACTTGCTTTGGTCTTTGCTCATACCAGTGAAGCAGATACCGTACTATACCGGCCGGTAAATACCGTACCGGCTAATGCACACTAGCCGGTACAGGTACCCTTCTGTTTCGTACCAAAAAATATAGCGGCTGTACCAGATGCGTACCGGCCATACTAGTGAAATCCGGCCATACCGGACGCATACCGACCGTACCAGGCCGAAACACTCCAAGCCACTTTTTTTTTTTTTTTTTGTAATTTGACAAATTTTCAAAGGCAATATTATAATTGTGCTAAACCTAATTCTTACCTTAAGTCCCAGCTACACAACCCTCTTTCTTTCTTTCTCTCACGCTCTCTCTCAGTTGCTCACATAAAACATAGAATTTATTTATTATCTTTTTCAGTTTTGTTGCTTTTTTTTTTTTCTAGTTTCTATACTCTAAAATTTATTTCTGTGTTTTTTGTTTTAATTAATTTTGGCTTACTTTCATTTGTTATCAGGGGGGTTGTTTCTTTCCTTGGAGAGACAATTTTAGAGGTTCATTACAAAACGCAATTTCAGCATTATGTTTATTTAATTCCACTAAAGAAAAATGAGACCAATTTATACTTGTCGTGCATCTATAACTTTTCTCTAATGATGAATTTCCTTGGCAAAGTTGTTCCTTTGTGTTGTAATTCCTATGCTTCTTGGGGCAGAAGAATAGTGGATAATCTTGTAAACATGGTTCTAGAGATTGTGTGTGTGTGTGTGTGTGTGTGTGTGTGTGTGTATAATATATAAAATAGCGGTAAACCCGAAATAGTATACCGGTATTGACCAGTACTCGAAATATATCGTACCACTGGCCAAACCGGTACAGCCTCCGGTACGGTATTAACTTCCTTGGCTCATACACGGCCTGATTTTTTTGGTAACATCACATGACCTGATTTACTTACATCATAATTACTTCATATAAGAAATGCATGCACATGTGAAGACACGCCGCTTTTTAAAAAATATTTCTAAACTTAATAATTAGATCTTGAATGTCTTAGTTAGAAATACGTATTCAATTATACTAACTAGTCAATGATAGATTCTAGGGTAAATTCTATTAACCTCCCCTGAGGTTTGGGCAAATACTACTCAGGTCTAAAACATTTCAAAATTGATCAATTAAGTCCCTAAAAGACATATTAGCCCTTAACACCCTTAACACCGTTACCCTTCTGTCATTTTTCTCTCCCTCACTCAGAATTCTCTCTAGTCTCTTCTCTCTGGTTCCTCTTCCTCTTTCAATCCCAGCCAAAGCCAAAACAAAAAAAAAAAAAAAAAAAAAAAAAAAAAAAAAAACCAAATCTTACCACAAAACATTATTCAAGAAACAACACAAAGATCCAAACTAAACAAATGCCCAGACAAAACATAAATTACCAACACCCAGGAATGAAACAACCAAAAGAACAAAAAAAATAACAAGTTTAAAACTTGAATTACACATCATTACCAGATGAGCATGGATAATCTATACCCATAAACCAAAATGATTTAGAAGAACCCCAAATGTGCAATTAGCTTGAACAACACAATCTGAGAAAACCAATAAAAAATCAGAACACAAGCATAAAACTTGAATTACACACTATTCCTAGATGAGCATGAACAATCCAGAAGAACCCAAGTGTGCAATTAGCTTGAGCAACACAATCCTAGAAAATCAAACAAAAATTGGAACACAAGTTGGTGAGCAAAGAATGAAGATTACCCAGAAACCCAAAAAAGTAGTGGTAAAACAGATTGAGGAAGAGGAACACACCAGAGGGGGACTTGACGATGAGCTGTTGGGGCTTAAGGATGGAGTCATCGTGGACCTTGATGGTAATGCTACCACCTGTCCTAGACACCCAACCAAGATTGTAGAACTGGCGGCAAAGGTCTAAGATCAAAAACTTTGTGTCCTTCACTGCCTTGCTCTCCAAGTATGCCTGTGGTAAGATTTGGGTTTTTTTGTTATGGCTTTGGCTAGGATTGAAAGAGGAAGAGGAACCAGAGAGAAGAGACTAGAGAGAGTTTTGAGTGAGGGAAAGAAAATTGACGGAGGGGTAACGGTGTTAAGGGTGTCAGGGGTTAATATGTCTTTAAGGACCTAATCGGTAAATTTTGAAATATTTTAAACATGAGTAGTATTTGCCCAAACCTCGGGCAAGTTAAAGAGAATTTACCCTAGATTCTATTACCAAGTTAGTAGTTAGGATTAGGAGTGTTCGTGGTGCGGTGCGGTTTTGGGCCATTTTTAGCACCGCACTTTGTAGTGCGGTTTAGCTAAAACCATAACTACAACGCACCTTATTTTTGTGGTCACATGTGCGGTGCGGTGCGGTATGGTGCGGTTTAGAGTTTAACCAAACCCATCACCACACCACATCTCATTTTTGCGATCACATGTGCGATACTATGTATAAGATGCGGTTTGAAGTCGGTTTCCTACTTAGCCTAAAACTAATTTTTCCCTTTTTTTGAGCCAAGTTTTAAATTATTGAGCTAATTTTTCTTTATTTTGGGTTGGCTTTTCTAGTCAACACTTGCTAGGGTTATTAAACTTTTTTTTTTTTTGAAAACTAGGGTTATTAATCTATTAATAATATATTTAATATTAAAAATAAATAAATAAATTAATATATAGAAATGGTGCAGCGCGGTGCGGTTTGTGCGGATTTCTTATTATAAATTGCAAACCACACTGCACCATGCGGTGTGATGCGGTGTGATGCACTATTACTTGCAGTGCAGTGCAATTTTGCTATTTTGCGAACGATTTTAGTGTAATTTTACAATTTATATAATTTATGCGATTTGATAAACACCCGTAGTTAGGATTATCGTCAAAGTTACGTGACCAAGTTAATGCAAAATTTAATATGACTACAAGTCAGCACCAACCTTTTGTACAGTCGCTTAAAAGTTAGCACCAACCTTTTGTACGGTTGCTTAAAGTTTGTTGCAATTTTTTTTTGTTTGTTGAAGATAGTTGGTTCGTAATTTCTAGATATTACGAATAAACTTTGGTATGAGCTTAATCGCGGAATTATACATCCGCTAATGTGAAATTGTGAATCTCTACGAGCTCTATGCACGTATAGAAGAGTTGAGGCAACTATTAGTCTAGTACTTTATTTTTTGATTTTTTGAGATTTATTCCATGCAATCAAAATTCCAAGTCAAACAAAATCCAATTCTCTAATTTTATTCTTTCGTTTTTTTCTTCTCAAACTGTTTCTTCTCTCTCTCTCTCTCTCTCTCTCTCTCTCTCTCTCTCTCTCTGTATATATCTATTTGTGTGTGTGTGTGTTAAATAAGTTATTTATATGTTCATATAGAATTCAGATATTTTGTAAGTTCAATATGTTAGTCATAAGAGAACAGCACCATATACTCAAACAAATAGTATATCCACAACCCTTAATTAACATAAGTAACAAAGAGCACACGTGTATAGATAGTAAAAGACAATTAACCATTCTTTCAGTTCTCACACTTAACGCATCTAATGTTGACTACGAGCACAGCAGTTACAAAAATATTTCATTTTAATTTTTAACACATTAAAAAATTATTTTATTATTTTCGTAAACCGTTTACCAATTACAGTCACTCATGTAATCAAATTGTGGTAAAACGTAGGGTCGTAGAACTGTTTTTCTCATGTGAACTAAACTAATAAAAGATGTCATGCACAGTAGCAAAATTGAATGTAATCCCATCTTATTTTATCATTCTAAAAAAATATTTTATCAATTATACCATACCATTTTACAATACACTCAATATCTCAAAACTCTACTTTTTTTCCCATTCTATTTAAATATTCTTTTTTAATTATTCTTTATTATTTCTTTCCAACTACCAGTTTTTATCAAATTTAACTATTCCATCTATATCTAATTCAACTATTCCAACGGCATTTTCAACATCCTGCCTCTTTTTTTTTCTTTTTCTTTTTTTTTTTTCAATTTCTTTCCAACTATTTCAACTACCTGCCAATTTTTTTTTTTCAATTTCTTTCCAACTATTTCACCCAGCATAAGAGTATATTATTCCAAACAGCCACCAATCCACAACTGAAAAACTGGGACACTAGCCAACAAGTGAAAAATTAATACAAATTTTTACAATTACAATCTTAGCATTCAGCACACCCTCCGAGCTGTTCCCATCTCTATTCAGTCCAATCTTGGTTCTCTGGTAGACTGGTACAATCCCTACCTAAAATTTTCTAGAGCCAGCTTCAGTGGAGTTAAACATGGAGTCAAAGACCTAGTTTAGGCAGAGTGCAATTGGAGAAGAGTCTAAATATAATAAAAGTCACATATCGGTGGGTAAATGAAGAAAGCATCTTTCATCAACCATATATTCATAGCAGAATTTTCATATGATATTGATAATTAATAATTCAATTTTTTTCAGAAAAATTAATAACGACCATTATAGCCATAAATTATATATTGGAGAAAACAATCACTGTTCTTTCACAAATGGATTTCAATGCATTACAAAACAAAATGACAAGAACAACGCACTGCATGTCACCTGCATTCTCTAGGCACGTTCTTCTTCCTGCCCTATGCATTTTAAAGAATAAAGTTCTCATTGCTACATATAAAAGCTAGGACAATGTTCTGCAGAGAAAGAAAACGAGAAGATTGTACCATGAAGAGAATGATCAGATAGAGCTAATACATATTGTGCCATCATTACGGCAATCAAACCAATAGGGAAACATATAACGATCATCATTTCATTCTCCAGAAATTTTGCTAATCAAATTTAAGATGAATAATCAAATTATTAATCACTGGATCCTAACCCAACGGCTCTAGTTGACCAATCAGCCAATTAATTGCGGCCAACCAGTCTATTTGTATAGCACAAAACACACATACACATCATTTTGTTCAGAACACCATACAAATCACACGGCCAAGCAATGAAACAGGCAGCCATACCCAAAACCCCAAATCCCAAATCAAAACAAACAAACACAACCAATATACCCAACCATAACCTAAACTCACAGCCAAACAATCACAAACATACAAACCCATGTCATACCCAAATCCCTTTTCTTTTGATTCCCCAAACCCATAAAAACCAACAACAGAGAGAGGGTTTTGGAGATGGGTTTATGAGATGAGTGAATCGGTAAAGGGATTTGGAGATAGGTGAGGGTGAATCGGCATTCAGGCAGAGGCTTGGTGACGGCGCTTGGTGATTCGGAGAGAAAAGCAAGGCTTGGTGACGGCGGAGAGAAAAGCAAGGCGAGAGAGACAGGGGATGAGAAAGAGAGAAGGAAGAGAGAGAAAAGAAAGAGGAAAAATGAGAGAGGACTGGCGGCGGCTAGGTGGTTCGGAGAGAAAGGTGGGCTTGGTGACGACAGCTGGGTGATTCGGTGAGAAAGGGAGAAAGCTTGACAATGGCGAGAGAGACAGGAGATGAGAAAGAGAGAAGGAAGAGAGAGAAAAGAAAGAGAAAAGTGAGAGATGAGAGAGAAATACCCGGTAAAAATGAGAGAGGAGAGAGAAATGAGTATTAAAAAAAAAATTTTTTTTTTAGGATTGAGCTACAGTGCCATCTTACATTTGAGATGGTAGCTAAATCTCAAATTTGAGATTGGCATATCCCATATGACCTGCCGGCTGGAGTGGGTTTTTGTGAGTTTTTTTGGGCTTGAATTGTAAAAATGGGTTTAGAATTGGGATTTCCCCTCCCACTGCTGATGCTCTAAGTTAAAGGATGATTTGTGAGTTCTAGTTAACTCAACTGGTAAAGTCTCTGATGGTTGAATAGGAGATCTAGAGATTGATCCCCATCTACACTAAAAACTGATTGGTGTCTTGGTCTAATGATAAAAAATTATCATCAGGAACAAATGTCATAAGTTGAAATAGTCTAAAAAAAATAAAGAAATTAAAGGATGATTTAGTGTATGAAACAAGATATTATTTTTGACGTAGAAAATTTTTGCAAGTGGATACCATGTTTCAGTAAAAGAAAAGAAGAAAGTGAATACCATGCCGATCAGGGGTGTGCTCCTATAATTTTCATATTAATACCATTGTGATATAGAAAAATTAGTTTAAGAAAACCGCCAAGCCCACCCTTAATCAAGCACCTCATGGAACCACATAGTGATTATGAAGGGATGGGGAAGAGAAATAGTTTTTAAACCTACAAAGGTCCTCAAATAAAAATGGGCTTCATACATGGTCAGGTAAGTCAAAAATTTATTGTATTTTGGGTTTTAATATGTCAGATAAAAAAGAAGTTGTAATTTGTAAATATACTGATGCCAAACACACACCATTTCAAGTTTGATTTATTTTATTGTCGAATGACCTCCAACTTGTTCACAAACTACTTAACTTTTTTTTTTTTTCTCTCTCATATATAGTAATCGATATGACAAAAACATTTTATCTTTTCACAAATCTATACTAAAAAGTAACAAGTAAATTATTATTGAAATTATAATATTTGAGTTACTTATATAAATTGATTTTCATTTATAAACTTATTAAAATTAGGTTTACTAGCATTGTATCATTAAAAATTACTACTTACACTATCAATAAATTATAAATACTAATTTGATATCTTAGGAATTTATTTACAAATTTACACAATTACATATTAGATTTATATTAATATATTTTAATATATGTATATATAATATATAATATTATATACAATTAATATTAATCTATATTTTGGTTTCAAAAAAAAATTAATCTATATTTTTGTTTACAAATCTATAATATATAATATATAGAGAATTGAAAAGTGTTTTACTTACGGTTGATATTATAACATTGTGGGGCCGCAATTTGAATACTAAGCCCACGAGTTAGAAGGACTTAGGCCCAAAAAGCCCAAATAATTAATTTGTAGAGTGTGGATTGGAAAACTAGGCTTTTAGTAAGTTAAGGAATAATCAGAGCATGTCCAGATGATCAGAAGACAGAGATAGACAAGTTTAAATTATAGAAAGCCGTCCTTGGCACGGTCCAAGGAGTGTAGTTCTTATATAATTCTCTTGTGCGATTCCAACTTTTACTCTCTGTTATTACAATGTTTCTCTCAAGGTTCTTCGATCCCTTTTCTCATTACCTCCTCCTTTATTTATACTCTCTTTTTCCCCACGTGCCGGTCAGATGGTTGGTGTTGATACTTGTCCCATCAGCACTTTCTCGAAATCTTCAGATAGCAGCTATAAAGGTTGAAAATCACTGTTCAGACATCTATTCCTCATTAATGCGGTCAGAGAGTTAGCTGTAGGGCATTTAATGCGGTGGTAGCAGCTTTCTCTAAGATATTTTTCGACTTCCACCTGTCCTATATGTTCACACAGTATACTCTTACTAGCAGAGTCTTCTGATGTATCATCACAGACATCCAAATGCATGTTTTAATTTTCTTTTTGCTTATCCGAGGATATAACCCTCCTCGGATCACCTCCTTAGCTTGCACAGTTGTCACTTATATGTAACGCCCCAAAATCATAAGCAATAAAAGTCTATTCAATCTGATTAATCCATAAAAATATGAAATAAAAGGAACTAGCAACCTTAATTCTCATCACAAATGTCAGAGCTCTAATCCACCAAAAACAAAATATCCTCAAAAAAATTCTCCAATACAAAGTTTAATGCCATAAAAGAAAATAATAATAAAATCCTTTGTTCCACAAAATAGTTCGAAACTGCTATCTCCCAAGAATGACTTTTCCAATAATCCCTCTAATGTATCTGTAAGAGGAAAATAAAGGGGGGTGAGATAACTCAATAAGTGGAATTCACTAACATTGGGATATAGGAACAACCTTTCAAATAAATAGATTTTTACAACAGTTTCATAACTTGCAATTTATCAATATTTTATCAGCAAATATTTCATATAAAAGAAAATATATTTATGTTGTGAGCCATCATATATATAAATCAATACCATCATACACACATTTTCTTAGGCTTTTCTCGTGGTCAACGATTACGCCCCGTTGACAGGGTTGTACTGTCCCCTTTTTGGGACTAGAACCTCCTTTTCATCCCATTTCTTAAGGATGGCTCATTTGGAACCTAAAGGTGCACTCCCTTGCTAAGGAGCTTCCTTTTTGGATTCTCAATAGTATACTCCCTTGCTAAGGAGCTATCAAATGTGCACTGTCCCCTTTTCTGGGACCGTCCCTTGCTAAGGACTAGCTGCAGTATGATTGTCTCTTGCTAAGGACTAAATACCATACTGAGCTTCTAAACACGACTTGCCATAGGTTTTCAAAACATATTCAATATGCTCACAAAATAATCCATTCACAATTCTAAAAATATATAGTTAAATTCACAAATACAAGTTTAAATAAATTTAGGTTGTCCCACAAGTTTTTCATAAAACAAATAGTCGATGTGCACATCAAGCATTTATAAAATATCAATTTATATATAGAATATCAACATATTTCTTTGATATAAAATAGTTTAATAATCAATATTGTTTTGAGAAAACTCCCAAAATTAGTAAACACCACTTACATCTTATTTGCGAAAATAAAAGAAATCAACCTCCCTTGAATCACAACAATTCAGCAGAATTAGAATCTAGCAACACCAAAAAAAAAATAGGTTCATCAATACACAATTCCCCACTTAAAAATCTATTTTCACGCTCAAAAGGTTTTATCCTAGTCAATATTGATATATCCAAAGTCCTCCATTTATTCACTCTAACATTACATCTATCCAATTTAATATTGGAAGCCACGTATAGTCTTAATTCATCAATCTAGTGGCTCGGAATGTATTCACTCTAATATCATATATATTCACCAAATATTGGAAGCCATGTGATATATATACATATCTGATCAACCCCATTTATATCTATTTAGTCAAAAGTAGAAGCCACATATTATTGTACTCTTAATTTTATCAATCCGGTTGCCTATATTCTCCCTTGATGCTGCTGGACATCTAAAATTATATATATATATATATATATATATATATATATATTCAGCCCAACATGGCAGCCACATCCAAGACTCACCAACAATTTCTTTAAGCCATTGGACTAGTCTTAGACAAGAGTAAAAGGTGATGGTTGAATTAATCAACAATGGAGGCTATGAGAAATTATATTCTAACCATGGAGCACCCTTTTTCCCATAATTTAATCATTGTTTTAAATCCAAGATGGCCATGTACGGTTATAAATACAAAACCACAAGGCAGCCCCTTTTTCCCTTTCACATGGTGACAAAAATGCTAAAGTCCAATCCTTTTCCTCTATTAAGTACACTTCAAAGTCTTTCCTGACATAATGATCCATCCTTTATCTAATATAATACAATACAAGAGCACTTTTCTTCTAGTATAATTAGTCTAGGTTCAAGACAAAAGCTAGCTATTGACCATTCAACCTTCTTAAGTTTTGGTGCAAGACAACCATACCTGAACAACTTCTGCAAGCCGTAGAGAAGAAAAGAATCAGCTCTCCCTAATGTGTTGCGGCTGAAGGCAGAAAAAGAAGGGTGCACATGTCACTTAAAAGATAAAAGGCTAGGGTTATCAAGGCCCATATATTTTTTTACTTATGCCACCTCACTTAAGCTCAAATTATTTTTAATATTTTAGGCCCAAATCAATTAAATCCATTTAATTGTGGGCCTCCTTTTTAATTTTACATTAAAAATTTAATTAAGTAATAAAATTATGGGGTGTTACATTATATGTGAAGCCTACATCTTTGCGTTTTCAACGTTGCTGACTTGTCCTTGTACAGTTATGTCTCTTCGGACAAGTCCAAGGCCCAACATATATATTTGGGACTCTGGTTCCTACAAACATTATGCCACATATGATTTTAAAGTCTTATAATTTTACACATATATACAATTTTAATTTTATTGTATATATAAACATTTCATTAGAATTTTGCTACATTATATTTTATTTAAGTAGTGAAATTTATAATTTCATATACATACATAATCATTATAAATTACTAATGTTATGATATATAAATCTATATACAAACACAATCATAATAAATATAAATTACTAATTTTCATAATTATCAAATTTCATATTTAATAAAGAAATACAAAAATAAATAAATAAATATATTATATTATATTAAACTTTCTTATGAATTAACTATGAACTTTTTTTTTTTTTTGGAGAAGGAATTAACTATGAACTTGATTCTTCTAAAAAAAATTACAAACTTGACTCATCTCACAATTGAGTATAAAGTTACGCATAAACACGCATATCACATAAATTATAAGAAATTATAAAGTTTTTATCGTGGACAAGTAACGTGGTCCATTATTTCCCTAAAAGACTTCTATTTGTTTAAAATTGTTGAGTTAATTTTTTTTAAAATAAAAATTAATTATTAATTTAATAATTTTAAACAAATAAAAATTTTCTAATAAAATGGTGAACAAGTAACATTATCTGACACAGTTTTATATAGTTTCTCTAAAATACAGCCTACCCCCAAGGCTCTCTGAACTCTGAAAGAAGTTGCCAAGAATTTTCTATTTTCACTGATTAACAACACTGGTGTGAATTGAACATTAGGGCTCATATTTTCTTGACTGGTGGGGTCATATCTTTGGTTTTTGTGCCAAAAGGCATATTATCAGTCTCAACCTTTTTATCTTGATTGGTTGCATTTGCATTTCAGATTTTCTTTTTAGTGATTATTGATGGGTTGTTTTCTCCGCCTTGAATTTCAGTATTGACTTGTCTTTTTACCGGAAACCAGGAAAAGACTTGTCTTTTTATCTTCCTTACCCTTGGTTCATTATTCACGCTCTACGTTCTACCTATTATATAATTTCTCTAAAATACAGCCTAGCCCCAAGGCCTTCTCAACTCAAAAGAAGTTGCCAAGAATTTTCTTTTTTCACTGATTAACGATACGGAAAATGCTGAGATCATCAAAAATGACACAATATTGTGTTATAATTTGTCATATAGTGAGTTATAATTAGTAAATATGTGTTCTCACATAACTCACAAATACCTTTTTATCAATCATAACTCATCACGTAGCAAATTGTGATACAAAATTATGTCATTTTTTATAGTCTTAACACAAATCTTAACGAGACTGGTGTGAATTGAATGTGATGGCTCATATTTTCTTGAGTGGTGGGGTCATATCTTTGGTTTTTGTGCCAAGAGTCATATTATCATTTCTTTTCTGTCTAAGCCTTTTTATCTTGATTGGTCGCATTTACTCATCAGTTTTTCTGTTGAGTGATTATTGATGGGTTGTTTTCTCCACCTTGAATTTTCAGTATTGACTTGCCTTTTATCGGAAACCAAAAAAAGACGTCTTTTTATCTTCCTCATCCTTGTTTCATTATTCACGCTCTACGTTCTGCCTACTATATAATTTCTTGGCAAAGATTAAACAATTCATTTGAAGGAATGAAAAAGTTGAAGAATAAAAAATTAGTGAAAGAATAAAAATAATTTAATTATTTTTATGTGTGTTTAGTTGGAAGGGTAAAAAAGTGAGAAGGTGGAAAATTTTTTTGTTTGGTTGGAGAGAAAAAAAGGATGATAGAAAATGTAGTATATATAAATTAACTATTATTTCCTTATTATATAATAATGGAAAAGTGAAAGGGGTACGTGAGTGTAATTAAGTGAGGATATTTGTGTAAAATGCATTTCTCATCACTTTCTCCTCTTCATTTTCCTCCTAATTTGGGAGGATAAAAAAAGTGGGTCTAGGAGGAAAAGCTTTCTCCTCTATTTTCTGTCTCTCCTATTACCAAACAATGGAAAACAACATTTTTCACCATATTTTTCTCTCCCTATTTTCCTCCTCCAGGTTTTCACCCCAACCAAACACACCTTAAGGGTATTGGTTAATAATCCATTTAAAAAAAGATTTTATGAAAAAAAAAATTAATATTTTGACAGCTTTTTTTCATTTCCTATAAAAGTAATGTTAAAACTTTTCTAAAATATATTGTTAACCAATACCCTAAGGGCACTCGTTAGCCTGTCCCTAATTTCTTTACTATAAAATTTCTCTTTCTTTTTGTGCCTTTTTATCTTGATTGGTTGCTAACATTGTATTGTTAAAAATTTAGTATTTGTAGTATGAATAAATTATAAATACGAATTTGATATTTTGAGAATTTATTTATAAGCTTACACAATTTAGTATTAAATTTATATAAATATATTTTTATATATGTTTACATGTAATGTAACATAATATATTATATACATTTAAAGTTTCTATTTATTTATAAATATATTATAATATTTGAGCTGGTGTGCCTTTGCCAATTGCTTATTTGCTAAAAGTTTTACTTTTTATATCAATTTTATTTTTATTTTTATTTTTATTTTTTTATTACTATAAATAATCTATTTTTTAGCTAGTTTTCATAAAATAAGTTAACTTTTGATAAATACCATATAAATGAAAATAAGATACCAAAAATAAGCAATTATCAAGCAATCACTTGATATTTATAGTTGAGTATAAACTTACGAGTAAACATTGCCGGATAGTTTCAAGAGGAGCCTGAACTCATCAAGAAGTTGCCAGGAATTTTCTGTTTTCGCTTGTCGATGCAACCAGTTTGAATGTGATCAATGATGGCATATATTGGGTGGATGGGTCGTATCTTTAGTTTTTGGGGGTCAAAAGTCATATTATTATTATTATTATTATTATTATTATTATTATTATTATTTATTTGGATTTTCATTGTGGTGAGATCCGGTTTGGTCACATAATTTCTCTTTTGTCGGTGCCTTTTTATTTTGATTGGTTACTTGTGCTTTTTATTGATGGGTTGTTTCCACTTTCCACCTAAACCTCCATGAATTTCCGCTTTCCACTTTTACTTGTGCTTTTTTGGAGATGCTCTTACAAAATGTAATCCAACTATGCAATTCACTCATTTATCACAAATCTACCTTCTCATGATAAACAATTTTGGCCGTCCAACTCAGTAAGGGCAGCGCCACGTGCAACTTAGAGTGTTCCTGAGAGAACACCCTGACTTGAAAAAAATTTTAAAAAAAATTTATATAATAATTAAAATTTTTTATATTTACTCTGTATTAAGAACACCTTCAATAACAAAATTAGGAACACCCTCAAATTAAAAAAAAAAAATTTATTTGCTCAATCACTCTACTTTCAACCAAAAAAAAAAAACCCAAAAAAAAAATTGAACTAAAATCTTAAAAAAAAAAAAAAAAAAAAAAAAAAAAAAAACTCAATACAAGTAACAAAGCAAATCACTTCTAAATCAAAAATCACTAAAGGCTTTATCAAAGAAAAAGAAATCACTAAACTTCTAAAGGCCTAAAGCAAACCTAAAGACGGCAACACCGTTACGCCTCAGTCCCTCAGAGCAAGAGCAACACCGTCGGAGATCGGATCTAGTCCAGATCGTCATCGGAGATTGATAGTCCAGATCGTCGTTGCTCATCGCTCGCCCTCATCGCCGTCGGAGATCCCTCCCTCAAGGTATTTCATTTTTCTCTCTATGACTCTCTCTCTCAGTCTCTCTCTCTCTCTCTATTGAATGAAATGAAAATTATAAAATGAATGAAACTCTCTCTCTCTCTTTATTCTTTAATAAGACTAACTCTCTCTTTTAGTCTTTTGAAATTTGAACTGTGTCTCTCATTGGCCGAACCGAACTTCACCCTTATTGATTTTTTGTTTGTTTTTGACTTTTGTCTTTTTGAATGTGTTACTTTTCATGTGTAGTGTGTTTGTTAGTTTATCTTAATATCTTATCCGTTGGGTTGGTGTGTGTAGTGTGTTGGTGTTGGTGTGTGTAGTGTGTTGGTGTTGATATTAATTATCTTTTAGGGTCCGTTCGGTTGGAGGAGTGGAAAAGTGGGAGGATGGAAAATTATGGGAGGATGGAAAAGTGGGAGGATGGAAAATATTTAGTTTTCTCTCTTGTGTGTTCGGTTGGAGGAGTGGAAAAGTGGGAGAGTGAAAAACTCTTGTGTTCGATTAGAGAGAAAAAGAGAAGGATGGAAAATGTAATTTATATAAATTGACTATTATACCCTTGTTACATAATATGTAAGAAATAGATTTATTTGTAATCATTAAATAATTTAAAATTTATCACATCATATATATATATATATAAATTTATATTATTATAATATAAAAATTAGATCTAATCACGTTGAAAAAAAAAAAAAAAAAAGACAACGATCAAGTAAGGATGGAAAAAAAAAAGAACACAACATTCAGTTGACGTTGAAAAAAAAAAAAAGAAGAAGAAGAAGAAGAAGAAGAAGAAAGAAAGAAAGAAGACAACGTTCAGGTGAATGTTGAAAAAAAAGAAAACACACACACACACACACACACACAACGTTCAGGTGTCCTGAACGTTGAAAAAAAAAAGAAGAAGAAAAAAGAAAAGAAAAGAAGAGACGTTCAGTTAGCTGAACGTTGAAAAAAAAAGAAAAAAAAAAAAAAAAAGAAGACAGCTAACATAAAAAATAAAAATAAAAATAAAAAGTTGAAAAAAAAAATAAGTAGGAAGAGGGTATTTTTGTAAAGGTACTATTATAACACTTTTCTCTCCAGGTTTTCCTTCCGATTTGGAAGGAAAAAAAATGTGGGCCCGGAGAGAAAACTTTCTCTCGAGTTTTCCATCCTCTCTATTTTCCTTCCTCAAACGAACAGTGGAAAACAGCATTTTCCTCCCTGTTTTCCATCCTCTATTTTCCATCCTCCCTATTTTCCTTCCAAACGAATGCACCCTTAGACTAGTGTAATATGTGATTGTGAAATTTTCTGATTGGCAGGGGGCATCAGGCATCATTAGGTGTGCTTATCTATTGAATGGGGTGGGGTGGGGTGGGGTGGGGTGGGCACATGGGGCCGAGTTGCACACTGCTTTAATTATTGTGCTACACATGGGATGTGTAAATAATGTACACATCGGTAGCTCTTTTAGTGTAATGTGCACATCAGCACATGGGGCCAAACAATATAACAAATTAAAGCAGTATAATTAATGACAAACAAATTAAAGCAATATAGTTTATTGTTAAACTAAACAACAATAATTAAAGCATCATAATAAACCAATACATTATAAAAGACAAACAAATTAAATTATGTTAGGCTAAACAACAATTAATAATTTTATAATTAATAAAACAACAATATAACAAATTATAGTTTATAAAAAGATAAACAAATTAATGAAATGACTAAACAACAATAATTAATAATTTTATTAATATTTCAAATGAACTTATAATTTATTGTTTATTCTTTTGCTAGAATTATGTACAAATATTTGATAAGAAAACCACATATCCAAGATTCATCTCCTGTGTAAGATTCATCTTCATCTTCTAAGCAACTTCGTGTTGACTTTAACTTAGAAAATCTTCCTTCAGATCCTGGGCTACAAGAAAAGATATCATCTTATCATCCTAATAATCATGATGAAATAAGAAGACATTATTTACTAAAAGGCCCTTGTCAACCTGTTCTCCAAGTCCATGATTACCCTCTAACAGATTTTTCTAGAGCCCCGTCGATTTAGATCTGAATGGTATATAGATAGAAAGTGGTTGGAATCTAACATAGACAAGGATGCAATATTTTGTTTTGATTGCTACCTATTTGGGCAAAATGTTGGTACGCAAGGAGAAGGTGAGACTTTTGTAACGAAGGAATTCAAATTTTGGAATCAGCTTGTGAAGTTAAATTCCCATGTTAGAGGAGTTAATAGTGCTCATAACCAAGCTGTCAAGAAGAGTGAAAATCTACTGAAGGAAAAGCAACAAATTCAAAGTATTTTGGTTAAGCAATCAAATCAAAATAAAATTGAATATCGGGTTCAATTAAATGCAATAATTGATTGCATAAGATTCCTTCTATGCTGGGGATTAGCTTTTCGTGGTCACGATGAATCTCAAGGTTTAAATGATAAAAGAAATTTTCTTGAGCTTCTACAATTTTGGGGGGATCACAATGAATCTATCAATAAAGTGTTGCAAAAAGCTCTGAAAAATTGCAAGCTTACCCACCCTAATATTCAAAAAGACATTGTGAATGCAATTACACGTGAAACATCCAAATCCATCATCAAGGATCTTGACAATGGGTTCTTTTTTGTTAGGATTAGTGCCTTTTAAATCCTATTGTAAGATGTCATTTAAATCCTATTGTAAGATGTCATGTATGATATTATATATGACATTATGTATGACATGATGTATGACGTAATATTATGATTAATAAAGTTGTTTTATTATTATCTAAAATAATGGTAACATGAATATTCGAACATTATCATATAGTCCATGAGATGCATAGTATGTGATTTATGTGAAAAGTCACAGAAGATATAAATCACAAGTTCTTTGTAAACTCAGAATTTTAGTTCGTAGTCGGTGATGAAATTGGGCATTTCATCTGTGAAGACTATAACATGTTAACTAAGATGATTTGTCTTGATCATGGAAGTGATGACTTCTAGTTGATATGTTGATATATTTTAAGAGTTAAGACATATTGAATTGAACCGCTGTGAAATTTATTATTCTCCTAACGACTGTCAATTGAATAATAAATTTCACGACTTTTATTTACATGAACTCTTAATCCTGAGAGAATAATGGACCTGATCATGAAGTGTAGGTTGCTTTGATATATCAGGAGTGAGATCTAAAGTATCGGTCAAAACCTCAGTATGTTGGGCAGCCACATTTAGTGTTGATGGAACATATATTCTCAAGATGGAATTCATAATCCCTTAACGGAGATATAAAATATTCCCTTGAGATAAGTTTAATGAGTTCGGTTATTCAGAGAGTTAGGCCTAACCACTTTAGTGAGGACTTACTAAAGTATATATTTATGGAATTGGATTTCATAAATATATGATGAATAACTTAAAAGGATTAAACCAAATACTTAAGGATTAAGATGTAGTAATTTACAAAGTGGCAGTCTATTTTTATGACTTTGTATTACTACGAATATTTTATAAAGGGGTTGCATGTACAATAAAGTCTTGAGATATAATTTATTAATGAGGTCTAGAGTGTAATTATATTTATATAGTGATATTAAATATAATTAATGGTAACTTTGGACTTGTCAAGAGTTGACAGAAAAGCCCAAGGCCCATTGGAGCTAGTGTCTTATTTGTTCCCTTTTGGTTACACTCCAAGCCACATACTAAAGCCTAATTGAAAAGCCCAAAAAGCTAGCCCAATTAGATAATCAGTTATATGTGTTTGTTCTAGAGAAAATGAGAGAGTGTACTTCTGAGAAAATGAGAGAGTGTACTATGTGTTTGTTCCAGAGTACTTCTGATCTTCGGTTTTGAAATTCACTGCACTAAGGTACACACTCTTGATTCTATATTCTGAAACTTACATAATGATGTTATCAATTGCGAATGAAGTAGATCCGTTTATTTTTCGTTGCGTATGTTTTGTATGTGTTACAAGCATGTTATTTTCCATCATTTTCAATATTAGTTTATAAGTCACATGATATCTCAGTGAAAGAACAAATGACCCTCGTTCTTCGTTATGTGAACAAAAAAGGAATTATTATAGAACGGTTCCTTGGTATTGTACATGTAGTAAGTGCCACCGCTTTGTCACTCAAATATGTGATTGAATGTTTACTTTGTAAACATAATTTGAGTTTATCAAACCTACATGGGCAAGGTTATGACGGGGCTAGTAATATGCAAAGTGATATCAATAGTCTCAAAACTTTAATTTTGAAAGAGAATAAGTCAACATTTTGTGTCCATTGTTTTGCTCATCAACTTCAATTGACACTTGTTGCCGTTGCTAAAAATCACATTAACATTGCTGATTTTTTTTTTATGTGGTTAGTAATTTAGTAACTGTTGTTGAAGGCTCTTGTAATAGACGAGATGCTCTTCGAGATGCACAATTTGCCAAAATTAAAGAAGGTTTAGAGAATGGTGTACGTAGAAGGGGGCAAGGTTTGAATCAAGAGACAAATCGTAATCGTCCTAGTGATACACGTTGGGATCATATTATGGGACTATTCTCAACTTGATTTTGATGTTCTCTGTTGTTGTTGATGTACTTGAGATTATTGAAGAAGATGGCCTCTCCGACTAAAAAGTTGAAGCTCGATCTATTATGAGGTCAATTCTATCTTTTGAATTTGCCTTTGTTCTACACTTGATGAAAAATATTTTAGGGATCGCAAATGAGTTGTCAATAGCACTGCAAAAAAAAAAAAAAAAAAAAATCAAGATATAGTAAATGCTGTGGATCTTGTTAAAGTGTCTAAGCAACGATTGCAAGTGATGAAAGATGATGAATGGATGTCTTCATTGACTGAAATGTCTTCATTTTGTACCATACATGATATTCCTATCTTGAATATGGATGAAATATTTGTAGTTAATGGGAGGCCGCAACGCAATATCCAACAAAATACAAATTTACATCATTATCGTGTTGAGCTATTCTACATAGTCATAGATATGCAACTTCAAGAGCTTAACAACCGTTTTTCAGAGGCGAATACCGATTTGCTACTTTGTATGGCTTGCTTAAATCCAAGTAATTCGTTTGTGGCTTTTGATAAGGAAAAGTTGATATGCCTAGCAAAGTTCTATCTATTTGATTTTCTTGGGACAGATATCTTAGCTCTTGACTCTCAACTTCAGAATTACAATTTTGATATGCGTAACAATGGCTTGTTTTTAGAGCTTCAAGGAGTTAGTGAACTTGCTGAAAAGTTAGTGAACACAAGGAAGCATGAGACTTATCCATTAGTCTATTTCCTTGTGAAGTTAGCTTTGACTCTTTTTGTCGCTACTGCAACAGTAGAAAATTTTTTTTCAGCAATGAAATATATAAAGAATGAACTGCGCAATCGAATGGGAGATCAGTGAATGAATGATTACTTGGTCGTGTATGTTGAAAAAGATGTAGCTTGTAGTATTGATAATGAGACTATCATGCAACGATTTCAAAATATGAAAACTCGTAGAAGACAATTGTAAATTTTATGTATTTGCGTGTTTTTTTATTGTTGTTATTGTCAATATATAAAATTTTATTTTCATTAGATTGTGTAATTTGTGCTTGTTGAGGAACACTCTGAAAACAATTATTAGAGTGCCTGAGTTGAACTCAGACACTTTTTCAGTCTAGGTTGTCTTTCGATTCCTTAAATAAAATAACCACAATGATAAGTGTTACCAGATTACAAATGGAAATAGATGAGAGGACTAATATATAAAAAAAAAAAAAAAAAAAAAAATCAAATATGAAATATAAAAATTTGGAAATATAAAAGATTAAAATAAAATAACAAAAAATTTAAGTACAACAGTTATATTTTAATATATTATTTTTGGTGAAGAAAAGTAATGGGAAAGAAGGGAAAGAGACAAGGAAAAAAAAAGTTATAAGCTCCTCTCAGTGACTCTTTGGCACTTTCCTAGTAAGAACTCAAAAGATTCGTTCCACATTGTGGATCCAGAATTTTTAAAAAGCTAAACAACAATAATTGTAAGGTCAACGAATCGCTTAACATTGATGATCACATACTATGTTCCCTATGAATAAATAAGGTAACGGGACAAAGACTTCCATGCTTATTTTTTGTTTGTCTTCAGAACTCTTCATACACTTATGACTTAACTACTTCTCCGTCCATATGCATGTAATCTTCAGTCTAATATACATTAGGTAATTACAACGATGATATGAGTGATCCTAATATGTTGCTTAAAATATTTAAATCTAGGACTTCATGAATTTCAAGAAGTTTGGAAAATTGCTGCACCAATCTTTTGAGATTTTCCAGCTTAAATTGGAAGCGTAGTATAAATCTCACAAATATAGCTGTATACTCAATCTTTATGCATACTTTTTAGCAAGATATACATGTAAAATTAAACCCCTTTTTTTTTAGTACAAACACACACACATAAGGGAGAAGGAAGGGATTTTAACACAAAGTCACATCACAAACTCCACTCAAAAGCTAATGAGAAAAACCATATAGTGTATTAATTTAACTTGAATGTATTAATTTGTCAATATAGTATTAGGTGAAAATAACCTTGGAGGTGTTCAACGCCAATGAGAAAAACCATATAGGGCTTTTGTTTTTCAAATTAAGGCGGGAATGATATGTGAACACCACCGCAATTCTTTGTAGCGAATTATCTTTGGCTCAAATGGCATTTAAATTGGATTGTGGATTCAATAGACATTTTATGCATATGTATTTTTCCAAATAAAAAAAAAACTATATTTTTCTCCCTTTCAATTGAAATCTCAAAATCTCATTATTGGTTACATCTTTATTTATTTTCGCAGAATGTTAGTATAATTTATTTGGCCTAGTTCATAGGTGCCCAATTCTTTTGAATAAATTTTGTATTTATCTCAAGAATTGGTAATTAATTTTTTTGTACTCACCTAACGTGTAATGAAATATTTTCTGTTTATATGAGGATTTGGTTCAAAATATCTCTTTGCAGTGATTTTACATAGGAATTGTAATCATAGAAAACTAAAAAAAAATTGTAATATACATGTGCTTTTATATATTGTCATCCTAATTTTATTTTTGGTCTAAAAAAATGCCCCATTAAAAGTTCAGTCATTGGAAGATTCACGTTGGCCTTCCTAAAATTTCATCTCAATTTTAGAAAAAAAAAATACTTACATTTTCTATTTTAACTAACTACTTTTCAAAACATTTATATTTGATTCTCTTTCCTCTTATGCATTAAAATATTATTGTTAATTTATTTTTATTATTTCTCTCACTTTTCAAAACATCAATTTTTCTTTATTTCGGTTACTAAAAGTCTGAAACACAAAAAAGAACAAAATAATTGTTTGGGGGGATGATCTTTATTATTTATTGAACCATAGTACATCAAGTTATCTATTTCATTATATCTCTCACTTTTATTTATTTGTTTATTTTTATTTTCCTAAATTGGTCTCTCACCCTATTTTAGGGAGATGGATGAGAATGCTCAGTTTAGACTTGATCCGGCAGACTTGTAAGTTGTATCCCGTTCTTCAATATTCTATTCCTTTTACATATAAAGTTATGAAGAATTTTATCTTAATGAAAGATAACTCAAAAAAAGAATATTGGATTGTAAAATACAAAACATTTAACCATAGATTAGGTTTAGTGGAGAGATCTCTTTTTTTTTTTTTTATTAGAATTTAGTTTTTCTTCATATCTAACAACGTAAAGAGTGCCTAAACAACATTATACACATTTTCACATACTTTTTTACCTACACGTATTTTAAAAAATTACAAACAACATTACTCAAACTCCTCTATCAAACGGGCCCTAAAGTTGTTGAGCAGATAAGTTCAAATGAGTTTAATTGGTAAAATTTTTATCATGAAATAAGAAATTTGAAATTCAAACCTGCTTACATCAAAAAATAATTGATATATTGACACGATGATAAAGAATAATTATTAAGTAATAAGTAATATTTATTAAAAAACCAAAAGTCAATGAGCAAGAAAAGAAACTCTCTTCCGTTGAGGTCCTTTTTAAAGACTTTTCCTACTCTACTTTCCTTCATTTCATTTGTCCTCTGAATTAATTTTCACAGCAGCTTCTGTATCATCAATCTTCACCATCTCATCTTGGTTTTATGTTGCTCCACTTCTCCAAAAAAAACAAAAAACAAAAAAGAGTTTGATACTTTCTACTATATACCATTTATTTTCGTTGTAATCATCCTCTTATTAGTTTGGTTTTGCTTTGCTCCGGTTCTTTGAAAAAAAAAAAATTGTAAAGAATGAGATTTTCCAGTTCTTAATTTTCGTTGCAGTCTTTTGTATTATTATCCTGGAGTCTTAGTTTTACTTTGCTCCACTTCACAAAAAAGAAAAAAAAAAAAAAAAAAAGTTACGTATTTTCAGCTTGTCACCGCTGCTCTCATTTACTATAGCGACTATCCTTGATCTGCAAAGTCAAAGGAGTAGAAGAGAAAACTGCTAAAAAAAGTGGTACTTCCTTTTAGTTTTGTTGCTTTTATTTTGTCCTTGCTTGATCATCTTCGCTTATGCTGTCCTTTATTTCTCGATTTGATTTTTTATTGCAGTTTGTTTCTCTGATTTACCTTTTTTTTTTTAATATAAATTTTAATTTTAATTTGCTCTACTTATCAAGTAAGAAAGGAAAAGAAGAAGGTATCGTCAACTGTTTAGTCTACTGATACTCAGCAAAGAGACTGTCCGAGTGGAGAAGAAGCTGCTCTTGAAAACAAGGTACCTTCTTATTTCCTTTTTCTCATTTGTCCTTCCACATGGTTCTTGCTTTATTGTGGTTATAAATATTTTTTTTTTCTTTTTGTCCGAGTAATTGTGGTTTTAAGTTTTAAGTTTTCCTTCTCAAAGAAAAAAAAAAAGTTTTAAGTATACTAAGGGCTTTTTTTGTTTGGATTCCTTAATTTTGATGCTCAAAATATCCTCAAATTTATCAGTTTGTAAAGCTTAAATAATAGGTTTAGACATATAAAATTACTAATTTAAAAACTCCTAAATTTTAGTTAAATTTTTAAAAAACAATTTATCTGAACTCTATCCATCTCAATCCTCACGTCTCATATTTTATACAAAATCAAAAAAAAAAAAAAAACAAAAACAAAAAACAAAAAACAAAAACAACTTATCAAAAGAAAAAATTTGCTACATAACAAGCAAGATAGGACTGCAAAGGAGGCCAACGATCAAATTAGAATTTAAAAAAAAAAAAAATGGAAGGTAGACTACTCAAATCTTTCTTTTTGTTACTTGACATGAAATTGTCAATAAATTGTAATTCTCTTCATATACACTAAAGTTTTTAAATCTTTAATTTCTTGAATTTTTCTTCATCTTTTAATTTATATATAGAATGAGTGACCAATACATATGGTTATATGTAATTCTGTCAAAATCCAACACTGATTTTTCTTTCAAGAAAACGGTGAAGACGAATATATTTTGGTTCTAGACAATGAAGTTTGTGGTGATATGTGAATTGAAGTGAGAGATGAAGATAGGATTGAATTCTGGATTGGATTTGTGGTTGAATTTATGGAGGTGAGGGATTCTCATATGCCGATCTCAATGATGTATGTATAGATACCAATTATCAAAATTCACTACTTTTTCACTCTCTATCTGTGGAGATCTTGATCTTGAGGTTTGATTATTCTGAAACATGGCCATTGAGTTGTTGGAAAGTGATTTTGTTTGTTTTCAAGCATAGTAGGAGTAAGTTTCATCTTTTATCAAAAGTCAAAACCGTGTACTTCTGGGCTAACTAATGTATTCAAGGTTTTATTTTTATTTTTTGCTCTACAACTATTTGCAATTTTTTTTTAGTAACTCTTTTCCTTTTAGTTATTACTTGCATTTTTCTTTTTAATATTTGTGGTTAAATAATAAAGGACAAAAATTGTGTACAACACTTAAGTACTGCACTTAAGTCTTGCCTAATAATAAATGTTCTATATGCCATCAATTTAATTACATTTACAATATGAAAGGGGGATTTTGATATTAGATGGTAATAGAAATCACATCAAATTGATTTGTGTGTGTTTTTTCCCTAAGTTACAAAAAAATTATATTTTTATCCTCATGAAAATTGGGTGGCTTGGATTTTAGATGTAAAAAAAACAAAACAAAAAATCATATCAAGTTTTTTTTTTTTTCTACATCAAATTATCCATTTAAGTAAATATTAAGTAAATATCAGCCTAATGTACATTAAAATAAAAATATTGGCCTAAGATTAAGTAATACCATCAAATATCATTTTCCAATATTCATTGAAACTTAGATAATTACATTACAAGAATTGCCAAAAACATATGATGATTATGGAATACTGGCCTCTGAGAGAAGCTGTTCTATTTTTTCTTAAGGTTAATAATTTTCATTCATCATAATTCAAAATTACTACATTTTCTAATCACAAAATATCTAAGGGTGTGATGAGTGGTTTGCAATTAAGGGTAAAATAAATTTTTTCGTATAAATCTCATTACACCCTTAGGTAATTTTGTGATTAGATAATGTAGTAACTCTGAATAATTATGAATGAAAATTATTAACTTTTAGGAAGGAAAAAATAAAAATAAAAAAGTCTCACGCGTGTGCTCACCTCTATACTCGTTTACCATACATGATCTACCAAGTCATGGATGTAGAACAATTTGCTTTGTGTTGTGCGATTGAGATCGGAGATACTTCCTTTGATCAGTTTCTTTATTTTACTTTTTCATTGATTTGAATTTTGTTTTAAACATAAGTTAGTAGACCAAGGAGAATCAACGACTTCAGCCTGATGAATTGTAGTTACCAATCAGGTATGATACCCCTTGGGATTTTGTATTCAATTGTTTTCTTTTATGATAGGTGATTTTGGTTTTTGATTCTCATTATAGTTGTTGTTATTGCTTGTTAAATATATTAGCAACGCGATGTGTTATACCATGTTGTATATGCTAGAGTGGATACGAAAGGAGAAGCATAGAATAGGAACATTGAGAACACAAGGGTTACGTAGTTCAGCCTTGTCAGCCTACGTCTACGGGAGAATCTCTTAAAGGCTACATCTTTATTACGTAAGAGTGTAATATAAAACCTGTGTTACAATAAACCATAACATGGGTATATATAGTAGACTAATATACTTCTAGTATAAGTAATAGACTTGGCTTGCACATAAAGTAGTATTAGGCTTGGGCCTATGCTAGTGGGCTAATATATCTCTAACACCCCCTCTCAAATTCAAGATGAAAGCTTGATGAAAGCTTGAGTTAGATAAGGTTGAGAAGATCCTTTGAATGAAGTTTGGCTCTGTGACGGTGGTTTAAAGAAGGCAATGGTCTTGTAGTGTTGATGTGACTTCTAATAGTGACATGACTATACCAGAAAGTTTTGACAGCAATAGTGAAGATTAACGCAACAAAGAAACACTGAAGAATATAAAGATTGTGTAAAGTTTTTAGACCCCTGTAAACTAGATTGTTTAACCTAATTAATTAACGAAGTAAATATTTAAGTTTATTATTCAGATATAGGCTAAAACAAAACAATCATATCATGTAAAGCAGCAGAAAAATAAATAATACAACGATATGATGACCCAGGAAAACCAAACCGGTAAAAAACCCAAGGAGGATTTAACCTAGCTATCCTCAAGGTAAAAAGCAAATCCACTATAAAAGAATTGAAGTTTGTACAATGGAACTTAGACTACTAACAGTCTATTACTACCTTGAGTAGAAAACTTACTACCACGACTCCATGATAGCTCCGAGTCCACGGATTACATCTTTCCTTGGTCTTTGTAAAACTAGCACCCACACTTGTAATAAAAAACACAAACTCTCCTGTTTGTAACTCCAAGACCACCCTTGAAGGTTTAGATCATCAGCATCTTTGATGACTAGAGAAGGCAGCAACTTCTACAATACCGGATCTTGAGATTCTTCAAGGAATAACACTGGTAAAAGACATGAGAGAGCTTTTTGGGTACAAAACCCTAAATACAAAAGAGGCATACTCTTCTCTCTCTGAAAAGCCTTATAAAAACATGCTTAGGGTTTCCTTTATATACTAGAAGAAGTAGATCTAAAATCCTATTCCTTAATGGGCTTGAACTGCTGTTTGGGCCGACTTAAAATTCTGCAGATATGTGTTTCGATCGGTCGAGCTTGTTTCTCGATCAGTCAAACCAGGAAGATTTCAAATTCCTCTTTCTGCAACTTGTATGTTTTTGAATCTTGACATGAATCACCTTGAGCATTGTCTAATAATACCTATAGACCCTATGATCTATATCTAGACAAGTTTGTATTCACGATTTGTCAATTGTTCTAAACTTTTAGAACCTAACAGATTGCTTTTAAACATACCGTAAGGACAGAAAACCATGGTTATAGGAAAGGTGGCTCTGATACCATGTTAAATATATTAGCAACGCGATGTGTTATACCATGTTGTATGTGCTAGAGTGAATGTGGAAGGAGAAGCATAGAATAGAAACACTAAAAACACGAGGGTTACGTGGTTCAACTTTGTCTATCTATGTCCACGGAGGAATCTTTTAAGAGCTACGTCTTTATTATATAAGAGTGTAGTATAAAACCTATGTTACAATTAACCATAATATGGATATATGTAGAAGACTAAATCCTAAACTAAAAAATTTCTGGTACAAGTAAGAAACTTAGTTTGCACACAAAGTAGTATTAACCTTGGGTCTATACTAATCGGCTAATATATCTCTAACAGTTCTCACCTTTACTCTCTTGTTCAGCATATTGACCATCCTTGACCAACTGCTTTGCAATTTGAGTGGAGGCAGTGGAAACAGCCTGCTTCTATGCTTCATTAACAATTCGATAGCATAAAGAGAGGTACTTTGTATTTTCCCTTTTTTTTTTTAAATTATATAATGTCTTTTGATGCGATTATCTTGCTGTACTTTGGTTGTCATCATAGTTCATAGCCTAGTTTTACTTGGCATCTACAGTCCCCTAAAAGAATGGGCAGAAGAAGAAAGAAGAAAAGAAAGGGTAAAAGCAAGAACGGAGATTGTTTATTGGCAAAATATCTTTTGGTCCTTCCCAGTTTAGGTTTGTAACTTAGGGTTTTAACGAACCAAACTTTGTCGAGTACTGAATGTTCAAGTTCAGCTTGACAACAAATGTAAAATATTTAAACTTAGCTTGAGCTTAAATCAAGCTTACAAACTACATTTGAGCTTGATCTTGTTCGATAGTTCAAAAGTTTGAACTCTGCTTGGCTTGACTTGATTTATTAGTCAAGCTAGGCTTAAACTCAATATTTAGCTTTTGAACTGGAGATTCAAAACAAATACATTATCAAACTCATATTATGCATATTATCAACCACATTTGGTTTAGACGTGTGGTCTCAATTCTCAATTAATTAAAGGTTTAGTAAGATATAGGCTTATTTTTCAAGCCTATATAAAGCATAGCCAAGCTCATAAATTAGCCTAAACTCGGCTTTTTTTTTTTATTGAGCCCTTTTGTTCACGAGCTTGTTCTTGATTTTTTTTTTTTTTTTTTTTTTTTTTTTTGCTTGGGCTCGCCTCATTTATTTAGCAAGCCTAAAATTTATAACAAATAAATATGAACGAGCTATTTATGAACAACTTGATTCATTTACAGCCCCCATATATGTTGTTACATTAATCCCTTGTATTTTAAAATTGTTAATTTATACCCTCAATTTTGAGACCACACCCATTATGCTCCTTCCATCCGTATCTATGATATTTATACCTAGGAACCCTGTTGAACAATGCCTTGAAATTCTTTGCAAACCCATCAATCATTTCAATCAAACTCATTGCATTTCCTATTGACATCTTTCCAATAAAATTGACGCAAAATTGTATCTTCATTCTTCAAGTATCCCCATGTTATAACCCAGGGGGTTGGCCGAGTGGTTAGGCACTTGGTCTCAAAGTAGCTGTCTTGGGTTTGACTAGGAGCTCCCTAGTTCAAGTCCGGACACCAGCACTTTGAAAAAATTCCCTGGGCCAGCAATTTACCTTGCTATGGGCCCACCCGTCGCGAACAGTGATTAGTTTCTGATTTAATATTTTGAGGAAATATTGTGGGAAACCAAAAAAAAAAAAAAGTATCCCCATGTTATAACATTTCTCTAAGGCAAATAATAAATTATACTAGACGAATCAATGATATCACCACATTTTGCATACAAACTAACGCAATAAGCCCAACAATCACCTTGCAACCCAACTCCATCTTTATCATCTCTGTTAGAATACAAGCCCAACAGGCTTTAGACCCACTCTACTTTTTACCCTATTTTTATTCTTACCATTTACAAACTTCTGATTTCTAATTCTACGCTTTGAATATTCAAAACTAGACATATTTGGATGGCTGGCGAAGAAATTAATTCATGTCACGCCCCAAACCAAACTTCAAGAGAAATGGAAGGGGGATTTTTTTTTCTTTCCATATGATAAAATAAATAAACATATTGATCTCTCCACAATATAAGTCAGATAACATATATACAAACAATATGAACTACAAATCATATGCCTCCAAAATTTACACAAATATTCCAAACACCATATTATTTAACATAAAACTCCAATGTTCTCAAATACAACCCCAACAAAATTCTTGAGCTAACAAACCTCAAGAGAGCCCAACCTCTAATAGAATTAACTACTACTTCCTTAAAAACAACTAGATCGAATCACCAACCAATAATAATGTCAATCTCCTAATTCAGCATAAAACTCCAATCTCCACCAAAAAGACAAGCTTCATTCCTGAGGTATAGCAAATTTATCTGTAAAACTGTTGGAGAGTGGAATGAGCTAAAGTCCAGTAAGTAGTATAATTAATAAAGGTGGGGGAAATGCAAGTCTCATAATAATGAGCATTTTACAAAACATATTATGCTTTGGGATTTTCCATTTGATTTCTAAAAATTCGATACCAGTAATGACATGACAAGAATGCTTGAAACAACATAGCACAAATCTTCTTTGAAATATCTCAACATGAAACTACATAAGATTATATTTCTCAAAATATCTCAACATGAAACTACATACTATACACTGTGAGCAATAACAACACCTTTCCAAACCAGAAAATCTAACCCAAGGCCACATGACAATCGCTGACACAAAGCCGAAACTCATAACCATCACAAAGACGGGTACTAAGATAACAATGTCACAAACTATAGTATCTAGCTAAGTAATCATCGGGTAATCACATGTCACAGCCCAAGGGTAAAAACATGAAGAGCTCATAGTTTACATAAAATCAAAACACAGTTCAATTTCAAGTAGTTTCATAAAAACCTTTGAAATACCCAAAAGAGTCACAAGGTTCTCAAAGCCTTCAAACTCATTCCTTGTCAAGAAGATTTTGTATCAATTTCCCCAAACATAACAAGTCAAGATAAAGCATCTTTAAATCTTTCAAATAATACACTAAATCCATAACATCTACTCTTAAGAATTTAATCAAAGATGCTAATCTTTTTTATGCTAAAAAATCATGCATTTCCCCATATGCAATAAGAAATATGATGCACTTTCATATATAATCATATATAGTAGGGTCGCAACATAACACTTTTTAAGAAAACATAGTTCCACAAATAATTTTCCAAAATGTGCTTGACCCAAAAACAATGTTTATGCAACATGGTTATTTTTCAAAAATCTCATTAAAAAACTATTTACCTCAGCAATCCAATCCAAATTTACCTCAACTAAGCACCGCATTCAACTAATCAAGTTACTAGTTCCATCACAAAGTACCTTGGAACCTAGAAACACAAGTATCAAGCCTATTAATAACAAGGCCTTCTACAAATTACACTATCAAATTTGTCTCCATAAATCCAAAAGGATTCCCTAAAAAATCAAACCTAAGGCCCTAAAGCCTAGCTTGACCATCCCAAGACAAGTGCCCCTACCTAAAAGGGAACCAAACAAGCATACAAGAAGCTCATAGAAATATAACACAACCAAAGCCTTAAATTTTCCCACCACAAACAATGTGCATTTACCAACTTAATACAAAGCATGTCATTACCCTTCCACAAACAATATGCATTTACCAACTTAATACAAAGCATGTCATTACAAAACCATGATAAAATTAGCCAAAAACACTTGTCAAAGAAATCACATATGAACTTACAAGCTAAACCACACAACAAAAGCTTGTAGTAAATTCCTTAAAGTCTCAACATTCTAATCATACTTTCCGATTCAATTTGCAACAGGTCAGCTCTTTTTAAAAATCCGTTTGGTCCACTTAATGTTATCCAAAAAGGTTGAAATTAAATAAAGAGAAGCCCTTATATGTCTAGTATGTACCACCAAAAATTCGACTTAAAATAATTTTTCTATAATTTATTAAAAATTACATAGTGCAACTTACTCAAATCTGTTGGAGACAGATTTATAGTCCCAAAAGAATATTACTATAATTTTAATACTATTCCAAAAGACTTTATTGACCTTAAAGCTACATGTGTTAAAACACATAAACAACTAGGATTACAGCCCATAACCTAATATAACAATCATCACAAAACAAGTCAGGAAATTCAATCCCATAACTCATAGGCAATTTACCAAACACTTGGTAAGCAAAAGACACATGCTCACATTACTTGCACAAATTTATAGTTTACACCATAATCACAACCACATGTACCAAAGACATTTCAAAATGCAAGGAAACCCTGTTTCAAAAATTAATCCCAATCTCCCGTATAAATAAAAAAAACCCAAATGATTTCTCAAGAAACCCAACTCACATGGTTGCCAAAATATAAATCCATATCACCCCATAAAATTAAAAACCTCCAATCAGGTCTTAAATGTCCCAACAAACACAACAAATCAACCCCTAAAACAAAACCCACTCAACAAAGAGCAATCTTAACAATATAGGATAAAATTCCAAAGATATTAGAAGGTGAGTCATGGAGATTTTACCTTACATTCATGTTGGGAGAAGTCAAACTATGGAGAAGAGTTTGATGACCGAAAATTTAGAAGCTAACCTAGAGACCAAGAGGGAGGAGAGAGAGGTAGAGGGATGTGTGTGTTTGTGTTTGTGTTTGAGTGTTAGTTTGGATTGCGTTGCATCTATGTCAGTGGGTCTCGTGTGTTGAAGATAGCACTACTCAGGCTTCACAGAGACCACGGCAGAGGTTGAAGAAGGAGAAGGAAAACAGAGGTTGAAGGTGACTGCTCTTTGTATTCAGCTAAACGCACCGTTTTCACTAAATGGTTTAAGTTCCAAACGCACCGTTTTTTTATTAAAAGAAGTCCTTAAACCAAATGAGTGATACGGGGCGTTTTGCTGTTCTGAGCTTTTAATTAAAATAGGCACATAAGTCTGTAGAACTTTCTGAACAGAAATTCCAGATTAGTTTGGGCATTAGATCCGCATAATGTGGAGAATTAGTTAGGCAGTTATGATTATTATGTGGTATACAGAGCACCAAGCTCTGAGTTGTATTATTGAGATTTCACAGTTAATGAATACAGATTTTCTCTCAAGATTCTCTCTCTCGTTTTCTCTCATTTTCTTTCCCTTTCTTTTACTTTCTGTCATTTTCTCACTCTTCAATTCATAAGCTTTACAATCACAAGCTCTGCTGATCAGTTTAGTTAATCTTGGACTTCAAGTTTTTCTTCATGGTATCAGAGCAAGCAACTGCTGCTGCTACTCAGACTTCAACAATGGCAGCTTCAAACACAACAATGGCGTCATCGTCTTCATCTTCTACTTCATCCATTTCTGCTGTGAATCTGGTAAACCAACCTCTCTTGCTTCTGTCCAATATGTCAAATATGATGACAGTGAAGTTAGATAATACCAATTATATTGTTTGGAAACATCAAATCTCCATGGTTCTTGAAACCTATTCTTTGTTTGAGTTGCTTGAAGAGACTCAGCTAATTCCTGAGAAATTTTTCAGAGATCTTTCTGGAAATTACACGATGATTGTGAATCCAGATTACTTGATTTGGAAATCAAAAGAAAAGGCCTTGCTTACCTTTATAAGCTCAACCTTGACTCCATCTATTCTAGCACTCACTGTTGGATGTGCTACTGCCATTGAAGTTTGGAAGGTACTTGAGAATAGGTTCTCTTCAATTTCAAGGTCTCACATCATGAATCTTAAAGGTGAGCTTCATAGCTTGAAGAAAGGAAATGATAATGTAGATACCTATCTGCAGAAGATCAAAACTGTAAGAGATAAGCTGTTAGCAGTTGGAGTGGTTGTTGATGATGAAGAACTACTCCACATTGCAATAAAGGGACTTCCTAAGGAGTACAATGCTTTCAGATCTGCTATTAGAACCAGAAGTACTCATCTAAACTTTGATGAACTTTCTACTATGATGAATGCTGAAGAAGAGTCACTTAATGAAGGACTAGAGGTCAAAGACTCAATTTTTGCAATGGCTGCGTCAACTAATCAGAGGTCACATGGTGGTGGTTACAATCAACCTTCTAATAGAGGAAGAGGTAGAGGAAACTTCAACAACAGAGGTGGTAGAGGTGGAAGAGGCTCTAATAGTCAATCTTTTTTTAATGCTTCTCAGATTAGTCCTTTCAATCAGTTTCATCAATTTTCTTCTAGTTCTGGTGGTGCAAAGTCAGAGAGACCAATATGTCAAATATGTGGAAAGGCTGGACATTTAGCTATTGACTGCTATCATAGGATGGATTATGCCTATCAAGGCAAGCATCCTCCTACCAAGCTTGCTGCAATGGCTACAGCATCCAATGCATGCATTACACAAGATCAGCCTTGGCTTGCTGATAGTGCTGCCACTGATCATGTAACTGCTAGCCTTAATCATCTCAGCTTCCCAAAGCCCTACACAGCTCAAGATCATCTCACTGTTGGGAATGGTCAGAATTTACCCATTACACATATAGGTACTGCTCAAATTCCATCTTCTTTATCTAATCTTCAACTTAGGAATGTCCTTAGAGTACCTTCAATTACATCCAATCTTGCTTCTGTTCATAAGTTGTGTCATGATAACCATTGCTGGTGTTACTTTGATGAAAATATTCTTTCTATTCAGGCCTTGGACACGGGGAAAATTCTCTACCAGGGCAGGAGTAAAGATGGAGTTTATCCAATCTATCCACATCAAGCTTCTCACCTTACTTTACCTTTCAAGAAATGTAATATTGTTTCTAAAAATTCTGTTTTCACTAGGTCACTTTGGCACATGAGACTTGGTCATCCTCATAATCAAGCTCTCAATGCTTTGTTTTCTCATGACAAATCTGTATTCAATAAGTCAAACACTGATATTCAACCTTGTACTCATTGTTTGTTTGGCAAAATGCATAATCTTCCTTTTCCAAATTCACAATTTACAGCTTCTGCACCTTTTGAACTTGTGCATTCTGACTTGTGGGGTCCTGCTCCTATAAATTCTGTGAATGGTTTCAGATATTACATATTATTTGTTGACCATTACTCTAGATTTACTTGGCTCTATCTTCTGAAATCTAAAACAGAAGTTTTCTCTAAATTTGTTCATTTTCATGCCCTGGTTAAGACTCAATTTTCTACTACTATTAAATGTTTTAGAGGGTGGAGAGTTTACTTCTAATGAGTTTCAGTCCTATTTGTCACAACATGGTATATCTCATCATCTGTCTTGTCCTTACACTCCACAACAAAATGGAGTGGTTGAAAGAAAGCACAGGCATGTTATTAAGACAACTATTACCATGTTATCTCAGTCTTCCATGCCTTCCTCTTACTGGTCCTTTGCAGCCCAGACTGCTGTTAGTCTAATCAACATTCTTCCTACTTCTGTGCTTAATTGGGTTTCACCTTGGACTAAGCTTTTTTCTACCACTCCTGATCTAACTCAGCTAAAAGTTTTTGGGTGTGCCTGCTACCCAAACCTTCGGCCCTACAATACTCATAAACTTGAGCCTAAAACTAGGGAATGTGTTTTCATTGGTTATCCCTCTCATTCAAAGGGTTATCTTTGTCTTGATCAGCACACAAATCGTGTCTACACCTCTAGACATGTTTATTTTAATGAGACAAAATTTCCCTTCTCCACTCCCCTTAATCCGGTGTCTACTTCCATTTTTCCTCCTAGCAGCATTCCCTCCTGGTTTTCCAATCAACTCTATCTACATTCCACTAATCAGCCTTCCTTACTTGGTGCATATTCCACTTCTTCACCTGTTACCACTTCTTTTCACTCTTCCACTTTAGATTCTAGAGATCCTACACCTTCAATTCCTTCCCCTTCAATTCCTTCAGTTCCTGCAGCTCCTACATCTTCACCTTATCACTCACCATCTTCTCTTCCCACAGACATTATTCCTGTTTCAGTTCCTTCACAACCTTTAAAGTCAGTCAATACTCATCCTATGCAAACCAGGTCCAAAAGTGGCATTTCTAAACCAAAGTCCAAGCTTTGTTACAAAGTTGCTATGGACTATACCTTCACCGAACCACCTTCCTACAGAATTGCATCTCAATACCCAAAGTGGTGTGAAGCTATGGATGCTGAATTTCTTGCTCTTCAAAGGCAGCACACTTGGTCTCTTGTTCCAGCTCCTCCTAATGTGAATTTGGTTGGTTGTAAATGGGTTTATAAGCTTAAGCTCAATAGTGATGGTTCAATCTCCAGGTATAAAGCAAGATTAGTTGCTAAAGGCTTTCATCAACAAGCTGGTGTGGATTTTCATGAGACTTTCAGTCCTGTGGTTAAACCAGCCACTATGAGGCTTGTGTTAGCCATTGCTGTCAGTTGTAGATGGTCCTTGAGGCAGCTTGATGTTTCAAATGCCTTCCTTCATGGCTACCTTAAAGAAGAAGTATATATGCATCAACCTCAGGGTTATGTTGATTCAGTCCATCCAGATTATGTTTGTAAACTACACAAGTCTCTCTATGGTTTGAAACAGGCTCCAAGAGCTTGGTTTGAGAGATTTGCTTTTCATCTACTACATTTGGGCTTCACTGCTTCAATGGCAGATAGTTCTTTATTCATTTTTTGTTCAGATAACACTATCATCTATCTCCTTTTATATGTTGATGACATTATAGTCACTGGGAATAATTCATGTCAGATTACATCTCTTATTGCTGCTCTTAGCAAAGTTTTTGAGCTTAAAGATTTGGGTGATCTTCATTATTTCTTGGGCATTCAGATCACTCCATCTCCTCATGGTCTACTCCTTTCTCAATCCAAATATGCTTCAGACATTCTTCATAGATTTCACATGGAGAATGCCAAACCGACCAAGACCCCTTGCTGTCCTTCTACACGTTTGGTTCCCTCTGATGGTGTGCCTCTCTCTGACCCCACAGTATATAGGAGTATGGTTGGAGCACTTCAGTATTTAACTTTCACTCGTCCTGATCTTGCCTTTAGTGTTCACCAGCTGTGCCAGTTCATGAGTCATCCTACCTCTACTCATCTTGAAGATGCCAAGCGGGTTCTTCGTTACATCAGGGGCACCTTATCTTTTGGGATTTCTTTCACTCCTGGTCCTTTATCTATCACTGCATTTTCAGACGCAGATTGGGCTGGCGACCCTTCTGACAGATGCTCTACTACTGGCTTGCTTGTTTTTCTTGGGCCAAATCCAATTTCTTGGTCTGCCAAGAAACAATGTACTGTGTCTCGTTCTTCCACAGAGGCAGAGTATCGCGCCTTAGCCACCAGTGCAGCTGAGTTGTCCTGGCTTCGCATTCTTTTTAAGGAGCTTCGCATCTTTCTTCATCATATACCTGTTATCTGGTGTGATAATGTTTCTGCCATTGCTTTGTCTGCGAATCCTGTTTTCCACTCTCGGACTAAGCACCTTGAAGTTGATTATCATTTTACTCGAGAAAAGGTCCTTCGTAAACAACTGAAGATTGGTTTTATTTCTGGCAAGGATAACTTTGCTGATATTTTCACCAAGTCTCTCCCTGCTCCACGCTTTCAATTCCATCGTGCCAAACTTCTGGTTGATTCCTCCCCCATCAGTTTGAGGGGGGATGTTGAAGATAGCACTACTCAGGCTTCACAGAGACCACGGCAGAGGTTGAAGAAGGAGAAGGAAAACAGAGGTTGAAGGTGACTGCTCTTTGTATTCAGCTAAACGCACCGTTTTCACTAAATGGTTTAAGTTCCAAACGCACCGTTTTTTTATTAAAAGAAGTCCTTAAACCAAATGAGTGATACGGGGCGTTTTGCTGTTCTGAGCTTTTAATTAAAATAGGCACATAAGTCTGTAGAACTTTCTGAACAGAAATTCCAGATTAGTTTGGGCATTAGATCCACATAATGTGGAGAATTAGTTAGGCAGTTATGATTATTATGTGGTATACAGAGCACCAAGCTCTGAGTTGTATTATTGAGATTTCACAGTTAATGAATACAGATTTTCTCTCAAGATTCTCTCTCTCGTTTTCTCTCATTTTCTTTCCCTTTCTTTTACTTTCTGTCATTTTCTCACTCTTCAATTCATAAGCTTTACAATCACAAGCTCTGCTGATCAGTTTAGTTAATCTTGGATTTCAAGTTTTTCTTCATCGTGCACTGTTTACTGGACCAACAAGTTGTCTAATTCAACAAAATTTTCATTAAATTTGGGTTTTACGACACTATTCACACATTTAAAAATTATTTTACTACAGTCTTTTTAATTTTTAATTTTTATTTTTTAATAATAAATGGTATCCAAATAGACCTTGAGACCTTGAGGGTGAAAGAAGAGGGACAGCCGGTCAAGAGGGAGAGAGATATTTGTGAGGCTGTGTGGTTGAGAATGAGTGGGTAGGTGGGGTGTCATCTATGGGAAAATCTGACCCTTCATTTTTTTGTGTGGGGTAAGCCGTAAAGGTTGGAGTGGTTACAATTCAGGTGTGAAAGTCAAGATCTAAATTGTGATTGGTGTGGTCGATCAGTCATATTTGTTCCATTTTGGAGATATATACATATTGTCCTTTCACTTCCATGATACATTATTTGTACTTCTCGGTCATTTTGCCATCTTTACTCTAGAACTGTACTCCAAACTTCTAGCTTGCTTCTTTATCACTCTTATTGAAATAGAGACCTGTGCTTCTGGCCTCCATTTTTGCTTTGCTAAGTTGATTTCATTTTCCAGTTTCATTCTAGTAGCCTCTTTGCTCCAGTCCATCAATATCCTAAGGAGAGGTAATTTCCTTATTGAGTTTGAAGCTACTTCCACGCACACCACCCAAAAAAAAAAAAAAAAAGACAAAACAAAACAAAAGGGAGAAGGGGAGAGGAAGATATTGAAACGAGAATGGCCATTGTTAGTGTGGTTGTCGCTATAATTGTTGTGATTGCTACTATGGTTTCAGAAGAAATTGTCAAGTGTATTGGACAGTGGCTCATCGAGAACATGGTTAAACCAGTTGGACTGTTGCTCATCGAGAAACTGGTTAAACCAATTGGACAGTGGCTAGGTTATTTGTTTCACTACAGCAGCAACATTGAGAATATGAAGGAACAGGTAAAGAACTTGAGGGACGTTAGAGAAAGGGTGCCGCTGCCACATTCGGTTGATGCTGCTACAAGAAACATTAAAGAAATTGAAACCGATGTTAACAAGTGGTTAGAAAATGCGGATTTGATTATGGGAAAGGCCAAGGAAGTTATTAAAGATGAAGAAAAATCTAAGATGAGGTGTTCCTATGCGATATGCCTGAACTTGAAGCAACGACATCGGCAAAGTAAGAAAGCAAAGAAGATAGTGCAAGACATCAATGAAGTCTTGAAAAATTGGAGAGATAAGGTTTTCCGTATGGATTACATGAACTTTGGGTCAAGAATGGTAACTGTGAAGGAACTTATGGTGGCATTGGGAGATGCTAATTTCAACATGATTGGGGTGTGGGGAATGCCGGGTGTGGGAAAGACTACATTGGTGAGAGAAATTGCTAAGCAAGTCAAGGAAAAAAAGTTATTTGATGAGGTGGCTATAGCAACAGTGACACATAAACCAGACTTATTACGAATTCAAGGAGAAATTGCAGACAAACTAGATCTAAAGCTTGATAAGGAAACTCCAAGCGGAAGGGCAGATCTTCTAAGGGTGATGTTAACAAAAGACAACAATAAGAAGAAACTTGTTATCTTAGATGATATATGGGAGAAACTTGATTTAGATGAAATAGGAATTCCTCGTATGGGTTGCAAAGTAGTGGTAACATCTAGGAATAGGGATATATTATCTTCTGAGATGGGCACCCAAAAGGATTTTGGACTTGAAGTTTTACCCAAAGAAGAAGCATGGTGTTTATTTGAGAAGTTGTCAGGCGATTCTCTTAAAGAATCGAATTTGCAATCCAAAGCAATGGAGGTATCAATAGCGTGTGCAGGTCTACCTCTCGCACTTGTAACAGTTGCAAAGGCATTAAAAAATAAGTGTTTCTTTGAATGGGAGGATGCCCTACAACAACTACGGAGGCCCTCTCCTCGAAACCAGAAAAGAATGCAGGAAGTTATATATTCAGCAATAAAGTTGAGTTACAGTCATCTTGAAAGTCCAGAGCTCCAATCGTTCTTTTTGTTCTGTGCTCAAAATCAAGTTTTTTCTACCATTCATTATCAAGACTTGTTAAAAAAATGTTTTGGGCTGCGTTTATTTGATGGCGTTAGTACATTGGAAGAAGCAAGAAACAGAATATGTACTCTGGCCCGTAGCCTCAAAGACTCTGGGTTATTGTTAGATGCTCTTGATACTAGTCAGCATTTTCGTATGCATGACCTTATTCGTGATGTTGCCCTCTTAATTGCATATGAGACTCAAAATGTGTTAACGATGAGGGAAGAGGATCTAGTAGAATGGCCAGATGAGGACGATATGAAAATGTGCACAGCAATCTTTGTTTTTAGTAGGGATATTCATGAACTTCCTGACAGGTTGGAATGTCCAGAACTAAGATGCTTATATGTGTTTGCCATAGATAAAGAGGGTTCTTTTAAAATTTCAGACACATTTTTTAAAGGGATGAGAAAGCTAAAAGTTTTAGATTTGACTTACATGGGACTTTCATCACTTCCTTCCTCACTTAATCTACTCACAAACTTGCGAACTTTGTGTTTGGATCAATGTGTGTTGGGCGACATAGCTATGATTGGAGAGATGAAAAATTTAGAAATTCTTAGTCTCATCCGCTCTAAATTTAAACAGCTGCCAAGAGAAATAGGGCTTTTGACTCATCTACGGATGTTGGATTTGAGTGATTGTAAGAAACTTGAACTGATTCCAGCCAACGTCCTATCACGCTTGATACTATTGGAAGAGTTATATGTTGGCAATAGCTTCACTCAGTGGGAGGTTGAAGGACTCAACAATGAAAGAGCTAGCCTTGCAGAGCTAAAGCATTTTTCACGACTAAGCACTTTAGAAGTACACATTCCAGATGCCAACATGATGCCAAAAGATTTGTTATTTGAGAAGCTGAGAAGATACAAAATATTTATAGGAGATGTGTGGGATTGGTCTGACAAACATGAAAACTCAAGAGTACTAAAACTCAAGCTGAATACATGCAATCAATTGGAGAGTGGGATCAAAATGTTGTTTAATGGAATAGAAGATCTGTGTTTGGACGAGTTAAATGGTGTTAAGAGTATTGTATATGAATTGGATATGAAAGGCTTCCAACAACTAAAGCATCTCCATGTCCAAAACAATGCTGAGATTAAATATATCATCCACTCAAGGGGGTTGGTTATTGATGATGTTGTATTTCCTGCCTTAAAGATATTTTCTCTCAAAAACATGATCCACTTGGAAGGAATATGTGATGCGCAACTTCCCTTGACATCCTTTCGTGACATAAGAATTATGAAAGTGGAACATTGTGAGAAACTGAAATTTGTCTTCTCGTCATCCATAGCTAAAGGCCTTTCACAACTTCAAGAATTGGAGATAAAAGAATGCAACATCATGCGAGCAATAGTTGTTAAAGAAGATGATGAACTTGAAGACAGAGATATGATATTGTTCCCTCAACTACGTCACTTGAAACTACGATGTCTTCCAAAGCTCGTGAGCTTCTTATGCACACAGAATTCTCTCATAACTGATGTTGGAGAAATCATTCACGAGGGTGAGCTGGGTTTGCAGGAGATCCCACATACAGGCATGCAACCTCTCTTTGATGAAGAGGTAAGTCTATTTTTATTATCCCCCTGTTTTGATTTTGCATTTTTCGCATTCGTAACTTAGGAGTTAGGAGTCTTTGGCATCTCTACTTTTTGTCTTGATGAACCCTGCATTCGTAAAGTTTAGTGCTTTGGAAACCTGATAGTACCATATGTGGGAATTGTGGTAAGCTATTAAATTTGATGCAAAAAAGCTGATCAATGTTATCATGTCTTTCTAAAATTCTTTTCTTGTAAATGACATTACCTTGTGCTTGATTTGCAAGCGTCATATATTTTTCTTTAATCTTTAATTATGTTAATTTTTTCGTTTGTATTTTTCACCTAGATAATTACTGTAACATGCTGGGACCATACTCATAAACAATTGTTCACAAAACTATTTGTTCACAAAACCATGACTCCACCATGAAATCGTGGTAACCTAAAAGAATTAATTCACAAAATTTTTTTTATTTGTATAGATTATTATTATTATTATTGTTATGTGTGTGTATATATATATATATATACAGATTGAAATATTTGCTAGATTATATAGTAGAATTAATAATTTTTAACAAAGTATTTTTTTTTCCTAAGAGTATTTCATTTTAAGTCTATTAAACTATTAATTTAAAAAAAAAACTTTTTTATCTTTGCCCCTTACAAAACTAAACATGGGCAGGAATATTTTCTTTTCACTAAAATAAATAATTCATATTGCTTTCTTTGCCAACTAATAAAAGTTTCTCTCTCTCTCTCTCTCTCTCTCTCTCTCTCTATATATATATATATATATATAAAACTTTCTTTTTGGTTTAAGATTTACATATACTCTTATTAAGAGCCAATTCGCTAATGATCAAATATATTGGAAATTAAAATTTTCCAACTATGGTAATTGAATAGGAAAGAGAAAAGTAAAGGTTTTCTACCATTCAACAGTTTCAACTTTTAATCTTCTACTGTATTTTAATGTTGTTTTTAATCACAAACCACTATATTATCATCTTTTCTTATAGTTCTATCTCTTATAAAGTGTAGAAAAGTATGATCATAAACTTTTTTATTAAATATATGGCTTATCTCAATATATTCATAAATATTTATCAAATCAAAATATACCTATTTAAAGATGCTTCATAAACAAAACACAAATTGTCATTGAGAATGATTAACTGAACCAATTTTTTTTTTTTTTTAACTTGCATTAGATAACTTATCAACAATACTTTTTCCACAAAAATTGCAAATTTTTCCACCCAAAAAAATTATCAAAAACAAATATGAATAAAATCTCATAATTAAGCTTCCATATGCATGCATCCTTATAAAAATAAAAAATTTGGCAATCTCGGTAACCATAAAACTTAAATCCACAAGTGCTATTTAATGTATACCATGTCTGAACTCCACCTTGCATCTGATTTGCAAGCGCGCGCCCACACACACACACACACACACACACACACACACACACACACACACACACACACACACATATATATATATATATATATATTCATGACTTATTTTGTAGATACTTATTATTGTTTACAGGATTCGTCATACTTAGCATTGTTTATAGGATTCGTCACATTTTCATTAGTCTTTGATTTCGTTCATGCATGTCTTTGTGGTTTTTTTTTTTTTTTTTTTTTTTTTTTTTTTTTTTTGATGACTCTTCCCTGTCATTGCTAGCCAAGTTGCCATGCCACTATGTTCAAAAAAAAAATTTGGTGATTTCCTCAAATGAAATAACAATAATATACGTACCTTAGCTTATGCACTGTTTAGGTTTTTCAAATACTCTCTCACTATAAATAGGATTTCTGTGAGAGTATATGTAATTACAATGAGAGGCTTTTTTTTTTTTTTTTTTTTTTTTTGATAAGACAATGAAAGACTCTGTTCCTTTATATAGAAAACAGAGTGACCAAAAATGCTTGAGTTAATTAACTGTTGTTGCAGAGGCTCTAATCCTTCATAAGTCTAACTAATCTAGCCATTTGAGAGAATTAACTATTTCCTAATTACTTTAACCAATTGAATTAAACATGTGTCTAATCAAATACTAACAGCTTGAGCTAAATGAAAAAAAAAATGATCACGCGTGCGTCACCTAAGTTAAAAATCTCTAAAAAAAAGTACTCCCAAGTCTTTATGACATCGTTTTGAGTCTGGAATTCATCACCGTTTGAGGTCTGGGCCTTGTTGTATTAGGCAAATACGACACCGTTTTCTGCATTTCTTTTAACAAGTTTGCTGAAGTAGATAATTAATTGTTGTTGCAGGTTGTGTTCCCCAACTTGGAAACATTGGAACTGTCCTCTATACACTCTGAAGAGATACTACTTCACAACCAACATCAACCAAGGTCCTCTTTCAAATTAACAAACCCGAGATTTCAATATTTGCGTGACTTGAACGTGAAAGGCTCTGACAATTTAAAATACCTGCTGTCTTCCTCTACAGCGACATTTATGGTTCAGCTCAAATATCTTAACATTGAGGCCTGTAAGGTAATGGAAGAGGTACTACTCACAGAAGACTTAGGAGAAGTAGAAATAATTACAAACGTGTCGTTCCCTCGACTGGAAGTCCTGATTCTAAAAGATCTTCCAGTCCTTAAAAGATTCTGCATAGGAACCAATCTAAGATTCCCATCCTTGAAGGATCTGTCGATAGAACAATGCCCTAAATTAGAGTCATTCATATTCAAACCTGTTAGTTCAAGCATGACAGTGAACAAAGAACTTAAGGAAGTCAATTCAGAGGAGATCTCTCATACTGCCATGCAACCTCTCTTCAATGAAAAGGTAATTCTATTTTTATTATCCCCCACTTTACTTCGTATATATCTTATTTTCTAATATGTGAGTTATTATGATTAGATATGTCAATAACATAGTATGGACTTTCAGATTGCATTCCCTAGTTTAAAGACCATGAAAATCTTGCACTTGGAAAACTTGAAAATCATATGGCATGATCGATTAGCTGAAAATTATATACTGTTAATTTTTTCCACATAGCAGTGGTTAAATTCTTTACACCTTCCATAGCAATATAAATCGTGAACCATTAATACCAGTAAAATATTGATAGTCATTTATCTACTGTTAATTGAAGTGTATAGGAAGAAACAAACTAGTGGGTGCTTGTGATAAACGCATGACCTTTCTCCTGGTCAAACAATCCTTGGACACGTGAGAGAGACAAGTGCCTCAAGTGAGGTTATTGCCTTATATATAGTTGAAAATTATTTTTATCCAAATTTATGGAGCTAAATTTAGCGTCAGTTTGACTTTTCTTTTTGTCTAATTTTTTTCAACTTATTTTTTTTATAAATAATCTAACTTTTAATTTTTCAAAAAATAAGTTTACTTTTTGGTTTTTTGTCACACATTTAACTTAAAATTTACTAAAAACTATATATTTATATATATATATATATATATACACTATAAACACTACGATAATAAGCTACCTAAAAATAAAAGGTTACCAAACGAACACTTAAATATTGAAAGTTTTAAAACTTATTTTAATCGCCCCTATTATTTAATTAAAATTTTTAATGAGACTTTAAATGACTATTGGGTATGGTCTCACCTATTAGCTTTTATGTACATAGCCAAATCCATTTTAATGGAAAAAATTACTCTAACCTAATATGAAGTTTACTAAATTTCATTGACTTCTTTCATTATTTTGAATTGTATATAAACCTTCCTTGAGCACTCGCATCAATGCTAGTATAATAGAAAGAAAACCACATTTTAACCAAGTCCAACCTTCACCCATATTAGACCATGTAAAGTTGTGTAAAAATACATAGTCGCTATAGTAACAATATAAATTTACACTATCATTATTCATTTTATATTTATTTTTTATTCTTTCTTTGTGTAACCTGAGGATGAAAGAAGAGAGAGGATAATGGCTATTGTGTGTGAAAAAATATAAACAATTAAAAAAATCAAGAAAATTGATAATTTAATGAGATCTTGTGTAAAATAGATAATTTGATGTGGATTGTTTTGAAAAGTGAGAATGTAAAATAGAAGAAGTAGTTTCTTATCCTAAAATAAAAAGAAATTTTTGCACGAACTAATATGAATGCTCTTCAAAATAAATTATTGTCACTCAGAATTGAGATTAGGTGCAATAACTCTCAATGGCTGAGAAGAAACTTCTAAATCTTAACTATTGAATAAAAAAGTTATAAAATTTAAAAAGTAAAAAAAGAAGAAAAAAAAAGTAAAGATGGTAAAAATATTTTCTGAGTGATGAGGGGGAAATTGCACCTAATTCAAATCCCGTTAGCTTAACTTCATTAAAACTTAAAAGTCACTATCCAGAAATTAATAAATTAATATTTTTTTTACCATCACTTTCTAATTGAAATTATCATTTACCCTTCAAAACACATCTTCTGATTGCTTCTGTCTTCCCCTGTGAGGCTGTGACTGAAATCTAGTCTCGCGCTCTCTTTCTAATCCTTACATTGAACACAACCCCCCCCCCCCCTCTTTTTATCTTTCCCTTTTCTTTGATTTTGATTTTCCCACCCTCGAGGATTGAGGTGTGAGCTTTTGTTGTATGATGTAGGTTTGGTGGATGGTGGTGGATTTCTAGAGGTGTTTGAGTGAGTTTGGCATATCGGGTTTACAAGCTTCGATGATTCGGTGAATTGGATACTTGGGTTTTTTTTGAGTTTAAGGTGATTGTTACTTGATGATTATAGGAATTCAAAAATTGGAATCACACTTACCCACGCATGTGGTATTGAAATTTATTCGGGTCTCTTATTAACATATATGCTTATGCTATGGCTGAACAAGTAGGTGGGTAGTTAGAGGCTATTTTGGACAGATTTAAATAAACAGTGTAGAAAATATTTGATATATTTCTCGTAGAGCTATATGGAGAGGAAGGTGTACTGTGCCAAGGAGAAGAACAACTGGGTGGTAAACAAAAGAAGCTAGATTTGTCACAAATCCTAAATAAATCATCTTTCGGTACTAACTTTTAACAATGTTTAAGGGAGAAGGTGTAGTTTATTTTGGAAGAAGTAAAGTTTGTACAATCCAAAACAATAAGGAAAGTTAGTGTAATTTTATTTTATTTTATTTTTTTTTTTTTTTTTTAGGGAAAGTAATGTTAGTAACCTCCCAGTGCAATTTTTCCAATTTTAATAAGATGTTCTTGTAATAAAAGCTTATAGCACAAATAGTATTATTATACTATAATATTATTACAACAACAAAAATCAAACATTAAAAAAAATTTAATTTCAAAATTTTTGAACCATCATGAAAATATCCACGTGGTTTCTCAAAAAATAAAAAATGAAAATATCCATGTGGTGGGCATGTTGGTGTGAGCTGTGACATATGCACAGAGGGTTCCAAATTCAATCCACCATACAATCAGTTATTTTGATTTTTGGGACATATTATGGGTAGGAGAGTGGAATAGTTCGACTAAAGGTTAGGACACCACTTTCTTATATTATAAATAAATAAATAAAATCTCAAAACTATGGGGTTGGCTATGGATCTCAAAAAATTTAATATATAAAAATTAAGATGTAATTAACCTAGTTAAATAATAATAAAAAATCAATATTTTATACTTCATGATTTAAGAAATATTAAGGCTAAATTGCAAACTATACCCTTAAAGTTTGGGAGTATTTAGATTTTATACCCTGAAATTTCAAAATTAAGATTTTATTCTCTAAAGTTCTATTCCATTTGTATTAGTAACCTTTCTGTCCATATTTTCGGTTAAGCGCCACAAAAATTTGTCATGTATGTTTAGTTTGTCCAATAAAATTAAGAGTCGTCAATGGGCCGGGTCGAGCCGGCCCGGCCCATGTTTACTTGGCCCATGAGCACAATGGGCTGGGCATAATGGGCTTTTAACTAGTTAATGGGTCGGGTCGGACTGGGCCGAAAAAGAAAACCTCAGCCCATGACCTTGCCCATGGGCAATGCCCATTTTGTCTTTAGCGAGCTGGGCTATTGGGTTGGGCCTAATGGGTTACCCATGGGCTTGTATTAGCATATTATTTTATTATTTTTATAAGGAAAGAATCAATTTTTTATAAGGGAATAATCAATCTATTTTTTTAAAGGAAAGAATTAAAAATTTTAATACTTAATTACAAATTTTTTTACAGTTAAATCTATTTAATTTTTTGTTTCATTGATGGAAACCTATTTAATTTTTTTATTAAGGCTTTAAATAGTTTTTTATTTTTATCTTTTATAAAAAAAATGTCAAATGGTTAATTCAAAATTGCTAGACTACTAGAAAAATATATATTTAATAAACTAAGTTTAGCTCAATTACTTTGAGTATCTTAATGGTTGAGAGAGTTCTCTTAAGTAATTCCTCTATAATATCTCAAGATCAATCCTTCATACACTTCCTATATATTTTTGTTATGAATTATGAGTTATTGGGCTGGGCCAACGGTTAGGCCAACGGGCTGGGCGACGGGTTGGGCTACTGGACTAGTCCACTGGGTACCCATGGGCATAAAAACTAGCCCACGGCCTGACCCACTGGATTAGTAGGCTACCCATGGGCCTCAATAACAATGGGCTGGGCCGCCCATTAGCCCGATGGGCCATTGGATTTCTGGGCCAGGCTATGGGCCGTGGGCTATTTAATGACTCTTAAATAAAATAATGTGACATTATTTGTGGTCTAAACAAATTAAAAATGAGAAGGCATAATAAAAATAACATGACGTCAATTTATTAGAAAAACTACATACGAGTGACATACTTATTGTAGACATTTTTAGTATAAATTTGTTAATGTTTGTTGTTTTAATACCTTTATTAGCTTGTAACCCCATGTATATGCATGGATATACTTAAAAGTTATATATATTAAGATGCATAGTATAATTATTACATATATAATTTAAATATTATTGATAATCATTTTTTTTTTTAACTCTTTAAAAAGTCTTGTAAGAATGTTATTAGGTAGAAAATGTAAATTCTCCATTTTTTAAATATTTTTATGTTCATTAATTATAGACTCTTTGATTTTTGTACACAATAACCCACTTGAATGGATATTAAAAAATTAACTAAATTAATTCATTTGGCACAAAAATTAAAAAATTTTAATTAGATGGGACATATATATATATATATATATATATATATATATATGTAGATGACTTATAAACTTGAATTGTAGTTCTAAATCATAAATATAAAGTCATTTAAAAATTATGTTTTTTATAGTTTACTTTTATTGGACTCCTTGTGTTTTTACACGAAATTTACTCATTTGGCACAAAAATTAAAAACCTTATATTAAATGGGACACATGTCGCAAAATTAAACTTTAAATGAAATCTAATTTTACATTGAATGAACTCACCTAGCACAAAAATTTAAAAACTTATATTAGATAGGACACGTGGTGCAAAATTAGACTCTAATTGAATTCCAATTTGAAATCTAATTGGATTTTCTCTCAGTTTTACCTATTATTTTATATATAGATTTGTATTTTATTATTATTAAATTAATTATAACATCATCACGATTTGACCTCAGTTGAATCTCAGTGCAAATTCTATAACATCAATATAAATTCTAAATGTTAGGTTGTTATTGTTTGTTATGATTGGGCAAAAAATAAATAAATAAATAAAGTTATAGATTCATGTTAGAACTAATTGCAACTTATCATTTATGATTTGTTGTGGACATAGCACCTTCTTATATTTTTGTGATAAAAATGTGTGTATATACATAGCTTGTATTAATAAAATCTTATTGTAATAAAAGCTTATAGCAATGAAATTCTAACAGAGAGAATCTAACAGTGTTTAGCTAGATTGAAGAGCAACAAACAATTGCAGAGAGAGAAGAAAAGGGAGGAAGAGAGAGAGAGAGAGAGATATCAAAGAGAAAATGTATTTGATCTTGCTTAATTACATTCTGGTGCTAGATACAGTATTTATACAAGTAAATCTCCCTAACTGAATAAAACAGAACCCCTGGAATTACGGATTAGATCCATGAAAGGTGGAGTTTGTTGAGTTGGTTGATCACAGCTTCCTAACTTAAAAGCCCGCCAATATCAACTGATTCTTGAATCTTCAATAGGACACCGTTTGAGCAATACCAATACATTAGCTATTTACTTGAATGAAACGATGTCTGACTGCCTTTTGTCTGCAAACTTAATGAAAACGTGTGTTTAGCTTTATCATCTTCAACATATAGCACAGATAGTATTATTAAAACATTAAAAATTAATTAATAAAAGTAAGATGCAACCCGTATTTAAAACCTAGCTATTTGGCAGGATCATAATGTGCTATTTTAATAAATTTATCTTTAGATGGCTCCTTCCTCACATTGCTTGCCAAGTTGCCTCAAATGAAACTTTAGGTTTGTCAAAAATGCTGTCTCTTTAAATAGAATTGCTGTGATCTTTATTGAAGAAGAAAATGTGAGTATATGTTACAATGAGAGGCTCTGTTTTTTTATGTAGTAAACAGAGCAATCAAAAATGAGAAACTTTTTTTTTTTTGATTAAAAAAATTAGAAACTGATATCGAAAGTTTAAATAATCTAGTCTTTTGAGAAACTAACTGCTTCCTAATTACTCACAATGAATTCTCTGTGAAACCTCTCTTTAATGAAGAGGTAATTCTATTTTTGTAATCCCCTGTTTTACTTCGTATATATCTTATTTTCTATTTTGTGAGTTACTATGATTAGTTATGTTATTAACACACGTGGGATGGACTTGCAGGTTGCATTCCCTAGTTTGGAAACATTGACAATCATGCACATGGAGAACTTGAAAATCATATGGCATGATCAATTAGCTGAAAATTCCTTTTTCAAGCTTCAATCTATATTTGTTGAATACTGTGAAAATCTTGTGAACATCTTTGAATCTAATATGTTGACAAGATTCCAAAGTCTAGAGAGACTTGAAGTAGTTTATTGTGGTTCACTACAAGAAGTGTTTGAACTTCAAAGGCACAATGTTGGAGAATCACATGCTGTGACAGCCATTCCGTTGAAAAGTTTAATATTGCATCGTCTACCAAAAATGAAGCAGGTATGGAATAAGGACCCACAAGGAATTTTCAGCTTTCAAAATCTACAAGAAATAAGTGTTTGGGAATGTGAGAGTTTGCAAAGTTTGTTTCCAGCTTCTGTGGCTAGATCTCTCAAGCAATTGGAAGATCTTCGGATAGCCGATTGTGGAGTGGCGGAAATTGTTGCTCGTGAAGATGTTGCAGAAGCAACAGCAAGACTTTTGTTCCCTAAAGTAACTATCTTATATCTTCATAAATTGCCAAAACTCAAGTGGTTTTGCCGAGGTGTGCATACTTCAGAATGGCCATTGTTGAAAGATTTGGAGGTGGGTGGATGTGATCAAATTGAGATATTTACTTCAAAAATTTTGAACTTTCAAGAAACAGTTGAACATAGCCAACTAGAGACCTCCATTCAGCAACCCCTTTTCTTGGTTGAAGAGGTAAGAGGCTAACTTAACTACCCTTTTATAATATTTAGGTTTACGAGAAATAATAACTTTGTTTGGAGTAGTACTCGTCTCTCATGCAAAAAACAAATTTCTAATGTGAAGTTCTTAGTAAAGGTCATATATCTATGTACTTTTTTTTTTTTTAACGAAATCTTTAGTCTATATTCTTGCATCAAAATATAGGTACTTTTGGTCTTTTATTTTTTTTGGCAATGTGTCCAAAAATATGAAAGCACTACAGGTGTCAAATTGTGGCAAATTGAAACAATTGGTTGACAATAACTACTAAATGATGAACATGGTTTTGGAAAAAGGCTTTTCTTGTAAATGACTCTTACACCACTTTGCATTTGATTGACTAGTATTGTTCGAGAGTATTTGCGATACAACATTGTTTTTTATTATGTACTTTCTTTGTTTTTTTTTTTTTTTTTTTTTAAGTTTCATCTAGATATAATAAGGTTGGACCATATTCTTACCATTAATTTTAGAGACTTCACGGGTATATTCCATTTCATTAATAAATCTGTTTTCTTTTGTTCAATGTTTTGATTTTTTTTTTTTATAGGGTACGATATTCCCTAACTTGGAGGTTTTGAGATGGGGTGGAAATTACAAGATGAAGGAGATACAACGTGACCAACTTTTTGAAGAGTGCCTTTACAAATTAAAAGTCCTTCGCATGATCGACTATGTAGCTGTTTCTGATTGGATTACTTTTCTTAAAAGATTACACAATTTGGAGAAACTTTTTGTGAAGTCTAGTTCTTGGGAAGAAATATTCCCATATAAAGAACTTTTTGACATGGAAAACCATGCTACAATACTCACCCGACTACAAGAACTAGAATTGTTTGAACTACCTATGTTGACACATTTGTGGAAAGAAGACACTCAACCAAGCCCAATGTTTCATAATCTAGAAAATCTAAAAGTGTCGATCTGTGACAAATTGAAAAATTTAGTGCCATCCTCGGTATCTTTCCAAAATTTGACAATTCTGGAAATATGTAAATGTCATGGATTAATTAATTTAGTTACATCCTCAACAGCCAAAAGTTTGGTACAACTCAAAAAAATGAGTGTAAGTGAATGCGAAAGGATAACAGAAGTCATAACAAGGGAGGGAGGTGAAGCGAGTGAGGTGATTACTTTCAACCAGGTGACATACTTAAAACTTGATTGCTTGCCAAACCTCTCAAGCTTTTGCTCAAGAAGTTATTCCTTCGAGTTCCCATCTTTGGAAGAAGTAATTGTGAGGCAGTGCCCTGAGATGAAGACTTTCTCTCATGGAGCTTTAGGGACACCAAAGCTAGAACTAGTACAAGCAACACAAGAAGATGAAGGGCATTGGAAGGCTAACCTAAATACCACCATACATTGGCTCTGGGAGAGCAAATATAATACCACCACACAATAGTTCTTTTGAGGAAGAGAAAGGGTAAGTATATTATTCAACAAATCTCCTAATTTGCCACACCATGTACTTTAATCTTTTTAATGCAATAATGCATGAACACGAGCAACATTTTCACTCTCCCACTAGATAATTATCATAATAGAATTACGTGAACATTGCCAATTTTTAGGAGCAATAAAATCCTTGTAAATTGCATCAAAATTTATCCATCATACATATTATTGAGTCCCTTTGCACTTCATAAGCATACACAAAATAATGTTGTTATATTCGAAAGGATAATTATTTTTCCTTGATAATACTTTGAGTTCAACGGTTTCAATGATTGATGCTTTTCTTCAATATGTTGTTTTCTATCATGCAAGGTTCAGAATTCTAAAGATGGAGATCATCCTAAATATGAAGCAATGGGAATGTGACTTGTAATTATAGTTTGTGGTACTTGGAATCATGTTTCTTTCTCCTAATTGTAGTTTGTTTCATTATTTTCTTGTTTTTCCATGTTTGAAAAAAAAATTAGCTGTAGTAGCAATAATAATAGCAGTACTACTACTAGTGTGATGCATTTATTTGGAGTGTTATAAACTACCCCTTCTTGGGGCAGAAAGATCATATCGCTATTTGAATGAAGTTATACTTATTATTTTGACAAGTATTATAAACTACATGCTATTATTAAGTGTCAAGTTTTTAAGTGTTTGATAGTTTATAATGAATTTCTAGTTGCTTATCCTTTTAAACGTTTCTTCTTGGTGTAGAAAGATCATGTTGCTATTTGAATGAAGTTATACTTGTTATTTTGACGAGTTTTATAAACTACATGCTATCATTAAGTGTCAAGTTTTTAAGTGTTTGATAGTTTATAATGAGTTTCTAGTTGCTTATCCTTTTAAACATTTCTTTAACTCGGTCATGCATGCATGTATGCTCACCCATGCACATAATAGACTCCGGGAGGGAGATAATTTGGGTCCAACACTCTAAGGTTGTCATAGGAGCAGTTGTATAGATTGACATATCCAATTTGATCTCCCTTGACTTTTAGCTTCGTGGTTATGAAAAACAAATGATCATGTATATGGTTGTGAAATTTATGTCCAAGATGGTTAGAAGAAAATATTTTATCTTTATGATTTTAATCACGCATGAGTAAATTATCTTCTCTTTGTAAATTTGTCAACAATTGTACGTAATTGAAATCTAAATTAATATTTTATAGAGCAAGAAAAGAACAAATAGCAACATTGATGATCAAGAATGCAATTGTTTAAATAATAAAAAATAAAAAAAAAAACCTGAAATAACCATAAATCTCATGAATCAAAGATCCACCAGCTCTATATAATGAAATGGTGTAAATTTGCACCATTGGAGAATTAGAGGCATTTGCACTAATATTTCTTGCACTCTTTATCAAATCCCTTACTATTCTGTTAATTGGATTTCCAGAGAAGCAAATATAGCAATTCACACATTGGCAAAGTGGCCTTTATTGAACAATGTCTATGGTTCTTTTGATTTGGGCAACTTGTATCTGTTATTAGATTGGAGGCTAGTTTGCTCTCCCTATAATTAATTTTGCTTTTGAATAAAATTTTCTAGTTCATCAAAAATGAAACGGGTGTAAATTTTATTGAAAGATGGTAATGAAGATCATATTTATATTTCAACATACATGATCAAAATTACCTTCGTTTTATTTTTCCCTACTTACAATAAATGGGGAGAGGTGATTCAAATCCAGGTTTTAATGCTAAGTACGAATCACAACTTCCTATTCTTATTCGAGTTTTTTGTATACATTTAGATTTTACATGCTAATCCTCTTTTCTAATTTCTGAAAACTTCCCATAATTTGCAAACTGCTAAAAACAAGGATTCCCTATAAAAATTACAATGAAAAAATATTTCAAAAATTATCAAAAGCTTCTACTCTTTCAAGTTTTGGCACTCAATGTCTCTTTGATTTAAAGACACGAATGATACAAGCACCTTTTTTTTCACCTGTCTTTTCCTCTGCAAATTCTACCATGCCATTAAAAAACTTTAAAGGTTTTCCTCTACAAATTCCACCATGCCATTAACAAACTTTCAAGGTCCTACGATTATGCTTTTTCTGCCCATATATAAAATTGGTTCTATAGAATAACTGATTAAAAAAGCATTAAAAATTTTTTTTTGCAGTGAATACGTTAACGAAGATTTATCATTCATGCCATAATTCAAATTAGTATGCTAAGTAAATAACCCATAGGATATGCTGAAGGTCAGGTGCTCTACAAACTTGGTGAAAAAAAATATTTTATTCCCTTGTTCATCTTGGCATGTCCTTCTGTAGAGAAGAATAATACCGACATGACATGACATGACATGCCATTACACTAACCAAGTGCACCCCAAAACAAAAAAACAAAAACAAAAACACATGTCATATAGCACATCAAACCTGGATGCCATAGGTTGAAATTCTCTAAAAAAAAACCTGGCATTAAAGCAGGATATATCCCAAGAAACCAGCAAAGTAGCCAAGACCCAAGAGAAAATTCTACAACCGCATGATTAAAAGCCGCCAAAAGAGAAAAAGCTAAGGCTTATGATTTACAGATTATCAAAGCCAATCAATCAAGAAAAAATTACAGCTGAAAATAGATGCAACATAATGTTGGAATCTATTAATGCATCCAATAGTGACATAGTAAAATGTCATTGTTTTGGAGACAAGTCTTTGCCCTTGATCAAATATTGCTCATCAATCAGTTTTTTTTTTTTTTTTTTTTTTGAAAATTTTTTTTAAAAGGATACATGATCCCACCTACCAAAATTGTGTATCAGGTAATTCAAGGAAACTCTCCTAGTGGAGATGAACCTAGGATGTCTGGATCTATAACTCATCCTAAGCTTCCAACCATTAGGCTGCACCTTGACGGGTACTCATCAATCAGTTTTACCATCCCGTGGTCCAATCTCTTGCAAGTAAGGTTCAGCTTCCAAGGCTGCCATGCAACCTACATCATTAAAGAAACTAAGTAACCTAAATAGAGAAGACCTTAATACATATACTGTGAAGAAAGCATAACTTAAGAGGAACAGGTCTTTTTATTTAAATTTAAAAAGATAACTTAAATTGTCCAATGAAACCCAAATATTGGTGACAGAAACAGGTTATCGTAACAGTGGTAGATGCCATGACCAATGGTATAATGAAAACCATTGGTAACATAATTTCTAATTTTCCATTCGACTGTTCCAAAATTTGAGAATGAAACAGAAAACCAGCAGCAGCCTTTCTCTTCCCACCTCTCCCCCAAATCTAGGGACCAAAATGAACATTTCAGAAAGACGTGTTCCCAATAGCAGAACCACTTTAGATTGGAGTCAGTAAGCAACAACCTACTGTTATTTATATACCACTGCCAATTATTTGTATTATCTCAACTCTTATAATCAATTACAGAAACTGTCAAATTTTATGCATCCCAATGTAGCTAAATGATGAACAACACTTTCCCACATCAATGTAATTTTTTTATTTTTTATATTGAAAATCACATTTAAAAAGACAAAACAATCCAAGCCTAGTCAAGCATCTTGTGATAAGTTCAGTTTGTGAGATTAAAGTCATGCACAGGCTTAATTTACATTTGCGCAAAAATCATACATTCATGTCACTCAATCTCAGGTCACCAAGCACTAAAAAAAGCCAGAGTCCAGCTCACCCTTGAAGTGAACAACCCATTTGATCTTATTTTAAGGGGTCAAAAATGGGTGGGCAAAATCAAGTTCCAATATTCAGATTTCTGAATACTCCATGTTCTTAAAAGCTAAGTTAGATCAGCTTGGGTTTACCTAAGAATGGGCTCAGCATCTCAAAAGAATGTGCTTGAATCAAGACTCCAACAGTCATCCAATTGCACAAAGAGATGGTGATCAAGCCATGTCAAACATATCATAAATGGATTACTTTCTTCGCAACCCTAGAGCATAAGTTTCATCATTTTGATAAAGAAGAACAAAAAATGTACATGGTCACACAAGGTTAGACTAATTTTGTTTTTAAATCCACAAGCATAGAATGGGCAAGAAACAGAACTTTTTAGAACCTTCTTAACTATATACCTGTTAGGAGGGAGTCAAAAAATAAATCTTAAAATTTTCTTTTGATTATTATCAGTTTCATCGGTAAAGGGCAACTACATTCACTAATGTGTTGCACATGGAAAATACCATAATGCAACAAGCAAGTTAGAGACACTGGCAAATTTAGAAAGCATAAATATTTTCTGTTCCTGCAGTCAGACGCTTTATTATCTGGAGGGCAATTTGATCAAGAACAAAGAAACATGTGAACCAGCAACTCGCAGTTGAAATATGCTTCTGAGTAAGCAGTACAGAAGAGAAGTGAAGCAGGGAATTAAGTTTAGCATTGTATCAATGAGATAAACATAATTTTGACCCAGCAAAAAACAGAAACAGAAACAGAAACAAACACACCTTATTACCCACACAAAATATATAATCCTGAATAAAATGAAGAAGAGCAGTGCTGCAAACATAAAAATTCTAAAATCAAAATTTAAATGATGAAGGGGGGAGATAGAGGATATTGACAAACCAGTTCCGGCAACAGTAATGGCCTGCCTATACTTCTTATCCTGGACATCTCCAGCAGCAAAAACTCCATGCACGCTAGTCAGGGTGGTCCCTGGCCATGTGACAACATAGCCACCCGAATCAAGTTCCAGCTGACCATCCAAGAACTTGGTGGCTGGCTCATGCCCTATCGCAAAGAACAATCCCAATACCTTGAGATCTGAAACCTCCACGCTCAGCACATTCTTCACCTTCAACCCTTCCCCCCAAGACCTTATTATTAGTGTTTTCGTCCCCATATGCCCCCACGACTGCCGAGTTCCACAGAACTTGAATCTTAGGATTAGTCAAGGCCCTCTGCTGCATAATTTTTGAAGCCCTAAATGTATCTCTCCTATGGATGATGTACACAATGTTGGGCTTTATGGAGACTAGTTTATATTTGATCCGGTTGATGACCCGACCCGACCCTAATAATATTGCGTGGGTTTTAATAGGAGATTTTCTGAGGCTTAGTCTATGGAGCGGAGGCTTGGGTCGATAGGCCCAAGCTGGAGCGCTCATGGACAAGCCTCCTAGGGGTCTGGGGGCAACGCCCCCGGGAAAAATTTTTAGGCCCGTTTTTGTAGCTCCTGTGCGCAGGATATAAAAACCGTTTTTTTGGTGATTAGGGTTTTGTCTTGTAGTAGTTTTTGAGAGAGAAAAACTGTACGGCCGCACTCTGTAATTTTTCCCTGATAATAGTGAAATCCCTGCAACTCCGTGGACGTAGGCAAATTGCCGAACTACGTAAATATTGTCTTGCGCGTGTGATTGTTTTTCTTTAGTGTGTGTTTTCTCTATTTTTGTTTTTCACAAGTTGGGAATTTCGGGTTGAATTCCCTACACACAATGGATGCATACTTGGTGAGGAATGTGGCCTCCTCCATGGCTGAATCCCCTCCTCCAATTACTGCCAAGGGCTTGTTCCTGAAAATGGGTGCAGCACCATCACACACAGCACAAGCTGATATCCCTCAGTTCCAAAACCCTCCTAGGCCCTTACCAGAGCCTGGGAAGTCTAATCGCTTGGCGATGGCACTTGTTGCCACAATGATAGAATCAGCTATGACAGCCTTAGAATCAGTGAAGACCTTGAAAGGGGTGGTGGAGAAATCCACCTTGTTGACAGTCTCGGTTAGAATCTAAGTGCCAAAGCGGAGTGACTGCTTGCGGCAGCGGTCTATGAGCTCAATGCCATTAATTCCATCTGAAAGTCATGGGGAGTTCTCCACATCAGTGGTCGTGGTGAGCTAACCGCCAGGGGCAATGCCATTGGCCATCCACCCCTCAAAAAGGATGGGTTTCAACTCAGCATGTGACGCATATATGGGAGCAGTGTGGGCAGCTGGGCCACTTCCAATGATGCACAACCTTGTTCTCAGTATGGAGGTCATCCATGGCCGAAGTTGAAGAAATGGTAGCGGCCGAGGAGGATGCTTGTCCAGGTGTGGGAGAGGGAGCTGTGGTGGGAGCAGCAGAACTGGAGGCCTTTTGAACAAACTTGGAACCTCTTCTGAGTAGATTTAAGAGGTTTTTTTTTTTTTAATAAACTTAAGAGGTTGTTTTTAGGGCAATAACTCATAACTTCTCCTTTCTGCAGTCTCTATTGCTATAAAAGTTAAAAGGCACGGTTTTGGGAACCAAATTGTAAAGAGAACAAAACAAAAAAAATAATAATAATAATAATAATAAGGAGAGGTTCAATTTTTAAGATTGGACCATTAGTATAAAATAATAAAGCATGAACAAGCTAATTAAATTTGAAAAATAACAATTCTTTAAAGTAAAATGTCTAAACAAACAAATAAATTTCACATAGTAATATTACGAAGAAAAAAAACCATTCGACAACAACAATAGCTGCGACAATCACCATCAACAAGTCAATAAAAACAACCAACAGCCTTGCATGATATAGCACATCAAGAGGAATAACAAACAAACCTAAGAATTAAACAAACTGAGGACATATATAAACAAAAGAACACCCACTAAGTACTTAATTTTCAAAAATAATGTGGTTCAAGTCGCAGCAAACCCTGAACTGAAAAATGAAGAAAAAAAAAAAAAAAAAAAAAAACCAGACACGGTGACACATTTCATAGCAAAGATTGAATAATTAAAAAAAAAAAAAAAAACAAATTGAATCTAAATTTAGCTAATTCCAGGTTATTTACATATAGTTAAAGATAAAATTAACAGGACCAAATAAAAAACACCAAATTAAGCTTTTTTTCTATAGATAAACCTAAATTAAGCTTGGAATTGATTAAATGGCGATTACTTATTAACTTTGAATTATAGCACATACCCAATAAAGAAAATTCCCAAAAGAAAAAAGAATAACCCTCAAATGATTCTAAGTTCTATGTCTTTAACAATATGGGGTTGCCCTTCTGACAGAGTAAACTAAGAATTATGGAAAAGAATTTGATACACCCCAGGTTTTCCTAAAGTTCAAACCTTAAATTAACAAGACACAACAACTGATAAACAACAAGCTTCAACAAATGAAAACTCCCAATACCCACAAGTGGGTTTTTTTTTTCCCTCTCAAGAGCCCACCTAAGATCATGTGATACACAAAAACAAAAAGATGAAGGAATCCAAAACTAAAGAACCAAGTGAAGAAGATGAAAATGTTTACCTGAATGTCTAGACTTTCTAAGTTTCCAGTGAGCTATTCAGATTGGGGTTATGGAGGAGGAGGGTTGGTGGTTCTTTGGCAGAGGCGAAAGAAGAAAGGATAAGAGCATTAAAAGCAGTGGAGCTAAAAATTTAGTTTTCTAGCTCCACCAAAAGTTACTTTATTTATTTTACTTACACACATACGGCAGCAGTGGATCTATTTTATCTTTCAACACAATAAAATAATATAAACACCACAATAAAATAATATATTTTCTACAATAAAATAATATATCCAACTACCCAAAAAATATGCACCACACCAACCACAACCACCTCTACCACAGCCTCAGCCACAGCCACAGCCACAATCATAACCACAACCACAACCAATGGTCCACAGTAGGAATAAAAAGAAAATAAAAAAAGAGAACAAATCGGCGACGTGGATCGGCAGCTTGGGGCTTGGGTTGGCTTAGGCCGGTGACATTGAGGGCGGCGGAGGCGTGGGACGGAGACGTGGATCGGCGGCTTGGGGCTTGGGCCGGTGACATTGAGGCCGGCGGAGGCATGGGATGGCCGCGTGAGACGGCGACGTGGGACGGCGATGTGGAACAGATCGGCGAAGCAGAGAGTAGATGAGGGAGAGAAAAAAAAAATTAGAAGGAAGAAGGAAGAAGAATAGAAGCTGGAGAGAGAGAGAGAGAGAGAGAGAGAGAGAGAGAGAGAGAGAGAGAGAGAGAAGGAAAGAGAAAATATTTTTTAAATGAAATAGGAGAGAGAAATGTAATAAAATATTTTTTTTAGCTCTCATGAATAGTGCACATCTATTAATAGATGTGCACTGTAGCAATGGAACTAAAAATATAAGTCTAGCTCCACTACTGGAGCACGATTTTTGTGTTTAAGGAGCTAAAATATAACAATATAGCAATATAGCATCACTGTTGTGAGTGCTCTAAGCTCATAGGCTTGGTTATCCATATGACTTCTTGTGTTTGCTTTGCTTGGGTGGTAGGTTTGGGCCTTGAGACAGAGGAAAAGAATGAATGCTAATGCTTCTTTGAATACCGAAAGAACTACATAAAACAAAACGAGAATTGCAAGGTGGTGGTTTTTTTTTTTTCTAATAGAATAATATTAATATATTTAAGGTGGATTTACTGGTTGCTTGAGTCATTTTATGGTTAACTCAAATTTATTTTCAATTTAACCGTATTTTCATGTGTATCCAAACACCCATAAGGTTATAAAATATTTTCCCAAATTTGATTACACCTGAAACAAACACATCCTAAATCCAAAAATCTTAAGGGTCGTCAATGGGCCGGCCCGGCCCATTTTTACTTGGCCCATAAGCACAATGGGCTGGGCATAATGGGCTATTAACCGGCCCATTTTTACTTGGCCCATAAGCACAATGGGTTGGGCATAATGGGCTATTAACTAGTTAACGGGCTGGGTCAGGCTGGGCCAAAAGAGAAAATCTCAGCCCATGACCTTGCCCATGGGCAATGCCCATTTTGTCTTTAGCGACTTGGGCTATCGAGTTGGGCCTAATAGGCTACCCATAGGCTTGTGTTAGTTTATTATTCTATTATTTTTATAAGAAAAGAATTAATTTTTTATAAGAGAATAATCAATATATTTTTTTAAAGGAAAGAATTAAATAATTTAATACTTGATTACAAATTTTTTTACAATCAAATCTATTTAATTTTTTGTTTTGTTGATGGAAACTTATTTAATTTTTTTTATTAAGGCTTTAAATAGTTTTTTATTTTTATCTTTAATAATAAAAAAATGTCAAGTGGTTAATTCAAATTTTCTAGACTACTAGATAAATATATATTTAGTAAACTAAGTTTAGCACAATTACTTTGAGTATCTTAGTGGTTGAGAGAGTTTTTTTAAGAAATTCCTCTATAATATCTCAAGATCAATCCTTCATACACTTTCTATATATTTTTGTTATGAATTATAAGTTATTGGGCTGGACCAACGGGTTAAACCAACGGGCTGAGCAACGGGTTGGGCTACTAGGCTAGCCCACTGGGTACTCATAGGCATAAAAACTAACCCACAGCCTGACCCACTGAGCTAGTGGGCCACCCATGGGCATCAATAACAATGGGCTGGGCTGCCCATTAGCCCGGTGGGCTATGAGGTTTCTGGGTTGAGCTGTGGGTCGTGGGCTATTTGATGACCCTTAAAAAATCTCAAGTTAAACTCATCAATTTATGAAGTATCCATGATGTCCTATTGTCAAAAAATTATCTAGGTATTCCTAAGTAGGGTGTCTCATTATATGAAGAAGTCTTTTCTAACCATTTATTCCTTAATTTTGTCCATTTTCAATAGTCATAGCATAATAGATACCGTAACAATGGAATGCGAGAATTTAAGGATTTGTATCTATGATACTGTCCATTTTCAATAGTCATAGTATAATAGATACTAGAACTCTAGGGAAGGTGTGTTTCCATATTAGGACATTCATTTGTCCATCATATAAGGTATTTTTCCATATATTTGGATGATCGAGCTAAGGGAGGACATCATGTCAGAAAACATCCATGATGGATAAGCAATACTCATCAATAATAATTATCCGTCAAAATAAAAGAAAAAAAAAAAGAAAAAAGAAAGGGCAATCCATTTAACTAGTAATTACTGCCAAGTCATACCAAAACATGAGAATTGGAATATATGAAAGAGGATAGTAAAGAAAAGGAAAATAAATTTTAATGAAAATTATTGGAATTTGTAAGGACAAAAATTGGATGAGTTTTTTTTTTTTTTTTTTTTTTTCACATTTGGATAAAAACTTTGTCTGATTTGTAAGAAATAAAGTTTGTCAAATATTTTTGGGAGTATTACAAAGGCTATTATTACTTTAGAAGTGTTTTGGATGGTATTATAATTAGTAATACATGAGATGGAATATGTATGATATGAGAATATATATGCATATCACTAACTTGAAAATTTTAAGTAATGTTTTAATTTTTGAAGCAAAATGTAATTTTTGAAAAGTTGCAATTATTTGTAGACAGTAGAAGGAATGTTCATTAGTTTTTTTTTTTCTAATTCAATAGTTGAGGGTGGAGGAATATGAACCCTACATGTTTAGATGTTTTTGTTGAAAATACTAGGAGGTAGTAGGTACCAATCGAACTACAAAAATGATGACGAACAAATTAGTTAGTCATAGAAATAACTAAGATGGAATAGTAATATTTTGTAGAGCCTATTTGCTAAATGGAAAATAATTTTGTGTTTTCGGTTTTTGTTTTATAGGCATTTTGGTAGAACTATCCCCAAAATGTGTTTTATCACCTCAAAACACAAATTCATGTATTTGACATTATTTTCTCACCCTAATTTTTCACCCATTTTTCTCTTCTTCCCATTCAATTCTCGTTTTCTCTTCCAATAAAAAATTACCACCACCCACCATAGTCCAATACAATTACCAATGATGTCGATGCTGCAACCCCAAACCCATTCATTAGACGAAAACCTAAAAACTAAACAAAACCACTCAAACAAATCCAAAAAATTCGTTGCCGTTGAAAAACTGAAAGAACCCAACAACTTATTATTGCATGTCATTGCAAAAATAATTCACTCCTAACTCGTTGTCATTAATTAGAGAGAGAGGACAAAAACAGTGGTGGCATGACTCCAAACGTGCAACAACAAACAGAGAACTTGTTTTGGGGTTTCAAATCACACCTAGCCACCACAAGGTCCACAATCTAATGAGTCAACAACTGTAGTAAAGAGGGAGAGCCTAATGAGAGAGGGATTAGTTAGAGAGAAAAAAAAAAACATTAATGATTTAATGATTTATGGTAATAATAATAACATCAAAATATTACTAAAATGCTATCAACTTATTTCCAAAAATGCCACCTAAAAAAAAACAAGCTGTGAAAACAACTCTCAAATTGTTCTTTCCTTAAAAAAAAAAAAAAAAAAAAAAAAAAAAAAAAAAACTGCTGTTATGAACCGGAGGGATAGAAAATAATAGAGAGAAAATGAGTCTATGTATTGTTTGGTAAGGAAGAGGGAAATAAAATTTTTAGGTGGGGCCTAAGTCCACACAAAATTTGTCTCTCCCGTTTGAAGAGAAAACTAGCGTGGAAACACTTGATGAGGGAGAAAGACAAAAGTAACCTTCCTTTTTGGCTCTCAGTCTCACCCACCCCACCTAATAGTTCCCACTTTCCCACCAATCATCGTCAATCTTCTCAAACTCCTCTTCACAAGCCCCTTCACTGCCCAACTTTTTTTTTTTTTTTTTTGAGGTGTACAGTTAAAATCTTTTTCTGAACTTATATTAATTTTGCCCAGTTAAAATCTTTTGCTTAGCAATATTAATTTTGTCCACGTTTTTGATGATGTTGCCCATGATTTTAACTAGATCTTTTCTACCCAGTATATATATTGTTGAACTTATATATTCAAAACTTTGTTGCCCACGTTCCATGTTTTTCTTCCTATCAAAGGTTTTTTTTTTTAGAATGTCTTCCCATAAAAGTTAACACATAAGAGCATTCTTATCAAAGATTTTAAAAAATTTAGCATTTAGCATCTCAAAAACTAACTTTATAGCATTTAACACATCACTTTACAATACACCTAACATCAAAATTTCTATTTTTTTTACCATTTCATTAAAATATTGTTTATTTATCATTTTTTTATTCTTTTTTATTTTCACCACCTAAGCCACTACAAACCCACACAATCAACAGCCTCCACCACCGGCACAATCCATAGCACCAACCACAGCACCACCCAACGGCACAACCAACCACAAGCCTTTACCCATTGCCCCACCCACAGCATAGCCTTACTTTTCCCTCTCATTCTCTCTTTGCCTCAACCCACGACACACCAACCACCAGACCCACCACCGTTACCTAGCAACCCAACCACCACAAACCCGCAACCAACAGCCTACTGGCACAACCAACCTCAACCCATGACACAAACCATGGCCTTAACCACCCTCAACCCACGGCCTCAACCCACAGTCTCAACTAACCCCAACCACCACAAACCCACCACCAACCTCAACCCACGCACAACCAACCACGACACCACTGAGTCCCATCAAGCAACCCAGCAACCCACCGCCGACGAACCCACCGAGACCCATCAAGACCACCAAGACCCATCAAGCAAATCTCCACTTGCAGTCAAACCCACCACCGTCGGACCCTCGACTGTTGGACCCACGAACCACTTGTAGTCCTCAACGACCCCATCAGACCCACGAGAGGGAGTCTGAGAAAGAGAGATGAGAGAGAACGAGAATGAGAGAGTGATAGTGATAGTCTAAGAGCGTACTGTAGCAAGATGTCAAATTTTTTAGGATATAGCATTTTTGATGGAGCAGAGTTTTGTGGTTTCAGATGCTAAAAATAGCATTTTAGCACTTATAGCATCTTTGGTAAAAATGCTCTAATACAATTTTTGTTGCCCGTACAATTTATATTATATATAATAATAAAGAAAAATAATATAAATTTATATGCATATGTTCTAATTTTTATCTATCTATACTACTATTTAAGAGGCTGCTCCTGTTTGAACTGAATTTTTTTTTTTATTCCAAAATACCCTTACACCCCTAGGTTTAAGTAGAGATAAAACTAAAGGACAATTCGGTAAAAATATAACCCTAACTCCCACTAAAATATTGCCTAAAAAATAGGCTTACTCTCCCACTAAAACATTTCCTAAAAAATAGACACACTCTCCTATCGATTTTCAAATTTCTTTATCCACTTATAAATTAGATTCTCAATATAAAAATTATATATGTAGAATAAAAAAATACAAATTTTTTTTTTGCTACAACCAATAAAAAAAAAAAAGCCTCATCGCACGCGCAAAGCGCATGTGATAAGACTAGTATATATTAAGAGGATTCAGAAAGTTAGTTATTGTTTTTTTTTTTCTATCAAAAATACCCTTAAATTAATTGACCAACAACTTAAAAATGGGATTAAAATAGTAAATTGGTAAAAGAAAGTAAGTTATTGCTATTTTTGTTGTAAAAAATATCCCTACCTAAAACTTAAAAATGAAGTTAAAATAGCAAATTGACAAAAATAATAAATTCCTAATTTTATGTTGAAATGTCTTCTTACTTTTAATAAACTCTTAGGGTATGTTTGGTACATTGAATGGGGATTACGGCAAGAATTGTAATCTTTATTACTAGGAATAAAATGTGTTGTAATGTAATAACTAAACCTATTCATTAGTTTGGTTGTAAATTATAACATTAGAATGAAACTTAACATTTATTTTAGGAAATTTCTTACTCATACAATTATATTTCCTTAAAAATTGTTATTTTTAAATTTAAAAGAGATATGTGTTATTTTTTATGATTTTTTATTTTTATAATTGTTAGATGTATATGGAAAGTTTGTTTACTTGGAAATATATTAAGTTTTGAAATTATTGCACTTACTAAGGAATAGCTAATACAACCTTTTAAAAAGGAATAATTATTCCTCATTTTGAAGAATAACTATTCATAAGGAATGATTATTCCTTATAATAAAACATAATCAAACTAAAGAATAATTAAACCATAGGAATAATTATTACATTACAGCGTCTATTACAGTCTACCAAACATGCCCTTACTTTTATGTTGATTTAAATTCTTACTTCTACTTATTAATTTTCTACAAAATAAGATCGCTATTTTGTTAGTCTTAAAACTCCTCCAATTTACATAACTCACTCCACGTATTCTTTTTTTTTTTTTTTTTTTTACTTCATTACGATGTAAAGTAATCTTTACCTAAAAAAAATTTATTTCTTACATATTATGTAACAAGGGCATAATAGTCAATTTATATAAACTACATTTTTTATTTTCCTACTTTTCTCTTCAGCTAAATAAAAGAGTTTTTCACCCTCAAACAAAAAAGTTTGTCACCCTTTCACTTCTCTACCATTCCAACCAAACACATGAAGAAAAATCAAATATTTTTTATAAAAAAAACAAAAAACAAAAACAGAGAACTGTGGTTCTCTCCTTGGACTGTCTGATTTTGGGCTTATTATGACTATGATGGGCCAGAAAGAGTAACCGAAACACCATTTTCATACTTTACAAAACGAAGAGCAAATCTAGAGAGAGAGAGAGAGAGAGAGAGAGAATGGGGAGAGAGGTGTCAGAGAGCTGCGTGGATAGTCTACTAACCGAAATGGTCTCCTCTTACTGCGATCGCTTCTACGCCAATAAGCCTGACCTCGCCGCTCGTCGGATCGAAGCCATTGGCTTTCAGGTCGGCCTCCAGCTCTCCGAACGGTACACCTCCCCACACCTTATCCCTACACTCTTCTCTTTTTTTTTTTTCTTTTTTTTTTTTTAATTTCTGTCAATTGCATAAATTTTAGTAATTGGGGCTTTAGATCTGAAAGAGTTTTTTAAAGAAATGTTTTATTTAGCTGTTTGGTTACTAAGAAAGTTCAGGGAAAGTAAAGGTTACTAGTATGGTTTAGATTATTGGATGCTTGTTTGTTTGGGTTTGAGAAAGTGTTTTGGATCTACTCTACTTAGTCTTAGGGAATTATTATTTTAGTTCTAGTTTAATTTTTTCTAGTTTTCCTTAGTTAATGTACAAATTATTTAGGATTTAGGACTATGTGAATGAAACAGGTAAAAAAAAAAAGAAAAAAAAAAGGAAAACCCAAATGGAAAATTTGATTAAATTGCTTATACATAATATGGATTTGCAAAATAGGATTACTTTTTCTTTTGAGCATTAGTACTATAAGAGCATTCACATCAGCACATCAGTCCGTCCATGTATAATAGAAAAAGGTGAAGAATTTACATAGTTTTGCCTAAAAATGACTCACATCAGTCGGTGTATAATTGTATAAATTTACAAGTTTGCTATGTAAATTTACAATGACATTATTTATTTTGCATTTAGTTGTTTATTTTTTCTTTATGTATCTTGAGGATGAAGGAAAAGAGTGGATGGTGGTTGTTGTATGTGAAGAAAGAGAGAAAAAATTAAAAAAGAAAAATTAATATTTTAATGAAATGTAGCGTAAAATAGATAATTTGACGTGGGATGGTGGGGTGTTTCGAAAAGCGAGTATGTAAAATAGACATAAATTTTTACACAAGCTGATGCAAATGCAAGATTATATAATTGCTTATTGAAATCAATACTAAAGTGACTTGTTTTGAAGTTCTTTAAAATGGGTTTTATATGTCATACAAAATGTGCTCTTAAAAAAGCTTGCTTTTTAAAGTCGAAAGCTTGATTCTTAGCTAACCAATTGTGTGGTTACTGATATGGGGATGTACTAACAATTGACCACCACATGTGTGTGATTATTTGAATGTGGTTGCAATTAAGGCATCGATGAGAAGTTGTTGTTTAGTTTTGCTCCTAAAATCTTGTCATGGATTTCTAGCTCTTTATTTAGGTGGGTAGCACTAAATCTAACATGAAAATATTAGGGAGTGGTAGAACAGCAGAAAAAACTTTGTTTGAAGCTATCATCAGCAGCATATGGTTCATGTAGTTAATTAGATCTTGTTATTAGTTATTACTGATATAGTAAGTTTTGTATGCATATTTGTATATATTAGTGATTATTTGATACTCGCTATAGTTCTCAGCATGCTTTACCATAAAATGCTGCTTGCAATAGTAAAAATACTATTTCTTTTTAGGTATACCATGGAGCGGCCTCGTTTCAGTGATCATCTAGTGGCAATCAAGTTCATCTGCAAGGACTTCTGGTCCGAGCTCTTCAAGAAGCAAATAGACGACTTGAAGACCAATCATAGAGTAAGTTCAAATATTTTAACTGATTATACATTTGTCTTGTAGGGTACATTTGTCTTGCAAGGTACATTTGTCTTGTAGGGTAATCGATTTCGTTGGCTTGCACGTATGTCAGTCAATCCATCTCCTGAAAAAGGAGATTTTGCTGTGGGTGTAATTCAAAAATAATTTCATGCAGTATATGCATATTATGAAGATTGAGGAATAATTGTTTGGGAATGCGAGAGTTTGAAAAGTTTGTTTCCAGCTTATGTGGCTAGATTTCGCATGCAATTGGAGGATCTTCGGATAGTCAAATGTGGACTGGAGGAAGTTGTTGCACTTGAAGATGGTGCACAGAAGCAGTAGCAAGACTTGTGTTCCCTTAAGTAACTCTCCTGATGCTTAAGAAATTGCCCAAACTCAAGTGGTTTTCCCGAGGGGTGCATACTTTAAATGTGATCAAATTGAGATATTTGTTTCAAAATATTTGAAAGTTGAAGGAACAGTTGAACAAAGTTAACTTGAGACCTCCATCCAACAACCACTTTTCTTGGTTGAAGAGGTAAGTGGCTAATTTAATTAATCTTTTAAAATATTTAGGGTTACAAGAAGTTATATATAACCCTGTTTGGAGTAGTAGTAGTAGCAGTACTCATCTTTCACACACGAATAAAAAAAAAAAAGTGTTCTCAGTAAAGCTCATAAATCTATATACTTGAAATAAAATGTGTTCTTAGTTTTTTCGTACTCATGTGATTCAGGGAATGTGATAGGTTATAGTATTTTGTTTGGAATTGGAATAGGGAATGGAGAGTTGCTTAGAACAACTAATAGGTGGATAGACACCACTGGAAGAACACAGTTCCAAGAAAGCACACAAAGGCTTTTTTTCATTCAAATCACAAAACTGATTACAATGAATTACATTCAAGTACTTATATTAACTGTTTGGAACTTGCAGTCTCGGCCTTTTAAGAGTCCTAATCCTATTTAGTACAGCCTCTACAATTATCCAAAAGTCTACTGAGTTAGTTACAAGAGATTAGGATGGGCTGCTGGATCCGAAACTGCGTGCAACCTCCTGTTTGGACACGAACATGGCATAACTAACTAACTACCTACAGCAGACAACTACCAACTTCAGAACTCTCTCCAGTTGCCTCCAATTGCCATGCAACCACTTTAGGAACCTAATTAAGGTCCTTAATCATCACATAGTTGGCTACACCCAGGATTGGAACTCATCATAAAAATAAAAAATAAAAAAACACCTCAAGATGCTCCTGCATCAACAAGTCTAGAAATATGGGAATACCACAGGTGATAAATTTTGACAACTTGAAAATATTGATCCCCAATAACTGCTCAATGATTAAAATGGTTTTTGAAAATGGTTTTCTAATAAAATGACTCTTATCCCACCTTGCATTTGATTCACAAAGTATATTTCTGCATCATTTTTGGTAGACATCTTATATTAATTGTTCAATAGTAAATATGAAATTTTCTTTTAATTTTATTTATTTATTTATATTTCATTTAGATATATTCCACTAATAAGTTGGGACCATATTTCTAATGGTATGAACTCAACGGATATAATCCATTTTGTAGCCCCTACTATGAATTTTATTGATTGGCCTAAATTGTTAAGAAATTAGATACTAACTAATATTTTCTTTTGTTTAATATTTTGATTTTTTATAGGGTTCATTCCCCAACTTGGAGGATTTGAGATTGGGTGGAAATTTCAATATGAAGGAGATATAGCATGGCCAATTTCGGAAGAAAGCTTTTACAAATTAAAAAACCTTCACGTGGAAGGCTATCTAGTTATTTCTTTTTGGAGTACTTTTCTTGCAACATTACATAATTTGGAGGAAGTAGTTGTGAAGGACAGTTCCTGGGAAGAAATATTCCTATATGAAGAACTTTTTGGTCAGCAAAAACATGCTAGGATACTCCCAGAACTAAAAGAACTACAGCTGTTTGACATATCGTTGTTGAAACTTTTGTGGAAAGAAGACACAAAACCAAGCCCAATTTTTCATAATCTAGAAAATCTGTGTCACTATGTTGAAAATTGAAAAATTTAGTGCCCCCCTCAGTGTCTTTCCAAAATTTGACGAATCTAGAAATATTGAAATGTCATGGATTGATTAATTTAGTTATATCCTCAACAGCCAAAGTCTGGTACAACTCAAGAAAATGAATAAAAGTGAATGCAAAAGGATAGCAGAAATTGTAGTATGTAAGGGGGGTGAAGCAACTGAGGTGATTACTTTCACCCAGTTGACATACTTAAAACTTGATTGCTTGCCAAAGCTCACAAGTTTTTGCTCGGGAAGTTATTCTATTCAGTTCCCATCTTTGGAAGAAGTAATTGTGAGGCAATGCCCTAAGGTGAAGGCCTTTTGTCATGGACCCTTATGGACACCAGAGCCAGAAAGAGTACAATCACCAAAGGAAGATGAATGGCATTGGAAGGCTGCCCTGAATGCCAATACATTGGCTTTGGAAGGGCAAATAATAATACCAACACACAATAGTTTTGTTGAGAAAGGGTAAGTATATTGATCTTTTTAATGCATTGATGCATGAACATGAGAATCTTTTCACTCTCCCAGATACTTGTCACAATAGGAATATATTAAAATTATATGAACATTGCCAATTTTAAGGAACAGTAAAATCCTCATAAATTGCATAAAAATGTCTCAAATAATATATATCATTGTGCCCATGTGCAATTCATATAGCACACATATAATGATGATACTTTGATGTCAACGATTATAACAATTAGTGCTTTTATCTTCAGTATGTTGATTTCTATTACACAGGGTTTGGAACTTTAAAGGTGGAGATCATCCTTAAAATGCAGCAGCGGGAAGGTGGCTTGTAATTATAGTTGGTAGTACTGAGGATTATGTTTATGGCTATTGAAATGAATAGAGTTCATCCATTTGTCGTTTGTTTTGTTTGTGTTTCTTTTTTTCTTGTTTTGCTATGTTTGGGGAGAAAAAGCAAGTACCTGTTGTACATTGTATTTGTATGATGCATTTCTCTTTGGATGATGCATTCCTCTTTGGTGCAAGAAGACCATATTTGCATGAAGTTCTGCGTCATGTTATCATTATTTTGATGAGTGTTATTGACTACATGCTATCATTAAATGTCAAAGTTTTTTCTTTAAGTTTTTGATAGATTATAATGGATGTCTAGTTGAGTTGCTTATGCTTCTAAATGTTTCTTTCAGTCATGAGAATATGCTCACCCATGCACATAATAGAATCAGAGAGGTTTGGGTCCAACACGAGAAGTCGGTTACGGAAGCAGTTTTATAGATCAACGTAGCCAATTTGATCTCCCTTGACTTTTAGCATCATGGTTGCGGAAAATATATGATTATGTATATTGGTTCTGAAGTTTTAGTTAAATATGGTTGGGAGGAAAATATGCATGAGTAAATTATCTTCTCTTCATAAACAATTGTATGTAATTGAAATTCAAATCAATGTTTTAGGGAGCAAGAAAAGAACACAGAAACATTTAGTCACAAAAATAAGAAGAATGCGGGATGCGATTTAAAAAGCAAAAAATTGGAATAAATAAATCTGATAAATCAAAGATCCACAACCTCTATCAAATTTACAAGATGATGAAAGGGGTGTAAATTTTAATGAAAGATGGTAATGAAGATAATATTTATATTTCAATATACATTAGCCAAATTAGCAAAGTTATCTTCGTTTATTTATTTATTTTCTCCTTTGCTAACAATAAGCGGGGAGGGGGATTCAACTTTGGTTTTATAATAAGATAATTTCTAGATTTTAAAGCTAGATACTTATTTCAACTTTATTTAGATTTTATAGCTAAATACCAATTACAACTTCCTATTTTCATTGGGGATTTTTGTTTACTTTTTAAATTTTAAATGCTAATGCTCTCTTCTAATTTGTCAACTCTAATTGCTTATCAGTTATCAAGTATTTGTTCACAATAAATCTCTAAAAACAAAAATTCCCTATATAAATTACAATGATTTTTTTTTTTTTTTTTTCAGATACAAACAAAAATTTCTACTCTTTACTTTTTCAAGTTTTGGCATTCACTATCTCTATCAATTTGATGACTCGAATGATATAATTACATTTTTCCACTTGTGTTTCCGCCAAAAAAAAAAAAAAAAAAAAAAACAAAGAATATCAATGGTTCTACAGAATGGACATTATCTCTGTTTGGACATTATCGCAAAAAAAAAAAAAAAAGCTTGCAATATCTTCAGTTTGGACATTATCTCTTTTTTTATAATCGCACATGTAAATATTCAACAGTACAATTGGTTCTACAGAATATCAATGGTAGATGCCATGGCCAATATTACAATGCAAACATTTTGAAATAACAAAGTACTGTTGTCATGTGTATAACACAAATTGAAATAACAATGACACTAGTTCATCGTGATTCTAACATAAGTTCTCCATTTTGCAAGTCTTGGCCGGGGAGAAGGGGGATAAATGGTTAAGCTTTTACTGATCATATATTCAATTGGTTCTACTCTAATTAAGGAAGCCTTCAACATTGGTTTTTTGCAGGGAATAGGCTAATGAAGATTCATCATGCCATAATTCAAATTAGCATGCCTCCTCACAAAAAAATAGTCAATTTTTTTTTTTTTTTTTTAAATTCCTTTGTTCATATTGGTATGCCCCGCTTGTATAGAGAAGAATAATTACCAATAGAACATGCTAACACGCGCAAAACTGCCACATGGCTCAAACCTAGTTCTGAAGTAGAATATATCTCAAGAAACCAGAAGAGTAGCTAAGAGAAAAAGCTACAAGAAGCATGATTCAAAGCCATTAAAAGAGCAATCAAGAAAAAGATTAGCGGAAGACAGGGGCGGCTTGATGCATTTGGAGGCCTAAGGCAAAAATTGGTTACCTTATTTCATATATAACATTACTATTAATCAACATGAACCATGTAGAATTTTTTTTTTTTTTTTTTTAAGTTTATAAACACAAAAAAATTGGACAAAACTTTTTACATTTGTTGATATGACAGATTAATAGTAGTGAGTAAAAGAGTGATGTTAGTGGTGAATCTAGTTAAAAACTAATAAAAATTTGCTAATTTGACTATTGTGAAAAATGTTGTGAATTTTTTTGTGAATTGCTTTCTTCCTGTTCTTTTTTCTTTTAGAAATGCTACATTCAGAATATTTTTCATGACAAATCTTAGGTGTTAAGTTGCTTCTTGTTTTCTAGTTGAACCTACCACTAAAATTATTTTTTTGCTGTCAATAACAACTTTTAACAATCTGCTATTTAGATTTTTTGTAAAAATATTGTGAAAAATGTTGTGGACATAACATTTCTTTCTCTTTTTTTTTTTTTTTCATTTGATAAGAAAAATATTATTTTATTTATTGGTTAATATTTTAATTTAATTAATACTATTGGCTAAAATTTAGGGGCCTTTTTTTCACTTGGGGCCTTAGGCGGCCGCATCAATGGCTTATACCATTGAGTCAGCCCTGGCGGAAGAAATGCAGCATTATGTAGAAAACTATTAATGGATCCAACAGTGACATACTAAAGTGTCATTGTTTTATTTTCAAAAAAAAAAAAAAAGTCATTGTTTTGAAGCAAATCTTTGTCCTTAATTAAATATTGTTTCTAATTGATGTTGAACAGACAAAACATGTTTTCTTGGAGCAGTAAATGCGTCGGAAATCATACACAAGATCAAGGGAGGGTGTCAGTAGAAGCTATCAGAGCGATGATGTCGGAATTAAATGAAATTTGGAGTGTTGAAGGGAAACGACATTTTGATCAATACTCAAGACTTTGTCTCTAGGGTCGCCCTAATTTAGGCAAATTCCTTTGTTAAAGTCTCAAAACCAGTATTTTTGCTATTTTTAATAATATTTATTTTCCTTAATAACTTTTAGTTTAAAAGTCAGAACAAGGTTTTATATGTTTTAGGGCGTCTCTTAGAGACAGTAGTTTCAATTTCCGCAATTTTCTCAATTTTTCTATTTTTGGCAAAAATTACTATTTTGCTACCTAATTATGTGATTAGTGCGGTTAGGGTTTTCTAGGAGTGATTAGCCCTAGGTTTTCCTTTTTACTATTTAAACATATTGTTGACTCCAATGCAGTTCAGTTTTCAAATTAATAAAAATATAGAATTTGTCTATTGTTTTTCTTTGGTGGATTCTAGAATCCTATCATCTCGTGGATTTAAGGGACCTCTCGTAGATTCGAGGTTTTCATTCAGAAGTTAACGTGCTTAGTTTCTTTTTCCATTCAAAAAGCAACATGTTTATTTTCTTGTAGCTTTCGTGACATCACTAATTAATCAGCCTTTAAATTCGAGGCACATCCTTGGTAGTCAATCACTTTTACCCTCCTGCGATCCAATCTCTTGCAAGTAATGTTCTGCCTCCATGGCTGCCATGCAACTTGCCTCATTAAAGAAACCAAGTCAACTAGATTGAGAAGCCCTTAATGCATAATCCGTGAATAAAACATAACTTAAATGGAACATGTCTTATCATTTAAATTTTAAAAGGTAACTTTGGTTGTTCGAAGAAACCCAAATATTGGTAACAAAAACAGTTTAAAGCAACAATGGTAGATGTCATGGCCAATAGTACAATTAAAATCATTGCTAAAATGATTTTTACATGATGGTTAATGAACGAGAATGAAACAAAAAATAAGCATTTCCCCCCAAACCCCCAAAAAAATCACTTAGATTGGAGTCTGTAAGCAATGGACTACTGTACTATATATACAACTATCAATTATTTGTATTATCGCAATACTTATACTCAATCATAGAATGTATCAAATTTCATGCATCCAATGTAGCTAAAAGATTAACACGGATCACTTCTCCGAATCTATTGAGAGTTTTTTTTTAATCAAATTTAAAAAGACAAACAATCCAAGCCTAGTCAAGTATCTTGCAATACATTCAGTTTGTGATATTAAGGTTATGCACAAGCTTAATTTAAAGTTTCGCAAAAATCATACATTCATGTCCACTCAATCTTAAGGTAGCAAGCACTAAAAAAAGCCAGATCCTAGCTCAAGCTTGGAGTGACAACCCATTTGATCTTTAATTAAGGGGTACAAAAATGGGTGGGACAGTATCAAGTTCCAAATATTCACCTTCTATGAATACTCCAAGTTTCCAAAACCATGTCCTGCGGATGATAAATGGATTAATTTCTTTGCAACCCTATAGCTGCATTTTTTTATACATGTGTAGTAGTGGTACACTTATGCCTTGAGTTCATGCTTATAAGGCATAGGTGGGGCGCTTTTTTCTTCGATGTAGGAGACTGCTCTCAAAAGACTTCCCACACTCGCTTGTAAAGAACAAAGCCGTGCAGGTCCTCAGACCCAAAGCGGACAAACTGCTTGCGAGCTTGGATCAAAATCGTCCCCCACACCCAAAAAATTCAAAATTCAAACCAAAAAAATTCGAAATTAAACAGAAACCCAAAAAATTCAAAATCAAACACAACATACTCACAATACAAACACAATGTGTTCCAAAATATAAGAACACAAACCCATGAGTCTTCTCTCATTCAACAAAACCAAGCCAAATCTAACACTAAATTCATTCAAGAAACACAAAAGTACAAGCTCAGAAACACAAAAGCACAACCTTAGAAAAAAAAAAAAAAATACTCAAGAACACAAACCCATTTAAAAATAAGTACAATATCAGCAACACAACAGCACAAATTCAAGCACAGATCAAAAAAAATTCAAAATCAAATAATTCCACCAATGTAAAACCCATACATATAAACACATAAATATTACTCTCAATGCTCATAAATCACATGGGTTTTATTATAAAAGCTAAGATAAAAAATAACCTCTAGCAAAAGTATAGTACCCATAAAAAGATTAGAAATTTTTTACCTCAAATAGTAGAGATGAGTGAGCCTTAGCATTTCCTATGAGGCTTTCAGTGATCCTTGCCGGAAAAATGAAGTATATAGAGAGGAGTGTGTGCGTTGTGTTGAGAGAAAAAGAAAATAAAAGAAAAGAAAAGAAGAACATGTGTGGCCGGCCAAAGAGAGAAAAGATATATTTTGAAATTGAGTGGTAGGGAGCAAATGGGGTAGGTGGGGGGTTAGGTCATCCTTTTTTTTTTTTGGTGTTACCTATAGCCGCGTTTTTAAAAATGCGGCTATAGGTCCTCATTTAAAAAAAAAAATTTATTCGGCTATATATTCAATGCCATCGTTTTAATATATATATATATATATATATTATTTAATTGGACCTATAGCCGCATTTTAAAAACGCGGCTATAGATCCTCCTTAAAAATATATCCCAGACAGCCTTTGTTTTGGGTGTTACTTAAAAACGCGGCTATGGTCCTCCATTAAAAAAATTGTTCGGCTGGACCTATAGCTGCGTTTTTAAAAACGCAGCTATTGGTCTCCCTTTTTCTGTGTTACCTATAGCCGCGTTTTTAAAAATGAAACGCGGCTATAGGTCCTCCACTAAAAAAATTTATTTCGGCTAGACCTATAGCTGCGTTTTTTAAACGCGGCTATAGGTCCTTTCAAAAAAACGCAGCTAAAGACACTACAAATGCGGCTATAGACTTTACGTATAGCCACATTTTAAAAACGAGGCTATATGTTAAGTCTATAGCCGCCTTTGTAAGAAACGCAGCTATAGGTCCTCCTTTGGCCGCGTTTTTTGTAGTGCTAGAGCACAGATTTCATCATTTTGATTAAGAAAAAAAAAATAGCATGTGGTCTCAAGAGGTGGGACTAATTTTATTTGTAAATCTACAACCATAGAATGGGCAAGAAACATAAATTAGGTAGAAAATTCTTAACTATATTATCTCTATTAGGAGTGAGGTAAAAATAAATAAAAGCTTAGAATTTTTTTAAAAAAATTTTTTATTATCAATTTAATCAGTAAAGGGAAACTATATTTACTAATGTGTTGCACATAGAAAATACCATAATGAAATAAGTAAATTAGATAAACTGACAAAATAAGAAAGCATAAATCTTCTCTGTATCATCTCTATTCTTGATCAAATTAGGGCAATTTGGTGAAGAACAAAGAAACATGCAACATTCAGCTCATAGTTAAAATATGTTTTTGAGTAAGCAGTACAGAAAAGAGGAGTGAACCAGAGAATTAATTTCAACATTATATCAATAAGATACATATAATTCTGACCCAGCAAAAAACAGAGAAAGAAACCAATACACATTATTCCCCGCACAAAACATATGTTCCCAAAATTTTTATTAGTCTATAAAAAAATTGCCTTTGTTTTTAATCTGATTTTGTCATATGTCTTGGGTCACATTCAACACCCTACCCCCAAATTTGAGCTTAGTAGGGAAGAACTGTCCTGGTATATCATATATGTTATTACTAATTTGGGGCTGGGCTTGTGTGGTTTGAGTCGGTGAGTTAATTTCAGAGTGACATGGGTTGATGTATTTTTAATCTTATTTAAGATTGCGTTGGGCTTTGGTTGCTTATTTTTGATTTGTTGGATATGGGCTGGCTTATTCAGTCCTAAATTGATGGGTTTGTGCCTTTGAATTGGGCTTAGCTTTGAGTTTGTTTGAAGCTGTATGGGCTAGTGAGAGTTGATTTTTCTCTCAACAGTTTACTTCCCGTTTGCATTATGAAATTTGACTATTCCACTCCAACCTGAGTGACCATATTATTATCAATTAGTTGTGTTTTATAACAAGGAATCTCTATTTTATTTTGTCTTATATATATATATATATATTTTTTTTTTTTTTTGATATAAGATAGAATTCTACTCTAGCTTAAACTAAGTGTATGTGTGTAAAGCTCCCTCTTAAAGACTTGAATCCCGGCCCTTACCCCCCACATACCACAAGCACTTATACTTGTGGAGTGACCATCGCATCAAGGGTGTGCGGTGGTTGTCTTCTATATTTCTAGTTTCATATAAGATCAACTAAAAATTAGAAATTAATTAAAAAGGAAAGGAAAAAAAAATTTTGGTTGATGCATATCCATTCCCGTTGTGGGGCTAGCCCAAGACCTCTGAAAAGAAATGCACTGGTCCCATATTCATTCATTATCTTTCCCAATGAATAATTAGGATCTGTTTTTTAATGTAATCCTATGCATTCACTATGTATCCACAGGGACCATTGTTGCTATCCCTTCTCAGTTAGAGGTTAGGTTGTTGCAATCCCTTCTCAGTTCTTATTGGTTCGGGCCCCTAATTGTTAGTACTACCACTAGGATCATCTATTATTTAGCACCTGCAAACTTTTGTGGTGATGGGGATAACTCATAACTGTGTGTTATTTTGAAGCTGTATGAGTAAGTGGAAAGAGCGAGCTTTTTTTTTTTTTTTCTTGGTTGAAAAGAATTGATTAGTTAGACTAGTCCTGAGTTCTCACACATAGAACACCATTTATATATATTTCCTTGGATTTACATGGAATTTTGATATCAATTCAATTGTGAGACTTGTGTATTCAACTTGTAATCCTTGAGTATTGCAATTTCTATTTTATTGTATTAGATTGGACGGATTTGTCTTGTGATTTTTGGCACAACGCTAAGGTTTTCCATGTAAATTTTGTGTGTTTTATTATGTTTTTTTGCTTGGTGCTTGCATGATTTATTTTATTTCTCTCTATTGCTTGGCTTTCTTTTATTTAATTGGCATATACTTGGTCGTGAATAGTGATGATTCCAACAAGTTTCCAATTTTCCATATTTTAGTTAGGATTAATTTGGTTGGAGGAGTGAAAAAGTAAGAGAATAAAAATTGGTGGGAGGATGGAAAAGAGGAATGATAGAAAATTTTAATTTTTCCTTGTGTGTGTTTGGTTGGAGGAGAGAAAAAGTGGGAGGGATGAAAAATTGTTTTGTTTGGTTGAGGAGAAAAGTTGGAAGATAGAAAATATAGTTTATATAAATTTATTCTTATGCCCTTATTACATAATATGTAAGAAATCATTTTTTTAGTACTCATTAAGTAATATAAAAATTAACACATCATACGTATAAACTTATATTATTTTTCTTTGTTATTATAGATATAATCTAATACAAATATATATATATATATATATATTTATATATATTAGATTATGGAAATTTTGTGCTTTGTCATCGATCATATGTATACAAGTGTTATTTCATCAACAAATAAGGGTCTGTTTGGACACCGCTTATTACTGAAAACTCAAAATACTGTAGCAAAATAATTTTTAAATGTGTGAATAGTGCCATAAGACCCAGTTAAAATTTTTTTTTTGCTAAAAAAAGTATTTGCGGATCCCGTAAACAGTGCATGGGCCCACTATTTTTCAGCAAAACGCAGGAACACACATTTTCCGTGCATTCCAAACACACACTAAGAGTCACTGCTTATCTATCAATCATAGTAACTAATTCATTTACATACTTTTGTCACAATGGTAATTTATAACATATGCGATTATGAATAGTGGAGAAAATTTGGTGGATCAATGTAAATGTAAGGGCTCACCAATTAGTGTCACTTAGGTCATGAAGTTGTAGAAAAGTGTATGATCATATATTAACTGTTTTTCACGTGTGAGCTGGACTTTAAAAGGTGTCGTACACCTTAACAAAACTAAATGTTATTTGCAACTGATGCCATGTTTCAGCGAAGGAAAAGAAGAGAAAGTGGCACTACAAAAAAAAAGGTTCAATAGCCGCGTTTTAACTATAGCTTAGAAAAACGTGGCTACAGCCCGATTTGGTCTATAGCCACGTTTTTTTAAGCCGCATTTTCAACCGTGGCTTAAAACCCGTGACTATAAGCCTGAGGGGTCTATGGCTGCATTTTTTCAAACGCGGCTATAGGACCAGCCCAATGGCCACGTTTTTATAAACATGGCTATAGGACATACTTTAGCCGCATTTTTCGAACGCGGCTATAGGTCAAAGCTATAGCCGCGTTTTAAAAATGCAGCTATAGGTTTTTTTTTTTAAAAAAAAATTTGACAGCACCGCCAAGTCCACCCTTAATCAAGCACCTCACCACATGGTTTTTTTTTTTTTTTTTTTTTTGAGAAACTCAACACATGGTGATTTGAAAAGGAATAAGAAGAGAAATAGGTTTTAAACTAACGTCTAGGCAATGTCAATTGAATATCAAATAAAGATGGTTTTCATGTGTCGTCCAGTAAGTCAAAAGTCTATTGTAATCAAGTTGTAAATGAGTTGACTACTAAAAATTTAGAATCGTCCATTTAGTTTTATTTCAAATGAAAGTCATGTTTGAGTTCATCAAAAAACTAGATTACAAGTTCTTGTTTGGTTCATTTTACCATAGAATAAGCTCCGACTTGCTCACAAGTTACTTTGCCCATCTTGGAAATTTATTTAAAAACTTACATAATTACATATTTAATTTATTTAATATATTTTTATATATGCATATATATATATATATAATATTTAAATCTTCATTTTTCTTTATAAATCTATAATTTATTTAATATTGAAGATGTTTGACTTTTGATTGACTTTATAATTGTTAGGTTCTAAGAAATTGGAACTAATGTATTAGAACTTCATTTTGTAATGTTGGCAAACCATGATCAAAATGTTTTTAGTCTTGTTTAGACTTGCTCAAAGTATTAAGTTTTTATGTAAAGTTGGAATCGAGTTATTACAGAAGTCACTATGCATATCTGCCTGGCTTGATCGATCGAAAATCATGCAGATTGTTTTTCTACAGAATTTTCCAACTCAGCCCAAGCCCATTTGATGTGTAGGGTTTTATGTTTTGCCCTAAGTATAAAAGGGAAAACCCTAGCCACGTTTTTAGAGTTCTGAATGCTGTGTTTGAGAATCTTATTGTGAGATCTAGAGGTGTTTACCTTCACATACACTTAGGGTTTCCAAACTCAAGATTGATGTCAAGAGCTTGGTGATCGTTCAGTTGCAGAATCAAGAACTTCAAGATATACAAGCAGGTGTGCTTGTGCTTTGCTGAGAATTTAAGGAAAGAAGTAGTCCGTGGACTTGGAGCTATCACGAGGTCGTGGTAGTAAGTTTCCTACTCAAGGTAGCAATAGGATGTTAGTGGTCTAAGTCGCTATTGTGTAAACTTCAATTCTTTCATAGTGAATTTGGTTTTACCTTTAGGATAGTTAGGTTAAATCCTCCCCAGGTTTTTACCAGTTTGGTTTCCTGGGTTATCATATCGTGTGTTCTTTATTTTCCGCACTTTGCATGATATGATTTATTTGCATTAACCTAGTATTGCTTAATTTATCTAAGTTAATCACTTGGCTAAATATCTAGGTTAATCTGATTGGTTTTAAGGGGTCTAAACAAATTCACAATAATATCAATAAAGCTTTTGAAATCTCACAATTTCACATTTATAATATATATATATATATAAATTTTAAAATTTATTTTGTACTTAAACTTTCATTAGAACTTTGGTACATATATATATATTTTATTTAAATAATAAAATATTTAATTTGATATACAAACACATTCATAATAAATATCTAAATGTAATTTATAATTAATATAATTATCAAATTTCATATCTAAACTTTAATTTATTGTGCATTATAAGGATAAGAAACTATGAACTTTTTTTTTTTTTTTTTTTGGAGAAGAACCAACTATGAACTTGATTCATCTCTCATTTGAGTATAAATTTACTCGTAAACATGTTTACCACTTAAATTACAGCCTAGCCTCAACTCCTAAGAAGTTGCCAAGAATTTCTATTTTCACGGATTAACGAAACTGCCGTGACTGTGATGGCTCATATTTTCTTGAGTGGTGAGTCCTTGGTTTTTAGCTTTTAGGTCAAAAGTCATATTATTTCCTTCTTCTTTTTTGTCCTGTATTTTCATTGTGGTCAGATCCGCTTGGACACATCATTTCTCACTTCTTCTTCTTTATCATGACTGGTTGCTAACATTATATTGTTAAAAATTTAGGGCATGTTTGGTAAAAGATTTCTAGTAATGTTGTTTGTATTTTTTGAAAATATGTGTGAGTGAAAAAGTGTGAAAAAATACGTGTAAATATTATATACCTTTAATTTTTTTTTTGTTAGAAATACTGAATGCAATAATATTGTATTTCTCAATTGAAAGAATATACATGAGTATGTCTTTATATAGGAAGCATATGAGTGTAGTACAAGTAGGAGTGTAGTACAAGACGTGTGCTATACAAGTAAACTAGTTGGGCCTAAAGCCCACAACACTATACACGTTAACAGCCCCCCTCAAACTCAAGGTGGATGTGAGACCAGCTTGAGGTTGTCAACTAAATCTCGAAGGCATCCTTTAGGATGTGACTTGGTGAAGATATCTGCAAGTTGATCTTTGGAGGAGACGGAGAAGAGCTGGAAAGCACCATAGACAAGATGAAAACGGATAAAATGACAATCAATCTCGATGTGTTTAGTCCGTTCATGGAAGACATCATTGTGAGCAATATGAATAGCACTCTGGTTGTCACAATAAAGAAGAGTAGCAGAGGATGTGGACACACCTAAGTCCTTAAGAAGCCATCATAGCCAAAGGAGCTCAGATGTGGTATCAGCAAGGGCACGATATTCTGCTTCAGTACTGAAGCGGGCCACATGAGTTTGTTTCTTACTTTGCCAAGAAATCAAAGAAGAACCAAGAAGAAAGTAATAACCAGTGGTGGACCTGCGATCAGTGGAATCTCCTGCCCAATCAGCATCAGAAAATGCACGGAGAATAAGAGGAGACTGAGCAAAGTAGAAAAGACCATGGAAGAGAGTGCCCTTTAAGTATCGAAGAATGCGCAGAACAACAGCATAGTGAGTCGATCAAGGAGCAGACAGATACTAGCTCACCTGGTGAACAGCATAGGAGATGTCTGGACGAGTGACAGTGAGATAAACTAGGCTGCCAACCAAGCGTCTGTAAAGAGAGGGATTAGACAATGGTTTCCCTCTTGAGGGAGTCAGATGCGCATTAAGCTCAACTGGAGTGTCAACAGTCTTGCTATCAGTGAGTCCAGCTTGAGACAAGAGTTCAGAGGCATACTTGGCTTGAGTAATATAAAGTCCATCTGTAGAATAAGTGATTTCAAGACCCAAGAAGTAGCTGAGATGTCTAAAATCTTTCATCTCAAATAGCTGACTAAGAAAATCCTTGAGTTCTTGAATGCCACTGAGGTCATCACCAGTTATGATCATATCATCCACATACAGGAGAAGTAAAATGGTGCCTTTGTCAGTGCGACGAAGAAATAAGGCAGAATCATAATGACTGGCCATGTAACCCAAACGAGAGATGGTAGAGCTGAATTTGGCAAACCAAGCTCGTGGAGCTTGTTTAGGGGCATAAAGTGCACGTCGAAGATGACAAACCTTGTTTGATTCAACAGAGAGACCAGGAGGAGGCTGCATATAAACTTCTTCACTTAAATCCCCATTAAGGAATGCATTTTTAACATCCATCTGGAAAAGGTTCCATTAACTGGCAGCAGCAACAGCTAAGAGGGCACGAACAGATGAGATACGTGCAACCAAAGCAAAGGTCTCTTCATAATCAATCCCATACTCCTGTGTAAAGCCTTTTGCAACAAGATGAGCTTTGTAGCGTTCAATGGACCCATTAGAGCGAGTCTTAATCTTGTAGATCCACTTACAACCAACCACAAATTTCCCAGGGGGGAGAGTCACCAAATCCCAAGTATGGTTTTTAGATAATGCATCAAGTTTCTCTTTCATTGCAATCTGCCATAAAGGGTCAGTGGAAGCCTCACGATAGGTGTGAGGCTTGTGCAGTGTAGCAAGGGCAGTGTAACAATGATAGTCAAGTAAGTGTGCAGGAATGGATCTTACCCGAGTTGAGTGACGAGGTGGAATGTTTTGTGCAAGATCTTCAGGCGGAGCAGGAGCAGGGGACCCAAGCTCAAGGTTGGGGTTGAGTTGCTTGTCTTCAACCTGTTCATCTTCCACCTATTTATTAAAGGGTGAACTAGAAAAGGGATCAATGATATCTGGTGGTTGGACAGAGAAGTCTACATGAGAATCAGGAGCAACTATAGGAGGATTAGGAGCAGCTACAAATTGCTCTGATACCATGTTAGAAATACTGAATGCAATAATACTGTATTTCTCAATTGAAAGAATATACATGAGTATATTCCCATTAACTGGTAGCAGCAACAGCTAAGAGGGCACGAACAGATGAGATACGTGCAACCGGAGCAAAGGTCTCTTCATAATCAATCCCATACTCCTGTGTAAAGCCTTTAGCAACAAGATGAGCTTTGTAGCGTTCAATGGACCCATCAGAGCGAGTCTTAATCTTGTAGATCCACTTACAACCAACCACAGATTTCCCAGGGGGGAGAGTCACCAAATCCTAAGTATGGTTTTTAGATAATGCATCAAGTTTCTCTTTCATTGCAATCTGCCATAAAGGGTCAGTGGAAGCCTCACGATAGGTGTGAGGCTTGTGCAGTGTAGCAAGGGCAGTGTAACAATGATAGTCAAGTAAGTGTGCAGGAATGGATCTTACCCGAGTTGAGTGACGAGGTGGAATGTCTTGTGCAAGATCCTCAGGCGGAGCAGGAGCAGGGGACCCAAGCTCAAGGTTGGGGTTGAGTTGCTTGTCTTCAACCTGTTCATCTTCCACGTGTTCATTAAAGGGTGAACTAGGAAAGGGATCAATGATATCTGGTGGTTGGATAGAGAAGTCTACATGAGAATCAGGAGCAACTATAGGAGGATTAGGAGCAGCTACAGATTGCTCTGATACCATGTTAGAAATACTGAATGCAATAATACTGTATTTCTCAATTGAAAGAATATACATGAGTATGCCTTTATATAGGAGGCATATGAGTGTAGTACAAGTAGGAGTGTAGTACAAGACGTGTGCTGTACAAGTAAACTAGTTGGGCCTAAAGCCCACAATACTATACACGTTAACATATTTATTTATAAATATATTATAATATTTGAGCTGGTGTGCCTTTGCCAATTGCTTATTTGCTTAAAAGTTTTACTTTTTATCTCAATTTTATTTTTATTTCATTACTATAAATAATCTAATTTTTAGCTAGTTTTCATAAAATAAATTAACTTTTGATAAATACCATATAAATGAAAATAAACAAGATACCAAAAATAAGCAATTATCAAACAATCACTTGATATTTATAGTTGAGTATTAACTTACGAGTAAACATTGCCGGATAGTTTACAGAGGAGCCTGAACTCATCAAGAAGTTGCCGGGAATTTTCTGTTTTCACTTGCCAATGCAACCGGTATGAATGTGATCAATGATGGCTCATATTGGGTGGTTGGGTCGTATCTGTGGTTTTTGGGTCAAAACGCAAAACTCATATTATTATTATTTTTTATTTGGATTTTCAATTTCACTGTGGTGAGATCCGGTTTGGTCACATAATTTCTTTTTTGTCGGTGCCTTTTTTATTCTGATTGGTTACTTGTGCTTTTTATTGATGGGTTGTTTCCACTTTCCACCTAAAGCTCCATGAATTTCCAGTTTTGACTTGTTCTTCGTCTTCCATGAGTCATTATTTTTTGTGCCTTCTTATCTTGATTGGTAGCTTGTGCTCTCTCTCTCTCTCTCTATTGAGTAATTTATTAATGGGATGTTTCCACTTTTTCACCATGAATTTCCAGTGAAAACTTGTCTTACATCTTCCTCTTCCATGATTCCTTTCTTCACGTTTTACATTCTGCCTACTTCCCTACCCTTCACGTTTCGTTGCCAAACTTTGATCTGGCTCTTCGTATTCAACTCTAGTAACTGTTAATTCACTTTGCACACTTAAATCAGAGGAGTAAAGAGAGGTAAGTGCTTCTATTGTCCATCCTATCTTTGCTATGCTTTATTACAAATTTATTGTTGTGACCAGATTTATTAGTAAATTATTACTATCCAAATTCCTTAATTCCCATGCATTTTCCAGTGATTATAATTTTATTCCTGCGGCATATTTTTTATCGTGTTAATTCTCTTCTTGCTTTTTAACTATGTTCTTCTTTTATTTTATTTTTATTATAAAAAATATCTGTGCCTATTCTCCCTGGCTGCATATTTGGTGATCTTTTAACACAATGCTCAATTTATAAAACCACTTAAGGGCTTGTTTTGGAAAAATAATATTATTTTATTATTAATTATTAAAAATATTGTTGTAGTAAAATTAATGGAGAGAAGAGCTTCTCTTTGAAAATTAAGTTTTATAACATGATTTCAAGTATTGAAATTTCAAATTTTGGACTAAAATTGTGTTTTAAAAGCACTTCAGTATAAACATATTGCATACTAAAATTATGTTTTGAAAACTTGATTTCAAAGCAAAATTTGAAATTCCCATGCTTCAAAGAGGTTATTCTTTATCTTTTTCTTTTTTCCTTTCTTCTTTTTGATACTATGGAACCGGTGATTTGGAAAGGATTTGGAAGATAAATAGATTTCAATCTGATATGCTGACAAGATTTCGGAGCCTAGAGAATCTCACCATAACTGATTGTGGTTCACTGCAAGAAGTATTTCAACTGCAGGAGCAAGATGCTAAAGAAATGCATGATGTAACTGTCATTCCGTTGAAAGAATTGCGTTTGGATCGCGTGCCCAAATTGAAATATGTATGGAATAAGGACCCCCAAGGAATTTTTAATTTTCCAAATCTCAACCTTGATAGTTCGGGTTTAAGAAGTTACTGGTCAGACTCAGTGCCTAGTGACTAGATGTCTCACGTAATTGGAGAATCTTCAGATAGTTGTTTTAGGGGTGGAATAAATTTTTTCTTTGTTGTTGTAGTCCTGCTCTAGTATATGTAGGTTGTAGTAGCTGCTGTATTTGTGGTAGACTGGTATTTGTTGCTGTTGCTTGCCTTTGTAGGAGTCTCGTTTGTTTGTTGGTTGTACATTGTTACTGGGTTTCCAGCTTGTTTTCAATCAAGTTTCTTGATTATTAAGGAAAAAAAAAAAATCTGTTGCAGCGGAACGAGCAAAAGCTATAGCTAGATTTGTGCTACCTCGAGAAAATCCTGAATCTTATACTAAGACTAATGCGTAAAGATATATGGACTCATGGACGTGAAAATTTTGAGATATTTGCTCCTGAACCTCTAAGCTTTCAAGAAACTCTAAAAGAGAGCAAAGTTGATATCTTCATTCAACAAATTTTCTTGGCGTAGAGGTAAGAGCCTTAACTAATCTTTTTAAATGTTTGAGTTACAGTAATAGAAGAGATGTAGCTTCTTTATGAAGTTATAAGTTTTTCTTCTTGATTTGATAAAAAATTTGTTGAATCCTTGTGTTCATGAATGTAGTAAGAGCTTTGGATGATTAATTCATTTGTAGTTTTCACTGGGTAATTAGTTTCAACTATTTTTTCATAAATCACTTATGAATTTTAGTTTTAAACTTTTTGTTTTGTTTTGAAATTTTTTTACTTTAAAGAAATCTTTTTTTTTTCTTTCACTTTCTGTTCGTGTTTGACTTCTCGGATTTACTTTTTATTTTGTTTGTTGTTCAGATTATCATTTATTTACTCTTATCTAAAAAAAATTGTAAATATCGTTTTCTTAGAGCTGTTTGAACTCACAAATAAATGATTGAAAAAAGAAACCAAAAGAAAAGAAGAAGAAATGTTGCTTAGTTTTAATTTTTTATTATAATTTTGTTTATGAACTGTGTGGTGTTGAAGGGCTTTTGATTGGAGGAAATGTTGTGCATAGATCTTTTTGTGTAAAAGGTGTTTGAGAAAAAACCCAGCCCAAAGTAGAAGAAGAAAAAGAAGAAGCATGTTTCTTGATGTGTTTTAATTTTAGGTATTCTTTTCTCTGTCCCATCTCTCATTCATCGCTGTATCTTAAAATTTTAGGTAACCTGAACCAATCAATGAAAACCAATCTGAGTCTCCCAATTCCGGCACTCCTTCCTCAATCAATCCCTTTGATCTTCTCAACGACGAAGATGACCCTTATGACCAGGTTCCCCTTCCTCATTCTTCTTCTTCTTTTTATTTTTATTTATTTATTTATTTTTTGCATTTGAAAATATTTTGAGCTTGTACAATTGTATGTTGACCAATGGGATTGTTTTTCTATTTTTAGCATTAGGGTTTAGGATGCATTTAACGAGGTGTAATTGAGAGGGGGAAAAAGATAAATTATATTATTTGTCATATTTTTGAAACACATAACTGTTTAAAAAAAAAAATTCATGATTTTTTAAGTCGGACTGAGGTTCAATCATGATCAAACTGTGACAAAATAAAAATTTTAATTCAATGATACATAAAAAATAGAATATTTTGTGACATAAAGACTCAACAAGCCCACTTGCCTTAATTGTTAGAGTGTTAAACAACTTTCCATGCATATTGGGGGGGGGGGGGGGAGGGGGTGGGCGCCTGATAACAATGCTTTTTGTCTCTAAAATTTAGGGTAAGAGTCCTACTCAAATGTTTGGAGACAAGTTCATTACTCTCCAAATTTGTAATAGCTTTTTAGTTTAGGGAATGAATGTTTAAGGAGTATATATTGGAAAGAGGAACAGGTCTTTTGCTTTGAAATTTGTAATTTCAATGTATCAATTTTTTTTTTTTTCATTGGATTTTTTTCTTTGTGATTTGGTTGTATCCAATTTAATTGTTTGTAGTTTCTTAATTCAAATGAGAAATGAACTCTGAGAATATGTTATTTTTCAAAATTTTGAATTTTAAGAAATTTTATAAGATAGTGTTAGATACTTGTCCTAAGATTGGTTAAAATAGTTTTTTTTTTCTTCATATGAATAGTTATTTAGCCAAGACATACTGAATCTAAGTATAGGGATGTTAGTAGTACAAATTTGAGTTCTTTTCCAACATTTTGACTATGTGAATATTCCAACAAATCTCCCCCTTTCCATGGGGGCCTTCTACCAAGTCACTTGTAGTACTTCAATTAGTCTTCCCTTTGAAGGGAAGTCATTTTCTAATTAATATACCACTTGTTGGGGAGTGAATACCTTAGGCTTAGAAAGACTCAAATTGAGAATTAATATATCATATAGGAAACTACTTAACCCAAAAGTTTAAACCTATGAGTTTGTACTCAATTATGTCCTATGTTAACCACTTACTCTTTTCATTGAAATTCAACGCGAGACTTCACTATTTAACTAACCTTACTACTCACACGTGAATATTTCAACATGTTGAAATTATATGATTATGGTTTTCCTACTTGATTTTGTAGAAAAAAGTTTTCCATTTATGCTTACAACGTTGTGGGTTATTCTAGTTTATTGAAGGTAGCATTTGTAATATGAAGTTGATTGTAAAAGTTGCCTTACAAGAAGATGTAGGGAATTAACCCGAAATTATCAACCTGTGAGAAACAAAAAATAGAGAAAACACACGCCAAAGAAAATAATCACACGCAGAAAAAAATATTTACGTAGTTCGGCAATTTGCCTACGTCCACTGAGTTGCAGGGATTTCACTATTATCAAGGAAAAATACAAAGTGCGGCAGTACAATTTTTCTTACTCTCAAAAACTACAACAACAAACCCTAATCACCAAAATTGCGTTTTTTACATCCTGCGCACAGGATTCACAATGGGCTACAACACGGGCCAAAAATTTTCAAGCCTCCACTTTATGAACTAAGCCTCAGAAAATCTCCCATTAAAAACCATATAACATTATTCGGGTCGGGTCGTCAATTGGATCAAACACAACTAGGCTTCACAAAGCCCAATAGAAGATGCATTTGTCATGTCAAAGAATTATAATTACTCTATAACCCAACAATGTGTGCGTCGGTGCGTGCGTTTTAAGAAAATTTTCTTTTGAATTTCTCTGTGACATGCACATCTGGCAGTCTATAAATTTTATGATTCTTTCCCCTATTTCCTTGAAGGTGTAAGTCAATTCAAAGACAAATGGAGAGAATACAAGAAACCAAGAAAACTGCAAAGAAAATGATATCCTTGTTTTCTGTCGAAGAGGTGAATGTGGGGCGCGCCGTGGCTGCTAGAAATCAGATAAAAGTTCTGTGGAAGGATGATGACTACATTGAACCCTGTTGAACTTTTACCAGCAAGTTCAATTCGTTGATGTCACTGATGATTGAATCATGGTTGTGATATCATTAGTTTCAACCATCTGTGGACGACTAAATTTCTAGTTCGAAATAAATCAAACAAGTAAAATAGTTTCACAAATGCGAATTTGTATTGATGAATGTGTGGTACAATTCTCTGTGATTACAAAAGAGTGATCCTCTGATTCGATCTCCTTGAAAGATTTGTTGATTGGAATTGTGGTAATGTGATTTTGATTCGAACACCAAATATACTTTGATTTGACTGAAGCATGGATCGAAGATCTTTGAAACAGAATTACAAGGAATCTCTGGCTATGAGCTTGTTAGAAATCCTTTGTTCTTCACGTTCTTCGTGTTCTTGGTGCGTTCTTCGTCTTCAAAGGTTTGTGGTGGAAGTTCTTCGGTGCTTTAGAGGCTTGAATCCGTAGAGCTTCACTGATTTATGGTTTGTGAGGTTTCTGGAGGCTTTTGAGCTTGATTCCAGTGAATTTGAAGATCTAGGAATATGATTTGGATGATTCCTCTTCGAATGTTCTTCGTATTTGAAGGTTTGTGGTGGAAGTTCTTCGGGGCTTTAGAGGCTTGAATCCGTAGAGCTTCGCTGATTTGTGGTTTGTTGAGGTTTCTGGAGGCTTTTGAGCTTGATTCCAGTGACCTTTGAAGATCTAGGCAGGTAGTTTAGATGATTCTGCTTTGAATGTTCCTTGCATTTGAGTTTGAAGTTCTTGAAGTTCCTGGAGGCTTCAGGGCTTGATTCCAGCAGAGCTTCAATACTTCTGAATCTTCTTTGATGCTGCTTGTGCTCTAGATGGCTTCTTCCTTCTCAGATGTCTCGGCCTCTGATCCCCTCCTCTCTGAATATTCTTGGGAAGGCTTCTATTTATAGGAGTTTAGAGGTAGGTGAGCGACACGTGGCGGAGTCTGATTGGTGACACATGTCACAGCCTGATTAGTCTGCTTGTGTCATCGCTTACACGTGCTGGACTGCTTGTGTCATCGCTTACACGTGCTGGATTGCTTGTGTCATCGCTTACACGTGCTGGATTGCTTGTGTCATCGCTTACACGTGCTGATGTGTGATTGGTTTATTTCAATGACACTTGGCAAATTTCTATTGGTTTCTGAGTATTGATAACAAAACCTAGTTGCCATGCGTGATACTTTATAATTAACTGTATTTTGTGGACTTGATAGCATGACGTGTCAGCTTGTGATAGGTTGGGAATTTTCCCTCTCTACAAATGCCCCTTCGAGACTCGTTCATGCACACAGCTTCGGAGTGTGGTGCGGGAATGAGTTTCGAAAACAAATTTTTACATTTGACTTTTTAAGTGAAGTACCTGAAGGTGGTGAAGAAGACGGGGATGAAGCTAAGTGAATGGGTGAAACACACAACTCCATGGAGCTGGTCCTGTATGTTGAGGACTCTCTAGTGCAGATGCTTCTAGGGAGTACACCTTGGGATATGGGACCGACTGCATGCTGGGTGAGGTCCGGCGGCAAGTCATCGAATGCGCCTGTGTGATAGGACGATGCCAACGGACGTTAAGTTGAAGTAATTTCAGAAAAGTACTTTCTGAAATACTTCAAGCAGAATTTAAGTTGGAGTAATTTCAGAAAAGTGGGTTCTGCGGTACCAGCAACGATGATCTTTGGGTCCCACACTGGTGGGGACATGGAACAAGGCTTTGGCGACCATTTACCGGCCCCAAAGGTTGATCTCTGATGAGCTGGCACCTTGCTGGTCATCGTAAGTGTTGGATAAAAGACAATCTGTAGGATACCCCAACACTTTTTACCATCTTCATCTGTTGTCGCTTGTTGGAAAAGCACAGAAAAATGAAAGATGGAGCTAACTTGTGATTTTGGTCTTAGAAACCAGCCAAGTTGCTGTTTGTTCCGAACCACTGCTTCTGCTGGAAGACCAGGCAATTGGAGAGAGACTACGAGAGCCATGAGTTTAGGAACAAGTGTCTCTGCTGGACTTAGATGTCCTGGTCAACCGAATCCGAGGAAGCATGGAAGGTCGATGCAAACCTTGTTATGAGTAATTTTATGAACAAATGTGGTCGTTAAGGGGAGAAACAAAATTTGTTTGGATCTCAAAACTACAATGATGTTGTGAAGAGGATTTCTACTGAGCCATGAGAGGGTTAATTTCAAACTGATTATGAAGCAATGTTGGTTGCTCGGTGTTGAGAATGATGAGGCTATAACGAGAAATGACTGTGAGAATGAGGGTTTGGAATTTTGAAAGAATCGAATCCTCATTTCATGATTCAGTGTTTTTTTTTTTTTTGTCTTGATGAGTTTCAATTAATCTGAACCCTCTATTTATAGCGAAGAGATGAAGAATGGTAGATAGGTAGTTGAGAATGGCGGATGAAAAATTTTTGGTGGATGAGGAATTTTCGGTGAGAACGGCGGATGAGAATGGTAGGCACCGAATGGGAATGGTAGGTTGGAGACTGGTAAGCACCGAACGGGAATGGTAGGTTGGAGACTGAAGTAATTCCCAGTTTAAGACATACTTGTGACAGTTCGTCTATGTTTTTGAAAGAGAAGCCTTGACGAAGTATGGAGGATAATCTTGAGGGAATCCTGACCAAATGGATGACTCTCCAATTTTGATTTTGGGAGCTTAAGTTTTGTACATTGCTAGTACTTCGGAGAAGTGGGTCAGATTAGTGGTTACTAAGTCCAAAGCAAATAAGCGAATTTCAAAATCAGAATCTTTGCGGAAATCTGAATAGGACAAGCCTTGCTCGGTCATCATGATTCTCGGTCATAGTTCACATTAAAGCCAACAGTTGCAGAATCACACCATTTGAGCAATTTTGGATTCTCAAATGAAGAAATAGACCCCAAAATCAGAATCTACGCGAAAAATTAAGCAAGACAGGTCCTTCTTGAAATTTTTGACTTGTGGTCAAGATTTGTGCAAAAGTCAACTTTTTGGAACTTCAGCTGTTTACACGATTTTCGAGTTTCAAATGAAGAAACGGATCCTAAAAACGGAATGTACTCGAAAAACTGAGTGGGACAGGTCCGTCTTGAAAATTTTGACTTTTTGGTCGAAGTCAAAGTTCCACTTGGTCAAAGCTTTTTTTTTTTTTTTTTTTTTTTTTTTTTTTTTTTTTTTCAGGCGGTTCGGACCGGGTCAGGATGAGCGGGTCAAACCGGGTCGGTTTGGTCAACCGGGTCAAGCCTTGGAGGATGACGTCATCCATGACGTCATCCGACTTAAGCGCGTGTCAGCCATTGAGGCGCGTGAAGCGCGTGACTTCCAGCCGGCGCATGTCCGCGCGTGAAAAAGCTGAGAGTGGCGCGTGGATGCGCGTGTGATTGACGCTGGTGATACTGGAACTTCTAGCGGCGCGTGGAGGCGCGTGTCAGCTCTTTTGGTCCCGAAATTTCATGGTTTTGCCGATCTAAGGTCGTAGAAGACCCCTGTAAGGCCAGTTTTATGAATTGTGGACATATTTGCACCGTTTTGGGGGACAAAGCCATTTCGTCATCGCGCGATTTTAGCGGCGCGTGGTGGCGCGTGGTAGCTTCATTGCTGATGATCTTCCTGGGTTTTGTAGATCTTTGTCCGTTTAAGATCTCTGTTGGGTCAGTTTTGTGAAATGATCTTTGGATTGTCACAAATGGGAAGAGAAGACCGTGGGTGACAATTTGTCTGTGATGAATTTTCTTTTCTTTTTGTGGGCGGCTTTGACAACGCAGTGCCTGTGCTTGGACTTGAGGGTCAGAAGGTAGGTGATGAGCTACCGTTTCCTGTATGTCATCTTTCATTTCAAAATACGGTGCAGACTTCCTTGACTTTGAGTGCTGTGAATGTGCAAAATCTCACTTTGAGCTCCAATTGTTTTCACATTTCTTATATGTGAATATAGGTTTTTTTCCACTGGCCTGTTGGTGGAACCATTTAATGGTTTGCTGACTTTCTTCATTTCTCTTGTCTACTAGTTTTGCAGAAATTCTCTATATAAAGGCATGCTATTGCCTCTCTTCATCAGGCACATGCTCAACCTTCAGTTTTCTTCTCCTGCTTGATTTTTTTTTTTTTTTTTTTTTTTTTTTTTTTTTTTTTGCATGCTATGAGAACTTTTTCTTTGACAATTTTTTTGTTGCTTGTTTTTGTTTTGCAGCACAGTTTTCTTGATCTTTGGGTTTTGACATCAAACTTTACACTGACATTCTCAAGGAAGCGTTTGCCTTCATTTGGTAGCTTTGTTGACAGCAACGTTTTTGCAGTGACGTATACCTTCATGTTATTACATTATTTTTCTGCAACAACAATCTTTTAGTAGTATTCGTCTTTGCAACGACATTTCTATAAGGATATTCAACTGCGCAATAATGCTATTGCCAGTACTTGTCTTTGAAGTAGTATTGGCCCTGGTATCGGCAACGAAGCAATACTAGCACTAGTCCTTACTGGCACTTATTCTTGCAGTGCAACCACGCCAATTGTTCTTATCATGAAGCTGCGCAAAGTTTGCATTTGCATCAAAGCTGCATCCATATTTTCCTCTGCATCGAAGTCACGTCACCACTTATCTTTGTCATGGAGCCACGTCAACACTTTATTTGCACTGAAGCCATGCTAATATTCGTTTTTGACATGACATCGCGTCAACACTTCATCTGCTATGAAGTCACACCATCATTTGCACTGAAGCCATGTCAACATTCATTTTTGCCAAGAAGCTACGTCAACACTTCATCTTTGCCATGAAGCTACGTCAACATTTGCATTTGCTATGAAGTCGCACCATCATTGACCTTTAAAGTTTCAAGAAGCTTCCATCAAGACTTTGAGGATGCAAAGAGATGCCGTCAAAATTTTGATATTGCACGAATATGTCCTTAGAGGAGAGATGATGCAACACCAACTTCAAATGTTAGAGGAAGGTGACATTGTCCAGATGATGTGAAACAGCATCACTCAGAAGGGAGATGATGTGGTTCAAATTTCAGAGTTGTGAAGTGGCACAACTTAGAAGAGAGGCGATGTAGCTTAGACTTGCAATGTACAAGAAGATGCCCCCAAGAGATAAGTGATGCAAAGTATACTTCAGAAATGTGGGAGGATGTCCACAGAAGAGGGGCAATGCCGTGAAGACTTCATTCCCAATTCTTCGTAGCTGTCATTTTCTACCACAATGATCATCAAGCATCATGTAGTGAGCAATTCACTGATTTTAAGCAACGCTCGCCAATCAAAGGGATCTCAAAAGCATATTGATGACCTTTGGAAAGCTCCTCAAGCTAGACTGGCAATTCTTCTTCTTTAGATGTGACCGAACTTAGTGAAAAGTACTAAGTTGCCTACGTACCCCGGAGAGGGATCAAGTCATCACGTAGTTCAACAGATTTTTTTTTTGGAACGATTTTTTTGATGATTTTTTTTTCTTTGTTTTGTTTTGTTTTGTTTTTTTTTGCAAAAAGGTGGGCTCAGTGTGTAATAGTGGGTATCACCACTAATCGAACCCGAGACCTCTCAAGGGCGACATGGGCATCCAACCACTACGCCACACTAGCAATTGGTGACATAGAGTGGGATTAATTTCTCCTTATTGGTACGCTTTCAAAGGCAATGAGAAGACATCATGTACCTTTGCAGCGTTACAGTGGGTAGTTTAAGCTCTTACCGAGGAGCAATCCTCAGTTTTTTCAAGTGTAGAAGTGTTTAAGGAACTTCCCATTGATGGGGTCGATCCTTATGTCATCATTGTCAATCAATTTGTAAACTTCGTTGATGTTTGCCCCTTGCCCGAGAGTTGGAAGTACATCACAAGCAACGATCACGTGGTTTGACCCAACAACTTCATCAAAGCCTAGATCAATCTTGTTTTCTTTGGCGAGCTTCATGATTTGTTCTTTGAAGACAAAGCATTTTTGAATTGGGTGGCCAATGATGCGATGATATTTGCAATAGTTAGGGTCATCAACTTTCCCCAATTCTTCTGGTCGCTTACATTTTGGCAATTCAATCAGCTTCAATTGCAATAATTGTTCTAAGATGTTTGGCACATCTTCATCGGGGAACGGATATACTTTTTGCTCACGTTCCTTAAAAGTTAGACGACGCACCTCGTTCTTTTGCCATCCTTCAAGCTGTTTTTCATTTACATTTGCTCCTCTTCTTGGAACCTTGACTTCGGCAGTGTTAACAACCATTGAGTCTTTGAGGCTGAATTTTGCATTCCTTTCATTTTTCCTTACTTCCTTTTTGCTTTCCTTAAGTATAGGAGGGTTTGTACTTCTATGACTAGCAATGCTCAACTCCATGTCGTGCGCACGAGTTGCTAACTCTTCAAATGTTTGAGGCTTTATCCCTTGAAGGATGTAAAGAAGTCCCCCATGCATGCCTTGGATGCACATTTCTACAGCAGATATTTCAGAAAGTCTATCCTTGCAATCTAGACTCAAAGAACGCCACCGATTGATGTAATCAATGACGGGCTCATCCTTCCATTGCTTGGTATTGGTTAGCTCCATCATGCTCACAGTGCGACGCGTGCTATAGAATCGGTCAAGGAATTCTCTTTCAAGTTGCTCCCAACTGTCAATTGACTCGGGTATTAAGTCTGTGTACCAATCAAAGGCATTCCCCTTGAGTGAACGGACAAACTGCTTTACAAGGAGAGCTCCTTGAGTCCCTGCATTCTCACAAGTTTCCACAAAGTGGGCAATGTGTTGTTTAGGATTTCCATTGCCATCAAACTGCAAGAACTTGGGGGGTTGATACCCATTTGGCATTCTCATACTGTTAATGCGCTTTGTGTAAGGTTTTGAATATGTGAGAGAACTTGTAGAAGAACCTCCATATTGTGCTCGGATGCTATTTGTTATCATGGCTTGTAATTGTTGGACTGACAACGAAGCAACCGAAGTAGATTGTTCTTGTTGGGGAGTGTTTTCAATTTCTCTCCCTTCGTCATCCTTTGCAGATGTGAATTTATGACCATGGCTTGATTCACCAAGATCTTGTACTTCGAGCTTGTTCATTAAAGTTGCAATTTGGAGGTCCTTATCTTCAAGTGCTTTTGTGAGAAGGACGACACTTTGCTCCATTTCGGCCATCTTTTCTTCCATGGTAGAGGTGTTAGTCATCATGACTGATACAACTTCCCAAGATGATGGAGAAGGAAATGATTTGAAGTGAGTACGTGAAATCTCATCTTTTAGGTTCCCTTTAATGGGAGAGAAATCATGTGACCAACTTCTCCTGAAGAAAGAAGGGGATTTGCCCCCATACTTGAGGTGTTCCAAGGTGGAGATGTCCTTGTTGATGACCTTGTTTCTTGTAAGAGGGTCTAAGGAGATGATTGCCTGAACCTTGGATTCCTTGGTTGATTGAGATTGAACTTGATTGTTTGCTTTGGGTTGGCTACAATTGATTACACCAATGTAGTTGTTGGTGGTAGCCGTACCAAGTTTAGTTGAAGTAGCTATTGTTGAAGCTTGAATGTTCTTGCTAGAGGCCATTGAAGTTGGTAGCAAGGTGATGAAGATTTCTTTCATTGAAGGAGAATGAGATAAGAGGCAGAGATGTCCCACCGGGCGTGCCAGAATATGTGGACGACTAAATTTCTAGTTCGAAATAAATCAAACAAGTAAAATAGTTTCACAAATGCGAATTTGTATTGATGAATGTGTGGTACAATTCTCTGTGATTACAAAAGAGTGATCCTCTGATTCGATCTCCTTGAAAGATTTGTTGATTGGAATTGTGGTAATGTGATTTTGATTCGAACACCAAATATACTTTGATTTGACTGAAGCATGGATCGAAGATCTTTGAAACAGAATTACAAGGAATCTCTGGCTATGAGCTTGTTAGAAATCCTTTGTTCTTCACGTTCTTCGTGTTCTTGGTGCGTTCTTCGTCTTCAAAGGTTTGTGGTGGAAGTTCTTCGGTGCTTTAGAGGCTTGAATCCGTAGAGCTTCACTGATTTATGGTTTGTGAGGTTTCTGGAGGCTTTTGAGCTTGATTCCAGTGAATTTGAAGATCTAGGAATATGATTTGGATGATTCCTCTTCGAATGTTCTTCGTATTTGAAGGTTTGTGGTGGAAGTTCTTCGGGGCTTTAGAGGCTTGAATCCGTAGAGCTTCGCTGATTTGTGGTTTGTTGAGGTTTCTGGAGGCTTTTGAGCTTGATTCCAGTGACCTTTGAAGATCTAGGCAGGTAGTTTAGATGATTCTGCTTTGAATGTTCCTTGCATTTGAGTTTGAAGTTCTTGAAGTTCCTGGAGGCTTCAGGGCTTGATTCCAGCAGAGCTTCAATACTTCTGAATCTTCTTTGATGCTGCTTGTGCTCTAGATGGCTTCTTCCTTCTCAGATGTCTTGGCCTCTGATCCCCTCCTCTCTGAATATTCTTGGGAAGGCTTCTATTTATAGGAGTTTAGAGGTAGGTGAGCGACACGTGGCGGAGTCTGATTGGTGACACATGTCACAGCCTGATTAGTCTGCTTGTGTCATCGCTTACACGTGCTGGACTGCTTGTGTCATCGCTTACACGTGCTGAATTGCTTGTGTCATCGCTTACACGTGCTGGATTGCTTGTGTCATCGCTTACACGTGCTGATGTGTGATTGGTTTATTTCAATGACACTTGGCAAATTTCTATTGGTTTCTGAGTATTGATAACAAAACCTAGTTGCCATGCGTGATACTTTATAATTAACTGTATTTTGTGGACTTGATAGCATGACGTGTCAGCTTGTGATAGGTCGGGAATTTTCCCTCTCTACACCATCATTGAGTTATGTTTGTAAATGAGTTGTATTGTTTACAAGAGAGGTGGCGCAGACTAAATTCAGTTCTTTATATATTATCAATATTGATGCTTTAGTTTGTCAATTTGATCATACTGTTTTGTGTAAAGAACAATGCCTAGAGTAGTGTTCTTGCTGCATATTCTCAGTCTACTGGGAAGGGGATTTCGTGATCTGGGAAAATGGATGAGGATTTCTGATTTTTTAGACATTTATATTGGTAAAATAGCTAGGATCACATTTCACTATGGTAGGATCGATGGGTCATGGGTGAATATTGTTCAAATTATAATCACAAGTGGATCTCACAGTGCTAAAACTATTTAATAAGGAATGTAGCATACAACTGCATGACAACAAGAACCCTAAAGAAAGATTAACATAGCAGAAAAATCCATTCAATGCAGTGAGCCTCTATATTCAACGCATAGGGTATAGGGATGTCTTTTCTATTTTGTAAGATAAAACCTTCTAATAAAACCCTATAAAACTTAACTATATGCAGTGACGTATCATCTGAGTTGCAGTCATCTCAAGATGGAAAGGACAAAGGCAGAAAGGTGGTGTTTGGTTCACAATAATAAGGCAAACATTATGGAAATGTGAAATTATGATGTTTGGTTCGTTTATTTGTGCACAATTTTATAGTAATGTAGATTACTAAAAGATTCACATTACTATTAATTATTGTAATGTGATTACCTTATTAGATGGTGGAAATCCTATATTCCGTACACATGAGAATGACTAAAATGGGCATATATTTCCCGAACTCTTAATTTTGCGAGTGAAAAATAGCAATCATGACATCCTTCTTGTCTATATTGTTTCTTTATAGTGGGTTTCCTAAGGACTTGTTTTAGTTGTTACCCCTATAGAGCAATGTGTTCACTTTAGCTGTTAGCAAATCCTAATCAAATTGAGCATGGAATCACTCAGTCTTGGCTTGTTAGAAATTAACTCAAAACTCAAGCTCGGGCTTCATTTGGTCGATGTATAAGCCTTGATGAGCTTGTACTTGTCAAATAAAGAAGCCTAGAGGAGCTTAATAGTTAAAGTCAGCCAATATATTAAGCATTAGGTTGTGCTATTAGAATGTCTACGTAGTAATTTCCATCGAACTTACAAATAGAGTCACTATTCACTTACTACTAAAAAGGGCTGAGATTGGATTTTAGATTATATCAGTCGGGTACGCTGGACTGGGATTATGGGAAAATCTCTACAAATTCTTCTCTTCCCTCATCCATTTCTTGTTTTTACTTTCTCGCCTTCCCCCCATCTCTCACGGATATCACAGAAAAAACGAAGTGGAAAAAAGAAAGGTTCCCAATCAAGCTGAATCAAAAACTTGCTCTTGTCTTGGTTAATCCTATATGAATGAACTAAGAATTATCTGGCTAACTCAAGTTGCAGTCTCTAATCCATAGAAAATATGCACTGTGGAAAAGTATGGTGAATGTGTGAGGTTTTCTTTGAAAAAAATTATAAGAACGAAAAATTCTTCCTCAGAGTTTCATTATGTGTACGATGGCATTTTGTACTACACGGAGTTCAGTTTCCTCTTTCCTGTACAACTTCATATATATGGCACTTTATTGCTTACAAGGAGTTTTAAACAGATCATGGATTGATGAATTTCTTTGCAACCCTAGAGCACAAGTTTCATCATTTTAATTAAGAAGATGAAAAAAAAAAAAAAAAAAAAAAAGAAGAAGAAGAAGATGAAGTAAATGGTTACACGAGGTGGGACTAATTTTATTTGTAAATCCACAAGCATAGAATGGGTAAGAAACAGAATTTTTTTAGAACATTCTTAACTATATCCCTATTTAGGAGTGAGGTAAATATATATATATATATATATATTTTTTTTTTTTTAAAGCTTAGAATTTCCTTTTTTTCTAATTATCAGTTTAATCAGTAAAGGGAAACTTCATTTACTAATGTGTTGCACATAGAAAACACCATAATGCAACAAATAAATTAGACACATTGGCAATTTAAGAAAGCATTAATCTTCTCTGTTCTTGTGGTCAAGCCCCTTTAAGGCTTTATCATCTCTGTTCTTGATCAAATTAAGGGCCATTTGATCAAGAACAAGTAAAAATGCAAGCCTGCAGCTCGCAGTTGAAATATGTGTTTGAGTAACCAATATAGAGAAGAGGAGTAAACCAGTTACCAGGGAATTAAGTTCAGCATTATGTCAATTCACCAGTATTGTCACCAATTACTAGACTTTGAAAACAGAGGCTGGCTCATGAAGCTTCAAAACTGAGGGGGAAAAAAATCAAGAATTGGGTAGAGTGGAAACGCAGCGAATGAAACTCTTATTAGTTGACAATGTTGGGTTTACTGTCTCTCTCTCCCATAATTTTTGAATACTTATATAAAAATAAAATAAATAAAAAATAAAAATTGCCTTTGTTTTTAAATTGATTTTGTCATATTTCTTGGGTTACAGTCATCAACCTACCCCTAATTTTGAGTTTAGTATGGAAGAATTGTCCTGGTATATCATGTATGTTATCACTAATTTGTTCATGAGTTTAGGACACCAAATTTGATTGCAAAATATCATATGGTGGTTCTTATTTTATCGGATCAGGTTGCTAAAGGATGTTTATGAAAACAGTGAAGAACGTGCGAGCTTGGTTTGTTTTGGGGTTGGGCTTGTGTGGTTTGAGCAGATGAGTTAATTTCAAGTAAGATGGGTTGATTTACTTTTAGTCTTATTTCAGGTTGGACTTAAGATTGCGTTGGGCTTTGGTTGTTTGGTTTTGATTTTTTGGATATGGGTTGGCTGGATTACTTTTTTTTGAGAAAGGGTTGGCTGGATTACTTGTTTTGGTCCTAAACTGATGGGTTTGTGCCTTCTTATTGGGCTTAGCTTTGAGTTTGTTTGATGCTGTATGGGGTTGTGAGAGTTGAGTTTAATTGATGAAGGTGTTGACTGTTGGGGCTAGTATTCTTAATAAATAATGTTCCAGGTATAATTTTCACAAGGAATACATAGGTAAGAGTATGGTGAGGCGAGGTTCGTGTTCCCTTCTCTCACATTTATGTTGGGTCTCAATAATTAAATTTAGGCTCTTTTTTTTTTTTCAGAAATAATTAAATTTAGGCTAAAATGATGAAAAACCCACTCGTATATGTTTCACCAAAATTTATTCCAGTCTTCTAACTTTATTTTCATTCATTTCAATCTTTTAACTTTCAACTTTATTCAATAAAGGCTTTTCCATCAAATTTTTTTAAATGTTGTGGTTAGTTTTTCAATTTTTAAAATTAAAAAAATTCAATTAATGATTGAAAAATATTTTCTAGATTTGTTTTTTTTTTCAAAAAAATTTAACAAAATTTGACGGAAATGCCTTAATTGAATAAATCTGAAATTTAGAAGACTGAAATGAACTAAAACAAAGTTAGATAACTAAAATGAAATTTGAAGAAACTTAGATGGTCAGTTTTGTATTTTATCCTTATATTTATTATGCAATACACTATATGTGTGAGAGGAGAGAGCACCACGTCACTAAACTCTCAAAGTACCTAACACTTTTCTAGTTCTCTCAACCTCTCTCAACAGTTTGATTCCAGTTTGCATTATGAAATTTGACTATTCTACTCCAATTGTAAGTGACCGTATCGTTATCAAGAATTTTGGTTTATAACAACAAATCTCTATTTTATTTTGTCTTCCATATTTCTAGTATCATATCAAATCATCTAAAATTTAGAAATTAATTAAAAAAAAAGGAAATAAAAAATCAATTGATGCATATCCATTTGTTCTATCTTTCAATTGTGGGGCAAGCGCATTATATGACATTTGAAAAAGAATGATCTGGTCCCTTTTTCTTCAATTTTTTTTAATTAAAAAAATTAAATTAATGGTTGAAAAATATTTTCCATTTTTTTTCAAAATATTTTAATAGAAGTTAACGAAAAAGGCCTTAATTGCATAAATCTGAAACTTAGAGGACTGAAATAAATGAAAGCAAAGTTAGAAGACTGAAATGAAATCTGAAGAAACCTAGAGGGTTAGTTTTGCATTTTATACTTAAATTTATTATGAGGTCCACCATATATCAGAGGAGAGAGCACCATGTCATTATACTCTCGAAGTATTTAATAATTTTCGAGTTGTAGTTTTCTTCTAGTTTGCATTATGAAATTTGACTATTCTACTGCAAACGTGAGCGACCATATCATTATCAAGAATTTCGTTTTATAACAAAGAATCTCTATTTTTTTTTTTTTTGTCTTCTATATATCTAGTATCATATTGGATTGGCTAAAATTAAGAAATTAATTAGAAAAGAAAGGAAATACAAAATTGATTGATGCATATCCATTTGTTATCTTTTTCAGTTATGGGGCTAGCGCATTATATGAACTCTAGAAAAGAATGCACTGGTCCCTTGTTCTTCAAATTTTTAAAATTAAAAATTTTCAAATAATTATTGAAAAATATTTTCCGGGTTTTTTTTCAAAAAATTATCACAAAAATTAATGAAAAAGGTCCTAGTTGAATAAATATGAAACTTAGAAAATTGAAATGAACCAAAGCAAAGTAAAAAGGCTGAAATGAAATCTGAAGAAACTTAGAGTGTCAGTTTTGCATTTTATCCTTAAATTTATTATGTGGTCCACCATATGTGTGAGAGGAGAGAGCATCCCGACACTATACTCTTGAAGTACCTAATAATTTTCTAGTTCTCTTAACCTCTCTCAATAGTTTGCGTCCAGTTTGCATTATGAAATTTGATTATTCTACTCTAATCGTGGGTGACCATATCATTATCAAGAAATTTGTTTTATAACAACGAATCTCTATTTTATTTTATCTTCTATATTTCTAGTATCATATTAGATCAACTAAAATTTAGAAATTAATTAAAAAAAGAAAGGAAATAAAAAATTGATTTATGCATATCCATTTGTTATCTCTTTCAATTGTGGGGCTAGCGCATTATATGACCTCTGAAAAAGAATGCACTGGTCCCTCTGAAAAAATTGATTGATGAATATCCATTCGTTATCTTTTTCAGTTGTAGGGCTAGCACATTATATGACCTCTAAAAAAGAATGCATTGGTCCCTTGTTCTTAAAATATTTTAAATTAAAAATTTTCAAATAATTATTGAAAAATATTTTTCAGATTTTTTTTTTCAAAAAATTCTCACAAAAATTAATGAAAAAGGTCTTAGTTGAATAAATCTGAAACTTAGAGAACTGAAATGAACCAAAAAAAAGTTAAAAGACTGAAATGAAATCTGAAGAAACTTAGAGGGCCAGTTTTGCATTTATCCTTAAATTTATTATGGGGTACACCATATGTGTGAGAGGAGAGACACTATACTCTCGAAGTATTTAATAATTTTCCAGTTCTCTCAATAGTTTGCATCCAGTTTGCATTATGAAATTTGGCTATTTTACTCCAATCGTGGGTGACCATATCATTATCAAGAATTTTTTTTATAACAACGAATCTCTATTTCATTTTGTCTTCTATATTTCTAGTATCATATCAGATCAACTAAATTTTAGAAATTAATTAAAAAAAGAGAGGAAGTAAAAAATAGATTTATGCACATCCATTTGTTATCTCTTTCAGTTGTGGGGCTAGCGCATTATATGACCTCTAAAAAAGAATGCACTGGTCCCTTTGAAAAAATTGATTGATGCATATCCATCGTTATCTTTTTTAGTTGTAGGGCTAGCGCATTATATGACCTCTAAAAAAGAATGCACTGGTCCCTTGTTCTTTAAATTTTTTAAATTAAAAATTTTCAAATAATTATTGAAAAATGTTTTCCAGATTTTTTTTCCAAAAAACTCTCACAAAAATTTATGAAAAAGGTCTTAGTTGAAAAAATCTGAAATTTAGAGTACTGAAATGAACCAAAGCAAAATTAGAAGACTGAAATGAAATCTAAAGAAACTTTGAGGGTCAGTTTTGCATTTTATTCTTAAATTTATTATGGGGTCCACCATATGTGTGAGAGGAGAGAGCATCACGACGCTATACTCTCGAAGTACCTAATAATTTTCCAGTTCTCTCGAGCTCTCTCAACAATTTGCGTCCAGTTTACATTACGAAATTTGACTATTCTACTCCAATCGTGGGTGACCATATCATTATTAAGAATTTTGTTTTATAAAAATGAATCTCTATTTTATTTTGTCCTTCATATTTCTAGTATCATGTCAGATCAACAAAAATTTAGAAATTAATTAAAAGAAGAAAGGAAATAAAAAATTGATTTATGCATATCTATTTGTTATCTCTTTCAGTTTGTGGGGCTAGTGCATTATATGACTTCTGGAAAGGAATGCACTGGTTTCTTGCTCTTCAAAATTTTTAAATTAAAAAAAAAAGTAATGATTGATAAATATTTTCTAGAATTTTTTTTTTAGAAAATTTTAAGAAAATTTGATGGAAATGCCTTAATTGAATAAATCTGAAATTTAAAGGATTGAAATGAAAGAAAGTAGAGTTAGGAAACTGAAATGAACAAAAGTAGAGTTAGAAAACTGAAATGTAATCTAAATTAACTTAAATGGTCAGTTGTGAGTTTTGTCCTTAAATTTATTATGGGGTCCACCATATGTGTGGGAGGAAAGCAGACCATGTCACTATGCTCTTGAAGTACCTAATAATTTTCCAGTTCTCTCAAGCTCTCTCAATAGTTTTCATTATGAAATTTGACTATTCTGCTCCAATCGTGAGTGACCATATCATTATCAAGAATTTTGTTTTATGGCAACGAATCAGATCAGCTAAAATTTAGAAATTAATTAAAAAAAGAAAGGAAATAAAAAATTGATTGACGCATATCCATTCATTATCTCTTTCAGTTGTCGAGCTAGTGCATTATATGACATCTAAAAAGGAATGCACTGGTCTCTTGTTCCTGAAATTGTTTAAATTAAAAGAAAAATTCAAATAATGATTGAAAAATATTTTCTTGATTTTTTTTTTTCAAAAATATTAACAAAAGTTAACGGAAATACCTTAATTGAATAAATTTGAAACTTAAAGGACTGAAATGAATAAAAGCAAAGTTAGAAGACTGAGATGAAATTTGAAAAAATTTAGAGGGTTAATTTTATGTTTTATCCTTAATTTTATTATGGGGTCCACCATATGTGTGAGATGAGAGAGCACCACATCACTATATTCTTGAAGTACCTAACAATTTTCCAGTCCTCTCAATCTCTCTAGATAGTTTACATTATAAAATTTGACTATTCTACTTCAATCGGGGGTGACCATATCCTTATCAAGACTTTTTGTTTTATAACAATGAATCTCTATTTTATTTTTTCTTCTATATTTCTAGTATCATATCAGATCAACTAAAATTTTGAAATTAATTAAAAAAAGAAAGGAAAAAAAAATTGATTGATGCATATCCATTTGTTATCTCTTTCAGTTGTGGGGCTAGTGCATTATATGACTTCTGGAAAAGAATGCACTAGTCTCTTGCTCTTCAAATTTTTTAAATTAAAAAAAATAAATTAATTAATGATTGAAAAATATTTTCCAGAATTTTTTTTATAGAAAATTTTAACAAAAGTTGATAGAAAAACCTTAATTGAATAAATCTTAAACTTAGATGATTGAAATGAACTAAAGCAAAGTTAGAAGACTGAAATGAAATCTGAATAAACTTAAAGGGTTAGTTGTGCATTTAATCCTTAAATTTATTATGAGTTCCACCATATGTGTGAGGGGAGAGAGGACTACATCACTATAATCTCAAAAAACCTAATAATTTTCAGTTCTCTCAATAGTTTTCATTATGAAATTTGACTATTCTGCTCCAATCGTGAGTGACCATATCATTATCGAGAATTTTGTTTTATAACAACTAATCTCTATTTTATTTTGTCTTCTATATTTCTAGTATCATATCAGATCAACTAAAATTTTTGAACTAATTTAAAATAGAAAGGAAAAAAAAATTTGATTGATGCATATCCATTTGTTATCTCTTTCAGTTGTCAGGCTAGCGCATTATATGACCTCTAAAAATGAATGCACTAGTCTCTTGTTCTTGAAATTGTTAAAATTAAAAAAAAAAAATTTCAATTAATGATTGAAAAATATTTTCTGGATTTTTTTCTTCAAAAAATTTGACAAAAGTTGTTGGAAAGACTTTAATTGAATAAATCTGAAACTTAGATGGTTAAAATGAACAAAAGCAAAGTTAGAAGTCTAAGATGAAATTTAATGAAACTTAGAGGGTTAGGGGTTGTTTGGATTTTCAATTTCCATCACCCATAACTTTGTTTCCATCACCCATAACTCAAAATTGGTGGGTCCCACGACTGAGTAGTGTGTTTGGATGTGTTTCTAGTTTTTGTTTCCATCACTCAATTCTCTGATTTTTGATTGATAAGTTATGGAAACCGAAAACACATTTTAGATGTTTTCAAGTTATCAAAACTCAGTTTCCATGGCATTTTCGTAATTAAACACACATGCATAGGACCCACTGTCTTGTCAAGTCACCTTCCTTCTCTTTCCCACCAGTCACTCTCCTCTTTTTTTTTTTTCTTTTTTTTTTCTCCTTCTCCACTTTTCCTTCTTTTTGTCTCTCTTCTTACTCTATTCTTCGCTGCACTCCATTTAGTTCTTTCTTTCTTTCTTTCTTTCTTTCTTCTTCTTCTTCTTCTTCTTCTTCTTCTTTTTTTTTTTTTTGGTTCTTCATCACTGAATATTTTTGGTCTTCACTGCACTCCATGACCGGGTAAGGATGTCTCAGACCCATTAAAAAAAAATCAAGAAACAAACTTTTCAAGCTTCAAGCTCCACCCTCTTTTTGAAACCCTCTTTCTTTTTTATTTATTTATTTTTTCTATTTATTTGCTCAATTTTCTCTTTTTTCTTTGAGCTAAAAGTTCCTTCCTTTGTAATTGTTTGTGGATTTGGGGATTTGGTTGATTTAAGTTTGAGGGTTTGACAAATGGAATTTGGATTTGGATTTGGGGTTTCAAAATACAAACATGAATGGGTTTCAAAATTCCCATTCCTTGAACAAACATGAATGGGTTTCCAAGTACCCATTACTTGTTTAGATTTTATTTAGATTTTTCTTTTAGTTGTCTTGTTTATGTATTTAGAACACCGTGGTGTTGTGTGTTAGGTGTTCTTTTTTTTTTTTTTTTTTTCTTGTTTGGAATTTTTGAAACTTCGGTGGGAGGGTTTGGAAAATTTATCACGAAGTCAACACAACTTTCTTTCATGGATGGGTTTACAAGATATCGGAGGAAGGAAAGGAAGGAAGAAAATAATATCATAAAATCCAAAAATTTGAAGAACAGAGGTTTCAGGGGAAAGAGAAGAAGCATTGGGCGAGTTGAGTGATTCTTTATTTTACATTTTTATGGGTTCAGGTTTGTGTTTTGGGAGAGTAACAAGGGTGAAGGGGAAATGAGAAGTGAAGAAAATGGTGGGGAATGAGGGTTCTACGGGTAGGCTAACAGAAGGCTCTGACCAAGTGCTCAGGTATGAGTCCCACAAAAAGTAGAAATATTTGAGTGATGAGAAGCTGAAAATAGCGTGCCAAACGGGTGGGGTTTAGGAAATTGGGTATTTTAAGTGATGAGTCATGAGTGATGAGTGACGAAAATTGAGAGAGGAGTGATGAGTGATGGTTTTTTAAAACCAAATAGCCCCTTAATTTTGCATTTTATCCTTAAATTTATTATGGAGTCCACCATATATGCGAGATGAGAGAGCACCACATCACTATACTCTTGAAATACCTAATAATTTTCCAGTTCTCTCAACCTCTCTCAACAGTTTGCTTTATGAAATATGACTATTCCACTCCAATAGTGAGTGACCATATCATTATCAAAAATTTTGTTTTATAACAACAAATATCTATTTTATTTTGTCTTTAATATTTCTATTATCATATCAAATCAACTAATTAATTAAAAAAGAAAAGAAATAAAAAATTGGTTGATGCATAACCATTCGTTATCTCTTTCAGTTGTGGGGCTAGCGCATTATATGACCTCTGAAAAATAATGCACTAGTCCCATGTTTATTCACTATCTTTCCCCCAATGAATAATTAGTTTTTGCTTTCTATATAATCTTATGCATCCACTATGTTTAGGTTGACATTTTATTTATGATGAAGCCCCAACTGAAATTGAAAATGAAAATTGTTCTTCAGTGATTCTTCTCAGTCCTTATTGGTTCGGGCCCCTTATTGTTAGTACTACTAGGATCATCTAATATTTGGCCCTTCACAAACTTTTGTGGTGATGGGTATAAATCATAACTGTGTGTTATTTTATCCCAGATTATATCAGATTCTTTACTTTCTTTTATTTTGAAACTGTATAAGTGGAAAGAGGTTACTACATTCTGCCTTTTGCATTATGAATTGATTAGTTAGAGTAGTCCTGAGTTCTCATACATCATATATATATATATATATTGATTAAATATAAATTTTGATAATATAGTAATTATTAATAGATATTTATTATGAATGTGTTTTAATATTAAATTATATATTTTATTATTTAAATAAATATAATGTACCAAAATTCTAATGAAAGATTTAAATATATATTCAAATTATACATATAAGAATATAAATATATAAAAAATAATACAATATAATATTATATATACATTGTAGGGACACAATTTCGTAAATCCGGCCCAAAGATGGTTGGATTCGCCCAAAAGGGCCCCTATACAATGAATTTGTAGAGAGTAAGTTGAGAAGGACTAGGCTAGGAAAGATTGAGATTATCAATAGGTTGGACCTAGATCGTTCACCACGATGAAACTACAGTCTCAGACTTAAGGTGCTATTTTTGTTCTATGTCCGAAGATGACCCTCTCTCTGTAAGTTCTCCTCTCCTTTTCTTTTTCTTTTTCAAGATCCCCTTTCTTCTATTCTCCTTTCCTTTTATATTTCCTCCCACCCTCTCTTAACCATCCACGTGTGGATTTTCTCCTTCGTATTTGGACACCTGTCCTCCTAGCTTTTTCCAGAACTCACTTCATAGAAACGATGGGACTATTAGCCACTGTTCAGATGTCCTCTCCACATAAATGCGGCCAGGGGGTTAGTTGTGGGGCATTCAATGTGGGGTTGGCAGCCTTCCTCCTTGATATTTTAGGATAATTTCTGGGTGTATGGATCTACTACGTCCGTTCAAGCCAGTAGAACCTTCTGGGGTACTTTTCTGACCGGCAGATTTCCAAGGTTTATTCCTGCCTCGACCGTCCGAGGTGTTAACATTCTCGGACGGGCGGCCGACCTCTCCCAAGTCTTGTTCAGATTCCCCTTCGTTTATCTCGGTCATTATAGATCAGACTATGTAGTCCTCGGCCGGGCCATGGTCCTCGGCGCGCATTTTGGGTCCAACATACGGGCCTATGATTCTTGTTATTTGGGCTCAACGCACAGGCCCATCATTTTTGCTGATGTTTTTGCCCCCACAATAGCCCCTCGAGATGCTTCTTTCTGGGCTCTCGGACAGAAAGGAGGATCTCGATGTCTTGTTGCTTACGTATACTAGCTTCCGAACTGCTTTGGCTAGTAGAGATGTCTTTTTGACTTCTAAGGGCGCGTTTCTGACGGTGCGGTATTCGAGACGTTCCCTCATTAAACATTTGCTGCTCCATGTTCCCCACGTTCAACGGTGCGATGCAAATCGAACGGCCTAGATTTCAACCAAGGTATGGGCGGGATTTTTACCGCTTCAGGTTGTCTTTTTGATATAAATACTCTTCTATTCGATTTCTTTTCCCTTTACTTTGGCATTCGCTTAACTCCAGAGCATATTCATTGAATCCTGTCAGCCGTTCTCATTACCCGTGTCACTCCTAAACACCAAAGCCTGTCCGAGGAGATTTCCCTAGATTTCTGTAAGTCTTTATACATCCTTATCCTTTCTCTTTTTACATTCTAGTATATATTTTTATCGGTTTTCTGTGCCCTTTTTCATCTCGGCCTCTTCTCCCAACCTTGAATATTCTGGGTTTTGTTAATATTCTTCGGGAATGGGTAGATTCAAAGAGTTAGTAGATTCTGAAGAGGGGATTGCGAGGTTTAAGAGCGATTACAAGATTCCTGCCGGAGTAGACATTAGGTATTGTAAGGAGGGCGATTGGCATGCGCAGAGGCGAGAGGGAGAAGTTGTGATCCCTATGATCGCTTTTATAGAAGGAGGGATGAAGATCCCCATAGGTGAGGTTATGAGAGATTACCTTAGCGCTCATAGATTGGCTCCCACCCAGTGCGCTCCTAACGTATTTAGAATTCTGGGTTGTGTAGATGCTTTAAACGAAAAGTTAGGTTTGGGATTGACACATCACGATGTCAACTGGATTTATAATCTCCACCATCTTAAGGGTCAGGGGTATTATTTAAAGTCGCGATACCCCGAAGTTAGGTTAATCCAGTGTTTACCCGAGTCCAACAAGGGCCTAAACAAGGATTTTCTAATTGTTTCGGGCGATTGGCATGACGGCTTGCATTGCCCAACCAGGGAGGGGGAACCAGGTGGAGTTTTAGTATAGGAAGCTTTGTTTTGATTATCTGTCTAGTAGCGTTGAGTTTGATTTTAACTCTTTTTTTTTTTTTTTTTTTTTTGCAGATAAGCATTCTGCTGTACCCCAACTCGGACTGGTGAACCAGGAGAGTTTGGACAAAATTCTCAAGGCCGAGGTGTTTCAGCATTCGGACGGCCAACTTAGAGCGGCGCACATAATATTGGGCTACAAACCCATCTCATCCAGTTTTCAAGCACCGAAGTGCGTTATACGAGCCAAGGATCCTCGCCTCCATAGGATCAGTGTAGCAGCTCCAGGATTCCTTCTTCCTGCGGACACCCCCACCCCGACGAGCACACTTCCCACCTTTCCAATCCTTGAAGGGGTGTCCATACCCCCTCCGCTCCAGCACAACATCAAGGAGGAGGAAGGAGAGGGAAAGAAGGAGAAAGAAAAAGAAGTGGTTGAAGTTTCAGACTCCGAGGAGCTTTTTGAGGTTTTCAACCGACCCTTGTCACCTGAAGCAGCGGTAAGTACCTCTAGCGAGCTCGAGGAGATGGGGATTCAGAGGAAACCGAGGTCGTCTCTGCAAGAACTGCTTGAATCCCAGCCGGGGAAGGATGGTTCGAGCAAGCCTGCGCAATCCAAAGCACCGGCTCCACCCCCTGCTATACCGGCCCCACCTTCTATCCCTCTACCCCGAGTTGACCCTCCCGAGCATAAAAGAAAAAGGGAAGACAAGGGGAAGGAGGTGATGGAAATAGGGACGCAGCAGCCTCTTCAAGAAGCTGACCCCAGCTGAGGAGGAAAACATCCTCGGACTCAATCATCAAGGTCGGCCCATGAGTTGGAGCGGCGGGGCGACTGCAGGCCCGCAGCACCGACCTGGGCCCCGCGATTGGAGCTAGATGGGGCTCTGCTGACCGAGGAAGCCTCCATCCGGGACAACCAGAACGGGAAGGCCGGGTACGTGGCAGATGCAGTGGAGCAATCCCTGCTTTTGCCTAAAGATATGGCTGACCTCAGGCTAATGAGGCAGCACGAGGTATTTATAGGACTCAAGAGAAACTTGGCAATGGTAAGCCCTGCTTTTTCTTATTTTTGTTTCCGTTATATACGTGTAAATATATATATATATATATATTTTATTTTATTTTATTTTTTATTTATTATTTTTTTTATTCCTGAGCATCTATACATGCGTACTTTTACGTAGGCCGTTCAAGCCGCTTTCTGTGCGGAAGAGATGGTGGGGCTTGCTCACCGCCGAGCCAAAGACGAAGAGGCGAGAAGGATCTCGGCGGTTGAGGCCTTCCGCGTGGCCGAAAGGAGCGTTCAGGAGCTCAGGACTAAGCTGGCAGAGGAAGAAAGAGGGAGGAAGAGCGTCGAAGCCGCGTTAGACAGTGCGGAAAGGCAGGCCGAGAGCCAGAGGGTCCTGCTCCGAGGTGTCGAAGACCAACTGGCCTCTTCCAAGCAGCAGATAGTGGCACTTCAGAAGATGCAGGAAGAGATTCAGAAGGCTAAGGAAGCGGCGGAAAAGGCAAAGGAAGAAGCTGAGAGAGCAAGAGAGGTGGCCGAGAAGGAGAGAGACGAGGCAGAGCAGCAAGGTTATGATACCGGAGTGGCTGAGACCGAAGATGCCCTTAGGGCAGAGGTTTCAGGGGTATGCAGGAAATACTGCTCTGAGGTGTGGATTGAGGCCCTCAACCAAGCCGGGGTTGAAGCCTCGTCCATGCTGAGGAAGGCAGAGAACATTTTCTACCCCCTGGCCATCCGTGTCGTTCCCTCTGCGGGCCATCCGATAGACCCTCAGCCTGAGGTGGCCGAGTCGAAAGGAAGCGGCTCAAATATGGCTCCTCCCTTGCCCAATATCTCCCGGCAGGCGCCCGAGGGCCCTGAAGGCGAAGGGGAAGAAGTTGGAGCTCACGAGAAGGTCGTCCCCGAGACTACGCTGCCGCCCACTGCCCCCGAGGATCCTGCCAAGGAAAAAGAGGTGCCCAGGATGGAGATCGTGTTGGCCAGTCTCCCAATTCCTTCCTTGGGTGATCCAAAGGGTCCGGATCAAGGTCCCACTGAGGCTGCTGCCACACAGGCCAAGGCTCCTTTGACCGACAACATAGTGATAAAAAAGAAATAGATCCTAGTAGAGATCTTGATTGTACTTTCCCTTGCTTTTCTTTTGTAATGGGGTTACCCTTTTGTATTTCTGTTGTCTTGTTCCTTAGTTTATATCAACGACAGATTCAAAGGAATTTTTGAACTTTGAGACATTTTAAGTTTATGGCAAGATACTTTTTATTGATTTCGTGCATAGAGTTTTTGTAAAGAATAATCAGAAATTAAGACTAAAAATAGAGAAAAGACCAGCAAAGTACTTCCCTACGCGAACACATAAACTAGGACGATCCGTTGTCACCTTTACGGACCACGTGAACACACAAAAATGAAAAGAGTTTCATCACTATGTCTATAGATGTTTTGAGCGAAGATAACCCATAAGGTCGAGATAGTTGGTTAAAAGTGCTTGGATATCTCGGGAAGATGCAAGGATGATATTTTTGCTTTAGTTACTGGTTTGGAAGGACAGGCATACCTTGGGTTCTTTTTGCCACTTGGGCAAATGCTCTGTGACATTATTATTACTATTTATTTTTTTTTTTTAGTAGGTAGCCGAGGAGCTAAGCATAATTTTGGGAACTGTTTAATACTTAGAGAAATAATGAATCGTATTAATTTTTTCAAGGCAGATGGTCCGAGGAACCAGGCGTAGCTTAGATCAGTTTAATACCTAGAAAAAATGATGTATCGTATTAATTTTTCCAATGCAGATGGTCCGAGGAACCAGGCGTAGCTTGGATCAGCTTAATACTTAGGAAAAATGAATCGTATTAATTTTTTCAAGGCAGATGGTCCGAGGAACCAGGCGTAGCTTGGATCAGTTTAATACTTAGAAAAATAAATCGTATTAATTTTTTCAAGGCAGATGGTCCGAGGAACCAGGCGTAGGTTGGATCAGTTTAATACTTAGAAAAATAACGAATCGTATTAATTTTTCCAAGGCAGATGGTCCGAGGAACCAGACGTAGCTTGGATCAGTTTAATACCTAGAAAAAATGATGTATTGTATTAATTTTTCCAAGGCAGATGGTCTGAGGAACCAGGCGTAGCTTGGATCAGCTTAATACTTAGGAAAAATGAATCGTATTAATTTTTCCAAGGCAGATGGTCCGAGGAACCAGGCGTAGCTTGGATCAGTTTAATACTTAGAAAAATAACGAGTCGTATTAATTTTTTCAAGGCAGATGGTCGAGGAACCAGGCGTAGCTTGGATCAGTTTAATACTTAGAGAAAATAACGAATCGTATTAATTTTTCCAAGGCAGATGGTCCGAGGAACCAGGCGTAGCTTGGATCAGCTTAATACTTAGAAAAAATAATGTATCGTATTAATTTTTCCAAGGCAGATGGTCCGAGAAACCAGGCGTAGCTTGGATCAGCTTAATACTTAGGAAAAATGAATCGATTAATTTTTCCAAGGCAGATGGTCCGAGGAACCAGGCGTAGCTTGGATCAGTTTAATACTTAGAAAGAATGAATCGTATTAATTTTCCCTAGGTATGTGGTTCAGGGAACCGGGCATAGCCGAGGTTCTACTTGACCCCCAAAATCAGCATAATTGAGCATCATACATGATATAGTTGGGTAAGAAAAAGATAAAGGGCACTTTTACTAATAATAGTACCTTTTCAGGTTGTTTACATTCCAGGGATGCAACACTGTTCTGTTTTCCAAATCTTGCAGGTAGTACGCCCCTATCCCGGCTATGGAGGTGATTCGGTATGGTCCCTCCCAGTTTGGTCCCAGCTTTCCCCATGAGAGGTTCTTTGCGGAGCCGACAACTTTCCTCAACACCAGATCCCCAGGCGCTAAAGGCCTTGACTTTACATTTGCATCATACCCTCATTTGAGCTTATGCTGATAAGAGGCCAACCGGACCATGGCATTTTCTCTTCTCTCCTCAATCAAGTCTAGATTTTTCTCAAGTAGGCTGTCGTTGCTATCTGAAGTGAAAGAGTTAGTCCTTAGTGTAGGGAAGCCCGTCTCCAATGGAATAACTGCCTCGGCTCCGTAAGTTAACGAAAAAGGGGTTTCGCCTGTAGACTTCCGAGGAGTGGTCCCGTAGGTCCACAGTACGTGTGGTAATTCTTCAACCCATTTGGCCTTGGAGTCGTCCAGCCTCTTCTTAAGTCCACTTACTATAACTTTGTTTGTGGCCTCGGCTTGTCCATTCCCTTGAGGGTAGGCTGGGGTGGAGTACCGATTTGTTATTCCTAGTTTGCAGCAGTATCTTCGGAAAGACTTGCTGTCAAACTGAAGTCCGTTATCAGAGATGAGTGTGTGCGGGACCCCGAACCGGGTGATGATATTCTTCCAAATGAACCTCTTCATGTCGGCATCTCGGATATTGGCCAATGGCTCTGCTTCGACCCATTTAGTGAAGTAATCTGTGCCGACCACTAGATATTTTTTATTCCCTGCTGCCTTAGGAAAAGGTCCAACAATATCCAAGCCCCATTGGGCAAAGGACCATGGACTGGATAGGGGATTAAGCTCTCCTCCCGGCTGATGTATGCTCGGGGCGAACCTCTGGCATTGGTCGTACTTCCTCACATATTCCTGAGCTTCCCTATGCATGTTGGGCCACCAATACCCCTGGGTGAGGGCTTGATGAGATAGAGATCTGCCCCCCGTGTGGCTCCCACAAATTCCCTCATGAAGTTCTTCCAGGAGAACCTCTACTGCCTCGGGGTGTACGCACAATAAATACGGTCCAGAAAAGGACCTTTTGTACAGTTTCAGATCCTCGAACAGCCAGAACCGAGGAGCCTTTCTCCGTATTTTATCGGCCTCCAATTTGGTCTCAGGTAGGAAGTCATCTTTGAGAAATTGAACAATGGGATCCATCCAGCTGGGGCCCGTTTTCGCCTGGTGAACGGCCGATACCTCTTTCCCCAACCGACGAGGTTGCAAGAGATCCTCAACGAGAATCACCCTCGGCAAACCCTGCGCCGAGGATGTTGCCAACGTCGCAAGTGAATCAGCATGTGCGTTTCTGCTTCTGGGGATCTGCATCAAGCTGAAAGACTTGAATCCAGATTGCAGGTGTTTAATTTGATTAAGGTACTCTTGCATTCTTGGGTCCCTGGCTTCTAGCTCTCCTCGGACTTGGCCTACCACCAATCTGGAGTCCGAGAATATGTCTACATCTTTTCCTCCCATCCGTTGGATCATGGCCATCCCGGCTAGCAGGGCCTCATACTCTGTCTCATTGTTTGTGGCGGAGAACCCAAGTCTTAACGATTTTTCAATCGTGATGCTCTCGGGCGAGATTAGAACTAGCCCCACTCCGGATCCCTTGAGGTTCGATGCGCCATCAACGTATACCCTCCATGGTGATGCCCGTTCTATGGAGGTCACCCCAACTAAATTTTCACCCATGCGGTGTTTATCTTCATCCTCTTTTATCGGGGTCTCGGCAAACTCAGCCAGAAGATCGGCGATGACCTGGCCCTTTATGGAGTTGCGGGGCATGTATTTGATGTCATAGGCCCCCAGCTTGGTTCCCCACTTCGCAATTCTCCCCGTATAATTGGCACTTCGAAGCAAGGCCTTGAGTGGCAGTTGGGTTAAGACAACAACCGTATGCGCCTGAAAGTAATGTGGCAGCTTGCGTGTGGCGTGCACCACGGCCAGGACGACCTTCTCCAATAGCAAGTATCTGACCTCGGCCTCATGGAGGGACTTACTAATATAATACACTGGTCTTTGTACCCCATTGTCAACCCTCAGTAATACCAAGCTTACTGCATAAGCGGCCACCGCGATGTAAGCAAATAAGACTTCATCCACGTCAGGTCTGGACATTATCGGTGGCCGAGAAAGATAGTCTTTCAATTGCTGGAAAGCTGAAGCACATTCCTCGGTCCACTCAAAATCCTTCCACTTATTCAATAGATGGTAAAAGGGTCTGCACCTGTCTGCGGACCGGGCTATAAAGCGATTGAGAGCAGCGATCATTCCCGTCAGCCTCTGCACCTCTTTGGGATTCCGAGGTGGTTGTAATTTATTAATGGCTTGGATCTGGTTTGGGTTCACCTCAATTCCACGGTGAGTGACCATGTAGCCCAGGAACTTCCTTGAGCCCACCCCGAAAGAACATTTAGAGGCGTTGAGCCGTAATCTGTGCCTTCTCAGGATCTCAAAAATGCTTTCGAGGTCGGCGATGTGGTCGGACTCTTGCCTGCTCTTAACCACCATATCATCGATGTAGATTTCGATATTCTTCCCCAACTGAGGCTCAAACATTCTGGTCATCATCCTCTGATACGTGGACCCCGCATTTTTAAGTCCAAATGGCATCACTTTGTAGTGGTAATTGCCGATAGGAGTGACGAAAGCTGTCTTCTCCTGGTCCTCTACGGCCAGAGGTATCTGGTGATAACCTTGGAAGGCGTCCAGGAAACTCATCCGGGGATGTCCTACGGTTGCGTCCACCAGTTGATCAATTCGAGGCATGGGGAAGGGATCCTTTGGACAGGCTTTGTTCAGGTCCGTGTAATCCACGCACACACGCCATTTGCCGTTCTTTTTCTTCACCACTACGGTGTTAGCTAGCCAGTCGGGATAGAACACTTCTTTGATAGCCCCAGCCTGTTTAAGCTTATCCACCTCTTCCTTAACAGCATCCGAATGTTCCCTCGAAGAGCGCCGAGGAGGCTGTTTTTTAGGGAGAGCAGATGGATTTACATTCAAACGGTGGCAGATGAAATTTGGATCCACCCCTAGGGCCTCATAGGCATTCCAAGCGAATACGTCGATATTCTGTCTCAAGAAATGCATTAGCTCTTCTCTTTCTTGAATAGGCAGTTGGGCACCGATTTGAAAAAATTTCTCTGAGTCCCCATCAAGAAGAATTTTCTCCAGATTCTCACATTTTGCCTCTTTGGCCTCCACGTCGGACATTGGGGCCGTTGACTTTAATTGCTAGTAATCCCTGCTGGCCAGGGCCGAGGACCCTGACTCAGGCTGGTGCGTAATGGCCGCCACTAGACACTGCCTAGCCACGGCCTGATTTCCAAGCAACTCCTCAACTTGGTCCCCAGATGGGTATTTGACTTTGAGGTGAAGGGTGGATGAAACAGCCCCAAGGGCGTGAAGCCAAGGTCGCGCCATGATAGCTGTGTATGGGGAAAAGGCGTCCACCACGATAAAGTCGACCTCTACCACTTCCGAGCCAGCCTGAACTGGCAATCTGATCTGTCCCCTTGGAACAACTACTTTCCCATCAAAACCGACCAGAGGTGATTCATAGCTGGTCAGATCCTCCTGCTTGAGATTGAGGCCCTTATATAAGTCTGGGTACATAATCTCAGCCTCACTGCCTTAGTCAACCAGTACTCTTTTCACATCATAGCCCCCTATCCTAAGAGTTATAACCAGTGCATCATCGTGGGGCTGTATGGTTCCGGCCTTGTCCTCGTCCGAGAAGCTTAGCGCTGGGTGGGGACTCAATTTGGCCCTCTTTGGCTCTTGCCCGGGATCCCCAGTATACGCCCCAGCCACCGTCATTACCTTGGAGGGGTACGACCCTGTCCTGCTCGGTGCGGCGAGGATGACATTGATTGTTCCTAAGGGAGGTCTTGAGGAGTTATTACTTGGAACCCCTGCGTCGGTTTGGCCTCCCTGTCCGTTAGGCTAAACTAGGAACTGTTTCAATCTGCCTTCTCGGATCAGTTGTTGCAAATGGCTCCATAAGGTCCTGCAATCCTCGGTCGTATGTCCGCGCTCTCTATGATATTGACAATGCAGGCTCTGGTTACGTTTCGTGGAGTCTCCGCTCATCTTGTTCAGCCATCTAAAGTATGGCTCGTTCTTGATCTTCTCCAAGACCTGATGTATTGGTTCTCGGAACACGGTATTAACGGTTTGGGTGGCTCTAGACCCAGCTTCCCCTCCAAATTCTCGCCGAGGTCGGTTATTGCTGTAACGATCCGACCTGAAATCCCTCCTCTCCTGAGGGATAACCTTACCCTTCCCTTTTTCTTGCAGCTGATCTTCCTCAACCCTCTTATACTTGTCAATGCGATCCATGAGCTGACGGACACTGGCGACTAGCTTTCCTGTCAGGGATCTTCGTAAACCGTGGTCGGCTGGTAGACCGACCTTAAAGGTTCTGACAGCCACATCATTGACATCACCCTCGATCTCGTTGAACATCTCCCAATACCGGTCCAAATAAGTTTTCAGGGTTTCTCCCTCTCTCATGGATAAAGACAGCAAGGAGTCCAGAGGCCGAGGAACCCTACTGCTCGTGATGAAGCGGGATCCAAAAGCTTGAGTGAGCTCCTGGAAAGAGTTGATGGAACCCGTTCTGAGGCCATCAAACCATCTCATCGCCACAGGTCCCAAACTGGACGAGAACACCTTGCACATTAAGGTCTCGTTATGAGAGTACACCGCCATTTTCTGATTAAAATAGCTAACGTGCTCAACTGGGTCGGTACGGCCGTTGTAGAGGGTGAATGTCGGTTGGGTGAACCGCTTGGGGAGTCGCCCTGCATCAATCCGGTGCGTAAAGGGAGATCTGGATATTCGATCGAGCGCTTTGCTCATGGCGTCGTTTCCCAATCCCCTAGAAGACGCGCCTCCTCCCCTGCGTTCTTGGCGATTGTCCTCGTCATACGAGAAGGTTTCGCTTGGGGGCGTACGTGACCTGTGTCTATAGTTGTCATCTCCCTCGCCATCAGAGGAAAGATCAGAACCTGAAGGACTCCTCCTCCTTCATTCCCGTTGCAACTTCTTCTTCAAGTAGTCAATCTCCTTCTGCATGGCTTTAGCATGTTTGTCCTGTGAGACATGGCTATCGCCCCTAGATTGACCCTCGCCAGAACAGGTGGTATGTACGCTTCCTTCCTGGCCTTCCTGGGAGTGTTCTTCTCTTTGAGATCCCATAGATTCTAAGTGGTGTGGACCTGAGCCAGCCATGTTAAAGAATCTAACTATTCTAGTCAATTAGCCCTTCCCACAGACGGCGCCAATTGTAGGGACACAATTTCGTAAATCCGGCCCAAAGATGGTTGGATTCGCCCAAAAGGGCCCCTATACAATGAATTTGTAGAGAGTAAGTTGAGAAGGGCTGGGCTAGGAAAGATTGAGATTATCAATAGGTTGGACCTAGATCGTTCACCACGATGAAACTACAGTCTCAGACTTAAGGTGCTATTTTTGTTCTATGTCCGAAGATGACCCTCTCTCTGTAAGTTCTCCTCTCCTTTTCTTTTTCTTTTTCAAGATCCCCTTTCTTCTATTCTCCTTTCCTTTTATATTTCCTCCCACCCTCTCTTAACCAGCCACGTGTGGATTTTCTCCTTCGTATTCAGACACTTGTCCTCCTAGCTTTTTCCAGAACTCACTTCATAGAAACGATGGGACTATTAGCCACTGTTCAGATGTCCTCTCCACATAAATGCGGCCAGGGGGTTAGTTGTGGGGCATTCAATGCGGGGTTGGCAGCCTTCCTCCTTGATATTTTAGGATAATTTCTGGGTGTATGAATCTACTACGTCCGTTCAAGCCAGTAGAACCTTCTGGGGTACTTTTTTGACCGGCAGATTTCCAAGGTTTATTCCTGCCTCGACCGTTCGAGGTGTTAACATTCTCGGACGGGCGGCCGACCTCTCCAAAGTCTTGTTCAGATTCCCCTCCGTTTATCTCGGTCATTATAGATCAGACTATGTAGTCCTCGGTCGGGCCATGGTCCTCGGCGCGCATTTTGGGTCCAACATACGGGCCTATGATTCTTGTTATTTGGGCTCAACGCACAGGCCCATCATTTTTGCTGATGTTTTTGCCCCCACATACATATATATTAATATAAATTAAATATATAATTGCATAAGTTTGTAAATAAATTTTTATAATTTATTGATAATATAAATATTCATTTTTAACAATACAATACTAGTAAATCTAATTTTAATATGTTAAAAAAATGATTTTCAAAGTAAATTAAATAATTTAATTTCAATAATAATTTATTTATTAATTTTTTAGAATAGATAATTTGTGAAAGGAAAAAAAATGTTTTATAATGATTAATTATTATATATGAGAAAAAAATAATAAGTCAAGTAGCTTGTCAACAAGTTGGAGTTTATTCGACCATAAAATAAACCAAACATGAACATGTAATCTTGTTTCTTAATGAAGTCTAGCTTGATTCTTATTTGAAATAAAACTAAATGAACAATCTTAAATTTTTAAATTTTAACATTGCTCATTTGCAACCCTAATTACAATAGACTTTTGACTTACTTGACATCATGAGAAAACCATCTTTATCTGATATATATTCAATTGACTTTGGCTAGACCATACTAGGTTTAAAACCTATTATCTTCCTAATCCTTTCCAAATTACCATGTGGTTCCAAGATGTGATTGATTAAGGGTGGGCTTAGCTGTGCTCTCGACTAATTTTTCTATCATCACAATGGTATTAATATGAAAATTATATGAAGCACACCCCTAATATCCACTTTACTTCTTTTCCTTTGCTGAAACGTAGTATGCAAAAGTTCTACGACAATAAAATAATATATGGTTACACACGCCCAATCATCCATTAGCTTAGTATCAGAAAAAATTACATTCGGTTTTGTTAAGGTGCACAACATCTTTTAAAGTCCAGCTCACATATGAAAAAACAATTCTTCTACGATCATATACTACAACTTGATGACCTAAGTGTCAGTAATTAGTGAACCCTAACATTTACAATGATCTACCAATTTTTTTTTTACCATTCACAATCGATTGCACATATTATGAATTATCATAGTGACAAAAGTATGTCAATGAACTCATTACTATGATTAATGGAGAAGCAGCGAATCTTTGTTGATGAAATAACGTTTGTATACATATGCTGATGACGCACAAAATTTCCATACGCTCTTGCTTTATCCAAAATATGGAAAATTGGAAACTTGTTGGGATTATCACTATTCACGACCAACTATGTGTCAATGGTAGATAAATAACATGAAGATATGAAGAATGAAGCACAAGCAGCAGGGCAATTCTCAGACGGTGTTAAGTGAAGATTGTGCTTTGAGAGTAAACTAGATATTCTTAATCGTATGGTGCATTGCTCTAAAAGTGTCAGCTGAGACATTAAACAAATTATGGACCATATTTGTGGCTTAATTTATTATTACGTGACTGTCACAAGTTTGATTTTTGTTTGGGTGAACATTTCATTTTAATGAAAATAGTTATATGTGGTAAGCCTTGTAGCTCAATTTACTCATTTTAAAATTTATATGTGGTAAGCCTTCCATAAAATCAATATAGACCTTCGTTTGCCGTTGCACACTTGCACCACCTCGCTGGACAACCCATTAAAAACCAGTATAATTCAATATTTACTAAAAAAAAAAAAGTTGCCTGAAACCTACTGAGACTGAAATGTGTTTTTATATGACAAAACTCAAATAAAATGTTTCTGTCCAAGACTTCCATAGAAGTCTTCTAAGTAATTCGTAATAAACAAATGAAATAAAAAGGAAAACTTAGATTAACAATACTTCAAATACGAAATCATACCCAATCACACTAAGATGCATTGAGATTTGAGATACCCATCACTCTAAATACGAGTCTGAAACTCAATTTTTCTTCTTCTTCTTCTACTTATGTTTAATTAATTAATTAATTTATTTCAAAAGTTAGAACAATCACACTAAAGATTTGAGGTTCATTCATATAAGATAAGAATCACTGCCGATCGTGGCAGTTGCGGTCACCGGCGAAGGAGCGAAGCAGTGGGAACAGAGAAGAGGAGAGAGAGACAAGACCGGTATGGACAAGTTCTCAACGATGGTGACCTCTGGCGAGCGGCGGCAGTGGCGAGCAAGGGTTGCTCAGCCATGGACAATGATTTTTGCGGTCAGAGACAAGGTCTGAGAGAGACGATGAATGGGGTTTTTGGGCTTTAATTAGGTGTTATCAGATGTATTTATCTTAGGTGGTCTATTTTAAAAAGTCTGATGTGGCACTTGTTTATTGGATGGTATAAATAAGAGGTTTTACATTCATCGTTATTGAATTTGATTTCATTTTTGAGCAAAAAAAAAAAAAAAAAAAAATTGATTTCATTTATATATATAATTTGAATTTAAATTAAAGAAATAATTTTTAAAAGTGACGAAATATATGTCTTGGATGACAGCTTCGTGACATGTGCTCGAAAGTTGTAACATGAATTGAACGCGTACTGTGAAAAGTCATGAATAGGCGTAGGCGTCACAGTTCCCTTCTCCTATTGAATTGTGGTGTGGGATTTGTTTGGTCACATCATTTCTCTTATTTTTGTGCCTTTATCTTTGATTGGTTACTTTTTTTTTTCTTTTTTTGAGTAAATTTATTGATGGGATGTATCTACCTTTTCCACCATGAATTTGCAGGGTTAACTTGTCTTTCATCTTCCTCTTCCATGATTCATTCTTAACGCTTTACATTCTGCCTACTTCCCTAACCTTTACGTTTCATTGCCAAATTTTGATCTGGCTCTTCATATTCAAGTCTAGTGACTGTTTTTTCACTTTGCACTCTTAAATTAGAGGAGTAAAAAGAGGTACATGCTTTGCTTCTATTGTCCATCTTTGCTTTGTTTTACAAATTTATTGTTATGACCAGATTTACTTGTAAATTATCCAAATTCTTTAATTCCCATGCATTTCCCTGTGATTTTAAACCTGTTATCGTGTTAATTTTTCTTCTAGGTTATTAACTATGTGCCTATTTTAGTTTTTTTTTTTTTATTAAAAAAATCTGTGCCTATTTTCCCAGCTGACTGCATATTTGGTGATCTTTTAACTCAATGCCCAATTTTTAAAAACCACTTAAGGGCTTGTTTTGGAAGAATAATATTATTTTATTATTAAGTATTAAAAATAGTGTTGCAGTAAAATTATTTGGGAAGAGAGCCTCTCTTTGAAAATCGATTTCAAGTATTGAAATTAAATTTTGGACTAAAATTATGTTTTCAAAACAAGATTATGAAAATTGTGTTTTGATAGCATGACTTCATTATAGACATATTGTATACTAAAATTGTGCTTTCAAAACACGATTTCAATGCAAAATTTGAAAATTCCATGCTCCAAAGAAGCTATTCGTCTTTTTCTTTTTTCTTCTTTTGGATACCATGGAACCACCTTGTGATTTGGAAAGAATTGGGAAGACAAAAAGTTTTTAAACCTACCAAGGTCTAGGCATCACTTGAATATCAAATAAAGAAGGTTTTCACATGTCGTCAAGTAAAAAAATCTATTGTAATTAGAGTTGTAAATGATCTTAGTATTACAAATTTAGGATTATCTTTCTTGTTTTAATTCAAATAAGAGTTAAGTTTGAGTTCACCAAGAAACTAAATTACATGTTAATTTTTGGTTAATTTTATTGTCAAATAAGCTCCAATAGCTATTTGACTGATATGTTTTTCTCATATATAGTAATTGCTATGGCTAAAACTTTTTATCCAGTCACAAATCTATACTACCAATTAGTAAATAAATTATTATTAAAATTATATTATTTGAATTACTTAGATAAAATTATTTTTATTTCTAGAATTATTAAAACTAGATTTACTAGTATTGTATCATTAAAAATGACTATTTATATTATCAATAAATTATAAATACTATTTTGATATCTTCTTAATCTATTTACAAACTTACAAAAATATAAATTGAATTTATACTAATATATATTTTATATATGTATATATATATATATATATGTTAAATTTAAATATATGTTTTGTTTACAAATTTATAAGAAGATTCATTTCTTTGGACTGGATTTTTATATGATTTAGAAATATTTTTACATCTTACGTTTAATAGAGAAAAAAACTTAAAGACAACTCAGTAAAAATATGAGTGTATTGTAAAGTGGGGTAGTAAAAAATAAAAATAGATAAATTAGTTTTTTGAGGTGTTAAAAGTTAAAATTTTCTAACGTAAAAAAAATAAAAATAAAAATAAATTTTTGGTGGTTTTTTTTTTTTTGTCTTTTTTTTTTTTTTTTTTGATAAGAAACTATAATTTTATGAATTTATAATTTGTTAATACTATATGGATGCCTTTTAAGAGTATTTTTTTTACTTATACTCCGGCCTCCTTTAACTTAAAAGTATGGATCAGGAGTTAAAGTATATAATTACTTAAATAGTAAAGTCTTGTTGACTGCATGAACAAACTTTTCAGACTCTGGACAGCCCAATAGTTTATCAAGGAGCATCCTGGTGAACCGCCGTGCCAATTTTCATTAATAGGTTTTGGTTTTTGTGGGTTTGATTTTTGGTGGTTTTGTGGTAACTTAAAAACGCAATTTCGCAAGTGAGAAAATGCGCGATTACCTTGCAAAAACTCATTTTAATTTGTTCAGCGAAATCACGTGTTGGTTAGTGATTTTGGCTTTTGATTCTTATTGCATTTGCTGCTACTGCCTTTCTAAACTGATTTTAATTTTTTTTCCTTCTCAAAACAAGAAAAACAAAGGTAAAGAAAATAGGGGAAAAAGGAATTAAGGTGTATCTATTTTTAACGTTTACTCTTTTTGATAAGAATATTGACCGTCGTTGATCAACAACTCTGTAGTCCGAGTGGAGTTAGTGGAAATCAGCCTGCATCAGTGCTCAATCTACAATTTGTTAACTTAAAGAGAGGTACATTCTATATTTCTTTTTTCTGTTGTTTGATTTTATTATCAGGCTGTATTTCGGCTGTCATTCTAGTCCGGCCCCAACGTGGTTTTACTTGGCATATACTGTCCTCTAAAAGAAATGGTAGAAATGGGAAGTACCTTCTATATTAACTCAACTACTAATTTTTTTCTAGTTAATTTGTAAGAGATCTAGGGTTTAGACTCTATCTATACCAATAATCAATTGTTAAAATTTTTTTTTATTAGAACAAATTGGTGTTTTGACCTGCCTGAGGGTGAGGCAAGCTGGGAACGGCCTAAAACTTACAATTGGAAGACCAAGTCATAAACTACTAGACGTCCCACTGAGCGGCTCTCAACGAAGATGGTGATGCAGGACAACCTATGCTTCCCACCTCGACTAGTCCTATGAAGAACCTTAGGCTTCCCACCTAAGGTGTTTGGAATCACCACCAAACAATTCAATGTAAATAATCTCAATAATAATTATAATAATAATAATAGTATGTAAAGTACAAAAGGAACCATCTGGAGCTTTATATACAGCTTCTAGAAATCATAATGATAAAGATAAACTCTCCTAAACAAATCCTAAACAAACTCAAATACTAATATGATAATCCTAACAATCTAAAATACTAATCCAATACTAAAGATAAACCCAAATAAAGATAATATAAATGATAAAGATAATCTCCATTGATGTGCTATCATGTGGTGTCCGCACTAGATGGCTTACATGTAAACCATTGAAAATGGTCCTCGAGGCTAAGAGCTTGAACTAAATAACAATCCCTAAGCTCTTGTTCTTCAGCAATCGAAAGTATTTCGCTATTGGAAGATAGCCTTTAGGTAACAAAGCCCCTAATACTGGTAATAGCTCTGCCTCACAGGGACAGCAAAAAGAAGGAAGGGGAAAAAGTCTGACTTAACTAATCGTGTAAGAAGATTAGGGCTAGTTCCAATATTGACCTTATGAAAATATCACATAACAGGCAAAGCTAATCATGTACATAGGGCTAATTCCAATATTGACCTCATGAAAATATCACATTACAGGCAAAGCGTGACATTTTCTTTTATAAAGTCAGTATAACTTCTAACCAAAAGATTGATTCTTTGGAAATCAAGTACCATACAAAGAGTGCTATATAAGAATGAGGCAGAGATATAAGAATGAGGTGGAGATAGGAGGAACTCCCCACTGCGGAGATATAGGGATAGGACAGTTTCATGGGCCAGGAAATATAGAAGAGTGAAGTCTCCTCCATGTAGGGGAGGAAGTAGGGAACCTTCTCTCCAGCAATTAGCAGTCTGAGATCAAGGAGAGCTCTCAACTCCCCAAAATATGGGTAACGATGCTATGAGTAAAGCATTGCAACAAATACCACGCTCCCCATTCTCAAATGAAATAGAAAGTGCAAATCTCTGTGAAGGTTCATCAAATCCATATTCACGAATTATGAAGGTAAGACAGACCCTGTGGAGCATGTCAGTCATTACAACCAAAACATGGCCATTTACTTTAAGAATGAGGCGTTGATGTGCAAGATCTTTCCATCTAGCCTTGGGCCCATCATGATGAGATGGTTCGACAGGTTAAAGAAGAGCACCATTCATAGTTATGATGAGTTGATCTGAGCATTTGCAGCCCGGTTCGTGACATGTAGTAAGGTCTCGAAGCCTGACTCTCTAATCATTATATCCATGAAAGAAGGGGAGACCCTCAAGGCATACTTTGGTCGCTACTGGGAGTTGTACAACAAGATTAGGGGATCACGGCTCGTACCTTTAAGGTAGGGCTTCCTATTAATTCTAACCTAAGAACTTCACTCACTTTGAGACTAGTCACGAACATGCACAAGTTGATGGAATGAGTGGAGGAATATAAGAGATTGGAAGATGATCAATTGTAGGTGAGATCCAAGGCTAAAGCTCCCATAATGGAGAGGAAAGAGGTCAAAATGGATCATCCCCCAGGACCAAGAAGGGACTTCTACCCCTAAGTTTAGTGGCAAAGATTCGAAGTAGTGAATTCTCCATATAAAGAGCCAATTTACCGGATCAAATAAAAGATAAAGAATGAGCCCTACCTTCGGTGGCTGAACAAGATGAGCAGTGATGCTTCCAAAAGAAATCAAAGCCTGTACTGCTCCTATCACCGAGATAAAGGCCATACAACGGAAGACTGCAAGACTTTGAAAGACCATCTACGCCAGTTAGAGAAAGCAAGGCATTTGAAGGAGTTTATAATTCAGGATTGCCTTCGGCCTCAAAGTGGGTGAGAAGTAGGTGGGCCTCAAACTTTGGCTCATCCTTTAGCTCTCATAGAGGTGATACATGCCGCTAGGGTCATGAGCCAGCCGGGGCAAGTAGCACTGTGGGTGTTCATTGTGGCTCCGAACCTAGAATTGGAGTTAAGTCCTTAACCTCTCAAAAGTGCTAAATGGGAGGAAGATTGTTTGGGCTTCTTAGGAAAGGACAAGGTAGGTACTATACAACCACATGATGATGTGTTAGTAATAAGCATGAGGATCTCTAGTTTTGATGTGAAGAGGGTAATGATAGACCAGGGAAGTGGGGTTGAGATTATGTATCCAAATTTATATCGGGGATTGGGCTTAGCCCCAAAAGATTTGAATAGATATGACACCCCTTTAGTGGTTATAACTAAAAAAGTGGAAGGATTTTCATTGAAAATCCTTCCACTTTTCCATTGAAAATCCTTCCAATTTTCTCATACACTCTTTTTCCAACTCTTAAAAAAGTGGAAGGATTTTCAATGGACAAAAGAGTGTCAAAGAGCTTTCTCTGAGCTAAAGGTGTACTTGGTCCATGCTCCCATCCTTTCTAGACCAATAGCTGGTGAGACATTGTACATGTATTTGGCTACAATTGATCATAAGGTGAGCGCGGTACTAATTTGGGTGGAGAAGCATATTCAAAAGCCAATCTATTATGTCAGCAAAACCCTTCTGGAGGCTAAGGTGAATTACCTCCCGCTGGAAAAAGTGGCCCTGGCCTTGGTCCACGCCACTATAAAATTACCTCACTACTTCTAGGCTTACACTATGATATTTCTCATCGAGCATCCACTACGAGCCTTACTCAGGAGGGCAGACTTTTTTGGTATAATAGCTAAGTGGGGGATGTTTTTAGGAGCCTTTAACATTAAATACAGCTCTAGGACTTTAATTAAGGGGCAAGTGCTGGCAAAGTTCAATGCAGAATTCACTCCAAGCAACCCCGAGGTTATGCACATTCAGGTGGAAAACTTGGTACGTTCAGAGGAGTGTTCGGTCTAGCAAGCATACGTTGATGGATCCTCGAATTGTCAAGGATCAGGAGTGGGCGTAGTACTTATCTCTCCGGAGGGTATCAGGATAAAGAAATCATTTAGATTAGTTTCCAAGCATCTAAAAATGAGGCAAAGTACAAGGCCCTCTTAACAGGACTTTAAATGACCAAACAGGCAGGGGTAAAATTGTTAAGGATTCAATGTGATTCTAGGCTAGTAGTGAATCAAATTAATGGTGAATTTAAGGCCAAAGAGCAGAGGATAATGAATTACTTGAAAGAGGTCAAGACACTCCAGTTATAGTTTAAGAGTGTAGACATCTTCCAGTTCTCCCGAGGTAGTAATAGTCATGCAGACTCTCTTGCGACGTTGGCCTCATCGGTGGGTAACTTTCTTCCAGGGATTATATAGGTGGAGGTCTTGCCCTTTCCAAGCACCACCCTTCCAAAAGAGATTGTGGTATTAAGTGTATACCTTGGTCCTAGCTAGATGGATGCCATCCTGACCTACATTAGAAGGGGAAGCTTACTGGAGAACAAGCTTGAGACCAAAAAGTTTAGGCAAAAATCACCAAGATTCTGGGTATTTGGGGAAGGAAAGTTATACAAGAGGTCATACTTGAGACCTTATCTGTTGTGCGTCCATCTCGAGGCAGTTGAGATGCTTATGGAAGAGTTACATGAAAGAGTATATGAAAGTCACATGGGAGGAAAATCCTTGGATCATAGTGCCTTGACCCAAGGGTACCGGTGGCCAAGTATGCAAAAACAAGCCCAAGAGTTCTCAAAGAAGTGTGACCAATGTTAGAGATTCACTCCAAACATACACTAGCCCGGAGGGTTCTAAACTCCATTACCAGTCCATGGCCTTTCACATAGTGGGGTTTAGACATAGTGTGGCCATTCCCTAAGGCCATTGGGAACAAAAGGTGGCTTCTTGTCGGGACATACTACTTCACTAAATGGATGGAAGTTGAGCCTTTAGCCAACATCCAAGATACAGGAATCAAACGATTTGTATAGAGAAACATTGTGACGCGGTTTGGGGTACCTAAAGTTCTAATCTCAAACAACAGACTCCAGTTCAATAGCAAAGCTTTCCGCCGATATTGCATGGAACTCGGTATTACTAACAGGTACTCAACTCCATATTATACCCAAGACAAGTGACAAGCTAAGGTCACCAACAAGTCCATTTCAAACAGACTAAAAAAATAGTTGGATGGATCTAAAGAAAATTGGACTAGGGAGCTTTCGAGTGTGTTGTGGGCTTACTAGACCTCCCTGAGAAGGTCTATGAGAGAAACTCCATTCTCTATGACTTATGGAGTAGAAGATGTGCTACTTGTGGAAGTAGGGCTACCCACTTCCCAAACTAATGAGTTTGAGGAAGATACAAACAGTCGATTATTAGGCAGACACTTGGATCTTGTTAAAGAAAACCGCGAAGTCACCTTAGTAAAATTGGCGAACTACCAGCAAAATGTCAACAGAGGATATAACATGGGTGTAAAGTGTAGGGAATTTATGTCAGGAGACTTAGTGTTAAGGAAGGTCTTGGGAAACACAAGGGACTCTACTTGGGGAAAGCTCAGACCTAACTGGGAAGGGCCATATTGTAGACACTGCATTATGTATCCCTTATGACTCAAGCCCCCGTTCTCCAATGATGCTCGAATTCTAAGGCCCAAGGCCAGTTTATATCCCAATAAGATATTAAGTTGACTTGAAGAGTGTTAAAATGGAAAATATAACCTTTTAAATGAGGAAAAATCTATTTTTGAAAATAAATTGACCAAAGTAGCCATCGGCCTGCGTATGCAGCTAAGGTTTTAAAAGCATAAGAAACACAAGTTTTCTGCAATAATGACTAAGGTTTGGAACAAATCCCACATCGTCTAGGATCATTCCAAACCTCATTTTTTCAACTATAAAAAGCCTTACATGGTACATTTTCAAAACACACAGAAATTCCATAGGAAAAACCTAAGATTCACTAAAAAATAGTGAATCAAAAAGGGAGTTTTTTACAAAACACCCTCAAGTTATTTTTATTTGATTGGGACCTATTCTGGCCCCAATCTTTTGAGTTTAAGATTACTAATCACTCTTTCATTGAATTGTGATAGATTTAACTGAACAGAACGGTCAAAAATCAAGCCTATGATCTTTTGCTTTAAGGTATGCTTTAAAACCTTTCTTTTTCTTTTCTGCCTTAATATTTATTTTAATCAGCTTCTTTTGTTTAGTTAATGTTTGCAATTGTTTATTTAGGTTAGTTTTAGGTTTTGTTTATGTCTTTAAGAATGATACGTTGCTAGATTTTATGTTTTAAGTTTTTGCTCTGTTTTTGTGTTGATTAGAGTTTTTGGGTAAGGATCTGCGTACGCATGATCTATCCTGCACATGTAGGCTGAACTCATACGTGCACAGACCTGTTCTAGCATGCGTGACGCCGTTACCTAGAAAACCTTTTTTTTTTTTAATTCTGCCTTCACATGTTTGTCTACATAGCCTCTTTTTCACATGTTTTTAAGCCTTATAAAATGATTGCTCACCTTTTTAACATGCTTGTTTGTTATTACATGTCTAGATTAGGTTTTAGTCTAGGGTTTCTTCGTTTTAATGTCATTCATTCACATGGTCATGCATTGATGCCATAAGTGCTATTCTACTGAGAGGTAAGTAAAATAGTAAGTCATGCATTAGTAATGCTCATGCATTTGTGTTAGGTTTTCTTAGATGTATGGTTAGGGTTTCTAATATTTTAACTTTTTGTGTTTGATATGTTTTGTTTGATATAAGTGCTATTCTACTGAGAGGTAAGTAAAATAGTAAGTCATGCATTAGTAATGCTCATGCATTTGTGTTAGGTTTTCTTAGATGTATGGTTAGGGTTTCTAATATTTTAACTTTTTGTGTTTGATATGTTTTGTTTGATGATATGCTTGCAGCCATTTTTTGATTTAGATAGGGCTTTTCATATGTTAGATGTATGATTAGGGTTTCTTTTGTTTGGCTCTCTTTTGTTTGGATAGATGGATAAGTATGTTTTTTCAGGGTTAAAGATGCCATGTTGTTTGTTAGATGCATGTTAGTGCGTGTATGAGTCTAGAATATAAGTATTTAAATGGTTTTTAATAGGGTTAAGACATAAGACATAATGATGAGAGGCCAACCTTAGGGTTGGGCGATCTTGGGTGCCTAACATGTAATGCCCCAATTTGATTGATTGTGTGATGTGTGTGGGTGTGTAATGACTCCCACATTGGGCATCTACTAGGTAAATTTGGGCTTTATTAACAACTACAAGGAGCCTCAATTGTGACTAGTCCTTTTGAGGTATAATGCAGATGCAGCTAGCGCTTTTCCTTAGGTCGTTACATATGGTATCAGAGCTGGCCCGGTAATCCCATGTGGCCTCAGGACACTACCCCACAAAGTGGGCCTTAACGAGGACCTTAGGGATTTAAGAGAGGAAGATTGTAATGCCCCAATTTGATTGATTGTGTGATGTGTATGGGTGTGTGATGAGTCCCACATCAGGTACTTACTGGGTAAATCTAGGCTTTATTAATAACTATAAGGAGCCTCAATTGTGACTAGTCCTTTTGAGGTATAGTGCAGATGTGGCTAACGTTTTTTGTTGAATTGTTACATAATACCTTCCTAAAAGCGTACTTAAACTCTGAACCCAAACTCTGGTAGTAAGATCAAAGGTCCTTCCTCGTAAGGACGCTATATTCATGATTCCTAGACCATATAACTAGGTGGCAACTTCGATTTACCCAACTCTCCCTTGCGCCAACACATATCGAGTAACATCCATCACAGGAACAAGGGCTTATTGATTAGAAGACTTAGATGAAAGACCTATAGTCAAGGTATAAAATGTATTTAATCTAAAAAAGTATTACTTTTAATTGTTATGTTAATGTTTGTTCTTTATTCAATGTTGTTTTTGTTGAATTTTATAGGCCCATGAAACTAAGTTTATATGACCCATTCGTGAGAGAACGACATGCCCTATTGGTAAACATCGAATGCCTAAAATCCCGTGGAACTAGACCATGTCTTTGCCTGGGTATGTCTTAAGCTAAACTTTCTGCCTTAGTTTGGCTCCAGGGTCATTAACAAAAAAGGAAAATTAAGACAACAAAAAAAATGAAAAATTATGTGGTATTGGACCATGTCTTTTCCATGAGTGTGTTTGAAACTAAACTTTATGCCTTAGTCTGACCCCAGGGTCACTAATAAAAAGGAAATTAAGGCATGAATAAAAAAAAAAAAAAAAAAACAAAAGAAATCACTACCACGATTATGCATAAAATGAAAGACCCCACAGTATTAAACCCTATCTCTACCACAGTTATGTTCCAAGCTTAATTTTCTTTCTTAGTTTAGCTCTAGGGCCATTAAAAAGAAAGAAGAAAAAAAAGAAGAAGGGAGATTAAAACACATACACGCATTGTTGAGCAATCAATAAGAGCAAATAATTCAAAAGTTTAACATTATGATTCGGAAGTCTAAAATTACAAAAGGGGCCCTTCTATGGGGCAATTATAGATAAGTTTAAAAAAATAGGGAAGGGGGGTTTGAAAACCTTAGCCACATCCTCCAGGGTCGGACCTTGGTTAGGCTTTCTACTGCTCCTTTCAACAAAGGGTTGGTAGCTAAGTTTTCAACCTCTCTGACCCGAGAATCATCATTCTCAATGGCTTGGATCTTGGGATTAGGAACTATTATCAGGTCTGCAGGATAAGTGATATCATCAGCACTCCTCTAAGAGGAAGTGGCCTTATGTATCTTATCCAAAACCACGATCCACCCTTTGGCAAAGTAAGTTTGGAGGTTTTTCTGCACCTCGGGCCTCACAAATGAGATGCAATCAGTCTAGCCCTAATAGTAGTTAGCCTATAGCTGATCATTATCCACCTTAATGTGGGCTTCTAGCTTGGCAGTCTTTTGCTCAAGAGCCTTCTTGACCTCCTGAAGCTTTAATTATAAAACATCCTTCCTCGAGGTGACTGCCTTGGTATTCTCCTTCGCCTTAGAACGGAACTTCTCGGATTTGGTCACCTTGGTCATTACATCTGATATCTTTTTGGGGAGGTCTTCATTGTCAGTCGACACCTCCTCCAGCTTGTCCTTCATTTCCTAATATCTTCCTTCCACCATAGCACATTGGTAACCCTATAAAGTGAAGGTTGGAAATTGAAATTAGTCTTTGGCTACAGTAGAAATAAAGAGCAAAACTAAGATGATGAGGAGAGGGAACTTACTATCATTGCCTCCCTCTTTATGTTCAGAAGGAGGGCCTCATCATCCCACTACTCCCAGTGCCTCATGTCCTCGGGGAGTAGCAATGCCTTTCCCACACTCTTTGCTACGTGCCCCCTATAGCCTTCCCTCTATGGCCTAGCCTTCTCAGTCATGAGAAGAAGCTGCCCATCCCACAAAAAGGTCCTATGTAGGTTGGGGCTGGGACTGCCATGGGTGGAGCAATTTCCTCTTCAATGGGAGACCTTTCAACATCGATGAGTGGCACAGGGGAATCAGAACCCCCTATCTCTCCTCAGGCATTTACTTCCACCTCATGAACTTCAGGATGGGGCAGTGGGAGGAGGATTGGCCCAAGAAGCAGGTGGAGTTGGAGCTTAAGAAGCATCAGGTTGAGTTTGACTTTGAGTAGGCGGGGGTGTAGCCAGAATTTGGCTAAGGGTAACCGTGCTCCTTTGGTAACACATATTTAAAGGCATACCTTTGGTACCGAGAACAACCTCAGCCTCGAGATTCAATGGTTCGGTAGTAGGACTTTGCAAGGATGAATTCCCCGCCTTTCTCCTCCTTCTCCACAGACGAGCAACCGAGATGGCTATTGTGACTCTAAGGCTCTCTGGGGTAAAAGGTGGAGGAAAATTACTTTGTCTTTTGCTCTTCGTTCTTTGTAAGATTTTTGTAGAAGACAGCATATATCATTTGGCTCAAACATCTATAAAAGGGAGTTGAGGATTGTTAGCCTTAATTGCTTTTCCCTTGTTTTGAAAGCTCCAATACACTGGAGTGTAACCGAGGATAAGATGAGTCACCCGTAGTTGACCATTTGAGTAGATGTAGTTTGAGGACCTCAAAAGCCTATTCAAGTCGGTTGAATTAATCAATTGCCTTCTTTTCTGAAAGTCGTGATCTTCTGGAGTAACAGACATAGAAAATGAGGACAAGTTAGTACGAGAAGAGAAAATGTATAAGTAACATGTACATAATTAGGTACGAAAGAAGAAACCAAAGGGAGGCCTAATGCCTCTACCACCTGCTCTACCTGTGGATGTGGGACAGTAGATTCCATCAGGACACCAATTCCCCGTGATCAATAGGTAGTCCCCTTCTGTCTCTTTGTCGAAGTCTAGGAGACAAGATATGAGTCTCACTTCCCTATGTCGAGTTCTAAAATAGAACCTGAGTTCTTACAATTTTGGAAACTATATACATAATTAATGTTGTGCTCGGTAAGATTAAGGTCAAGTCTCCTATTGAGCTCGGTTATGCTATTGACTACTCTAGAGATATTAGGGGTACACTGATCCGGGCAGACCTTAAAATGCCTTAAAAAATTTGTTAGAAGCCCACTCATGGGAATCCTAACCCCACCCTTTATAAACACCACTAAGGGGATGATGACCTTTCCTTCCCCCTTGTAAAATCTACCTCGGATTTGGGTAGTAGCTTACCCCTACATCCTTAAGAATCCCTTATATCCTCCTAAATTTTGCCAATCTCTCAAGTGAATCAACCATGGATCTAAATTTACCCATTATCTCTACCCAAACAAAGTAAACGACTAAAAAAATGAAGAGAAAGGAAAGGTAAAGTGAAAAGAAGACTTACTAATAGAGAAAATTAGGACAAAGCGCCTCGTGAAAAAGGTCTTGTTCTTGAGGAGAAAAAGGAGAGAAATGTGAGATGGGTGAGAAATGGGAACCCAGAAACTCGTTTGGGTTCCCCTTTTACATAGAAGATGGAGGAGCGGGAAAACGGCGAAAAGGGCCTCTTGGTTTCCCATGTCTCCCTAAGCTCCAATCTCACCATTTGGTATTACACACGTCACCCATCGAAGAACAAGGAATCCGGTTACGTCTAGAGCATTTATTGCATGACTGTGGCACCTCCCATCAATGGTAGTGAATGATTACCCCTTTACCTCGAGCCACGATCTCCACCTCATCATTAGTGAAGAAGAGATCATCGGGGGCTGTTGTAGGGGGATGAATGTGAGCTCGGGCAGATAACCCAAAAGCCCAATATGCTGCATTGAATAATGGGCCCAACCCAAGATATGGTTATGAATGAAGTAACATGTTGAGTAAAGAGAAACCATTTAGGCCCACCTCCGTGGAGATCTAGACTGACCTCCTTCCCCAAGGTCCATTACCGAGGTGAAAAAACTATGGTTAACTAGCTCCCTCCATTACCGAGACGTCCCCTCTTTTTAAAGCTCACCCCGATTGATGCGACAAAGAAAACACAGGACCCAATAAGGAAATCACCTCCACATAAATGAAGCCCTTTACCTAATGTCAGCCACATTCAATGTTAAATGGCTAGCCTAAACAGTAGAAACACCCCCTAAAATCTTCCTTCATGATTAAGAAATGACAGGATAGAAGGATGATGGGACAAGTATCACCCTAAAAATCCAGCTGGGAGTTGGCCAGTTGGAAGAGGAAGAGGAAGGGAGGAATGGCTATAAAAGGAGAGGGAAGCAACAAAATTGGGGGGTTCAGAAAATTAGAGAGAGAAAGATAAGCTAGAGAAGTTGTTCTAAGAATTTTTAGCCTTTAAATCCACCTCATGTACCTCAGGAACTTTGTTCCCACATATATAAAAGCTTGATTTGGTTATTTTTATCCTTTACTTTGTTGCTTATACCTCCCATTGTTGATTTTTTCCCATCTTTTAGAAATTAGTTGTGTAGATCAAATATCATCTTCATTGATCATGTGTTAGTTGTTTTTGACCCCCACAATTTGTTTAAAACTAAAGTCACACATTCTTTTGGAAAAAGACTTGAGAAGAGTTTTCTTGACTTTTATGAAAAAATGGATTTTCTTAAATGAAAATTTTTTGGAGAAAGTGTTAATTTTAAGAAAAGAGCTTGGAAAAGGAGGAAGCTTTTTTTTTTTTTTTTTTTTGTGGGAAAAAAGTTAGGTTTTTAGGAAAAGTGATTCCATGACTTTAATGAAAATTATAGTTTTTCTTCATTTTTTAGGATGGAAAAGATTTGAAGAAAGGTTTGAGAACCATTTTATTATAGGAAAAGGTTTCCATGGTTTTGTTGAAAACCATGATTTTTATCTAGTTTTCAAAAGGGGTTGAACTTGGTTTTTTGTAAAAGATGACAAAAAGTTTATAGGAAAAAAAAATTTGATGTTTGCAAATATTTTGTGAAAATCAAAGGAGACAACAATTTTATTGGAAAAAGGGTTTTGAAATATGAGAAAATGGTTGATTTAAAGATAATAGTTTCTATGGTTTTCTTTAAAAAGAAGTTTTACGGTTAAAAGTATGATTTTGGGAGATTATGGGGTCCAGATATAATTTTAAAAATATTTTTGGGGTCAAATAAAATTTTGGAAAATTTTTGGGTTCAAAATGTGAATTTTGGAAGTTTTGGGTCAAAATGTAATTTTAGAAACTTTTTGGGATCAAAATGCAATTTTGGAAAGGTTTTGGGGCCAAAATGCAATTTGGTGAAAGTTTTGAGGTCAAAATATAATTTTAGAAAAGTTTTGGGTCAATATAATTTTAGAAAAGTTTTGGGTTCAAAATGCAATTTTGGAAAAGTTTTGGGGACAAAATATAATTTTGGGAAGGTTTTGGGGTCGAAACGCAAATTTGGAAAATTGTGGTGGTTAAAATATAAATGTGCAAAAATAGTATGATGGCATTTTAGCAAATAAAGGTAAAACATACTATTGGACTTCTTTTTGCTTTTATTTTTTAATCTTTTGAAATTGCATTTTTTAGATGTTTATTTACTCAAGCTTTTTACTCTATGTTAATCTAATGTTTGTGGTACTAGCTAGAGAGCCTAGCACCCTTAAACCCTATTACTCATGAGAAAGGGAAAATGAAAAATAAAGATGCATAAATAAATGGGCATAATATTTAAAGAATTGAATGTAAATGAATTTAAAGACAAAACAATAATGTTAAATGCTTGAAATTAAAGGAATTTAAGAATAAGAAAATAATGTAAAGTGCTTGAAATTAAAGGAATTTAAAGACGAGACAATAATGCAAAGTGCTTGAAAGTAGGAATTTAAAGACAAGAAAATAAACTAAATGAATTTAAAGATAAGACAATAATATACAGTGCTTGGAAAGTAAAGGAACTTAAAGACAAAACAATAAAATAAAGTGCTTGGACAAAGCCTTTGCATACCTTTTAGTTAGGAATGTGAAGAGATGTTGAGTTGTTTTCTCAAGTGATAAGAAAACCAAAGGAAAAAGGGGTTAAAATTTTTTTTTTTAGGTGTAGAGAAAGTGATAGGGCAAAAATGTATTGGCCCCTTGCAAATTAATTAATTACCCAAGTTAATTAATTAAGTCAATTTAACATGCAAAGCGTGGACGCACAAACAATTCACCAATTATACTACGTGCAGCGAAAAATAAATTTGACACAGGTGATTTGTTTACGACTAGGGAAAACCATCAAGGCAAAACCCCATCGGGTGATTTTAAAGTCACCACTCCCAAGAATCCACTATTATCAATCACAAGCAGTTACAAGTATAAGGAATCTTACCAAATCCTTTGGCCTATCTTGAAATACCAACCTACAGTTGAAGCCTTATCTTAATACCCAATTGGACTTGTATTGTAGTAACAATCTTTCCGTTCAATGCACGAATCCCAGTATGTGACTAACTCCACCAACTTGAAGAAGATGTTGGCTGCAAAGTTCTTCACTTCATCAATAATGAAAATCAGGAAACTCCTTGGTCACAAAACCCTTGGCGTAAAGACGCAGTAGCTTCTTCAAAGAGAATGATGAACTAGGTCACTTTTCGTATTTGGTCACACAATGCATGTGCGACGGCCTTTAAAATAATCCTTATATATGTCTAGGGTTGTGAGAAAAGAAACCCTATACAAATATTTCAGTATGGGCCAGAAATCAAATCTGGAATTTCTGATTTCGTAATTCTCAACAGATACAACTTGTGTCGAGAATCTGTTGAACTTCAACATTAATTCTCGATAGAAATGATTTTGTCGAGACTTCTGTCGAGCTTTAATGAACAACACTTTTTTCACTTGTTTTTTGGTTAGATTTGCATGGCTTCAATACTTAACTTGAACACTTGTTTCTTGAAGTACTAAACTCATCCTAGATCCACCCAATTACAAGTAAAGTGCATTTTGTCAAAGGATTAGCCAATTTACATCAAATATGTCTCTAACAATCTCCCCCTTTGGCAATCCGTGACAAAACCGTAACAAACAAATGAATCATGAGAGAAGTCTTAAATCACTAAACTCCTTTCCACTTGTTGAATTACAAAATAAATCTAACCCTAACATAAACTCTTGAAAAACTTTGCAAGAAGAGAGTTCATGCCACGGTAGACTTTCACAACCTGTCCTTCTGAAACACTTAAACAAAACTTACATAAAGAAACATATGTATAAAGAGAGAAAAGAAACAATACATGTAGAGGTAGGTGAAGAAAAACATACATCATCATATATATGAAAAGTAAAATACAATGTATGTAAATAAATGGTCACAAGACCGGTGTACAAAAGGCTAATGTAAAAAAAAAAAAGAAAAGTACATATAAATCTCACTACATCCCTTAAAATCTATATACATTCCCCCTATCAAAAATTTCATATACTAACTCTCCCCTTAAATACAAGACTACTCTCAATCCCAAAATTACTCCCCATTTTTTGTCACGAATAACAAAGGGCAAGTCACTAAAAGATCATCATCTCGTCATCACTAAAAGGGCTAGCATCATACTCATCATCACCAGCATCATCATCCTCATTAGTTGAGGCCTCTGAAGAAGGAGATGAAGAAGGAGCAAAACTGCCAATGTGAGCCTGTCGGTATGCTATGCGACCGACTTGGGTGTTTACCTGACACATCTCATTTGTGAGATAGTCAATACGACCACCAAAGTCATCCTCTATTCGCTGAAGCTACGCCATGATGGCCTCCAAGGTCATACCACCAGCTACGGAGGTAGAAGGAGCCGAGGAAGAAGGCGGAACAACAGAAGCTGTAAAATCTGTTGTCTCCACTCTTGGCCGCTTCGGTCGAAGCTGGGCCTCGCTCCACTGAATAGAACCGGCACTAATGGCACCCATGGTGGTGTAGAAAGGAGAGGAAGGAATGGGGATGTGGAGGTGTGTGAGGATACTCGTGATAGCTGAAGGGAAGATGAGCTTATCACGTGCCATAGTATCCAAATACACATCTAGAATAGATGTGATAAAGTGAGAGGTAAAGTCGATAGAGAGGCCCTCTAAAAGAGACAAAAGAAAACGACCATGAGGCTCAGTAATGGAGTTATAGTGAGACAATGGAGTAAGAGTAAATGTCATCACCATGCTAAGGAACCTTGGGCCTTTGGCAAAGCCCGAGCATGGGGTGTTTAGCTTACCACCCCATGTGAAAGGAGTTTCAGAAAAGTGAGAGAGAAGCTCGTCTCTAGACACTGTCCGGAGACACTCACAGCCAGTGTAGTCAGGATGCGTTACCCTGGGAACATGTAGTACCTCGGATATAAGATCCGAAGTAACTACGATACGTGTACCTCTGAATGTAGTAACGAATTGAGGCACAAAGGTATCAATGTCATGTATATTGGAGTAAAACTCCTGTATAAACACGACGAAACACCTCAAGGGTCTCTCAAGTAGAGATTCCCAACCCCGAATTCGAATGACAGCGAGGAGAGGAGTGTCGGTAAAGTCCTACAAGATAGCCTGGCATTCCAGATGAACGCCATGTTTCTGGAAGTTCTCAGAGAAGTCCTTCTTATTCCTAGGGTTTCTAGTCTATTTCTTTTCAACCTTAGGGGGTGCTACTAGAATAGATTTGTCTTTGTGTAAGTTTTCACTAGCTATTTCTGTTTTGGCTTCATGATTTTCAGCATCATTATCATTAGTAGGTGAAACAAAAAATCTTACTAGAAGAGGCAATATTAGGAGAAGAGAATTCATACCCGAATCCGGTTTTATTAGAAGCAGCTTTCTGAATGCTTAGCATCTCATCGAGCTATGCACTTGAAGTCCTCTCAAATTGAGCTCTGACTTGAAACAGCTTTGCTTCAAACTTCTTGGTCCTCTCAGCCAAGAAATTGTTCTCAAATTACAGTGCTCAAATGGTTTGATTGGCTTCATTAACCTTGGTAGAGAGCTCCTCTCAATCTAGTTCCACATCACTTAGCTTCTTGGTAGCCAGCCTATACAGTTTCTTATGTTTCTCAGACCTTGTACAACTTAGCATAGGCTATATAGATGTCATCTTGATCGTCCATTTTCTCAAATTTGGATTCCATTAAGTCCTCTTCTTCATCCACTGCTTTTATGATCCCCTCAGTAGGATCCATTGTGGTAGTGAAAGCACATAAGATTCCCTCGTCATCGTTGTCTTCTAACTTAGTCTCAGGCTCCGTATCACTCGAGGTAGCAACAAGAGCCTTGCTTTTCTTAATCGACTTGAGATATGTTGGACATTCTTATTTCATGTGTCCAAACCTGTGACATCCGAAGCACTTTGGTCCAGAGGGAACAGTATACTGACCGCCATCCTTAGCATCCTTCTTCCCTCTGCCTTGACTTTTGAATTATGAAGAATTGGATTGCTTATGGTCCTTATCAAAACCTTTCACATTGGCATTCTTTATGAACTTCTTAAACTGCCTAGTGATGTAGGACTTCATCTTGGAATCTTCATCGTCTGAAGACTTATTAGTCTTATTACTTTTGGCCTTTAATGCCATATGATAGGCTAAAACATGTATTGACCTCTTGTGATGAATTAACCAATTAATTAGCCAAGTGAATTAATTAGGTTCAATTACATACAATAAGCGTGGTAACACAGACAAATCACCAATTAACTAGAGTATGCAGTGGAAAATAAATTGACACGGTAATTTGTTTACGAATGGGGAAAACCTACACGGCAAAAACCCCACATGGTGATTTTAAGATCACCACTCCCGAAATTCCATTATTATCACAACAAGCGGTTACAAGTAAAGGAATCCCAGTACCTTATACCAACCTACAGTTGAACCCTTACCCCAATACACAATTGGACTTATTCTGTAGTGACAATTTCTCCTTTTGATGCACGGCTCCCAAGTACGTGACTAACCAATTGTGCGGATCCCAGTACGCAACTTCAAACACTAACTAGAGAAGTTTGTTGTCAGCAAAGTTCTTCAGTTCATCACACGATGAAGATCCAGAAGATGCTTGGTCACAAAACCCTATGGTGCACATACACAGCAACTTCTTCACAAGAGATAAACTAGGGCAAAACTTTGTCTCCAGTCACAATTTGCTTGAACAGACTTTGCTCAATGCTTGTGCAACTTGCGAACACTTTGACGGCCCTTAAAATAATCCTTTTATATGTCTAGGGTTATGAGAAAAAAAAGCCCAAAGACACATTCACGAATCTCAAGAAAACAGAACAAAAAATATGTTTTTCTTAAACCTCGACAGATAGCATTTGTCAAGAAGCTGTCGAGCAGCTGTTGAGCCACGGGGCTGGAACAGCTTCTTAAGCTCGATAGATGCTAGCTGTCAAGCTTTAATGACAGACACTTTCTTGACTTGAATCTTGGACAGACTTACATGGTTTTAACACTTGATTTTGAAATAAGGTTTCTTGAAGTATCAAACATATCCTAAATCTACCCAATTATAAGTAAAGTGCGTTTTGTCAAAGGATTAGCCAATTACATAAATATTGACATATGTCCCTAACATGAATCACATATGTCCTAACACCATACTCTTACTTTTGGTTCCTTTCCCGAGTCTAGTCAAACCTAGTTCATAGGTCTGTAAGTTACTAATCAGCTCTGTCAAAGGAATAGTACAATATCCTTTGATTCTTCAATGACAGTAATTTTAGCATGGAATCTTTCAGGCAGAGATTTGAGCACCTTTCTCACAATCTTGAATTCGGGAATCTGTTCTCCAAGATTGAAGGCTGAGTTGACTATGTCTTTCAGCTTGGTATAGAACTCATCGAACGTCTCATCCTCCTCCATCTTTATCTCCTCAAAGCTAGTAGTAAGGCTTTGGAGCTTTGAATCCTTGACAACATTAGTCCCTTCATAGGTTGTCTGGAGAATGGTCCATGCTTCCTTAACAGTTTCAGTTAAGGATATCTTCTTAAACTCCTCATTGGTCACCGCACTAAATAAGACATTTAATGCTCTGTTGTTGGAGTTTGTTGCTTTGATCTTGGCCTCATCCCAATCAGCCGGCATTTCCTTTGGCTTGACCCAACCAATTTTCACAGCTTGCCAGACCTTTTCATCTAAAGACAGCTAGAAAGCTCTCATGCGTACTTTCCAGTATGCATAGTTAGAGGCATCAAATAAATGAGGTATAATAAGAGATTGTCCTCTATCCATGACAAAGGGGTTAATGGATTACATAGTAAAGATTAAAACCTAATTAGAGTGTATTCGTTTTGATATCACTTGATAGGGCAAAAATGTATTGACCCCTTGCAAATTAATTAATTACCCGAGTAAATTAATTAAGTCAATTTAACATGCAAAGCGTGGAGGCAAAAAAAATCACTAATTATACTACATGTTGTGGAAAATAAATTTGACACAGGTGATTTGTTTATGGATGGGGAAAACCATCGAGGCAAAACCCCACCAGGTGATTTTATGGTCACAACTCCCAAGAATCCACTATTATCAATCACAAACGGTTAAAAGTATAAGGAATCTTACCAAACCCTTTCCCCTATCTCGAAATACAAACTTACAGTTAAACCCTTACCCTAATACCCAATTATTGTAGTGGCCATCTTTCCGTTTAATGCATGAATCCCAGTACGTGACTAACCAATGATGCACGGATCCCAGTACGTGACTAACTCCATCAACTTGAAGAAGATGTTGACTGCAAAGTTCTTCACTTCATCAGCAATAAAGATCAGGAAGCTCCTTGATCATAAGACCCTTGGCATAAAGACGTAATGCCTTCTTCAAAAAGAGAATGATGAACTAGATCACTTTTCGTATTCGGTCACACAATGCATGCGCGACGGCCTTTAAAATAATTCTTATATATGTTTAAGGTTGTGAGAAAAGAAACCATATACAAATATTTCAGTATGGGCCAGAAATCATATTTGGAATTTCTGATTTCGTAATTCTCTACAGATACAACTTATGTCGAGATTTTGTCGAGTTTCAACATTAATTCTCAATAGAAATGATTCTGTGTAGACTTCTGTCAAGCTTTAATGAATAACACTATATTTAACTTGTTTCTTGGTCAGATTTGTATGGTTTCAATACTTAACTTGAACACTTGTTTCTTGAAGTACTAAACCCATTCTATATCTACCCAATTATAAGTAAAGTGCATTTTGTCAAAGGATTAGCCAATTTACATCAAATATGTCCCTAACAAGAAGCAATAAAAATCATATAAATAAAGAGAGAGCAATATGTAAAGAACAATAAAATAAATGGACAATAAAGTAACACATTTTATATATGTAATGGACTATTGTTATGATCCTAGTGCCCCACATTGTTTAAGTGTAAGCTTAAGCATGTGTATATAAACTCTTGAGCACCCTTTCCTTGTAAGCTGGTTTTCAAGGGTGAGTTCTACTTATGGGTTCCTAAGAGACAATCACCACTCTGAGTAATCGGATGTAGCTCATTGAGTATTGGATCAAATGAGTTGCGGTTTTGTGATTGGATCTTGGAGGGAGCGACTTAGAGGCTAGATTAAAATAACTGATAGGTGAGTGGAGCTGCCAAAAAGAGAAAGGGCTACCATCGGGTCAGTGTTACTAAAGTGAGCCATCGTGAATGTTGGTTGCGGAGCGTGGTGGTATGTTATGATCCTAATGTCCCACATTGCTTAAATGTAAGCTTAAACATGCGTATATAAGCTCTTAGGCATCTTCCCTTTGTAAGTCAGTTTTCAAATGTGAGTTCTACCTATGGGTTCCTAACAAATGTTTACAAATTACCCAGCCGCACGGTACTATGTGGCTAGATGAGGTGTTACAGCAACACCTCTCCCAAATTACTTTTGTCAGTTCGTTTAGACCCCTTAAACCCAACAGATTAACCTAGAGAATTAGCCAAGTGATTAACTTAGGTAATTTAATTAAAACTAGGTTAACACAAATAAGCAAAAAAAAAACAAAGCAGCGGAAAATAAACAACACAAAGATCTGATGACCCAGGAAACCACACCGGTAAAAACCTGGGGAGGATTTGACCTAGCTATCCTCAAGGTAAACTGAATCCACTATGAAAGAATCGAAGTTTACACAATAGACTTAGACCACTAACATCTTATTGCTACCCAAGTGTAGGAAACTTACTACCACGACCCCATGATAGCTCCGAGATCCACGGACTCCTTCTTTCCGGAATTCTTCAGCAAATCCACAAGCGCACCTGCTTGTATATCTTTGTGCTCTATTGATTCTGCAACTGTAATGATCTACACAACTCTTGACATAAATCTCAAGTTTGTAAACCCTAAGTGTATGTGAAGGTAAACACCTCTAGATCTCACAGAGAGATTCACAAACACAGCAAAACAGAACGCTAAAAACGTGGCTAGGGTTTTCTCTTTTATACTTAGGGCAAAATATAAAACCCTATACATTAAAACGGGCTTGGGCTGAGTTGGAACTTTCTGCAGAAAAACGTTCTGCATGATTTTCGATCGATCGAGTCTAATTTTCGATCGATCGAGTCATACAGAAAGTTAAAGGTAATTCTGCATAAAAACTCGATTCCAACTTTACATTAAGACCCATACTTTGAGCAAGTCTAACACACGACTAAACATTGTTTTGATCATGGTTTGCCAACATACAAATTGAAGTTCTAAATACATTAGTTCCTAATCTTTAGAACCTAACAAACTCCTCCTTTGGCAATCCGTGACAAAACACAGACTTAACAAATAGCTCAAAGTTACAAATTGAAATAGCCCATTACAAAAAATAGCCACTTAACAATTCAACCTAAACTACTATCTAACAGTTGCAAAGTAGACAGCAGCTCGACTGAAAACAACCTGTATATTCCTGTAACACTTAACAAACACATAAACGCATGTGTGTAAAGGAAAAACAGTAAAAAAACAAATATGCAAACTAACTCTCCCCCTAAGTTAGATACATCAAAATAATTTCAATTTCAACTCCCCCTAAACAGAACAATCTTTTTTCTTCCACACATATTCCACAATCAACTCCCCCTTTTTGTCACGTATTGACAAATATAACTCAAACAAAGAGTAACAACTCAACAGAGAACAAGAGGAAATAGAGATATAAGGGAACACAAACAAATCAACTCTATAGAAAATAGAGACAACTCCCCCTATAAAGAGCAACAACTCCCCATATGAACAACAAAGGTTAAAAACAAGCTTCTCCCCCTATAAAAATAGAAAAAAAAAAAAAACAAAACAAGTTTTGGGAAAAGCGGTTTTGGGGAAAATTTAGGAGGTGGGGATAAAGAAAAAAAACACAAACCCAAAAAAAATGAGTTGAGGATACACATGAAGAAAAATATTCTCTCTTTCAATAAATGCAAACTTGACACTATGTGACCCATAAACAGTTGCATGAGTAGAGAAAATATTTGCACATTGATTATCCATCATATCTCTTAAGAAAAATATTTTCTGTAGTGCACACATAAAAATAGCATATACTAGAAAAGTACATAACTCAAAAATTAATCAATCAATTTTTAAATCAAGTTGAGTACCCAATTTAGCAAAGTGTATGCATGTTATGTGTGAAAACAATGAGAGATATGACTGCAAAACTGCAAGATGGATACAAAAACAATGCAACTCATGTGAATCCTAAACATAAATGATGCATGAAAAAAAATTTGGTCAAAACTCTAAAAACTGAAAATTTTTCAGTTTCGATCGATCGAGTATCGATCGAATACCAATCGAGTCAGACAGATTGAAACAAAAAATTTTAATCGCAATTTCGATTGATCGAAAAACACCTTCGATCGATCGAAAATCTGGAAAACTCAAATTTTTGAAAAACAGAACAATTTAATGCAGTAACTCCTCAAAGCACAATATTTCATGAATGAAATGCATGAGTATGAGACTAAAAGTTTTTCAAAAACACATGAATACAGCCCAGATCTTCCAAAATTAAGATTTTCAATCAATTTGTCCTTAAAAACTCAAATTTTGCATCAAAATCAAGGAACATATAATCTTGGATGGCCACAACAAAATCGCACACAATAACATGTACAAAGTTTAGCAAAGAGTAACTTGTGTAGTGTGTGCAACTAGCAAAAGCTTGAGAGACATGTGAGGTGATATGTGAATAGTGAACAATCACAAAGTCTACAAAATTCATCACATAGAATTTGAAAGAGACTATCACCTAAAGAGTTACATCATATAACTCTCACATCTCCTAGAATAAAAGCTTGCAATCATGTAAGTTTCTTGATTTGCCTCATTATTCAATTTAATTGATTATAAACTTAATAAAAGCCGGGATAATGTACACACCATTTTTATGAATTATGTGAAATTATTATAGCCCAATAATGTACACACCAATTTTAATAGAGGCAACACCTTATTTTCTTTTTGTGCATGTGCTACACTTTCTCAAGCACAAAATCTTACGATATGCACTAAGGTGTTCATGATTGGCTAATAAACAGTGGTGAGATGGTTATTTATGCCTTTCTCATTAAGTTCAAGTCCGACAGACAAAGGCATGTGACTTCAAGATCAAGACAAAGTGATCAAAAACTATAAACATCTTCCCACACAACATGCACTACAAAGCTCAAACTAGTAAAGTGCAAAAAAAATAAGCTCATCTAAGCTAAACAAAGTACATAAACATGTTATGTAAAGATAATATGGCCAATCCTTGATTTCAAATCCAAGAACAATTAATGCAAAACACAAAATTATTTTTGGTTTAAAAGAAATTTTATGACCAAAAACAAAAAGCACACATTATGTTAAATGATTTAAAAAAAAAATTGCAAATGCAATGCATGACAGTGCTTAACTAAGCTATAGAGGGTACATAAACAAGAAATATCAATTTCTTAATTAACCCTTGAGTAAATGTACAAACTAGTACATACTCACACTAAATCTGAAAAAGCTTAGCACTTATATAATACATGCTATTTAAGTTTCTCCACAGTGTCAAGCATGTTCTAAATCAAGAGAGAGATATCATAATCCATGTAATCCTCAAGAAAAATAAAACTAGACACAAAATAAAATATTTTTGTCTTTTTGAAAAATTTTCAATGTTTTTGGATTTTTTTTAATAAAAAAAACTCAAAAAGAAAAACAACCAAAAACAGAAACAAAGCATGTCCACAAATAATTGAAAGAATTAAATCAGTGATAGGTCAGCAACACTCACCTTAAAGAATCTTTTCTCACCCATATAGCACGAGTCTTCGGCTTTGTAGGTGAAAATCCATGTGAAGCAGAGTGTATTTGAGGGATTACACCAATCTTCTGAGAAAGACTGAAATCCTGCAATTTCCTTTCACAAGCCAACAAGCTTAAATTTTTCAAAAGAATATGAAACAATTTATATGGACTTATGGCAGGAGAAATATCATCACATGTCCTAGATTGAAACACAGAATGCTTAAATTTCAATTTATGACAATTAGGACGAATGTGACCGGAGACACCACAAAAGTGACAAATAGGAACAAATTTAGGAACATCAGTATTCCTAACAGCAAATCTAGTCTCAGATTTAGGTTTTTGCCTCAACAAAGAACAATTTGGTCTAATATGACCAACAACACCACAAAGGTGACAGGTAGGCACAAAAACAGATTTATTATGCTCTCTAACAGTAGGTTTAAACTTAGGTGTAAAAACTTCAGCGTCTACATCAGAACTTTTACCTTTGTCTAACCTAGCAAAATAAGCCTTTTCTTTATTATTCCTCTTGAAAGGAGGGATATAAACATTTTCAGCTTTAGGCTTAAGAGAAACAGAAACACTTCTGTTATCAACATCAGGCTTGGTACTAGTCAAATTTTCAATTTTAGCCTTAGATTCAACTAACTCTTGTTCCAAGCTTTTCATCTTCTCATCTTGAGAGGAAATTTGATTTCTCAAAAATTCATTCTTTTTATTAGATTCATCTAATCTAACAATCAATTCCTCTTTTTCAAGATTAGCCAATTTTAACTCTTCTTTAAATTTCTTAGCAATTTTCAAAGACTTCAATAATTCTTTACGAAGAGCTTCACAGGCATCAATAAAATCAACCGAAACAACTGTGTCCTTTTTATTCAAATCATCACAAACATGAGCAGAAAGACACTTCAAATTATCCATGATAACAGGGATCAAGGATCAACTCTTAGATCAAAGGATCTACAACAGAAGAGCTACCCGCTCTGATACCACTTGTCAGTTCGTTTAGACCCCTTAAACCCAACAGATTAACCTAGAGAATTAGCCAAGTGATTAACTTAGGTAATTTAATTAAAACTAGGTTAACACAAATAAGCAAAAAAAAACAAAGCAGCGGAAAATAAACAACACAAAGATCTGATGACCCAGGAAACCACACCGGTAAAAACCTGGGGAGGATTTGACCTAGCTATCCTCAAGGTAAACTGAATCCACTATGAAAGAATCGAAGTTTACACAATAGACTTAGACCACTAACATCTTATTGCTACCCAAGTGTAGGAAACTTACTACCACGACCCCATGATAGCTCCGAGATCCACGGACTCCTTCTTTCCGGAATTCTTCAGCAAATCCACAAGCGCACCTGCTTGTATATCTTTGTGCTCTATTGATTCTGCAACTGTAATGATCTACACAACTCTTGACATAAATCTCAAGTTTGTAAACCCTAAGTGTATGTGAAGGTAAACACCTCTAGATCTCACAGAGAGATTCACAAACACAGCAAAACAGAACGCTAAAAACGTGGCTAGGGTTTTCTCTTTTATACTTAGGGCAAAACATAAAACCCTATACATTAAAACGGGCTTGGGCTGAGTTGAAATTTTCTGCAGAAAAACGTTCTGCACGATTTTCGATCGATCGAGTCTAATTTTCGATCGATCGAGTCATACAGAAAGTTAAAGGTAATTCTGCATAAAAACTCGATTCCAACTTTACATTAAGACCCATACTTTGAGCAAGTCTAACACACGACTAAACATTGTTTTGATCATGGTTTGCCAACATACAAATTGAAGTTCTAAATACATTAGTTCCTAATCTTTAGAACCTAACAACTTTAACACCCTCACTTTTTTCGATCTTTTTTTGATTCTAGTCCGATTTTCGTGCTGCTGTTTAGAGGCATTTTGAAGCTCATATTTCTTCAAATTTGGTGTCCCTATAAAGGTTAGGATGTCTAGTTTCCACAAATCCTGGGCTTGTATGATTTGGATCTACGATCGCCAAGATATCATGTTTGGAAGTGAGGTGACGTAGTGTAGGAAATTTTGTAGCACTATTTTTGAAAAGTTCATTTCTCCCAATCTGTGGTGAATATCGTTGAGCCCTTTTTATGGAAGGTAGATGAGGCATCATACTTCAACCTTTTTCAGACATATTGCTCCATTTGTGGCTGAACTGGTAGAGTTTTTTGCGTAAAAATGGCCCCAAAAACAGCTCTTTTGACCTGAAATAATAAAACATTTAATCAGGATTTTGGTATTTTTTGATATCTCATCTGTTTTGTCTTTGATTTTAGTCCATGAACTATCATTCCAAAGGGAATATCATGATCTACAAGATAGTCCAAAATTTACCTCGATCGAACGGTTGGATCAAATGTCAATATTTTGACCATTCCCAATTAGAGTTTTTTAGTTAGCGCGGAATCCACAATGTCATCCTTTGCCATTTTAATCTCCTCACACCTAGAGGTAAGCATCTGTAGCTTATATGATTTAAAAGTCTTGGTGCCTAATGAGTGGTCTCTCTAGAATGGCCCAGGCAATCTTAGAAACCCCCAAATTGACCGTTATTCCAAACTTTTTACGGGAAAAGTACTTTGAAAATTGCATTCAACACCTTACTATTCATGTTAGCTGCAACTAACTAATTAGTGGACCATTCACATTGGAGGTTGTGGGCTAAGTTCATCCTGCCTCTACTAGCCACTGCCCTCCCATCTAGGGACTTCAAAAAATGCATAGTTACTTTCATCAAAATACAAAGAAATATTCAAAGAATGATCACAATCCATGACAACTTAAGGTTAAAAACCTTAAGACTAAAAATAACTTGCTCTCATACCAATTAAGAATAATATAGTTTAGATCCCTTTGATTAAATTAGTAGAATTAAGCAGAGTTTTTAATTAACTGATCGTGTGGATCATTCACAGTTTGATTAATAAGCACCTTAACAAATCACAATATAATGTAAAGTACAATAACAAGAAAAGCCTTAGTCCAAAAATTATGGAGTCGGTAACAGGTCCTTGAAAGATTAGTTAGGGACAAGCATATGTATTTTACTTAAAGCAGGCTCCTTGTGGGTGGCGTGGATAAAAATTTATCGCTTGAAGGACCAAAGTTTCTGGGTGTAAAGGTTTCTCATGATTGTTCATGGCGTGAAGGAAAATTCCTAAGCTCAGGGACTGTTTAGGCCACACCTCAAGTTTTGGGTGGGTAATGGGAACGATGTCTTTCTGTGGTATGATAATTGGCACCCTAGAGGACCTTTGATTTAGAAATTTGGTCATAGAGTGGTATATGACTCTGGTAGTTTCCCTAACTCTAAATTAGCTAGTGTAATACAAGATGGCCATTGGAACTGGGGGTATGCTAGATCAGAGTCAATTACCTTTAATTGAAATTGGAGATGAAGATACTTGGTGGGTCTCTTCCAAAACATGTGTGTTTTCTGTTGCTAGTGCTTGGGATCAAATTAGAACTCAAAGGCCTAAAGTCGATTGGTGGAAAGTTATATGGTTCTCTCAAGCTATTCCTAGATGTGCTTTTATATTTTGGTTGGAAATAAAGAACAGATTGTCTACAAAAGAGAGATTAGTAAGCAGAGGACTAGCAGTTGATTTACTTTGCGTTATTTGATTTACTTTGCGTTACGTGCATGGCTGCTGTGGAGAATAGAAATCATCTCTTTTCTAGTAGAATTAGGAAAAGGGTTAAGTATTGGTGCTGCCAAGAATCCATAGGGGATTATTGGGATGATATTGTTGAATGGGCAGAGAATCAATGGAAAGGAAAATCCTGGAAATCTGTCTATAGTAACCTGGGGCTTAGTGTAGCTGTTTACCACATTTGGAGCCATAGAAATGCAATCATTTTTCAAGGACTGATTAAAAAAGAAGATCAAATTGTGGGGCTTATCAAAAAGCAATTCAAGAATTGAGTTGAATGGGGTAGCATGTTCCCTAGTACCGATATTAATTAGAAACTCTGCTGTAGGTGGGGATTCACAGATTCTGTTCTTTAGATTTAGAGAACCCCTACTTAGCTTAAGGATGTTGCCTAGGCTTCCCTTAAGCTTTATGAAGTTGTTTGTTGTTTGCTTTGTTGGCTATCTGCAGTTGAGTGTTGGTTGTATTTTGTTCTAGTTGTGCTTTTGCTAGTTGGTTTTTGTTTTGTTTTGTTTTTTTTTGGTCCTTTTGGTGTTGTAGTTCTGTTATGGTTCTGCAGGTTAGTAGGTTGTGTTGCCTTGTCTGGCTGGAGCTTGGGCTTAGTTGAGGTTCCTTTGGTTTATTGTTGTTGGTCTTCCTTTTAAGGAGCCTTGTCTGTACTGTTGCTGGTTTGGGCAGTGTGGTTTTGTTTTGTTGTTAGTTTTCTAGCTCTTTCAACAAAGATTCTTGATTATCAATAAATATATATATATATATGTGTGTATTTTTTTTCTTCCATTCTACTATATCTAAAGTTATACTCTCTTTATTGACATGTTTTTTTTTTTTTATTACATTTATCAATGTGATTTTTGGTCTTCTTCTACCTTTTTTACGAGAATTTCTTCATTTCGAATCATATCTTTTTATGTATTTCTACTTATCCATCTTAACATTTTGATTTCAGTTACATTCATTTTATGAATATATTACCTCTTAATAAGCCAACATTCAACATTATAAAGTATAGTAGGTCATATAGCAATCTTATAATAATTTCCCTTTAGCTTAATAGGTATTTTACGATCGCACAATGTTCCTGATGCGCTTTTCCACTTCATCCACCTTGCTTTTATCCTATGATTCAGATCCTCTTCAATCTCTCCATATTTATGAATTATTGATCCAAGATATTGAAAATTGTTGCTCTTTAGTATCTCTTAACCATCAAGTCTTACCACCCATTTGTTTTTTTTTTTACTTTTACTAAACTTACATTCCATGTACTCTATTTTAGTCCTACTTAAATGAAAGTCTTTATGGAAAATGTAAATGACACAATGATTTTTTTTCCATGTGAAAAACCTATGGTCAACATGGAAAATACACATTGAGGGTTTTTCCACCAACCCCAAGGCAAAATACACTAACAATTTGAAGTCTTAACAACAAAAATTAACCCTAACTTCTAATTGCTACTACTAGTAGTGACTTACTCATATGATTACATGCAAGTCTAGCTCGATTGGAATTTTTTTATTATGGATTTCACCAACACGAACACTAAATACACAATGGAGGCTCTCTCTTCTTCTATTTTATAAACTTCTATTGATCCTTTATATACTTTAGCAAGTAGGAGTTGAATAAATTCCAGGTCATGTGCCGAATTAAGAGGCTTGATTCAGAATTAGGTTTCTCGATTTCAATCATTCGAGACTTTATCAAGCTAGAGTATATTCAAACATAGCTTTATAGACCAAGGGAGTGTTGAGAAATGCGTCGAGAAGGCTATGACTTCCCTTTTCTTGAGATGTTTCTGGGACTTGGTCTTAATCTTGAAGGACAACACTTTGACACAAAAGATTACACTTTTGTTTACGGTTTGCCTACACTAAGCACTAGAGACCTAACATAATTAATTCATTTACACTAAAATCCAAATTAGTTTAAAAATATATATAAATAAAGATGCTTTTATATATATATATATATATATAGAATTCTCTTTAAAGTCGCACATAATTAATTACTTCAAATATTGCATTGTGTGTTCCAAAACATACGTCTAGCTTTCTCTTCCTCTACTTCCCTGTTTCCTCAAAAGTTAGAAGTCTTTCTAAGACATGTGAAACCTTTACTATGTGCTTAAAAGTTTATACGGAGAGGAGAGTGGAAGGTCAGGTAAGGAAGGAAAGAAGAGGGGATGGGAATCGTACCCCTTTCTCTTATTTGGATGTTTAAAGGTTAAGTAAGCACATGTTTGTGTAATCTCCAAAGTGCAAACCATAACCTTTAGTACATTTATAATGCCATTGTCGAAGTATAAAAATTGTATCACTGTGTTAAAGGATTAGAGGTGATGATGCCGAAATTCACCCTCAGTGAGCCGCAGGGTCTTCACGCGTTCCGGGTAAACCTGCACGAGTGGAAAGAACCTCGAAAGGGGAGGTACAGGTGTGGTACCGGCCAACAACCCTCCGACGGTTAAGTTAGTATTACTCACAACTCCAGAGTGCTAGAGTTGGGATAGAAACATGCGTACCTTTGTTCATGAGGGTCGAGGGTATTTATAGTGGTGTAGAGTTGGGGCCTTTGGCGTGTCCGAGGAGATAACCTCTGATCGGAACCAAGCCCTAATGCGTGTTCTCTACGGAATTCTTTCCTGACTGGGGCCATCCCCTGTGGCGTGGAGCGCAAGTTATCTATTCTTGACAGTGCGTAAGTCACAAGACATGTCGGTTCCTTCAGATTTGTCCCGTCACCCGTTCACCCCGTCGGTGTAGATTATGCTGTCGGGACTTGTAGGGGAGTTGGTTGAGGGTGACGGGCATAGGTGGACCGTCGTCCATTACCGCGCCGTCGCCCAGATAGAGGGTGACGGCGCCTTCAAGAAGGTACCTTCCCCATCAGTTGCCCCCTACTCCTTAATTCCGTCGGTCTCGCCTGACGGATTGGGGAGTACAGCGTGTGGCAGACAAGGCATTAATGGCTAGTCACCTCGAGCAGCCCTAGTGTCAGCACACGTGTCCTTGGCCGAATGGCAGGTAGCTGGACGGGAGGGCCGCTTCGTCTTCTGCGCCTCAAACCACCTATATATATGCTCCGTTTTTCCTCATTTCTCTTCTTTTATTCCAATCCCGCTGTCCAGAGAGAAACCGTCAACTCAGAGATTACAATTGCCTTTTGGTTCTCATCCGCTGGTTGGTACCGTCAGCTTCATCAGTACTATTACAACTTGGTGAGTTACTTTTCTCTGCCCTTAATTTCTTTGATTCAATTGCATACTGAGCTTTAGGAAGAAGTTTCTGGGAAGGCCGTCACTCAGGTTCTTAGATCAACCCCGTCGCTTGTAGGTAGTAAGATGTCTAGGGAGACGTCGAGTGAGCAGTCGTCAGTCTGCGATGGGGCGGGCTACGATGAGGTTTACCAGCCGGGCCGTGAGCCAGGAGATGGCTCTTCTTGGTCGTCAGAGGACGAAGCGTCGGTATAGTCTTCCAACAGGGAAGTTGGGGACCAAGGTGTAGTAAGGGACGGTAGAGATGACGACCAAGCGAGGGAGAGTGGAAGCGGCGAGGGTTCGTCAGGGGATGAAGACTTGGAGAGTACCTCGGGAGGCTCGGGAGACGACCGTCCGTTCATCCTCCCCAAAGATTGGACGGTTAATCATTTTTTACCTTCGATAACGGATAAGGTTTTCAATTCGCTGCGGGCCCGTTACCAAATCCCAGACGATATTCCGATTCGTCTTCCCTTGGAGAAGGAGAGGTGTTACTCCGGGAAGACCGCGGACGTTGGCATGTATGATGCCATGTTCGCGGCAGGATTGAAGTTACCTCTGACGGCGCTCCACCGTCAGTTGGCAAATTACCTCGGGCTGTCCGTCAGCTAGATTGCCCCCAACGCCTGGAGGGTGTTCATCGGTTCTGAAATATTGTGGGGGAGCCTGAGTGGAGGGCACCGTCAACTGACCCTTGACGAGTTCTTTTGGTGTTACCGTCCACACCACATCACTTCGTCCAAGGGGATTTCCCACTTCTCTGCGAGGAGGAAGGAGTTGAGGCTGGTGTCGGATATGCCTAACTCCAACAAGAATTGGAAGGGCAGGTATTTTTTTGTGGAGGGGATGAGTTGGGTTTGCCGTGAGGAGGAGTGGGGGTCGATTCCTCACGGATTTGACAACACTTGGGGTTACGTCAGGGAGTCAGGTCGTCGCCGTCAGCCTTGCTTATCAGCTTATTTTAGTCCAAGGTTCTAACCCGTCTGTTTTACTTTTCCTTTTCAGCTTTCGCTCGCCGCGTGATCTCGGAGGAGCAAGAGGCCTTCATCCTCAAGGTGACGGAGATACCCTTAGAGGAGAGGAAGTGCCGCGACCTCATCACACCTGACGCCCTCCACGCTTATTGTGGGGGACCACTGCCAACAGAGGAGGCACGCCGCTTAGACAAGTTATCCAGTCAACGTAAGTTTAATCGACCTGTTCATTCCCGTCAACTTTACTTGGTATTTTTACATTGGGTCCTTGTCTTGCAGAGATGGAGTCTGCTAAGATGAGAGCTCAGGTCAGGGCCGCCGCTGCCCGAAAAAAGGAGGAAGGGAAGGGTAAGGAGGGGGCGTCCACGTCCCTCCCGAAGGCCGTCAATAAGGGCGCGCCAAAAAGGAAGGGTGACGGGACCGAGGGCCGCCTGGTGAAGAAAGTGGCGGTCACCCCTGGGGATCATTCTACGAAACCCCCGTCACCCAAACACGGGGCCGGGAAGGGGCTGATGTCGGTCCAAGGTCCCGTCATCCCAGAGGACGGGCGCTGCATCCTTACCCATAAGGAGTATGCCTTGGAGCGGTTGGACTCCATCCTGGGGACGAGGGAGGCTGATGCTTGCGTCAGCCAGTCTGTGCAGGAGCTGGGGGACTCAGGTCTCTTCGATCTCGCCAGGGTATATATATTCTTTACTACTCGTCCCGTCTGCTTTTTGTGGTACTGTGCTGACGGAAGCTTTGCTCCACAGGCAATGGTTCGCATGAGGGCCATGCAAGTGAAGGGGACGAAGAACGAGGAGCTGCTGGCCCGTTAGAAGAAGCGCATCACGAATCTTTCTGGCGGGTTGGACCAGTACAAGGAAGCTTGCCGGACTCTGAACGGGGAAACAAAAGAGTTGAAAGAAAAACTTGAAGAAACGACCCGTCAGCTAGAGAAGGAGACGGAGGCTAAGGTGACGGCGGAGAAGGAGCTGTCATCTCTGTTGGGTCAGGTCGAGACGGCGAAGGCTGACGCCGTTGCTGAATTCAAGACGACCCAGACATTCATAGACGCCTGCGCCGAGTACTACGGTGACGGGTTTGAGGACTGCCTTAAGCAGGTGAAGTCCCTCTTCCCCCACCTTGACTTGTCAAGGGTGTCTATGGATGACCCGGTGCCGTCGACTCCTGTGGGCGACACCGTCATGGTAGACGACGATAGTCTCAGCGAGTCTGGGACGCAGCTGAAGGATGACGGTGTCGTCCTCGCCCAGCCTGCTCCTGACCCGTCCGGTGCTCAAATGGTTCCGTCATCCGATCCTTCTGACTTCGAAGGCTTCCCTGTGGTCCAAGATCCCCCCAAAGGCGACGAGATCGTGTCGGATGCTCCTGCCGTTTGATTCTTGTAAAATTTATTATTATTACTCTTTTTTTTGTAAGTAGTGCCCCGTCGTTTCGAGGGCTTTTGTAAGAACAAAATTTTTGTAATACGATAATTTTTCATTATTCGCAATGCGTTATTTTCCTTGTGGATGTTTTTTTTTTGTGTTGCTTTGCGGCAGTCCAATTTTGGACTTTTGTTGTACTTAGGACCTTCCAATGGGGTCGTCAACCTTCTTTATGAATCATGGTAGAACTATCATCTTTTCGAGCCGTCATCTTACGAACCGTCAGCTTATAGGCCTGACCGGTTTTCGCACTTGGATTATAGGCTTAACTTTTTAGGATAACGCCGTCGTTTTAAGGCCGTTTGTTCCCGCACTTGACGGGCGTTTACGCCTTGTAGATCTTCAGTTGGCCTTTAGGCCGTCGGCTTTAGTGCTTGGCGCTTTTGTGCCTTGTAGTTTTTTTTTTTTTTTTTTTTTTTTTTTTTTTTTTTTTTATATTGGCTCTGAGCCGTCAGCTTTGGTACTTGACGCTCTTATGCCTTGTAGAGTTTGGGACGTTGGCTCCCATGCCGTCGGCTTTGGTGCCTGACGGATTTATGTCAGTTTTTTAGATTGGCTTCTGAGCCGCCAGCTTTGGCGCTTGACGCTCTTACGCCTTGTAGATCTTAGGTTGGCTTCTAAACCGTCAGCTTTGGTGCTTGACGCTTTTATGCCCTGTAGATTTTAGGTTGGCTTCTAAGCCGTCAGCTTTGGTGCTTGACGCTTTTATGCCTTGTAGATTTCAGGTTGGCTTCTAAGCCGTCAGCTTTGGTGCTTGACGCTTTTATGCCTTGTAGATTTTAGGTTGGCTTCTAAGCCGTCAGCTTTGGGTCGTCAGTCATGGTACTGTCGACTTTGGCACTTCGCATGTTTTAAGGTCAAACACTTTACATAGTATGGGAGAGACTGAATAAACTTCTGAGCCTTGCATAAATTTTAAGAAGAAAAAAAAAAAGTACCCTTTGGGTTCCCAAAATACATTAAAGCTTACCCTTTGGGTTCCCAAAATACATTAAAGCATACAAGTGGGAGCTGCCACTTTTTTATTGATAATACTTCCGGAGGTGCTCGGCGTTCCACGGATGGGGTAGTGTCTGTCCTTCCATCGTTTCCAAGTGGTAGGTGCCTCTTCGGTGCCATGACGTGACTTAGTAGGGTCCTTCCCAGTTGGGGCTGAGCTTTCCTTGGGCAGGATCTCTGGTGGCGCCCATGACTCTTCTTAGAACAAGGTCTCCGACCTGGAAGTCCCTGTACCTAACTCGAGAATTGTAGTGCTTGGTCATGCGATCTTGGTATCGTGCAAGCCTTTGTTCGGCCGCTGCTCTGACTTCGTCGATTAGGTCCAGCCGTAGGCGTAATGCCTCATCGTTCCTGTTTTCATCGTGGGCGTTCACCCTGTAGGTTGTGAGTCCTACTTCGGCCGGGATGACTGCCTCGCTTCCGTAGGTTAGCCGGAATGGCGTTTCTCCTGTTGGGGTCCTTGCCGTCGTCCTATATGCCCAAAGTACGCTGGGTAGTTCCTTAGGCCATATTCCCTTTGCCCCCTCGAGCCGAGTCTTGATAATCTTCAGCAAGGATCAGTTCATCACTTCGACTTGCCCATTGGCTTGGGGGTGAGCGGGGGAGGAGTAGTGATTTTTTATCCCCAGCTGCGAACAGAACTCTCGGAAGGGGCCGTTGTCGAATTGTTTGCCATTATCCGAGACTAGGACCCTAGGGATCCCGAACCTGCATATGATGGACTTCCAAACAAAGCTCCGCACATTCTTCTCCGTAATGGTAGCCAGAGCTTCAGCTTCTACCCACTTTGTAAAGTAGTCTATGCCTACAATTAGGAACTTCAGCTGCCGCATAGCCGTTGGGAAGGGTCCCATAATGTCTAGTCCCCATTGAGCGAACGGCCACGGGGCTGTCATGGGAGTTAGCTCTACGGGCGGCTGTCTGACGACGTTGCTGAACCTTTGGTATCGGTCGCAGGCTCTGATGTAGGCTTGGGTGTCTTTCTGCATGGTGGGCCAGTAATAGCCCGCCCGAATCAGCTTGTGCGCCAGTGATCGAGATCCCGAGTGGTTTCCACAGACTCCCTCGTGGACTTCTCTCATGACATAGTCGGCTTCTTCAGGTCCCAAACACCTCAGGTACGGGCGAGAGAAACCCCTTTTGTATAGGACGTCCTTCATTAGTACGAACCTTGCGGCTCGGACCTTCAGCCTTCTGGCAGCTTCTTTTTCGTCTGGCAAGGCGCCATCCTTTAGGTAGGAGACTAGCGGCGTGGTCCAGTTACCTTCGGAGCTTATTTCCTGCACACTGACAATGTCTATTAGTGGCGTCGTCTGCACAAAAGAAAGCACATTATCTAGGGCAGCCGCGTGTTCTGAAGAGGCGGCTTTGGCAAGGCGGTCGGCTTGCTCATTTTCTTCTCTAGGTATTTGGATCACTTCGGCTCTTAGCTCCCCCACTCTTTTCTTCGCTTGATCTAAATACCTTCTCATTCTGTCGCCTCTGCACTCATCGTTTCCGCTTACTTGGTTAACGACGACCTGGGAGTCGTAGTAGGCTACCACTCTGGTGGCCCCTGCTGTTTTGGCGAGGTCGATCCCAGCTATCAATGCTTCATACTCCGCCTCATTATTTGTGGTGGGGAAATCTAAGCGAATCATGCATTCGATCTGATCTCCCTCGGGGGAGCGAAGTACGATGCCTATCCCCCCGGCCTGTTTGGTCTACGATCCATCCGAATGTAAGGTCCATGAAGGGTGCTCGTCTGCCCCCTGGTCCTCACCGCTTGTGAATTCGGGGATAAAGTCAGCGACAGCCTGCCCCTTCATGGCGGTGCGCGGGCGGTACCTGATGTCGAACTCGGTCAATTCGATCGCCCATAAGGCTAGGCGACCGGCCGCTTCGGGGTTGTGCATCGCCCGTCGTAGGGGTTTGTTGGTTAAGACAACTATCGTATGAGCTTGGAAGTATGGCTTAAGCTTGCGGGCCGCGGTGATCAAGGCAAAGGCAAGCTTCTCCATTGGCAGGTACCTTTCTTCTGCCCCGCGGAACGCCCGGCTGGCGTAGTACACAGGCTTTTGGACCTTGTCTTCTTCACTGATCAAGGCCACACTGACTGCCGCAGGGGAGACGGCCAGGTAAAGGAAGAGCTCTTCCCCTGGTTGCGAGGGGCTCAGTAGTGGTGGTGAAGAGAGGTAGGCTTTCAGCTCCTCGAACGCCTTTTGGCACTCTCCCATCCACTCGAAAGACTTCTTCAGCGTGCGGAAAAAGGGTAGGCACTTATCTGTCGCCCTTGGTACAAACCGGTTCAGGATGGCTACTCTCCCATTCAAGCTTTGTACCTCCTTCGTGTTCTTTGGGGGCGCCATTTCCACTATGGCTCAGATCTTGTCTGGGTTGGCCTCGATGCCCCTTTGAGACACCATGAAGCCTAGGAATTTTCCCTCCGCCACTCCAAACGCACACTTTGGCGGATTGAGCTTCATGTTGTAGGAACGGAGTGTGTCGAATGTCTCTTCTAGGTCCCTCAGGTGGTCTTCCTTCCTTCTGCTTTTTACCATCATGTCGTCGACGTAAACTTGAACGTTCCTTCCTATTTGGTCGGCGAACATTTTGTTCATGAGTCTCTGGTAGGTGGCACCCGCATTTTTCAGTCCGAATGGCATTACCTTGTAACAGAAAAGACCCTGGCTGGTGACAAACGAGGTCTTCTCCTGATCAGCCACGTCCATCCGGATTTGATTGTACCCTGAGAAGGCATCCATGAAGCTCAGTAGCTGGTGCCGGGCTGTAGAGTCCACCAGTGTGTCGACTCGCGGGAGGGGGTAATTATCTTTGGGGCACGCCTTGTTCAGGTCTGTGAAGTCCACACACATGCGCCACTTCCCGCTAGCCTTCTTGACCATCACCACATTGGCCAACCAATCGGGATAGTACACTTCTCGGATGAAATCCGCTTCTCATAGCTTGCCGACTTCTTCTGCCACCGCCCGGTCTCGTTCCGGGGCAAACACTCGTTTCTTCTGACGAACGGGCCAGAAAGTGGGCGACACGTTCAGCTTGTGCACCATGACTGAAGGGTTAATTCCCGACATGTCTTCGTGACTCCATGCGAACACGTCCTGGTTTTTTTGGAGGAAAGCCACGAGAGCCTGGCGAGCCGAAGGGCTGGTGAGAGCGCCGATTCTGGTGGTCCTGCCTGGCCTAGACTCGTCGAGTGCTATCTCCTCGAGCTCTTCCGCAGGTTCTGCCTCCACCCGCTGCTCTATGCTCATTGCCTGTAAGTGGCTGTCCGCTTCCACCATTGCTACATAGCATTCTCGTGCAGCCACCTGGTCTCCCCATAACTCCCCCACACCATCTTCGATGGGGAACTTGAGCATCAGGTGGTAGGTCGACGTTACGGCCTTCTAGGCGTTGAGGGTGGGCCGTCCTATGATAGCATTATAGGCAGACGGGCAGTCGACGACGAGGAAGGTGACATCCTTGGTGACCTGCCGGGGATACTCCCCAATGGTGACCGGCAAGGTCAGGGCTCCGAGGGGGTGCACCCTTGTCCCTCCGAACCCGATGAGTGGAACGTTGGTAGGCACCAAGCGTTCCTTGCCGATCCGCATCTGTTGAAACGCCGGGTAATAAAGGATGTCTGCAGAGCTGCCATTGTCAATCAAGACCTTGTACGTGTTATAGTCTCCTAGCCGGATGTCGACAACAAGTGCGTCATCGTGCGGATGATGAAGACGCTGGGCATCTTCTTCTGTGAACTCAATAGTGCGGCCGCTGACATGCGGCCTCTTCTGTGTTACGCCCGCAGCTTGGACGTTCTGCACTGCTCTGAGATAGGCTTTCCGAGCTTTCTTCGTTGAACCGACGGCTGCCGTACTCCCAATAATCATCCTTATGTCCCCTATGGGCGGCCTAGGGCGCTCGTTGTCCCTGCGGGGGATTTTCTCTTGTTGAGGCATTTCTGTCCTTTCCCGGCTGACGAACCTTTGCAGCTTTCCCTGCCTGATCAGGGCTTCGATTTGCTGCTTCAAGTCGTAATAGTCAGCGGTGTCGTGGTCGTGATCTCGGTGGAAGCGGCAGTACTTGTCTTTCGGTCGTCTATCGGGATTTCCCTTCAGCTTTCCCGGAAATGTCAGGGACCCTTCGTCTTTGATCTGCATCAAGACTTGGTCGACTGGGGCCGTCAGTGGGGTGAAGCTGGTGAACCTGCCGGCAGGGGGCTTCGGGCGCCTGTTGTCTCTGCTTTCCCCTGTCCGAGGTGCCTTCCGTCCCTTATCCTGCCGTACGTCTTCCTGTCTTTCGCGCCTCTTGGGAGGCCTCTCTTCCCAGGCCCGTAATGCGTCTTCCGCATTCATGTATTTCGTTGCCCTATAAAATACATCCGACATCGTCTTCGGGTCATTCTTGTATAGAGAGAACAAGAATTTACCCTCCTTCAGCCCGTTGGTAAACGTGGCAACCTGTATTTTGTCGTCCGCTTCATCGATCGAAAGTGCCTCTTTGTTGAAGCGGGCTATGTAGGACCTGAGCGTCTCATCATCCCGCTGCCTAATGTTCATCAAGCACGCGGTGGATTTTTTATATCTATGCCCCCCGATGAAATGTGTAGCGAACTGAGCACTCAACTCCCTGAAGGAGCCGATAGAGCCGGGCGTCAGCCTGCCGAACCAGGTCCTCGCGGAGCCTTTTAGAGTCGCCGGGAAGGCCCGGCACATAATTTCGTCCGGTACGCCGTGCAAGTGCATTAATGTCTTGAAGGATTCCAAGTGGTCTAAAGGATCCTTGGAACCGTCATAGCTTTCTATCTGGGGCATGCGGAACTTTGGCGGTATGGGGAACAAAATGACGGGTGCGGTGAAGGGAGAGTCTGTGCGGTGGACAAGGTCGTCGAGGTCGCTGGACACTTGTCCTTTGAGGGCGTTCATCATGAAGTCCATACGCTCCTTCATCAACCGCATCTCGTCGGTAACGCTAGGCGGAACGTTATCAGCGGCCGACGGACGGCTCGTCCCTTGCCCCTCAGGTCGGCTCAATGCGTTGCTTCCTTCTGGGCCTCGATTATCCCTCTCCTGGGCGCTGTTTTCCTCATTTTCACCCTGGTTGTCAACCGTCGCGTTCCTCCGCAACAGTTGTTCTTCCAAATCGTTGTTACGTTTCGTGAGGCGCTTCACCGCGGCTGCTAGAGTTTGGACTTGTCTCTCGAGGGCCGTGGTGCGTTGTTCGTTGCCTTGATCGTTCATGGTGGTAATCCTAGAACGCGTAAGTACCATGCAACTCTTTGTCCGGAAAGCACAGAACACAGCCTTCGTACGTGCACTTCCCCACAGACGGCGCCAACTGATGATGCCGAAATTCACCCTCAGCGAGCCGCAGGGTCTTCACGCGTTCCAGGTAAACCTGCACGAGTGGAAAGAACCTCGAAAGGGAGGTACCGGTGTGGTACCGGCCAACAACCCTCCGACGGTTAAGTTAGTATTACTCACAACTCCAGAGTGCTAGAGTTGGGATAGAAACATGCGTACCTTTGTTCATGAGGGTCGAGGGTATTTATAGTGGTGTAGAGTTGGGGCCTTTGGCGTGTCCGAGGAGATAACCTCTGATCGGAACCATGCCCTAATGCGTGTTCTCTACGGAATTCTTTCCTGACTGGGGCCATCCCCTGTGGCGTGGAGCGCAAGTTATCTATTCTTGACAGCGCGTAAGTCACAAGACATGTCGGTTCCTTCAGATTTGTCCCGTCATCCGTTCACCCCGTCGGTGTAGATTATGCTGTCGGGACTTGCAGGGGAGTTGGTTGAAGGTGACAGGCATAGGTGGACCGTTGTCCATTACCGCGCCGTCGCCCAGATAGAGGGTGACGGCGCCTTCAAGAAGGTACCTTCCCCATCAAGAGCAATAAATTTGTTGAAGAAAATGCAAGCAAATGTACGTGAAAAACCCCAAAAAAAAGAAGGAAAAACCACGATGGAGCAAGGACTGAAAATCCTTACTCCTGAGAAGATTTCTTTGGGGAATACTATGAAAAATACAAGGTATTAATTACTTTTCTATCTAGAACCCTACGACTATTCTTTCTTAGTCCTTTTCCCCTTTATTTTCTTGTCTACCTAGTATGGTCAGCTTCCCTTTCTTTTATGGTATAGGAAGGGCAGTTGGATTACATGAATGTGGCGTCATCTCATTGTAGCCCGAATATGCGAAGGCTGGGATAGCCATGTATTCGTACTGCTGCTGCTGCCGAGAGAGAGAGAAGGACAGCGACCACACCAAAGAGGCCACGCCTTTGATGTTTTCCTCAAGCACGATCTTTGGTAGTCTTGGCATGTTATGGGATCATTTTCTGATATGGTGCCTACACATGTAAGGCTGGGATGAACCAAATGTATTAGCCCTTGTGAAAGACACTAATACCTTGATCCCAACCCAAGCGGAGGTGCACTTGTTTTTGTTAATTTTAAATAATTATATATTAATTGAAATTATAAGTGAAAATTTGACAATTCATATTTTTTTGATATAAGTCAAATCTCTTCTCTCTCCTCTCTCTCTACGTGCACACGCTGAGACCTCTTACAAGAGAGCATGGGATTCTACCATGTGGCGCTCTCTTTGAAAATATAATTGAAATAATCTTAATTTAAAGCCACAAGATAAGAACAAAAAAGTAGAGACTTTTGGTTTTTTTTTGTTCAATGTTTCAAGACTTTTCTTATTACAGAATAAGGATTCTTTGTAAGACTATTTGTTTTCTTTGGTTTAATGTTTCAAGCATGGGTGGCGTTACTTTATGCTCAGGGGGTTCAATTGAACCCCCTGACTTAAATTTTTTTTTTAATTTTATATATAAATTTTTTTTATTAAGTATAATTTACCTTGAAAATATGTTTGTATACTTCGATTTAAATCTTGTACACCCTAATCACATATCAACCCAGCCCAAAATCAAACAACAACATAGATCAAAGGCCTCTCTAAGAGTAAAAAGAGAATGTTTGTAAGTCGTAAGTCTCTCTTTTTATTATAAATTTATATTATATGTGTGTGAGTGTGTCTAATACTGATTGTGTGTGTGTTTTTTATTTTTATTTTTTATTGTGTTATTTGTGTGAATTGTGGTGTATATGAATGTGTGTCGTGTACTACAAACATAATATAACTTTATATAATTTAATAATTAGAAAATACAAAGGGTTTGTTACATGTGTGTATATTATTATCATGTTATAATAACTTTTTGTTAAAGTTAGTGATTCAAGAACCAAAAATAGTAAAATTAGTAATTGTTTAAGCATTTTATTAGTTATATAGATACTTATTAGTGTATTGTTTATGTATGGATGAGTGTGGCTGTGTTGGCCAATTTAATACAATGACAATGGGTTGAGTTTTATCATTTAATTTAAAATATTTTTAAATAAAAATGACAAATAGATGATGACTAATTCATAAAAATTAAAAATATTATACAAACTTAATAAAATAAAATGGTTACACTTACCAACATTGACAATAAATAATGACAATTGATAATAAACTATTTTGTAATGATTTTAAAATATGAAAACTCAGAAGAAAATTATAAAACTTAATATATTTTCATTTTTTTTTTCGATAAATCAATATATTCAATTTTTTTTATTAAAATTTTGTTTAGTTTAAGTTTCTTAATGACCCCCTGAACAAAATTCCTAAAGCTGCCACTGGTTTCAAGCTAAAAAACTCTTGCACTTCTACTCATTCATATATACATGTCACAACCTTTCATGTCATCTCATCTCAATGATACCTACCTTGCTTCAACTTCATTGTCCTATTTAATCTTAACCCATATGAGTTGGCTACAACTAAAGAAGAGGGCCTGCTTTTTTTTTTTTATTGAGTGACAACAATGACTTTTTGTTTGATGTTGAAGTTAGATGTTGTGGGTTCTGTAAATGATGTGATTGTCTTTGGGATTTTAGGTGTTTGGTGTGGGAAAGTCATAATGGTGTTTTGTTTTAGAACTAAAGAGGAATAGAAATAAACATTTTAATTGGTTATTGATGAGATTAGTTGTTTTGTTTATTATTATGTTTTAGAAATCACAATTTTAAGGTTTCTTTGTAGTTTTTTTACAGTTGTTTAGTGCAATATCAATATGAACTATGATGATAAAAGTGAAATTCAATGATGATTTTAGAGTGTTTTTCATGGTTTTTTTTTTTTTTTTCCTTCTAATTTTATGTGGAAGCCTAGCTAAAGGCAATTAAATCTTTATACATGGAAATGTTTTAACCATTTTTTATTTTATTTTATCACATTCTCTATATGCCGGTACTAACAAATGATTTCCTTTCGTTGAGATAATGAAATGAATGTTTGAGATTTGTGGATCGATATTTGGTTGTCAAAATTGAGTAGTTGAGGAAGAGGTTGGGAGGTTACTTGAATTTTTGTAATTTTAAGATATGAAAGTATTTTCTGCTTTGAATTTACATTTATAAATTTTACATTTTAAAATCATTTAATCAATTTAAAAAATAAAGTCTAGATATAATAGAATATGTTAGTCTCCTAGCAATGTCCAAAAATCTTGACTATTCCAACCTTAGAAACTTATATTAGTAGAGCCATTTTACTCAATATTCAGCAACCAATTCTATGACAATTTTTTTATATATAAAAATATGATTTAAGAAAATTGAGTATTATAAATATTATATATTAGGTTTTGTGTTTGTAATGTTGGCAAACCATGACAAAAACTCAGTCTTATTAGTTTATAATGGTCTACATTGAAGCCCAAGGCAAAAAACTCAAGTTCGGGATGAAGAAAAATGAGTTACAATCTGTTCCGTTCGATTGGTATTCGATCGATTCTCGATCGATCGAAACTGAAAAATTTTTAGTTTTTAGAGTTTTTGACCAAATTTTTTTCATGCATCATTTATGGTTAGGATTCACATGAGTTGCATTGTTTTTGTATCCATATTGCAGTTTTGCAGTCATATCTCTTATTGTTTTCACACATAACATACATACACTTTGCTAAATTGGGTACTCAACTTGAATTAAGAAATTAATTGATTAATTTTTGAGTCCTTTATACATTTTAGTATATGCTATTTTTTCTTGATGTGTGAATTGCAGAAAATATTTTTCTTAAGAAATATGATGGATAATTAATGTGCAAATATTTTCTCTACTCGTGCAAATGTTTATGGGTCACATAGTGTCAAGTTTGCATTTATTGAAAGAGATAATATTTTTTTCATGTGTATCCTCAACACATTGTTTTTAGGTTTGTGTGTTTTTTATTTATCACCACCTCCTAAATTTTTCCCAAAACTTTTTTTGTTTTTCCTATTTTTATAAGGGGAGAAAAGTTTTTTTTAAGCCTTTGTTGTTCATAGGGGGAGTTGTTGCTCTTTATAGGGGGAGTTATCTCTTTTTTCTATAGAGCTAATCTGTTTTATGTTCCCTTGGTTCCCTTGTTTCATGTTTACTCTTTGTTTGAGTTGTATTTGTCAATACGTGACAAAAAGGGGGAAAAATAGAAAATGTGGGAATCTTGTTTGTGTTGTTTAGGGGGAAATAAAATTGTTTTTGAATGGGAGAGAATATAAAAACTTTTTGATGTATCTAACTTAGGGGGAGAGTTAGAATTTATTTGTGTTTTTATATTCTGTTTCATATTATTGTTTATATGTCTTTCTCTCCACACATGCGGTGATGTGTTTGTTGAGTGTTTCAGGAAAGACAGGTGCATTCTAATCAAGACCTTCTACCTCTTCTTGCAACTTCTAGGTTAAGAGTCTTAGATTGGGATTTGTGATGTATTTGGGCATTTTATTGTATTTGGGCATTATGTTGTATTTTTGTTTTGTCACGGATTGCCAAAGGGGGAGATTGTTAGGTTTTGTGTTTGTAATGTTGGCAAACCATGACAAAAACTCAGTCTTATTAGTTTATAATGGTCTACATTGAAGCCCAAGGCAAAAAACTCAAGTTCGGGATGAAGAAAAATGAGTTACAATCTGTTCCGTTCGATTGGTACTTGATTGATGCTCGATCGATCAAAATTTGCGAATCAGCAAAACCAGCAAATGTAAAAAGGCCATAACTTATTCGTTTGAAGCCCAAATCGCGAGCCGTTTTTTCCAGTATTTAAAGGACATTATAAGCTAACCCTATGTAGGGTTTTTAGAGTTTTTTTAGAGAGATTAGAGTGCATCTTGTGCCTCTTTTGTAGATCTAGGGTTTTGTACCCAAAAGCTCTCTAAAGTCTTCCATCGGTGTTATTCCTTTAAGAATCTCAAGATCTGGTGTTGTAGAAGTTGTTGCATACAAGATCAAAATTTAAGGAGATCCAAAACCTTTGAGTGGAGTCTCAAAGTCACAAGCAGGTGAGCTTGTGTTGTTGCAAAGGCCAAAGAAAGAAGGAGTCCGTGGTCTCGGAGCTGTCACGTGGTCGTGGTAGTAAGTTTCCTACACTGGGTAGCAATAGGATGTTAGTGGTCTAAGTCGCTATTGTGTAAACTTCAATTCTTTCTAGTGGATTTGCTATTTTACCTTGAGGATAGCTAGGTTAAATCCTCCCCAGGTTTTTTACCGGTTTGGTTTTCCTGGGTCATCAGATCTTTGTGTTCTTTATTTTCCGCTGCTTTATTGTTTTTGATTAATTGTGTTAACCTAGATCTGTTTAAATTACCTAAGTATTCACTTGGTTAATTAATTAGGTTAAACAATCTAGTTTACAGGGGTCTAAACGAACTTACATTATATATAAATTTTTTTATATATAAATATTATACAATAGAATGAGTATTATAAATAGGTCTTGATAAAACATAAAAATTATTTCAAATGAATTTTCATGTGCATTGCAGGAGAGATTATCTAGTGTATATAAAAAAAAGGAACCTCATATGAAAGAGCATGAGATTCTGCTATGTAGCACATTCATTAAATATCTTTTCATTTAGCTTTCCACCTCACCAAACTTTGCATTTATGTTAAGCACAAAGTTTTACTAATTGACTGCCATGTTTTAATGGGATCAATGCATTTATTTTTATGTATTAATTATTAATATATATATATATATATATATATATGTATATGTATATATAATAATGTATAATTGGTTTATAAGTACTAGTAGGGAGTAGGGGGTAAGGGCTGGGATTTAAGTCTCCAAGAGAGAGTTTTACACACATATATACTTAGATTAGGCTAGAGTAGAATTTTATCTTGAAAAAAAAAAAAAAATCTTTAGTGTCCACTTTTGATACTTCTAAAATTAACTTTGTTATTATTATATAGTAGTTGAAAATGATTTAATAATGACAAATTAAGGATATAAAGGTAAATGTGGGTTCTAATTAGCTCAACTAGTAAAGTCTCTGATGATTAAATAAGATATTTGAGGTTCAATCTCTGCCTACACTAAAAACTGGTTAATGTTTTGGTTTGATGAAAAAAAGTTATTATCATGAGCGAACACTATAAATTAAAACTATCTCAAAAAAAAAAAAATGATATAAAGGTAATAAAAATTTTAAAATTTAAAATCCAATTCCATAATATTAGGATAAAAAGGCACGTTAAGGATATAAAGTTAACGTTACAAATTTAAAATTCAAGTTCAAATTTCATAAAATTAGGTCACACATTTTTATACTTAAATTAAAACTACTTGCTTTCACTACCTGAAAATGTTGTATTTTAATTTTATTTTTTGAAGAAGAGATTTTGAACTCACGCATAGCACATGTGACTTATATAAAATGAATTTATTGTTAATTTTATTAAAAACTTATGTAAAAAAAAATCATTTATTTGGAATATTTATTATTAACCAAAAGAATTAATGAATTTGGAATATGACATTCTTGCTCACATTTAATTGCTTTGCCAATGATTGAAACAAAATGTATCAAGAGACAAAAGAAAATTTAATAACACATGCAATCAATAATTTAAAAAATAATTTTGCACTTGAATTAGTGTGAAATAATTAAATATAGTACAAAGAGTATAGTATATATATAATACACGTTGTAGCAACCTCAATTTATGCTATGTTACTACAAAGACTATGAATAGGGTTAATACATTTATTTTCATGTAAAAATTATTTATACATGATGCACAAATTATTTATATAATATTAATTTTTATTTTTATTTTATTAAAATTTATACAAGAAACAACTTATTTGGAATATGATATTCTTATTTAAATTTAGCTGCAATAAGAATAATTGAACAAGTTCTTGTAAAAGATAGGAGCAATTTTTTTAACCCCAAAAAATGTAAATTTAATAAAATTGCAATTTAGAATATAAAAATAAAAATAACTCTACACTTAAGGTTAGAGGAAAATGATTAATTATTTATCTAACCACTCAAGCAATGGGTTCAAATATATGATTATTTTAATTTTAATAATTTGTACTTCCTCTTTCTAATGACATGTAATATAACTGAAGTCGATTTCCTAAATATACATGGACCACAAGATAAATTTTTTAAGGGAGGGTGTAGCTTAACTTGTCACACCCTCCCTTAAGAGCTACCATGACTTTTCAGTGGAGTTGTGGTGTACCTTTGTGTTAGAACTCCTTTCCATCTCCTTTGTGTGTAATTTGTTTCTCAAAAAACTAATAATAATAACCCTACTAATAAGTAATAACAATAAGTTTTTTTTTTTTTTTTTGGGAACGATACTACAAACTTAAGTTATGCTTCTTCTCTTTCTTAAATTAAAAATAAAAAAATAAAAAAACTTAAGTTATGCTTGTATATCAAGTAAAGAAACAAAGGTGATTTAATTTCATAAATTAGGCTTTTATATGAGAGGGACCTACATTTATCACTACTAGTAAGGTACCCGTGCGATGCACAGATAATGTTATAATGTTTTATGTAAGATGATTTTGAAGAATATTGTATATGTATTATAGCATAATTGTTACAAAACTTTATTAGTAATAAGTTCATCATAAAAAGAAACAATTATAAATTGCACATACATATTCATTATAATTATTCAATTAAAGTAATGAGAAATTTTAAATAAATAAAAAAAATTGGAAGAATATTATAAAATAAAAGTTGATATAAACTGTGTCTTTCTCTTTCTCCTTAACTCTAAAACAAAATATATATCCCAAACATTCATAGTCAATCACATCAATTACAAAACCCACAAATTTTCAACTTCCAACCTTAACATCAAAATCGTGATTGACATTGTCACTCAATATAAAATGCAAGCCTCACTTCCTTGGTTGTAGCAACTCATACAAGTTAGAATTAAATGAAACAACAATGTTAGAGCTAAGGTGTCAATAAAAGATTAAAGGTAAATGACATCGTTTTTTAGTCTGTGTATTTGACATGGGATAGCATGAAGGGTTATGAGTAGATTTATATAAAGTAGTAGAAGTGCAAAAGGTGAAAATGGTGAATTAAACAAAATTTTTGAAACATTAAACAAAATGAAACAAAAAAATCAATATTTAATTTGTTCTTATATTTGATGTGCCACTTAAGAATATTTTAATTCTCTTTACATAGAATGCGTCACTTGATAGAACCTCTTGTTTTCTCATATTAGGTCTCTATTTTCTTACATGAGGTCTCTGCTTATATATATATATATATATATATATATATATATTGTAAAGTTAAATTCATTCAACTCTATGTTGGCTTTATTCTGTACCAAATTTGCTTATAATTCAGCATTTAAAAATCCTGTATTTAGGTGAGAATAATGTAAGGGTTGTGTGTGAGAGAGTGTGAAGATTTGATCAAGAGTGTGCAACAAGAAGGTGACTCGCGATTGGAACTCACGACTGACTTGCGAGTGGTGACTTGCTAAAATGAAGCACACGTGTGAAGCATGCAGGAAGATGAAGAGTCAGGAGAGCTGAATCACTAGCCTAGTCTAGTAATTGGCAACTGGAACTCGCGACTCATTCCAGTCGCGAGTGACTCGCCAATGCACCCTGTTTTGCTGAAAAGTGACTTTTCACATTCTATCTCATACCCTACTATAAATACCCTTATACCTACGAAATGTATAGAGCTTAGAGAGCTTTCAGAGAGAATTCTAAGAGAGAAACCCTAGAGAAAACAAGATTGATTTATCCAAAATCTTATACAATTGATTCTCCAAATTCCTCTACTCTCACCCTCTCCATTGTCATATCCATGAGAGGATTATAAACCAAATCCTTACCTCACCAAATTCAGAATAGTGAGAAGGTTCTTGGTGTTTGGGGAGCAATTCAAGAGAGAACCAATTCATATTGGTTGATGCAATGGGATAATTGCGGGATCCGAAAAGCTAAAGAAGACACGGTTCGGCGTAACCTTGTTGGAGCAAGAAGCTTGGAGGCTTAGGTGCATTGGGTAGATTAGGCTTGGAAGGTTTATTACTATTCATGTAACTCAACTGATTTTCTAGTAGATCATTTACCGTTTAGAGGGCGACTGAGAGGTTTTTTGCCGAGTTTTTCGATTTCCTTTTCGATAATACGTTCCGGTGTTATCTTGTGTTTGCATCTCTCTTTCCCTTACTCTTAGCTTTTAATTTTTGCTGGTTGTGATTAATTAATGGCTTAGAGTAGTTTGCTAATTTGGGTATTGCTTATATTTCATATTCCACACATATATTGTTTCAATATAAGCTTGTTTTGGAAAATTTGTATTTAGGGGTCTAAACATTCATAAGTGTTTTATACACTAAGTAAGTTTCCATATATATATATATGTGTGTGTGTGTGTGTGTGTGTGTGTGTGTGTGTGTGTGTGTGTAAATTTTTAATTGAAATTTGACTATAGCAAAATCGAGTTTCACATAATTTTTTTTTTAAATTAAGTGGCAAAATATGCATAGAATTCGACATTGCTAATGTCAAGTTCCACTTGTAATTCGATTTTTTTAAAATCGAGTACTAAAACAGGGACACAAATTTAAATAGTTTCAAAACAGAAAAATTATGCTAGATTTTTTACAAAATAAGGACAAAAGCCCAATATCCCCCATATATATATATATATATATATATATATATTGATTAAATATTTGGTTACGACGTTTCGTTGACACGGAAACGAGAAATCCCCTTCAGTGGTAGCCCTTCTTGATTTTTGGAAGTGAACAATTTTCTTCCTTTGACTTTGACAGGAATGTTTCTCAACACAAAGAAAAAGGAAATCATGTAATTTGTTGGAGTATTGAACACATCCCTGTTCGAACACATTTCCAAACCGTGTACAATTGTGAAAATCAAAACAGGAATGGAGATTCTAATTTCAATTGCTTCAAAAATCGCCGAGTACTCAGTTGCACCAGTTGGGCAGTGGCTATGTTATTCTTTTCACTACGACAACAACATTAAGAACATGACGGATCAGGTAAACAACTTGGGGGCTACTAGGGATGGGATGCAAGATCGCGTTAAAGCAGCCGAAAACAACGTTGAAAATATTGCAGCAGATGTTGAGTTGTGGTTGAAAAAGGTGGATGACATTATCGGAAAGGCCAAGGAATTTTTAGAAGCAGATAAAGAAAAGAAAAACTCTTCCCAAGGGGCATGCCTGAATTTGAAGCTAAGGCATAAGCACAGTAAGACAGCAAAGAAGATGTTGCTAGAGATTGATAAACTCCTTAGTGTCAATTTTGGCCATTTTGCCCAACGTCCTGCTTCGCAAGATTTAGTGACTTCAACAAATACGGATTACATGCCGTTTAATTCAAGAAAGTCAATTATGGAGGAACTTATGCAGGCACTAGGAGATGCTGATATCAACTTGATTGGGGTGTGGGGGATGCCTGGTGTGGGAAAAAGTACACTGGTAAATGAAGTTGCTAAGAAAGTCAAGGAAAAAAAGTTATTTGATGAGGTAGCTATATTAACTCTGAAGCACAACCCAAGCTTAGAACAGATTCAAACAGAAATCTCAGAAGCATTAGATCTAAGGCTTGACAAGGAAACTTTAGGCGAAAGAGCAAAACTTCTAAATGCAAGGTTAACAAAAGACAACAATAAGAAGAGACTTGTTATCTTAGATGATATATGGGAGAAACTTGATTTGGAAAAGATAGGAATTCCTCCAAAGGGATGAAAGGTAGTGGTAACATCCAGGAACAAAGATTTATTAACTTCTCAGATGGGTACACAAAAGGATTTTGGGCTTCATATTTTGCCCAAAGAAGAAGCATGGAGTTTATTTGAGAAGCTGTCAGGTAATTCTCTCAAAGATTCAAATTTGCGATCCAAAGCAATGGAGGTATCCACAGCGTGTGAAGGTCTACCACTTGTGCTTGTAACAGTGGCAACTACATTAAAAAACAAGTTTTTTCCTGAATGGGAGGACGCCCTACAACAACTAAAGAGCCCCAACTCCGAGGGAGTAATGTATTCAGCAATAGAGTTGAGTTACAATTATCTTGAAAGTAAAGAACTCCAGCCCTTCTTTTTGTTATGTGCTCAAATTGGTCCTGAAATTTATTATCAGGACTTGTTAAAAAAATGTTTTGGGCTGCGTTTATTTCATGGCATCAATACTTTGGAAAAATCAAGAAATAGAATATATACTCTGCTTCGTAGCCTCAAAGACTCTGGCTTATTGTTAGATGCTCCTGATATTAGTAAATATGCCCGTATGCATGACCGTGTTTGTGATGCCGCTCTCTCAATTGCAAGCAAGAGATATGTGTTGACGATGAGAGATGAGGGCCCAGTAGAATGGCCAAACGAGGATGACATAAAAATATGCACATCAATCTGTGTTACCCAAATGGATATTAATGAATTTCCTGAAAATTTGAATTTTCCAGAACTAATATCCTTGTATGTGTATCCCAATGACCGAGATCTTTCTTTTAAAATTCCAGACACATTTTTTCAAGGGATGAAGAAGCTAAAAGTTATAGATTTGACTTATATGCGACTTTCATCACTTCCTTCCTCACTTATGCTACTCACAAACTTGAAAACATTGTGTCTGGATGAATGCGTGTTGGGAGACATAGCTATGATTGGAGAGATGAAAAATTTAGAAATTCTTAGTCTTATTCACTCTGAATTTAAACAGTTGCCAAGAGAAATAGGGTTTTTGACTCATCTACGGATGTTGGATTTGAGTGATTGTAAGAAGCTTCAAGTGATTCCAGCCAACGTCCTATCAAGATTGATGCAATTAGAAGAGCTATTTGTTGGCAATAGCTTCACTCAATGGGAGGTTGAAGGACTCAACAATGAAAGAGCTAGCCTTGCAGAGCTAAAACATTTGTCACAGTTGACCACTTTAGAAGTACACATTCCAAATGCCAACCTATTGCCAAAGGATCTGTTGTTTAAGAAGTTGATAAGATACAAAATAGTTATAGGAGATGTGTGGGATTGGTATGATAAACGTGAAAATTCAAGAATACTAAAACTCAAGTTGCATACAAGCTTTCAATTGGAGAGGGGAATCAAAATGTTGTTGGATGGAATAGAAGATTTGTTTTTGGATGAGTTAAAGGGCATTCAGAATATCATATATGAATTAGATTTGGGCTTCCAACAGCTGAAGCGTCTCCATGTCCAAAACAATGACGAGATTAAGTATATCATCGATTCAAGGGGGTTGGTTATCTCTGATGTTGTCTTTCCTGCCTTGGAGATATTTTCTCTCAAAAATATGTTCAGATTGGAAGAAATATGTAATGGAAAAATTCCATTGGCATCCTTTTGTAACTTAAGAATTGTGAAAGTGGAACGTTGTGAGAATCTAAAGTTTATCTTCTCATCATCCGTAGCTAAAAGTCTTTCACAACTTCAAACATTAGAGATAAGAGAATGCAGCATCATGGGGGCAATAGTCATAAAAGAAGAGTGTGAAATAGAAGACAGAGACACGATCTTGTTCCCTCAGTTGCGTCACCTAGTACTTCATTGTCTTCCAAAATTCATGAGCTTCTTAAGCACACAAAAGTCAGTCATTAATGATGCTGGAGAAATCATTCCCGAATCCAAGCTGGATTTCCAGATGCCAATACTGCAGGAACAGGTACAATTAAAGTTTGCATATAATGATCCACAGACATGGCACACTCCCACATTGACGAGTCTAGCACTTTTTTCAAGTAACATATTATAGTTTGTCAACTAGTAATTGTTTGTGTCCAATTTGTCCGTACAAAACAGCCAATTTAAGTATTTTGGAGTATTGCTGCCCCTTTCACATAACAGTGGTTGAATTCTTGACGTGGTAAACTATTTATGGGAGGGAACATGTACTACCCGTAGAATATTAAAATAATTTTTGCTTATACTAGCTCAGGCAAAGTTTTTTTCCCCAACCTAACTATTCTTTACAACTTCTAAGTTTAATCGTTCTTTCATAGCAATATAAATCCTGAACCACTAAAACCTTCAGAGTATTCACCCAATTTCGCAAATTCAGCCCCAAAATTCGGCTCCAATTTTGCAAATTTACACAATTACTAATATAGTTGTGTAAATATACATTATTACTGTAACTTGCTATCCCAATATTTTAATATTTTCTCACTCACATCTACAGCTCTCATCAGACCCTCTCTCTCCCTCTTGTTCTTTCCAAGAGATCTTCTGCAACCCAGCACCACCTATATCCAAATACAAATCCCATCCACCCACCACCACTACCACCACCACCACCACCACTTAAACTCGTTACAACAACGGAAAATCAACCCAAAATACAGACCCAAATTTGACGAAAAATTAAACCATTAACGGTAGATCCATAACCCAAACCCAGTGGAGAAAGAAAGATCTGAGAGGAGAAAGAGAGGAAAGAGAGATCTGAGAGGAGGAAAAAGACAGACTTGAGAGGAGAAAAAGAACTAAGATATAATAGAGATCTGAGAGGAGAAAGAGAACTAAGAACATCTTTAACAAATTTTTCAAATTTTGTAACGTTTGGAGAATGAAGAATGACTTTTGTCCATTTTTTTAAATACATTTTTGATTTTTTATCTTATTAAAATATTATTTATTTATTTATTTTTTATTTTTTTTTTAACATTTTTTTCAACATTTTTTTATGTAATAAACATTTGATAGATGCACCGTAACCTATCAAATTTGATAAGTTACTGTTTATGAGTCAAAAAAAATTCAAAATTTAGAGAATCTATTGGTCACTATTTTTTTGATTTCATTTTCTATTATAGAAAATATTTTACTTTTAACTACACCATTGAAGATGTTCGGAGAAAAAAATATAAGAAATTGAAAAGAGAAAGAGGGTTTGAGAAGAAAGAGATGAGAGAGATGACAAAAATAATATTTAAAAAAAGAATAAATATGAGTATTTAAATAAAATGAAAAGTAGAATAGAATTTCAAAAAACAGTAGAATAGTGTTTTTGTAAAAGTAAGCGCGTAAAAAGAAAAAAATAGGATTTTTTTTGTTAAAAAAGGTAGAAAAATTTAGACAACCTGACATAAGAACTTTACCATATTAATATTCCTTTATTAATTAAATAGCTGTTAATTGAAGTGAATGGAAAGTAACACACTAGTGGGCATTTGTGAAAGAGGCATGATCTTTCTTCTGGGCAAACAATCCTTGGACACGTGCATGCAAGAGCCAGGATTTTAAGGAAGGGGTCGAAGTAATAAAATTAATTCATGAAATTCTAAATAAACATATATTAACCATTTAGTCATAGAACAATGAGTTAGCAATGCGGGCAATTGTGACAATCTTATTATGTGAAGTTGATGTGAAATTTTATTTTTGCATATATTGGTGGATTTCAGAAGTAGACATTATAAGTTGAAGTTATCAAAAAATAAAAACTATTTATCTTTGTCTTTCAAATTCTAAACTAAAAGACAAAACTTAACGAGCTATATTAATCAGGACAAAATTTAATTACAAAATTTGTTATACTCTTAAGTTATAATATAATTCAATAAAATAAAAATTACCACATATTTTAAAAATCTAACCGTTGAATTGCATATTTTTTACTCTCTTAATACACATGTCAAATTTTGTGTTAATCGGATATTATTTACTATATGATTTATAAACTTATATTTTATGTGAAATTTTAAATTACAAAAACTTGCCATTTAAACAATTTATTTAAAATATAACTATTGATCTTTAATTTTCTAAAAATTTTACAAGCATGAAGATTATAAGAAAAAGATGTAATCCGATGGTGGATTTGTCAAATTTCACCTACAATAAAAAAATATTTAGTAAGGTTGTAACCTTAAGCTACAAACAATTTTGTAGCTAAATTTTGTCCAACTAATTATTCAACTACACACAACACTCATCCAGAACATAGCCATGCAGCATTGCCCCACACCCATTGGGAACGTTCACTTAGCACTTTAAATATATAACGTACTACTCATTGTACCCATTAACCATACTGATAGGGGCAAAACTCCCACCAGACGGTTCGGCATATGACGATGGATATACATGACGGACGCAAGGTGTTGACGGCCTGACCTTCCGTGGTCGACGGAGAAAAGGCCACCCAATGTCGTCACCAAGCACCAAAGCCCGCCTTGCTGCGTACGCTTCCTTGGGAAAGTGAATCTTGCCGCGTACGCTACCACTTGGCCAGATATCTTACATAGCACGATTCCCTACCCCCAAGAAGGGAATCGTGTCCAACACACTTGGCCACCCAGGGAGAATCTTACGCCCTACGCTACTCAGGGGCAATTTCGGTACAACGATACCTTCTCCAGCACACCTTGCCCGAAGGCCACTACTACTACTATAAATACCGCCACACCCTCCAAAAATCGGGGTACGCATACTAAGGCCCGACTCTAGCACTCTGGAGTTGTGTAATATACTAACTTAACCGTCGGAGGGTCGTTGGCCGGTACCACACTGGTATTTCCCTTTGAGGTTCTTATTACTTGTGCAGGACCGTCCGGAACGCGCGCAAGCCCTACAGCCCACTGGTTTGATTCTTGACATCATCACATACAAATGCTAGCACTAACTTTACCATTATTTTTTCTTTCTTTCTTGATTGAATAAGACTTTCATCTCCCCTCCCTCACTTAGAACATATAGTAGAACACTAAGTGAGATAAAGGATTTTTATTCTAAATTTTGAATGCAACTTCTTGTGTATTAGCTACCATGCCTCATTTTTCTTTTTTATGGATATCGTGCCGCATATTAGTTTTACGTATAGCCATCTTGTTTGAATAAAACCTTATTGTAATAAAAGCTTATAGCACAAATAGTATTATTAAAAACTTAAAATTTATCAATAAAAGTAAGATGCAACCCGTATTTATAGCCTAGTTAATTAAAAAAATCACTATTTTTTCATGTTTAAAGAAACTTCATTTTTCCCATAAAGATAAAAAACTTCATTTTCCCTTTAAAAAAAAAAAAAAAAAAAATCCTTTTTAGAATCCCGCTTCTCTTCTATTCGGGATAAAAAAGACAAACATGTGGCAGGATCATAATGTGACTTTGTAATGAATTTATCTTTAGGTGACTCTTTCCTCACATTACTTGCCAAGTTGCCATGCCACTATCTTTAAATAAAAATTTTGGTCATTTCCTCAAATGAAATAACAATAATATAGCCATATAGGTACCTAACTTAAGCAATGTTTAGATTTTTTAAAAATAATCTCTCTTTGAATAGAATTTCTGTGATCTTTATTGAAGAAGAAAATATGAGTATATGTTACAATGAGAGGCTCTGTTTCGTTATTTAGAAAACAGAGCAACCAAAAATGGGAAACTAACACTTACAACGAATTCTCTGCACAAGCAATTGAATTAGAACACGTGTCTAACAAAATAACAACTTGAGCTAAATGAAAATTGATCACTAGCGTCACTAAACAAAATAAAAACTTTTACGGCATGTTTTGAGTCTGTACTTCGTCACTGTTTGAGGTCTGGGCCTTGTTGTATTAGGCAAATACGACACCGTTTTCGGCATCTCTTTTTAACAAGTTTGCTGAAGGAGTTAATTAATTGCTGTTGCAGGTTGTGTTCCCCAACTTGGAAACGTTGGAACTGTCCTCTATACACTCTGAAGAGATACTACTTCGCAACCAACATCGGCCAAGCTCCTCTTTCAAATTAACAAACATACAAACAGACTCAAGATTTCAAAATTTGTGTAACTTGACCATGAAGGGCTCTGGCAATTTAAAATACCTATTGTCTTCCTCTATAGCGAGATTTATGGTTCAGCTTAAATTTCTTGACATTGAGGAATGTAAGGTAATTTGGTGATTTCCTCAAATGAAATAGCAATAATATACAGCGAGATTTATGATGAATGTCAAACATCTTCTCATAATTGAATGCAAGGTTATGGAAGAGGTTCTACACATAGACGAAGAAGAAATACTTTCAGTTGCGTTGTTTCCTCGGCTAGAATGCTTGTTCTTAGAAGATCTTCCAATTCTTAAAAGATTCTGTATTCACAGTAATGTGGAATTTCCATTATTGAAGAAAATTAGAATAAACAATTGAACTAAATTGAAGAAATTTGCATTTGGACATGCCAGTTCAAACATGGAGGTTCGTAAAGGACTCGTGGAAATAAATTCAGAGGATAGTCTCATACAACTTCGAAATCACACATCAATGAAAGCGTAGATATTTTTTAAACTTCCCCCTTCTCTTATTTTTGAGTTTTTTTAAATGCTAAAATTAAAAATCTTTTAGCATATTTAACTTGTACATATGTTTATGAGGATTTGAGTTTGTCAGAGTTGAAAAAGAATTTATTATTGCTGCAGGTTGTGCTCGCCAACTTGGAAAGTTTGGAACAGTCCTTAATAGACTTGGAAGAGAAACAGCAAAACCAACATTGGGCAAGGTCCTTTTGCAAAATAACAAACATGCAAACATCCATAAGGTTTCAAAATTTGTCGATTTTGGGCGTGTGGGGCTCTGATAGTTTCAAATATCTACTGTCATCCTCCATAGCAAGATCTATGGTGCAGGTATCTTAACATAGTGAATTGCAAGGCTATGGAAGAGATACTATTCATAGAAGATTTAGGAGATGAAGAAGAAGAAGAAGAAGAAATAATTCCTAAGATGTTGTTCCCTCGACTGGAAGTCCTGAAACTAAATGGTCTACCAATTCTGAAAAGATTCTGCGTTGGATGTAATATTGAATTTAAATCCATGAGGTCACTGTTCATAGAACATTGCCCTAAATTTAAGACATTCATATCCAAACCTTCCAATTCAGACACAGTGATGACTGTCTGCAAAGAAATCAAGGAATGAATACAGAGGAAATCCCTTGTACTGTTGCTATACAACCTCTCTTCAGTGAAGAGGTAGATATTTTTCAATTTTCCTCCTGATTTAGTTTCTTGTGCTTTTTAATCAATGTAAGAGTAGACCACTTAACCAACCATTGCACGCACTCACGAATATTCTAACACTTTATCTTCCATTATGTGAATTACTATTATTAGGTGTTTCATTAACACATGGGATGAACCCTGCAGGTTGCATTCCCTAGTTTGGAATATTTGGAAATATCCTACGTGGATGACTTGAAAATCTTATGGGACAACCAAATCCCCACATATTCCTTTTGCAAGCTTCGGGCAATGAAAGTTGAATTCTGTGAAAATCTTATGAACATCTTTCAATCTGATATGCTGACAAGATTTCGGAGCCTAGAGAATCTCACCATAACTGATTGTGGTTCACTACAAGAAGTATTTCAACGGCAGGAGCAAGATGCTAAAGAAACGCATTATGTAACTGTCATTCCGTTGGAAGAATTGCGTTTGGATCGCGTACCCAAATTGAAATATGTATGGAATAAGGACCCCTAAGGAATTTTTAATTTTCCAAATCTCAAACTTGATAGTACGGGTTTAAGAAGTTACTGGTCAGACTCAGTGCCTAGTGACTAGATGTCTCACGTAATTGGAGAATCTTCAGATAGTTGTTTTAGGGGTAGAATAAATTTTTTCTTTGTTGTTGTAGTCCTGCTCTAGTATATGTAGGTTATAGTAGCTGCTGTATTTGTGGTTGACCGGTATTTGTTGCTGTTGGCTTGCCTTTTTAGGAGTCTTGTTTGTTTGTTGTTTGTACATTGTTGCTGGGTTTCAAGCTTGTTTTCAATCAAGTTTCTTGATTAAAAAAAAAAAAAGAGAGGAAGAAGAAGAAGAAGAAAAGCAAAAAAAAGAAAAAAGAAAAAAAATTGTTGCTGCGGAAGGAGCAAAAGCTATAGCTAGACTTGTGCTACCTCGAGCAAATCCTGAATCTTATACTAAGACTAATGCGGAAAGATATATGGACTTATGGACGTGAAAATTTTGAGATATTTGCTTCTGAACGTCTAAGTTTTCAAGAAACTCTAAAAGAGAGCAAAGTTGATATCTTCATTCAACAAATTTTCTTGGCGTAAGAGGTAAAGAGCCTTAACTAATCTTTTTAAATGTTTGAGTTGCAGTGACAGAAGAGATGTTGCTTCTTTATGAAGTTATAAGAAAAGTTTTTCTTCTTGATGTGATAAAAAATTTGTTGAATCCTTGTGTTCATGCATGTAGTAAGAGCTTTGGATGATTAATTCATTTGTAGTTTTCACATGAGAAATTAGTTTCAACTATTTGTTCATAAACCACTAATGAATTTTAGTTTTAAACTTTTTGTTTTGTTTTGAAGTTTTTTTGCTTTAAAGAAATCTTTTTTTTTTTTTTCCTTTCACTTTCTGTTTGTGTTTGACTTCTCGGATTTACTTTTTATTTTGTTTGTTGTTCAGATTATCATTTATTTACCCTTGTCTAAAAAAGTTGTAAATTTCATTTTCTTAGAGCAGTTTGAACTCACAAATGAATGATTGAAAAAAGAAACCAAAAGAAAAGAAGAAGAAATGTCGCTTAGTTTTAATTTTTAATTTTGTTTTTGGACTTTGTGGTGTTGAAGGGCTTGTGATTGGAGGAATTGTTGTGCATAGATCTTTTCGTGTGTGTTTGAGAAAGAGCCGAGCCCAAAGTAGAAGAAAAAGAAGAAGCATGCTTCTTGATGTGTTTTAATTTTAGGTATTCTCTTCTCTGTCCCATCTCTCATTCATTACTGTATCTTAAAATTTATTTATCCATACAAAAGCTAATGTAATACTCAACAGGAAGTGTAGGTAACCTGAACCAATCAATGACAATCAATCTGAGTCTCCCAATTATGGCACTCCCTCAATCAATCCCTTTGATCTTCTCAACGACCAAGATGACAATTATGACCAGGTTCCCCTTCCTCATTCTTGTTCTTTTTATTTTCATTTATTTATTATTTATTCTTTTCTTTTCTATTTCTTTTTTTTTTTTGCAATTGAAAATATTTTGAGCTTGTCCGATTGTATGTTGACCTGTAATTAGAGATTTGTTTCATTCAAATTCAATCCCTAACACTGGGTGGACAATGGGATTGTTTTTCTATTTTTTGCATTAGGGTTTAGGATGCATTTAACGAGATGTAATTGAGAGGGGGGAAATGGTAAATTATATTATTTGTCGTATTTTTGAAACACGGAACTGTTTTAAAAAATTCATCATTTTTTAGGTCAAGCTGAGGTTCAATCATGGTCAAATCGTGATAAAATAAAATTTTAATTCAATTATATATAAGAAATAGAATATTTTGTGAAATAAAGACTCAACAAGCCCACTTGCCTTAATTGTTGTGTTAGACAACTTTCCATGCATATGGGGGGCTGATAACAATGCTTTTTGTCTCTAAAATTTAGGGTAAGAGTCCTACTCAAATGTTTGGAAACAAGTGCATTACTCTCCAAATTTGTAATAGCTTTTTAGTTTAGGGAATGAATGTTTAAGGAGTACCTATTGGAAAGAGGAACAAGCCTTTTGCTTTGAAATTTGTAATCTCAATGTATCAATTTTATTTTTTTTCACTGGATTTTTTTCTTTGTGATTTGGCTGTATCCAATTTATTTGTTGGTAGTTTCTTAATTCAAATGAGAAATGAACTCTTAGAATATGTTATTTTTCAAAATTTTGAATTTTAGGAAATCTTTTAAGACTGTGTTAGATACTTGTCCTAAGATTGGTTGAAATGGTTTTTTTTTTTTTTTTCCTTCCTATGAATAGTTATTTAGCCAAGACATACTGAATCTAAGTATAGGGATGTTAGTAGTATATATTTAAGTTCTTCTCCAACAGTTCTATGTGAATATTCCAACAAATCTCCCCCTTCTCATGGGGGCCTTCTACCAAGTCACTTGTAGTACTTCAATTAGTCTTCCCCTTGAATGGAAGACATTTTCTAATTAATATACTAGTTGTTGAGGAGTGAATACCTTAGGCTTAGAAAGACTTAAGGGTTTGTTTGTATACCGCTTATTACTGAAAACTAAAAATTGAAAATACTATAGCAAAATAATTTTTAAATGTGTGAATAATACCGTAAGACCTATTTTTAATGAAAATTTTGCTAAAAAAAGAGGTTTGTGGGTCCTGTGAACAGTGCACGGGACTCAGGTTTGGACGCAAACGCTAGACGCGTTTGCTATCCAAACGCACACTTAAATTGAGAAGTTAATATAACATATAGGGAAACTACTTAACTCAAAAGTTTAAACTTATGAATTTAAACTCAATTATGTATTATGTTAACCACTTACTCTTTTCATTGAAATTCAAGACTTCACTATTTAACTAGCCTTACTACTCACACGTGAATATTTCAACATGTTAAAATTATATGATTATGGTTTTCCTACTTGATTTTGTAGAAAAAAAAGTTTTCCATTCATGCTTATGATATTGTGGGTTATTCTAGTTTATTGAAGGTAGCATTTGTAATCTGAAGTTGATTGTACAAGTTGCCTTACAAGAAGTTACATTTGTCATGTCAAAGAATTATAATTACTCTATAACCCAACAATGTGCACACAGTGCGTCGGCGTGTGCGTTTTAAGAAAATTTTCTTTTGAATTTCTCAGTGACTTGCACACCTGGCAATCTATAAATTTTATGATTCTTTCCCCTATTTCCTTGAAGGTGTAAGTCAATTCAAAGACAAATGGAGAGAATACAAGAAACCAAGAAAACTGAAAACAAAATGATATCCTTGTTTTCTGTCAAAGAGGTGAATGTGGGGCCGTGGCTGCCAGAAATCAGATAAAAATTCTGTGGAAGGATGATGACTACATTGAACCCTGTTGAACTTTTACCAGTAAATTCAATTCGTTGATGTCATTGATGATTGAATCATGGTTGTGATATCATTAGTTTCAGCTATCATTGAGTTATGTTTGTAAATGAGTTGTATTGTTTACAAGAGGTGGCACAGACTAAATTCAGTTCTTTATATATTATCAATATTGACGCTTTAATTTGTCAATGTGATCATACTGTTTTGTGTAAAGAACAATGCCTATAGTGTTCTTGCTGCATATTCTGAGTCTACTGGGAAGAGGATTTTGTGATCTGGGAAAATGGATGAGGATTTCCTAATTTTTAGACATTTATATTGGTGAAATAGCTAGGATCACATTTCACTATGGTAGGATGGGTGAATATTGTGCAAATTCTAATCACAAGTGGGATAATTATCTCACAGTGCTAAAACTATTTCATAAGGAATGTAGCATACAACTGCATGACAACAAGAACCCTAAAGAAAGATCAACATAGCAGAAACATCCATTCAATGCAGTGAGCCTTTATATTCAACGCATAGGGTATAGGGACATCTTTTCTATTTTGTGAGATAAAACCTTCTAATACAACCCTATAAACCTTAACTATATGCAGTGGTGTATCATCTGATTTGCAGTCATCTCAAGATGGAGAGGACGAAGACAGAGGTGTTTGGTTTGTAATAAGAAGGCAAACATTATGGAAATGTGGAATTATGATGTTTGGTTCGTTTATTTGTACACAATTTTGTGGTAATGTAAAATTACTAAAAGATTAACATTACCATTAATTATTGTAATGTGATTAACTTCTTTGATGGCGAAAATCTTATATTTCCCTCTCATGAGAATGACTAAAATGCCCATATATTTCCCGAAATCTTTAATTTTATGAATGAAAAATAGCAATCAAGACATCCTTCTTGGATGTATTGTTTCTTTGTAGTGGGTTTCCTAAGGACTGGTTTTAGTTGTTACCCCTATAGAGCAATGTGTTCACTTTATGTGTTAGCAAATTCTTTTCATATTGAGCATGGAATCACTCAGGCTTGGCTTGTTAGAAATTAACTCAAAACTCAAGCTTGGGCTTCATTTGGTCAATGTATAAGCCTTGATGAGCTTGTACTTGTCAAATAAAGAAGCCTAGAGGAGCTTAATAGTTAAAGTCAGCCAATCTATTAACCTGGCATGCCCCAAAAAAACCATTAGTTTCATAGCTAATACTTATTAAAAACCCCAACCTATTTTTCTTTTGATAGAAATAGCAATCTAGATCAAAGATCTTCCTTATCATGTGTGGAATTTCATCTAACCCAAAGCTCTACTCAATCACACTTAATGATAATTTAGCCAACTAAAACTCCACTCTATTTCTTTAGTCTTGAATAACAGCATAACTCTACCTTCTAAGTGAACAAATAAGTAAACACAAGTCCTCCACTAGTATGCCTTACACATAAGTTTTAATGTTTCCCTACTGTACTTTAGCAAAAAGGCCTTGATCAATGTTGGGGATAATACACAAAGAAATAGAAGAAGAACAAGGATAACACAAAGACAAAACTGAAAATAGATAACTTGGAGGCACAATATCGTTTTTTTTTTAAAAACAATATTTGCCTCCACACTATTGTTACTAAAGAGTTATCGCAAATTTGTCCCCAAGATACAACTAAGTTGTTGGGTTCTACAGATAGCAATTCTAGAGAATGACCCATAGGATTATATTTCATCAAAAGGCACGTATGGAGAGTCAAAATGTTTCATAAACCGTTCACAAGGCTTGAAACCTCTTCAAACTTTCAGAACAGTTACCAGAAAATTCTGCAAATTTTTTTTTTCTAGTTTCAATCAATCGAAAGTTCCTTTCGATCAATCAAATGCTTGTTATGATTGATTGAACAAAAATTGAATAGCAATCGAATCATCTAGTGACTCTAGGATTATTTTCTTCATCATTTCGATCGATCAAGCAAAAGCTTCGACCGATCAAAAATCCTTTAGTTCGAATTTCACCTAGAAAATTCCAGAACTTGAATTTTCACTTTATAAAACAGTACTCTCCAAACTCAAACATCATTATTACAACCTATCCATGTATATACCTATATATACAACAATCAATTCCTTCAAAAATGCAGTCTTGCATACTAACGTGGAAAGCAAAGTTCACCGCTTGGAAAGCTACAATCCATCATGAACCTTGATAAAACTCCTCTGTACTTAGCTTTTATAATATTTGACATTTTTTATTTTCTTTTGTGAAAGTGCATATATCATATTCAAATTTTGCCCTCCTCAACTCAAATCTAGCTCCGCCACTGCACCAGATTGTCCTAATTTAGAATGTCTACTTAGTAATTTCCATTGAACTTACAAATAGTGTCACTATTCGCTTACTATACTAATAAGGGCAGAGATTGGATTCTAGATTATATCAATTGGGTAGGCTGGACTGGGATTATGGGAAAATCTCTACAAATTCTTCTCTTACCCCATCCCTTTCTTGTTTTTGCTTTGTTGCTTTCCCCCCATCTCTCATGGATATCACAGAAAAAACGAAGTGGAAAAAAAAAATGTTCCCAATCAAGCTGAATCAAAAACTTGCTCGGTTAATCAAGTTGCACTCTCTAATCCATAGAAAATATGCAATGAGGAAAAGTATGGAGAATGTGTGAGGTTTTCTTTGAAAAAATTTTAAGAACGAAAAATTCTTTTTCAGAGTTTCATTATGTGTACGATGGCATTTTGTACTACACGCAGTTCAGTTTCCCCTTTCCAGTACAACATCATATATGGACAAATGCTAAATTCCCCGATGGCACTTTATTGCTCACAAGGAGTTTTATACAGATCATGAATTGACTAATTTCTTCGCAACCCCAGAGCACAAGTTTCATCATTTTAATTAAGAAGATGAAAAAAAAAAAAGAAGAAAAAAAAAAAAGTAAATGGTTACACGAGGTGGGACTAATTTTATTTGTAAATACACAAGCATAGAATGGGCAAGAAACAGAAATTTTTTAGAACATTCTTAACTATATCCCTATATAGGAGTGATGCAAATAAAAATTTTTTTTTAAAGCTTATGATGATGCTGAAAATCACCTTCAGTAAGCCGCAGGGTCTTCGCGCGTTCCAGGTAGACCTGCACGAGTAGAAAGAACCTCAAAGGGAAGTACCGGTGTGGTACTGGCCAACGACCCTCCGACGGTTGAGTTAGTATTGCTCACAACTCCAGAGTGCTAGAGTTGGGGTATAAACATGCGTACCTTTGTTCATGAGGGTCGGGGGTATTTATAGTGGTGTAGAGCTGGGACTTTGGCGTGTCGGAGGAGATAACCTCTGATCGGGGCCATTCCCTAAAGCGTGTTCTTTACGGAATCCTTTCCTCACCGGAGCCATTCCCTTTAGCGTGGGGTGCAAGATATCTATCCGTGTGGTGGCGTGCCCGACAAGGCATGTCAGTCCTTTTAGCTTTCTCCCGTCACCCGTTCACCCCGTCGGCGCGTGGGTGACGCCGTCAGGTATGATGAATGGAGCAGTGCCGTCACCCCTACCGTGCCGTCATCCACCCGAAGGGCGACGGCACCTTCAAGGGTGACGGCACCTTCAAGTGGCATTTTCCCCATCAGTTGCCCCCTACTCCTTAATCCCGTCGGTCAAGCCTGACGGATTGGGGAGTACAGTGTGTGGCGGACAAGGCATTAATGGCTAGTCATCTCGAGCAGGCCTAGTGTCGGAACACGTGTCCTAGGAAGACTGGAAGGCAGCTGGACGGGAAGGTCGCTTCGTCTTCCGCGCTCCAAGCCTCCTATATATATACATCTCCGTTTTCCCTCATTTCTCTTCTTTTATTCTAATTTCGCTGGTCAGAGAGAAACCGTCATCTCAAGGAGATTACAATTGTTTTCTGGCTCTCGTTTGCTGTCTGATACCGTCAGCTTCCCTCGCACTTCCTTTATAACTTGGTGAGTTATTCCCTCCTTTCTCTTTTCCTTTTTTTAAATTCCTTCGATTTAGCTGCATACTGGGCTCTTAGGTTTCTGGGAAGGCCGTCACTCAGGCTCTTAGATCAACCCCGTCGCTTGTAGGTGGTAAGATGCCTGGGGGGACGTCGAGCGAACAGTCGTCAGCCCGCGATGGGGCGGGCTACGACGAGGTTTATCAGCCGGGCCACGAGTCAAGGGGTGACTCTTCTTTGTCATCAGGGGATGAATCGTCGATTCAGTCATGTGACGAGGAAGTAGGGGGTGACAACGCAAGGGAGAGTGGGAGTGGTAAGGGCTCGTCAGGAGATGAAAACTCGGAGAGCACATCGGGAGGCTCGGGGGATGACCGTTCGTTCATCCTCCCTAAAGAATGGACGGTTAATCACTTTCTGCCTTCGATGACGGACAAGGTTTTCAATTTGTTGCAAGCTCGTTACCAAATCCCGGACGATATTCCGATCCGTCTTCCCTTGGAGAAGGAGAGGTGTTACTCCGGGAAGACCGCGGACGTTGGCATGTATGACGCCATGTTCGCGGCAGGATTGAGGTTGCCTTTGACGGCGCTCCACCGTCAGCTGGCAAACTTTCTCGGGATATCCGTCAGCCAGATTGCCCCCAATGCCTGGAGGGTGTTCATTGGCTCTGAGATACTGTGGGGGAGTCTAAGTGGCGGGCACTATCAGCTAACCCTCGACGAGTTCTTTTGGTGTTACCGTCCACACCAAATTGCCTCGTCTAAGGGGATTTACCATTTTTCTGCGAGGAAGAAAGAGCTGAGGTTAGTGTCAGACATGCCCGACTCCAACAAGAAATGGAAGGGCAGATACTTTTTTGTAGAGGGGACTAATTGGGTATGCCGTCAGGAAGAGTGGGGGTTAATTCCTCATGGCTTTGACAACACCTGGGCTCACGTCAGGGAATCAGGTCGTCACCGTCAGCCTTGCATGTAGGTTTACTTATTCCAAGGTTCTAACCCGTTCGTTTTCCTCTTCTTTTTCAGCTTTCTCTCGTCCGGTGATCACAGGGGAGCAGAAAGCCTTCATTCTCAAGGTGACGGGGATTCCTTTAGAGGAGAGGAAGTGTCGTGACCTGATTACGCCTGACGCCCTCTACGTCTACTGCGGGGGACCCGAGCCAACAGAAGAGGCACGCCGTTTGAACAACTTGTCCCGTCAACGTAAGTATGACCGACCCATCCCCTTCGTCACTTTCACTTGGGCATTTTTACATTGTGTCCTCGTCTTGCAGAGATGGAATCAGCCAAGCTGAGGGCTCAAATCAGGGCTGCCGCCGCTCGTAAGAAGGAGGAAGGAAAGGGCAAGGAGGGAGCGTCTGCGTCCCTTCCGAGAGGCGCGCCGAAAAGGAAAAGTGACGGGACTGATGACCGTCCATCAAAGAAAGTGACGGTCGTCCCTGGGGACCACTCCTCGAAGCCCCCGTCGCCCAAGCATGGGGCCGGCAAGGGATTGATGTCGGCGCAAGGTCCCGTCATCCCAGAGGAGGGGCGCTGCATCCTTACCCACAAGGGGTTCGCCTTGGAGCAGTTGGACTCCATACTTGGGAAGGAGGAGGCTGATTCCTGCGCTAATCAGTCTGTGTAGGAGCTGGGAGACTCGAGCCTTTTTGATCTTGCTAGGGTATGCGCCTTCTTTATTGTTTGTGCCGTCATCTTTTTATATCTCTATGCTGACGGGAATTCTGTGTCACAGGCTGTGGTCCGCATGAGGGCCATGCAGGTCAAGGGGTCAAAGAACGAGGAACTGCTGGCCCGTCAGATTGGCGAGTCAGAAGAAGCGCATCGCCAATCTGATAGATGGGCTAGAACAGTACAAGGACGCATCCCGCACCCTAAATGGGGAGATCAAGGAGCTAAAAGAGAAACTCGAGGAGGGAACCTGTCAGGCCGAGCAGGAACGGGAAGCTAGGGTGACGGCTGAGAAGGAGTTGACATCTCTCCTAGGGCAGGTGGAGACGGCGAAAAGTGACGTCGTGGCGGAATTTAAGACGTCCCAGGCATTCATCGATTCCTGTGCCGTGTACTATGGTGACGGGTTTGAGGACTGCCTTAAACAGGTGAAGTCTCTATTCCCGCATCTCGACTTGTCACGGGTTTCGATGGATGACCCTGTGCCGTCGACGCCCATGATCGACACCGTCTCCGTGGAGGACGACGACTTCGACGAGCCCAAGGTTCCTACTAGAGACGATGGTGTCGTCCTTGCCCAGCCTACCCTGGACAAGCCCGTAGCCTTGAAGATCCCGTCATCCGATCCTTCCAATCCTGACGAGTCTCCTGTCAACGAGGTCCGGGATCCCGAAGGTGACGAGGCCGCGCCAGACGCCCCGGCTCCTTGACTTGAATTATTTTTGTAAAGTTGATTTGTATTTGGTGCCCCATTGTTTTGAGGGCTTTTTGTAAGAACACATTCTTGTAGAATACTGATCTTATTTATATAATTTGCAATATGTTGTTTTCATTAACTATGCATGACTTTCTTCTTCTTGTTTCACGGTGGCCCTACTTGGGACTTAACGCTTTTTAGCGCCGTCACGGCCTTCCAACGGGGTCGTTAGCTTTGAATCATGCCTTGAAAATATTTTAGGACGTGATTGCTAATTTTTGCATCTGACGAGCTCGCGCCTTGTTAGATTAGGGTAGAATTCCTTTCGAGCCGTCACCTTCGAAACCGTCAGCTTGAGGGCTTGACCTGTTTTTCGCACTTGGAATATAGGCATAACCTTTTTAGGATAGTGCCGTCGTTTTGAGGCCTTTTATTTTTGCGCTTGACGGGCTTCAAAGCCGTCAGCTATGGTACTTGACGTTCTTACGCCTCATAGATTTTAGATTGGCTTTTGAGCCGTCAGCTTGGGTGCCTGATGCTCTTATGCCTTGTAGATTAAAGGTTGGCCTTTGAGCCGTCAACTTGGGCGCTGGACGCTCTTACGCCGTGTAGATTTTAAGTTGGCTTCTAAGCCTTCGGCTTGGGCGCCTGACGCTTTTATGCCTTGTAGATTTTAGGTTGGCTTCTAAGCCGTCGGCTTGGGCGCCTGACGCTTTTATGCCTTGTAGATTTTAGGTTGGCTTCTAAGCCGTCGGCTTGGGTGCCTGACGCTTTTATGCCTTGTAGATTTCGGGTTGGCTTCTAAGCCGTCGGCTTGGGCGCCTGACGCTTTTATGCCTTGTAGATTTCGGGTTGGCTTCTAAGCCGTCGGCTTGGGCGCCTGACGCTTTTATGCCTTGTAGATTTCGGGTTGGCTTCTAAGCCGTCGGCTTGGGCGCCTAACGCTTTTATGCCTTGTAGATTTTAGGTTGGCTTCTGAGCCGTCAGCTTGGGCGCTGGACGCTCTTACGCCTTGTAGACTTTAGGTTGGCTTTTGAGCCGTCAGCTTGGGCGCTGGACGCTCTTACGCCTTGTAGACTTTAGACGTCGCTTTGGTTTTCCTGTTTTAAGATCCAAGCACAGTGCAAGAGAGATTGAATAAACTTCTGACCCTTGCATCAATTTTAAGAAGGGAAAAAGGTGCCCATTGGGCCCTTGAGATACATTTAGACAAATACAAGTAAGAGCTGCCGCTCTTTTCTTATTGGTAGTACTTTCGTAGGTGCTCGGCGTTCCATGGATGGGGTAGTGTCTGTCCTTCCAGCGTTTCCAAGTGGTAGGTGCCTCTTCGATGCCACGACGTGACTCGGTAGGGTCCTTCCCAGTTGGGGCCGAGCTTTCCTTGGGCGGGGTCTCTGGTAGCGCCCATGACTCTTCTAAGAACAAGGTCTCCGACTCGGAAGTCCCTGTGCTTGACCCGGGAGTTGTAGTGCTTGGCCATGCGATCTTAGTACCCCGTGAGTCTTTGTTCAGCTATTGCTCTGTCTTCGTCAATTAGGTCCAGCCGTAGGCGCAATGCCTCATCATTCCTGCCTTCGTCGTAAGCGTTCACCCGGTAGGTCGAGAGTCCTACTTCGGCCGGGATGACTGCTTCGCTTCCGTAGGTTAGCCGGAATGGGGTTTCTCCTGTTGGGGTCCTTGCCGTCGTCCTGTATGCCCAAAGTACGCTGGGTAGCTCCTCAGGCCATATCCCCTTTGCCCCCTCGAGCCGAGTCTTGATAATCTTCAGCAAGGATCGGTTCGTCACTTCGACTTGGCCGTTGGCTTGAGGGTGGGCGGGGGAAGAGTAGTGGTTTTTTATCCCCAACTGCAAGTAGAACTCTCGGAAGGGGCCGTTGTCGAATTGTCTGCCATTGTCCGAGACTAGGACCTTAGGGATTCCGAATCTGCATATGATGGATTTCCAGACAAAGCTCCGCACGTTCTTCTCCGTGATGGTGGCCAAAGCCTCGGCTTCTACCCACTTTGTGAAGTAGTCTATGCCTACTATCACGAACTTCAGCTGCCGCATAGCCGTCGGAAATGGACCCATGATGTCTAATCCCCACTGAGCAAAAGGCCACGGGGCTGTCATGGGAGTTAGCTCTGCGGGCGGCTGTCGGACAATGCTGCTGAACCTTTGGCATTTGTCGCAGGCTTTGACGTAGGCTTGGGCGTCTTTCTGCATAGTAGGCCAGTAATACCCAGCCCGAATCAACTTATGCACCAGTGATCGAGATCCCGAGTGGTTTCCACAAACTCCCTCGTGGACTTCCCTCACGACATAGTCGGCTTCTTCGGGGCTCAAACACCTCAAGTACGGGCGGCAGAAACCCCTTTTGTACAAGACGCCCTCCATTAACACGAACCTTGCGGCCCTGACCTTCAGCTTTCTGGTGGCTTCTCTTTCGTCCGGCAAGGCGCCATCCTTTAGGAAGGAGACGAGTGGCGTGGTCCAATTGCCTTCGGAGCCTATTTCCTGCACACTGATAAGCTCTATTAGTGGCGTCATTTGCACAAAGGAAAGCACATTGTCGGGGGGGGGGGGGGGCATGTGTTCTGAAGAGGCGGCTTTGGCAAGGCGGTCTGCTTACTCATTTTCTTCTCTAGGTATTTGGATCACTTCGGCCTTTAGCTCATTCACTCTTCTCCTCGCTTGGTCTAAATACCTTCTCATTCTGTCGCCTCTACATTCGTAGTCCCCGCCTACCTGGTTAACAACGACCTAGGAGTCGCAGTAGGCTACCACTTTGGTGGCCCCTGCTGCTTTGGCGAGATCGATCCCAGCTATCAGTGCTTCATACTCCGCCTCATTATTTGTGGTAGGGAAATCTAGGCGAATCATGCATTCGATCTGATCTCCCTCGGGATAGCGAAGTACGACACCTATCCCCCCGGCTTGTCTGGTCGACGATCCGTCTGAGTGTAAAGTCCATGAATGGTGCTCGTCTGCCCCCTGGTCCTCACCGCTTGTGAATTCGGCGATAAAGTCAGCGACAGCCTGCCCCTTCATGGCGGTGCGTGGGCGGTACTTGACGTTGAACTCGGTCAACTCGATCGCCCATAAGGCCAGGCGACCTGCTGCTTCGGGGTTGTGCATTGCCCGCCGCAAGGGTTTGTCGGTTAGGACAACTATCGTATGAGCTTGAAAATACGGTTTGAGCTTGCGGGCTGCAGTGATTAGGGCGAAGGCGAGCTTCTCCATAGGTGGGTATCTCCCTTCTGGACCTTGTTTTCTTCTCTGACCAAGGCCGCACTGACTGCCGCTGGGGAGACGGCCAGGTAAAGGAAGAGCTCTTCCCCTGGTTGCGAGGGGCTCAGTAATGGGGGTGAAGAGAGGTAGGCTTTCAATTCCTCGAACGCCCTTTGGCACTCGTCCGTCCACTCGAAAGACCTCTTCAGCGTGCGGAAAAATGGTAGGCACTTATCTGTCGCCCTTGATACAAACCGGTTCAGGGCGGCTACTCTCCCGTTCAATCTTTGTATCTCCTTGGTGTTCTTTGGGGGCGCCATTTCCACTATGGCTCGAATCTTGTCTGGGTTGGCCTCGATCCCCCTTTGGGACACCATGAAGCCTAAGAATTTTCCCGCCGCCACTCCAAACGCACACTTTGCCAGATTGAGCTTCATGTTGTAGGAACGGAGCGTGTCGAATGTCTCTTCTAGGTCTCTCAAGTAGTCTTCCTTCCTTCTGCTCTTTACCAACATGTCGTCAACATATACTTGAACGTTCCTTCCTATTTGATCGGCGAACATTTTGTTCATGAGTCTCTGATATGTGGCACCCGCATTTTTCAGTCCGAATGGCATTACCTTGTAACAGAAGAGACCCTGGCTGGTGACAAATGAGGTCTTCTCCTGATTAGCCACTTCCATCTGGATTTGATTGTACCCTGAGAAGGCATCCATGAAGCTCAGTAGCTGGTGTCGGGCGGTAGAGTCCACCAGTGTGTCGACTCGCGGGAGGGGGTAGCTATTTTTGGGGCACGCCTTGTTCAGGTCTGTGAAGTCCACACACATGCGCCACTTCCCGCTGGCCTTCTTGACCATCACCACGTTGGCCAACCAATCGGGGTAGTACACTTCTCGGATGAAATCCGCTTCTCGTAGCTTGCCGACCTCTTCTGTCACCGCCCGGTCTCGTTCCGGGGCGAACACCCGCTTCTTCTGGCGGACGGGCCGAAAAGTGGGCGACACATTCAGCTTATGCACCATGACTGAAGGGTCGATTCCCGGCATGTCTTCGTGACTCCAGGCGAACACATCCTGGTTCTTTCGGAGGAAAGTCACGAGCTCCTAGCGAGCCGAAGGGCTAGCGAGAGCGCCGATTCTGGTGGTTCTGTCTGGTCTGGACTCGTCGAGTGCTATCTCCTCAAGCTCTTCGGCGGGTTCTGCCCCCACCCGCTGCTCTATGTTCATTGCCGGCAGGTGGCTGTATGCCTCTACCATCGCTACGTAGCACTCTCGCGCGGCGACCTGGTCTCCCCACAACTCCCCCACTCCGTTCTCGGTGGGGAACTTGACCATCAGGTGGTAGGTCGACGTCACAGCCTTCCAAGCGTTAAGGGTGGGCCGTCCTATGATAGCATTGTAGGCGGACGAACAGTCGACGACGAGGACGGTGACGTCTCTAGTGACCTGTCGAGGATTTTCCCCAATCGTGACCGGCAAGGTGATGGCGCCGAGGGGGTGAACTCTCATCCCTCCAAACCCAATGAGTGGAACGTTGGTGGGGACCAGGCGTTCCTTGCCGATCCGCATCTGTTGGAACGCCGGGTAATAGAGGATGTTCGAAGAACTACCATTGTCGATCAAAACCCTGTATGTGTTATAGTCTCCCAGCCGGATATTGACGACAAGGGCATCATCGTGCGGATGATGAAGACGTTGGGCGTCTTCTTCCGTGAATTCAATAGTGGGGCCGCTGGCGCGCGGCTTCTTCTGGGCGACGCCCGCCGCCTGGACGTTCTGCACTGCCCTGAGATAGACTTTCCAAGCCTTCTTTGTCGATACGATGGAGGCCGTATTCCCGACGATCATCCTTATGTCTCCTATGGGCGGTCTAGGGCGCTCATTGTCCCTACGGGTGGCCTGTTCCTGCCGAGGTGCGTCGGTCCTTTCTCGGCTGACGAACCTTTGCAACTTTCCCTGTCTAATCAAGGCCTCAATCTGCTGCTTTAAGTCATAACAGTCGGCGGTGTCATGGCCGTGATCTCGGTGGAAGCGGCAGTACTTGTCTTTGGGTCGTTTATCGGGATTCCCCTTCAGTTTTCCCGGAAATGTCAGGGACCCCTCGTCTTTGATTTCCATCAGGACTTGGTCGACCGGGGCCGTCAGCAGAGTGAAGCTTGTGAACTTACTGGCAGGGGGTTGCGGTCGCCTGTTGTCTCGGCCTTCTGTCCGGGGTTTCTTTCGCCCCTTATCCTGTCTTACATCCTCCTGCCTCTCCCGCCTCTTGGAAGGTCTCTCCCCTCGGGCCTGTAATGCGTCTTCCGCATTCATATACTTCGTTGCCCTGTAAAATACATCTGACATCGTCTTCGGGTCATTCTTGTACAGAGAGAACAAGAATTTGCCCTCCTTCAGCCCGTTGGTGAACGCGGCGACCTGTATCTTATCGTCCGCTTCATCGATCGAAAGTGCCTCTCTGTTGAAGCGGGCTATATAGGACTTGAGTGTCTCGTCCTCCCGCTGTCTGATATTCATCAAGCACGCGGTGGATTTCTTGTATCTATGTCCTCCGATGAAGTGCGTAGCGAACTGAGCACTCAGCTCTCTGAAGGTACCGATAGAGCCGAGTGTCAGCCTGCCGAACCAAGTCCTTGCCGCCCCCTTTAGTGTCGCCGGGAAAGCCCGGCACATAATTTCGTCCGGCACGCCATGCAAGTGCATCAGCGTCTTGAAGGACTCCAGGTGGTCTAGTGGATCTTTGGATCCATCGTAGCTTTCTATCTGGGGCATGCGGAACTTTGGCGACGTTGGGAACATGATGACGTGCGTGGTGAAGGGAGAGTCTATACGGTGGACGAGGTCGTCAAGGTCACTGGACACTCGTCCCTTGAGGGCGTTCATCATGAAGTCCATACGCTCCCTCATCAACCGCAGCTCCTCGATAGTGCTGGGCGGATCATTGTTAGCTGCCGACGGACGGCTTGTCCCCTGCCCTTCGGGTTGGGTCAATGCGTTGCTCCCTTCCGGGCCTCCATGATCTCTCTCCTGAGCGCTGTCTTCCTCATTCTCTCCATGGTTGCCTGCCGTCACGTTCCTTCGCAATAGTTGTTCTTCCAAGTCATTGTTGCGCTTTGTGAGGCGCTCCACCGCGGCCGCCAGAGTCTGGACTTGTCTCTCGAGGGCCGTGGTGCGTTGTCCGTTGTCTTGATCGTTCATGGCGATGACCCTTGAACGCGTGAGTACCATACAACTCTTTGTCCGGAAAGCACAGAATACAGCCTAAGTACGTGCACTTTCCCACAGACGGCGCCAACTGATGATGCTGAAAATCACCTTCAGTGAGCCGCAAGGTCTTCGCGCGTTCCAGGTAGACCTGCACGAGTAGAAAGAACCTCAAAGGGAAGTACCGGTGTGGTACCGGCCAACGACCCTCCGACGGTTGAGTTAGTATTGCTCACAACTCCAGAGTGCTAGAGTTGGGGTATAAACATGCGTACCTTTGTTCATGAGGGTCGGGGGTATTTATAGTGGTGTAGAGCTGGGACTTTGGCGTGTCGGAGGAGATAACCTCTAATCGGGGCCATTCCCTAAAGCGTGTTCTTTACGGAATCCTTTCCTCACCGGAGCCATTCCCTTTAGCGTGGGGTGCAAGATATCTATCCGTGTGGTGGCGTGCCCGACAAGGCATGTCAGTCCTTTTAGCTTTCTCCCGTCACCCGTTCACCCCGTCGGCGCGTGGGTGACACCGTCAGGTATGATGAATGGAGCAGTGCCGTCACCCCTACCGTGCCGTCATCCACCCGAAGGGCGACGACACCTTCAAGGGTGACGGCACCTTCAAGTGGTATTTTCCCCATCAGCTTATATATATATATATATATATATATTTGTAATTATCAGTTTAATCAGTAAATGGAAACTACATTTACTAATGTGTTGCACAAAGAAAACACCATAATGCAACAAATAAATTAGACACATTGGAAACTTAAGAAAGCATTAATCTTCTCTGTTCTTGTGGTCAAGCCCCTTTAAGGCTTTATCATCTCCGTTCTTGATCAAATTAAGGGCCATTTGATCAAGAACAAGTAAAAATGCAAGCCTTTAGCTCGCAGTTGAAATATGTGTTTGAGTAACCAATATAGAGAAGAGGAGTAAACCAGTTACCAGGGAATTAAGTTCAGCGTTATGTCAATTCACCAGTATTGTCACCAATCACTAGACTTTGAAAACAGAGGCTGGCTCATGAAGCTTTAAAACTGAGGTGAAAAAAAATCAAGAATTGAGTAGAGTGGAAACGCAGCGAATGAAACTATTCTTAGTTGACAATGTTGGGTTTACTGTCTCTCTCTCTCTCTCTCTCTCTCTCTGTCACTCTCTCCCATAATTTTTGAATACCTATATAAAAAAATTGCCTTTGTTTTTAAACTGATTTTGTCATATTTCTTCGGTTACAGTAAACAAACTACCCCCAATTTTGAGTTTAGTATGGAAGAATTGTCCTAGTATATCATGTATGTTATCACTAATTTGTTTCATGAGTTTTGGACACCAAATTTGATTGCAAAATATATTATGGTGGTTCTTACTTTATCGGATCAGGTTGCTAAAGGATGTTAATGAAAACAGTGAAGAACGTGAGAGCTTGGTTTGATTTGGGGTTGGGCTTGTGTGGTTTGAGCAGATGAGTTAATTTCAGAGTAAGATGGGTTGATGTATTTTTTAGTCTTATTTAGGTTGGACTTAAGATTTCGTTGGGCTTTTGTTGCTTAGTTTTGGGTTGGCTGGTTTAGTTGATTTGGTCCTAAACTGATGGGTTTGTGCCTTCTTATTGGGCTTAGCTCTAAGTTTGTTTGAAGTTGTATGGGCTTGTGAGAGTTGAGTTTAATTGATGACGGTGTTTACTGTTGGGGCTAGTATTCTTAATAAATAATGTTCCGGGTATAATTTTCACAAGGAATACATAGGTAAGAGTATGGTGAGGCGGGGTTCTTGCTCGCTCCTTTTACATTCACGTTGGGTCTCAATAATTAAATTTAGGTTTTTTTTTTAGAAATAATTAAATTTAGGCTAAAATGATGAAAAACCCACTCGTATATGTTTCACCAAAATTTATTCTAGTCTTCTAACTTTGTTTTCGTTTATTTCAATCCTTTAATTTTCAACTTTATTCAATTAAGGCTTTTCCATCAAATTTTTTAAAATGTTGTGGTAAGTTTTTCAATTTTTAAAATTAAAAAAAATTCAATTAATGAATGAAAACTATTTTTTAGATTTGTTTTTTATAAAACAAAATTTGACGGAAATGCCTTAATTGAATAAATCCGAAATTTAAAGAACTGAAACGAATGAAAACAAAGTTAGATGAATAAAATGAAATTTGAAGAAACTTAGAGGGTCAATTTTGCATTTTATCCTTATATTTATTATGCAGTACACCATATGTGTAAGAGGAGAGAGGACTACGTCACTAAACTCTCAAAGTACCTAATACTTTTCCAGTCCTCTCAACCTCTCTTAACATTTTATTCCAGTTTGCATTATGAAATTTGAATATTCTACTCCAATCACAAGTGACCATATCGTTATCATGAATTTTTTTTTATAACAACAAATCTCTATATTATTTTGTCTTCTATATTTCTAGTATCATATCAGATCACCTAAAATTTAGAAATTAATTAAAAAAGAAAGGAAAAAAAAATTGATTGATGCATATCCATTCGTTCTATCTTTCAATTGTGGGACAAGCACATTGTATGACATCTGAAAAAGAATGATCTGATCCCTTTTTCTTCAAATTTTTTTTTAATTAAAAAAATTCAATTGATAGTTGAAAAATATTTTCCAATTTTTCTTTTCAAAATATTTTAATAGAAGTTGACGAAAAATACCTTAATTGAAAAAATCTGAAACTTAGAAGACTGAAATGAACGAAAACAAAGTTAGATGACCAAAATGAAATTTGAATAAACTTAGAGGGTTAGTTTTGCATTTTATCCTTATATTTATTATGTAGTACACCATATGTGTAAGAGGAGAGAGCACCACGTCACTAAACTCTCAAATTACCTAATACTTTTCCAATTCTCTCAACCACTCTCAACAGTTTGATTCCAGTTTGCATTAGGAAATTTGACTATTCTACTCCAATCATGAGTGACCGTATCGTTTTCAAGAATTTTTTTTTTTATAACAACAAATCTCTATATTATTTTTTCTTCTATATTTCTAGTATCATATCAGATCAGATCACCTAAAATTTAGAAATTAATTAAAAAAGAAAGGAAAAAAAATTTGATTGATGCATATCCATTCGTTCTATCTTTCAATTGTGGGACAAGCGCATTATATGACATATGAAAAAAATGAACAAGTCCCTTTTTCTTCAAATTTTTTTAAATTAAAAAAATTCAATTAATGGTTAAAAATTATTTTCCAATTTTTCTTTTCAAAATATTTTAATAGAAATTGACAAAAAATGCCTTAATTGAATAAATCTGAAACTTAGAAGACTAAAATGAACGAAAACAAAGTTAGATGACTAAAATGAAATTTGAATAAACTTAGAAGGTTAGTTTTGCATTTTATCCTTATATTTATTATGTAGTACACCATATGTGTAAGAGGAGAGAGCACCACGTCACTAAACTCTCAAAGTACCTAATACTTTTCTAGTTCTCTCAACCACTCTCAACAGTTTGATTCCAGTTTGCATTATGAAATTTGACTATTCTACTCCAATCGTGAGTGACTATATCGTTATCAAGAATTTTTTTTTATAACAACAAATCTCTATATTATTTTGTATTCTATATTTCTAGTATCATATTAGATCACCTAAAATTTAGAAATTAATTAAAAAAGAAAGGAAAAAAAAAATTTGATTGATGCATATCCATTCGTTCTATCTTTCAATTATGGGACAAGCGCATTATATGACGACTGAAAATGAATGAACTAGTCCCTTTTTCTTCAAATTTTTTTAAATTAAAAAAATTCAATTAATGGTTGAAAAATATTTTTCAATTTTTCTTTTCAAAATATTTTAATAGAAGTTGACGAAAAATGCCTTAATTAAATAAATCTGAAACTTAGAAGATTGAAATGAACGAAAACAAAGTTAGGTGTCTAAAATGAAATTTGAAAAACTTAGAGGATCAGTTTTGCATTTTATCCTTATATTTATTATGCAGTACATCATATGTGTAAGAGGAGAGAACACGACGTCACTAAACTCTCAAAGTACCTAATACTTTTCCAGTTCTCTCAACAGTTTGATTCCAGTTTGCATTATGAAATTTGACTATTCTACTCCAATCGTGAGTGACCATATCATTATCAAGAAATTTTTTTTTATAACAACAAATCTCTATATTATTTTGTCTTCTATATTTCTAGTATCATATCAAATCACCTAAAATTTAGAAATTAATTTAAAAAGATAGGAAATAAAAAAAATTGATTGGTGCATATCCATTCGTTCTATCTTTCAATTGTGGGGTAAGCGCATTATATGACATCTGAAAAAGAATGAACTGGTCCCTTTTTCTTCAAATTTTTTTAAATTGAAAAAATTCAATTAATGGTTGAAAAATATTTTTCAATTTGTTTTCAAAATATTTTAATAGAGGATTGAAAAATGCCTTAATTGAGTAAATCTGAAACTTAGAGAATTGAAATGAACGAAAACAAAGTTAGAAAACTGAAATGAAATCTAAAGAAACTTAGAGAGTTAGTTTTGTATTTTATCCTTAAATTTATTATAAGGTCCACCATATATCAGAGGAGAGAGCACCATGTCACTATAGTCTCGAAGTACCTAATAATTTTCCAGCTGTAGTTTGCTTCTAGTTTGCATTATGAAATTTGACTATTCTACTCCAAACATGAGTGACCATATCATTATCAATAATTTTATTTTATAACAGAGAATCTCTATTTTATTTTGTCTTCTATATATCTAGTATCATATCGGATCAACAAAAATTTAGAAATTAATTAAAAAAGAAAGGAAATACAAAATTGATTGATGCATATCCATTCGCTATCTTTTTCAGTTGTGGGGCTAGAGCATTATATGATCTTTGAAAAAGAATGCACTGATCCCTTGTTCTTCAAATTTTTTAAATTAAAAATTTTCAAATAATTATTGAAAAATATTTTCCAGATTTTTTTTCAAAAAATTCTCACAAAAATTAATGAAAAATGTCTTAGTTGAATAAATCTGAAACTTAAAGGACTGAAATGAACCAAAGTAAAATTTGAAGACTAAAATGAAATATGAAAAAACGTAGAGGGTCAGTTCTGCATTTTATCCTTAAATTTATTATGGGGTCCACCATATGTGTGAGAAGAGAGAGCATTATGACACTATACTCTTAAAGTACCTAATAATTTTCCAGTTCTCTCAACCTCTCTCAACAGTTTGCGTCCAGTTTGCATTATGAAATTTGACTATTCTACTCCAATTGTGGGTGACCATATCATTATCAAGAATTTTTTTTTTTTATAACAACGAATCTCTATTTTATTTTGTCTTCTATATTTCTAGTATCATATAAGATCAACTAAAATTTAGAAATTAATTAAAAAAATAAAGGAAATAAAAAATTGATTTGTGCATGTTCATTTGTTATCTCTTTCAGTTGTGGGGCTAGTACATTATATGACTTCAGGAAAAGAATGCACTGGTTTCTTGCTCTTCAAAATTTTCAAATTAAAAAAAAAAATTAATGATTGAAGAATTTTTACCAGAATTTTTTTTCATAAAATTTTAACAAAATTTGACGGAAATGCCTTAATTGAATAAATCTGAAACTTATATGATTGAAATGAACGAAAGCGAAGTTAAAAAACTGAAATGAAATCTGAATAAACTTAAAGGGTTAGTTGTGTGTTTTATCCTTAAATTTATTATGGTGTCCACCATATGTGTGAGAGGAGAGCGGACCATGTCACTATACCCTCAAAGTACCTAATAATTTTCTAGTTCTCTCAACCTCTCTCAACAGTTTTCATTAAGAAATTTGGCTATTCTGCTCTCCAATCGTGAGTGACCATATCATTATCAAGAATTTTATTTGATAACAACGAATCTCTTTTTTATTTTGTCTTCTATATTTCTAATATCATATCAAATCAACTAAAATTTAGAAATTAATTAAAAAAAGAAAGGAAATAAAAAATTGATTGATGCATATCCATTCGTTATCTTTTTCAGTTGTTAGGCTAGTGCATTATATGACCTCTAAAAAAGAATGCACTGGTCTCTTGTTCTTGAAATTGTTTAAATTAAAAAAAAAATCAAATAATGATTGAAAAATATTTTCTAGATTTTTTTTTTTTCAAAAATTTTTAATAGAAGTTGATGGAAATACCTTAATTGAATAAATCTGAAACTTAGAGGACTGAAATGAACGAAAGCAAAGTTAGAAAACTAAGATGAAATTTGAAAAAACTTAGAGAGTTAATTTTGCATTTTATCATTAAATTTATTATGGGGTCCACCATATGTGTGAGATGAAAGAGCACCACATCACTATATTCTTGAAGTACCTAATAATTTTCCAGTCCTCTCAACCTCTCTCAATAGTTTACATTATGACATTTGACTATTCTACTCTAATCGTGGGTGACCCTATCATTGTCAAGACTTTTGTTTTATAACAAAAAATCTCTATTTTATTTTTTCTTCTATATTTCTAGTGTCATATCAGATCAACTAAAATTTTGAAATTAATTAAAAAAAGATAGAAAAAAATCGATTGATGCATATCCATTTGTTATCTCTTTCAATTGTGGGGCTAGTGCATTGTATGACTTCTGGAAAAGAATGCACTGGTCTCTTGCTCTTCAAATTTTTTAAATTAAAAAAAATAAATTAATGATTGAAAAATATTTTCCATAATTGTTTTTATAGAAAATTTTAACAAATGTTGACGGAAAAGCCTTAATTGAATAAATCTTTGTTGGGGGCTTTTTTTTTCCTCGCCAATATGATATTTAGGAAGTCAAGACCGAGACTCGACTTTAGGCTTGGGATATGGCCCAAATACTGTCGATAAAGTGTGAAATGCCCATTTTGCTCAAAGTTTGGATTGCATCTAACAAAGATTATAATAAGGCCTCCAAAAATACCATTCACAAAGATAAGCTAGTACAAAAGATGTTCCACCACAATAAGTGCTTAAATAATAGTCTAGCGGTAAACATGAATAAGTGCTTAAATAATAGTCTAGAGGTAAACAAGACAAACGTCGAGCGATAAATGCCTGGAAAATTGATAAATGTATTTGCATAGTAAAAATTATGCATTTCCTCCATAGTCAGTTAATAAAAAAATGGGCCCATTATAACAAGTACACAAGAGGAAAAATGGTCTGGCAGTGAATATAATAGACCTCCAGCAGTAACATCTAATAAGCTAATAAATGTGTTTATATGATAAAAATCATACATTTTCCTCATTATTATTAAGTCAATATGAGGGAAAACTTTCATAGTATCCAATTATGATTAAAGGTTTCATAATTAGAAGTAAAAGAGAAAAAAGTAAGATGGAATGAAGGGAGAGAAAGACCCCCAGCTTAGTGTAGCAAGTATTAACCAAGGTTCTTATACCCATGATGGAATATATGGTAAATGATGGAACTACTCTTATATGAGTGGGTGAGTAAATATATGGTGATGTAGGAATAAAATGGTAAAGGTACTTGGCTATTTTTGGTAATGGTAGAGAGAGACTGATTGTAGCTAATCATGAGACCTTTATGGGGCTGGTTTTGTTATAAAAGGGAAGAAATATTTGTGAGTTGATGGGTATGGGCATTTATGAACTAAGAATGAACTTATTTCTAAATTAAGGGTTAAAAATAGCAAGATTGTTGGAGACTTTGAGAGGATTTTGTCCCCCCTTGATGAGTAGATGGTGCTTTCCTTTTATAGTGAAGCTTAAGCAGCAATTAGCAAAAGCAAAAACGTTGGGTCTAATCAGTAAGGGAATTTTTAGAGTATCCATCATGAGATTTGGCCAAAAATGATATGAACTCCTTTTTGAGTGTTTGTCTCCTTTAGGTAATATCAAATGGGGCCGAAATTCAAAGTATCTAACCTAGGATTTGGCTATAAATGGTAAATTTTCTTTTGGGCTTCCTTGCTTCTTTGGGCAATGTCACACATGGGTGAATATTTGGGTAATCTTGCATTAAATGCTGTGATTTTTAAGGTTGTGTTCAGCCAATGGTGTTAAGGCAGGTATTAAGGTAGAATCTTGGTACTACAACTAAGATTTAAGCTTCAAGGAGTAGGAGTTATCACCAAAGCTAGGTGTCAAGCTTTTAGCCTACTTTAGGGAGCTCTGCTAGAGATCTTTTTATGCCCCCCAAACCACATTTTCCTATATTTCCTCTTTTAGGATTCATGTGCTTAGTTCATGAATCAATTACATACATTTTTAGTAATAAAATAAACTATTTAGTTGAGTATTTCATGAGCTTGGAAGTCTTGGTTATGGCTTCCTTGAGTTGTGACCAAAACTTGGAAAAGAATGTTATTTATTATCCATTAGCTTTTAGGTGTCAGCCTAACCTCTGGTACTGTTCATGTTAAAATTGGTAGTGGCAAAGAGGCTGATGGGATAGATGGCCAGCTCCTAATTAATTTGATTTGGGAGCCTGGTCTCTTCTTGGGGTGATCTCTAGTGGAAGGCAGAACTGAATGGAGTTCTCCAGTTGGGTCAGTTTGTACACATGGCCTGTTTTGGTTGAGACTTTATGTTGGGCTTGGCCATGAGAGCTGAGTACTTTGGTGAGCCTCTGACTTGGTGGTTCTCTCCACTTGGGCCTATCCTTTTACTTTCTCATTGTGAGTCCTACAAAATGGACAAAACTACTATATATTGCCATGGATTTTGATTCTACATGAACTTTAGTTGTTAATAAAAGTGAAATGTATTAATGAGTTTTAATAAATATTTATGATAAGTTTTAGGTATTAATTTCTATGGGATTTAAATATCAATTTGTATAGTTTCTCATAATTTTTGCCATGGATTATTTTGTAAATGATATTTTCTTTGGGGCTTTTAAATAGTAACCACAAATGTTTCTTGTGAATAATATTTACCATGGGTTTTAATAAAGAATAAAATATGGTAACAACCACTATAAGGGAATAATGTGATATTCTCATGGGTTATTTCTATAGATAATCATAATGGGCTTGTAAAATAAATAATTACCACGAGTTTTGGAAATAAACATTATAAATGTTGTGATATAAATAGTGACCATGGGTTCTTAAATTCCATGGTTTTATAATATGGTATAAATAAATGTCATGGTTTTAAGATAAATAATCATAATTTTCCATGAGTTTTTAGAAGATGATTGCCATGAGTTTTGAGAATAGATAATTGCCATAGATTTCATAGGCTTATAATGTAAAGTAATGTTTAAGAACTTAAAAACATTTTTCATCATTGGGCTTTTAAGCGAAATACTTATGATATGGTGTTTTGCCAAATATTAATAACCTTAGGCTTTTGATAAAATAGTGCCAAGTAGTTAGCTTGGGCTTTTAACAGTGCCAATGTAAATTGGGCTTTTGATGTTGCAAATGAGAATTGGACTTCTAATATTGTCAATGTGAATTGGGCTTTTAATATTGTCAATGAGAATTGGGATTTAAATATTGCCAATAAGAATTGCGTTTTTGATGTTGCCATGAGAATGATGTTGCCAATGAGAATTGGGCTTTTAATGTTGCCAATGAGAATTGGACTTTTTGATATTGCCAGCGAGAACTGGGCTTTTGATAAATAAATTGTCATGTATTTAAATCATGGGCTTTGATCATAGATTTGAATTCCATTGATAAAATTGCTTTGCCATGGACTGGAATCATGGGCTTTGCTTGCGGGATTTGAATTCCATTGAAATCGCCATGGGTTCAAACAATGGGCTTTGATCGTGGATAAAAATTGTTTTGCTATGGACTTGAATCATGGGCTTTTCAAATATTGTCAAGCATAAGTATTCTTGGACTTTAAATAGAATGGGATATGTGTATTGGGCTCATAGGGCCGGTTTTAGGCTTAGCTAAATAATGATAATAAAATTGGATAAAATATGAGTTTTTTTGGCTTTTTAGTGATAGTTTATATCATAACCCAATTTAGATAATAAGATATGAAATATTTGTGGTTAACATAATAATAGGGCAAAAAATATTTGTGAAAGCCCAATAACTTATTAGTGGTGTTTGAAAATAAATAGGTGGTACTTAACTAAATTAGGTGTAAAAAAAATGTACCCTAATAATCTTAAACTTAGATGATTGAAATGAACTAAAGCAAAATTAGAAAATTGAAATGAAATCTAAACAAACTTAAAGGGTCAGTTGTGTGTTTTATCCTTAAATTTATTATGAGTTCCACCATATGTGTGAGAGGAGAGAGGACCACGTAACTATAATCTCGAAGTACCTAATAATTTTCTAGTTCTCTCAACATTATGAAATTTGACTATTCTGCTCCAATCGTGAGTGACCATATCATTATCAAGAATTTTGTTTTATAACAACGAATCTCTATTTTATTTTGTCTTCTATATTTCTAGTATCATATCAAATCAACTAAAATTTTGAAACTAATTAAAAAAAGAAAGGAAATAAAAAATTGATTGACGCATATCCATTTGTTATCTCTTTCAGTTGTCGGGCTAGCGCATTATATGACCTCTAAAAAAGAATGTACTAGTCTCTTGTTCTTGAAATTGTTTAAATTAAAAAAAAAAAATCAATTAATGATTGAAAAATATTTTATGGATTTTTTTTTTCAAAAAATTTAACAAAAATTGATGGAAAGATCTTAATTGAATAAATCTGAAACTTAGAGGGCAAAAACGAACGAAAGCAAAGTTGGAAGTCTGAGATGAAATTTAATGAAACTTAGAGGGTTAATTTTTCATTTTATCCTTAAATTTACTATGGGGTCCACCATATGTGTGAGATGAGAGTGCACCACGTCACTATACTCTTAAAGTACCTAATAATTTTCCAGTTCTCTCAACCTCTCTCAACAATTTGCATTATAAAATTTGACTATTCTACTTCAATCATGAGTGACCGTATCATTATCAAGAATTTTGTTTTATAACAACGAATATCTATTTTATTTTGTCTTATATATTTCTAGTATCATATCAGATCAACTAAAATTTAGAAATTAATTAAAAAAGAAAAGAAATAAAAAATTGGTCGATGCGTAGTCATTAGTTATCACTTTCTGTTGTGGGGCTACCGCATTATATGTCATTTGAAAAATAATGCACTGGTCCCATGTTCATTCACTATCTTTCCCCCAACAAATAATTAGAATTTGCTTTCTATATAATCTTATGCATCCGCTATGTATCCACTAGGACTAGGGGTGGTAAAATCTGACATGACTCGCGAACCTGACACGACTAACTCGTTTATAAACAGGTTATGGATTGAGGCTAAACGAGTTCAGGTCATATTCGGGTTGACATGACTAACCCGTTTAATAAACGGGTCGGGTTCGTGTTCAGCATGCAAATCCGTCTGACCCGTTTGACCCGTTTAGCTTATAAAGTTATTAGTTATTTTGATATAATTACTTAATTTATGGTTGTTTTTATATGTTTATTACTATATTTATAGTTGTAATTATATATTAATTTTATATACATGGAAATTGATAAAGATTATATTGATTCAGTATGACTTATTAATTAAATAGATTATAAAATGGTTCATTTGTATTGACTTTTATATAACTTGTTAATTAAACGAGTTAAATGTGTTGAGTTGGGTTGACCTGTTTAATAAACAGGTTGAGGATTCCTGACACGTTTAGTAAACAAGTTGGGTTCGGATCAACATATATAGCCGAATACTCCTGACTTGACACGACACGAACCCGACCCGCAAACACGAATTGTCACCCCTAACTAGGACCATTGTTTCTATCGCTTCTTAATTAATTAGAAGTTAGCTAGGTTGATATTTTATTTATGATGAAGCCCCTATTGAAATTGGAAATTGTTCTTCAGTAATTATTCTCAGTCCTTATTGGTTCGGGCCCCTTGTTGTTAGTACTACTAGGATCATCTAATATTTGGCTCTTCGCAAACTTTTGAGGTGATGGGGATTGATGATGTTAAGAATCTGCTCAGTAAGCTACAAGGCTTTCGCGTACTTCAGGCAAACCTGCACAAAGCAAAAGAACCTCAAAAGGGAGTACCGGTGTGGTACCGGCCGACAACCCTCCGATGGTTAAGTTAGTATTGTTTACAACTCTAGAGTGCCAGAGTCAGGTAGAATCATGCGTACCTCGATTTGGGAGGGTTTGGAAGTATTTATAGTAGTAGTCTGGAGCTTTGACTATGGCGTGCTTAGGAAGATACCACCTTACAAGAATTACCCTTGACTAGCGTGGAGCGTAAGATGTCTCTTGGGTAACAAGAGTGTTGGGTAAGACATCTCTTTCCGGGCAAGCATGCTGAGCAAGATACCTGCCCAAGTATAAGCGTATGTGACAAGCTTCTTTTCCTTGTAGAAGTGTACATGACAAGATACTTGTTGGTTACTTCACCTTCGTCCCGACACTTATTCATCCTGTCGGTTTGGTAGGCTATACCGTCGGGACGCGCTGGGGGCGTCGGCCTTAGCGACGGGAGCGTAGGGCCGTCAGCCTTCATCACGCCGACGGTGTGGTAGAGGCTGACGGCACCCTCCAGACGATTCATCCTTATCAATTGCCCCCTGCTCCCCAATTTCGTCAGTCTTAATTGACGGGTTTGGGGAGTATATCTCCGTGTGGCAGACAAAGCATTAATGGCTAGTCTCCTCGAGCGGTCTTGGTGTTGGGACACGTGTCCCCGGTCAACTGGACTGCTTCCAGACGAGGGTGTCGCTTTGTCTTTAGCGCCCATATTCTTGCCTATATATATGTCCCACCCTCCTTATTTCTTCTTCTTTATTTCATTCCTTCTGATCAGAGCGAGACCGTCATTTTAAAGAACTGAGACTTTGTCGAGCGTGATCCCATCTGCGTTTGTTTAATGAGACCGTCAGCTTCCTTGAAGCCGTTTCCATTACTTGGTGAGTTATTTTTGCTTTTATTGTCTTCTATTTATTCGTATACTGAACTTTGAAAGTTTTACTGGAGAGGTCGTCACTTGGGTTCTTAGACCACCCTCGTCGCTTGTAGGTAGTCAGATGCCTAGGGAGACGTCGAGTGAGTAGTCGTTAGTCCGTGACGAGGCGTGTAGGGAATTCAACCCGAAATTCCCAACTTGTGAGAAACAAAAAATAGAGAAAACACACGCTAAAGAAAAACAATCACACGCACAAGACAATATTTACGTGGTTCGGCAATTTGCTTACGTCCACGGAGTTGCAGGGATTTCACTATTATCAGGGAAAAATTACAGAGTACGGCCGTACAGTTTCGCTCTCTCAAAAACTACAACCAGACAAAAAACCCTAATCACCAAAAAAACGGTTTTTATATCCTGCGCACAGGAGCTACAAAAACGGGCCCAGGAGGCTTGTCCATGAGCGCTCCGGCTTGGGCCTATCGGGCCAAGCCTCCGCTCCATGGACTAAGCCTCAGAAAATCTCCCATTAAAAACCATGCAATATTATTCGGGTCGGGTCAGGTCGTCAACCGGATCAAATATAAACTAGTCTCCATAAAGCCCAACAGGTCGGGCTACGACGAGGTCTTCCAATCAGGTCATGAGCCCAAGGAGGACTCTTCTTAGTCGTCAGAGGATGGATCGTCAGCCCAGTATTCTGACAAGGATGTGGAGAATTATGGTGAAGGTAGAGTAGTAAGAGAGTGTATGGTTGATGATGGCCGAGTGGATGAGAGCGGGAGTGATGAGAGTCCAACTGGGGGCGGCGACGCCTTGGAGAGCACGTCCGGAGGCTCCGGGGACGACCGTCCATTCATCCTTCCAAAGGAGTGGACGGTTAACCACTTTATGCCGACGATGACTGATAAAGTGTTCAATTCCCTCCGAGCACGTTACCAGATCCCAGACGACATCCCGATCTGTCTTCCTCTGGAAAAGGAGAGATGTTATTCCAGGAAGACCGCGGACGTGGGCATGTACAATGCCATGGTTGCGACAGGATTGAGGTTGCCTCTGACGGCACTCCACCGTCAGCTGACCAACTACCTTGGGCTGTCCGTCAGCCAGATTGCCACCAACGCCTGGAGGGTGTTTATAGGATCCGAGATCTTGTGGGGGAGCTTAAGTGGGGGACACCGTCAACTGACCCTTGATGAATTTTTCTGGTGCTACCGTCTACACCACATCACCTCGTCCAAGGGGATTTATCACTTCTCCGCGAGGAAAAAGGAACTGAGGCTGGTCTCGGACATGCCTGACTCCAATAGGAATTAGAAGGGCAGGTATTTCTTTGTGGAGGGGACGAACTGGGTGTGTCGTGAGGAGGAGTGGTGGTCAATTCCTCAAGGTTTTGACAACACCTGGGCCTTCATCAGGGAATCAAGTCGTCGCCGTCAGCTTTACTTTTAGGTTTATTTATCCCAAGGTTCTTACCCGTTTGTTTTCTCCCCTTTTTTCAGCTCTCGTCCGTCCGGCGATCACAGAGGAGCAGGAAGCTTTCATCCTCAAGGTGATGGAGATTCCTTTGGAGGAAAGGAAGTGCCGTGACCTCATCACGTCTGACGCCCTCCACGCCTACTGCAGGGGGCCCGAGCCGACATAAGAAGTACGTCGTCTAAACAACCTTTCCCGTCAACGTAAGTTTCGTCAACCCCTTCGTTCCCGTCATTTTTACTTGTGTATTCTTACATTTTGTGTCTGTCTTGCAGAAATGGAATCAGCTAAGTTGAGGGCGCAGATCAGGGCCGCCGCTGCGCGTAAAAAGGAGGAAGGAAAAGGGAAAGAGGGGGCGTCCTCGTCCCTCCCGAAGGGCGCCAATAAGGGCGCGCCTAAAAGGAAGGGTGACGGTACTAAAGACCGTCCAACAAAGAAACAGACCGTCATCCCTGGGGATCACCCCACAAAACTCCCGTCTCCCAAACACGGGGCCGGGAAAGGGTTGATATCAGCCCAAGGTCCCGTCGGCCATGAGGACGGGCGCTGCCCCCTTACCCACAAGGGGTATGCTCTTGAACGGCTGGATTCCATCCTTGAGAAGAAGGACGCCGATTCTTGCGTCAACCAGTCTGTGCAGGAGCTGGGGGACTCGGGTCTCTTCGATCTTGCCCGAGTACGTATATTCTTTATTACTTTTAATTTGCTCCGTCTGCTTTTTGTGTTAATGGGCTGACGGAAGTTTGGTTTCGTAGGCTATGGTTCGCATGAGGGCCATGCAAGTCAAAGGGGCGAAGAGTGAGGATTTGCTGGCCTGTCAGCAGATGCGCATCACAAATCTGACTAACGGGTTGGACCAGTACAAAGACGCCTGCCGTACCCTGAACAGGGAGGTAAAAAAGCTGAAAGAAAAACTTGAGAAGGGAACCCGTCAGCTGGAGAAGGAGAGGGAGGCAAAGGTGACGGCGGAGAAGGAGCTGACATCCTTCTTGGGCCAGGTGGAGACGGCGAAAGCTGACGTTCAAGACATCTCAGACGTTCATTGATTCCTGCGCCGAGTATTATGGTGACGGGGTCGAGGATTGCCTTAAGTAGATAAAGTCCCTCTACCCTCACCTTGACTTTTTGAGGGTTTCAATGGATGATCCTGTGCCGTCAACGCTTGTGAACGGCACCGTCTTGGTGGACGATGACAGCCCCAGCGGGTCTGGGATGCGCCCGAAGGATGACAGTTTCGTCCTGGCGTAACCTGCCCTTGAGAAGTCCGTCGCTCCGCTGATCCCGTCAGCCAATACTCTCGATTTTGAAGGTTTCCTTGCTGGCGAGGCTCGAGATCCCAAAGATGACGAGGCTGCTCCAGATGCTCCCGCCCTTTAAGTTTTCATCTTTTTGTAAAATTTTTCTTTTTCTTTTTGTTCATGGTGCCCCGTTGTTTTGAGGGCTTTTTGTAAAAACAATATTTTTATGATATAATACTTTATTTCCGTCACTTGTAGTGTAATGCTTGTTTTTACTTTGAGTCTTGTGGATGATTTCTTCTGCTTTTTATCTCTGTGGTAATCCAATTCTGGACTTTTGGTGCTTTTTGTAATGAAGTCATATCTTCCTGATGGGGCCGTCAGTTTCAGATTATTCCTTGATGAGTTTTAAAGTTACAAACTCTAGGGCGTGGCCGTCGGTTTTTATGTTTAACGGGCTCGTGCCTTTTTTATCTAATTAGGATAGAACCGTCAGCTAGTAAGCCATCAACTTGCATACTTAGGATAGTGTTGTTGGCTTTGAGCCGTCGGTTTTTATACTTGACTAGCTTTTATGCTTCGTATCCCTTTAGGATAGGATTATTGGCTTTTTGAGCCGTCAGCTTCTAAGTCGTCAGCTTATATGCTTGACCAGTTTTTATGCTTTGAATCCTTTTAGGAGTGTCGCTTTGGACCATCAGCTTTTTAGACCGTCGGCTTTTGTACTTAACAGGCTTTTATGCCCTTTATGTATTTAGGGTAGAGCCGTCAGCTCACCAGCTACCAGCTTTTATGCCTTTTATCCTTTTTACGTTAGTCGTTGGCTTTCAAGCCGTCAGTTTTTATGCTTAACGCTTTTATGCCTTGCATGTCCTTTTTAGGATAGTTGTTGGCTTTTAAGCCGTCAGTTTTTATGCTTGATGCTTTTATGCCTTACGTCCTTTTTAGGATAGTCGTTGGCTTTTAAGCCGTCAGCTTTTATGCTTTATGCTTTTATGCCCTACGTCCTTTTTAGGATAGTCGTTGGCTTTTAAGCCGTCAGCTTTTATGCTTGATGCTTTTATGCCTTACGTCCTTTTTAGGATAGTCGTTGGCTTTTAAGCCGTCAACTTTTATGCTTGACGCTTTTTTGCCTTGCATGTCCTTTTTAGGATAGTCGTTGGCTTTTAAGCCATCAGCTTTTATGCTTAACGCTTTTATGCCTTGCGTCCTTTTTAGGATAGTCGTTGACTTTTAAGCCGTCAGCTTTTATGCTTGACGCTTTTATGCCCTAGGTCCTTTTTAGGATAGTCGTTGGCTTTTAAGCCGTCAGCTTTTATGCTTGACGCTTTTATGCCCTACGTCCTTTTTAGGATATTCGTTAGCTTTTAAGCCATCAGCTTTTATGCTTGACGCTTTTATGCCTTACGTCCTTTTTAGGATAGTCGTTGGCTTTTAAGCCGTCAGCTTTTATGCTTGACACTTTTACGTTGAACATTTTGCAGAGTATAGAGACTTGAATAAACTTCTAAGTCTTGCATTACTTCGAGAAAGGCGGAAACATGCCCTTTTGAGTTTCCAAAATACATTAAGACAAGCTAAAAGTAGATGCTGTTGCTTTTAACGCCATTTTTCCTTACTGGTAGTACTTTCGTAGATGCTCGGCGTTCCATGGATGGTGTAGCTTCTGTCCTTCCGGTGTTTCCAAGTGGTAGGTGCCCTTTCTTTGCCATGACGTGATCCGATAAGGTCCTTCCCAGTTGAGGCCGAGCTTTCCTTGGGCAGGGTCTCTAGTGGCGCCCATGATCTTTCTTAGAATAAGGTCACCAACTTGGAAGTCCCTGTGTTTGACTCGAGAGTTGTAGTGTTTAGCCATGCGATCTTGATACCGTGCGAGCCTCTGTTCTGCTGCCGCTCTTGTTTCATCGATCAAGTCGAGCTGTAGACGCATGGCATCGTCGTTTCTTCCTTCATCATGGGCGTTCACCCTGTAGCTTGTGAGTCCTACTTCAGCCGGGATGACTGCTTCACTTTTGTAGGTTAGCCAAAATGGTGTTTCTTCGGTAGGGGTCCTCGCCGTTGTCCTGTATGCCCATTGTACGCTTGGCAATTCTTCAGGCCATATCCCCTTTGCCCCCTCGAGCCGAGTCTTGATAATCTTAAGCAAGGATCGATTCGTTACTTCTACCTAACCATTGGCCTGGGGGGGGGGGGGGCGGTGGAAAAATAATGATTCTTTATTCCCAGCTGCGAGCAAAACTTTCAGAAGGGGCCGTTGTCGAATTGCTTCCCGTTGTTTGAGACTAAGACTTTGGGAATTCCAAACCTGCATACGATGGACTTCCAGACAAAGCTTCGTATGTTCTTTTCTGTGATAGTGGCCAGAGCTTTAGCTTCTACCCATTTCGTGAAGTAGTCTATACCTACCACCAGGAACTTCAGCTGTCGCATAGCTATCGAGAACGGGCCCAAGATGTCCAGTCCCCACTGAGCGAATGGCCATGGGGCTGTCATGGGGGCCAACTCTTCGGACGGCTGTCTGATAATGTTGCTGAACTTCTGGAACTTGTCGCAGGCTTTGACATAGGCTTGGGTATCCTTTTGCATCGTGGGCCAGTAGTATCCCGCTCGGATCAGCTTGTGCGCCAATGACCGCGCCCCTGAATGGCCACATATTCCCTCGTGCACTTCCCTCATGACATAGTTTGCTTTCTCGGGACCCAATCACCTTAGGTATGGGCGGGAGAAACCCCTTTTGTACAAGACCTCTTTCATCAATACGAACCTTGCTGCTCGGACCTTCAGCCTTCTGGCGGCTTCTTTCTCGTCCGGTAGGATGCCATCTTTCAGATAAGAGACCAGTGGCGTGGTCCAATTACTCTCGGAGCCTATTTCCTGCATATCGACAAAGTCTATTAGCGGAGAAACCTAGACAAAAGAGAGCACATCGTCAGGGGTGGTCATACGTTCCGATGAAGAGGCTTTGGCAAGGCGGTTGACTTGCTCATTTTCTTCTCTGGGGATTTGGACTATCTCCGCCCTCAGTTCGTCCACCCTTCTCTTCGCTTGATGGAGATATTTTTTCATCCTATCGCCCCTACATTCGTAGTCTCCATTCACTTGGTTGACAACGACCTGGGAGTCGCAGTAGACTACTACTTTTGTGGCACCTGCTGCTCTAGCGAGGTCAATCCCGGTTATCAAAGCTTCGTACTCTGCTTCGTTATTGGTGGTGGGGAAGTCCAGGCGGATCATGCATTCGATCCAATCTCCCTTGGGGGAGTGAAGTACGACACCTGCTCCACCGGCCCATCTAGTTGATGATCCGTCTGTATGAACACTCCATAGAGGGCATCCGTCTGCCCCCTGGTCTCCCATGTTGGTGAACTCAGCGATAAAGTCAACGACGGCCTGCCCTTTGATGGCGATGCGTGGGCTGTACCGGATATCGAACTCAGTCAACTCGATTGCCCACAGGGCCAGGCGACCAGCGGCTTCCGGGTGGTGCATCACTCGTCGCAAGGGCTTGTCGGTTAGGACAACTATTGTATGAGCTTGGAAGTACGGCTTGAGCTTTCAGGCCGCTGTAACCAAGGCAAAGACGAGCTTTTCCATAGACGGATACCTTTCTTCCGCTCCGCGAAATGCCTGACTGGCGTAGTACACGGGTTTCTTGACCTTGTCTTCCTCTCTGACTAAGGCCGCACTAACGGCTGCTGGGGATACGGCCAGATAGAGGAAAAGTTCCTCTCCTGGTTGCGAAGGGCTCGGTAATGGTGGCGAAGAGAGGTAGGCCTTCAGCTCTTCGAACGCCTTCTGGCATTCGTCTGTCCACTCAAAAGTTTTCTTTAGTGTGCGAAAGAAGGGTAGGCATTTGTCTGTCTCCCTTGACACAAACCTGTTCAGGGCGGCCACCTTCCCATTTAAGCTCTATACCTCTTTCACGTTCTTCGGGGGGGCCATCTCCATTATGGCTCGGATCTTGTCTGAGTTGGCCTCGATGCCCCTTTGAGACACCATAAAGCCTATAAATTTTCCCGCTGTCACTCTGAACGCACACTTCGTCGGGTTGAGCTTCATGTTGTAGGAGCGAAGGGTGCCGAATGTTTCTTCGAGGTCTTTCAAATGGTCCTCCTCCATTCGGCTTTTTACTAGCATGTTGTCGATGTATACCTGAACATTCCTTCCTATCTGGTTGGCGAACATTTTGTTCATGAGGCTCTGATATGTGGCCCCCGCATTCTTTAGTCCGAATGGCATCACCTTGTAATAGAAAAGACCCTGGCTGGTAACGAATGAGGTCTTCTCTTGATCTGCTACATCCATCCGGATCTGATTGTATCCTGAGAAGGCATCCATGAAGCTCAGCAGCTGGTGCCGGGCCGTAGAATCCACCAACGTGTCGACTCGTGGGAGGGGGTAGCTATCCTTGGGGCATGCCTTGTTCAGATTCGTGAAATCGACGCACATGCGCCACTTTCCGCTAGCTTTTTTGACCATCACCACGTTGGCTAGCCAGTCAGGATAGTACACTTCCTGGATGAAACCCGCCTCCTGTAGTTTGCCGACTTTTTCCTTTACTGCTCGGTCTCGCTCCGGGGCGAACACCCGTTTCTTTTGCCAGACGGGCCGGAAGGTGGGTGATACGTTCAGCCTGTGTACCATGATTGAAGGGTCGATTCTTGGCATGTCTTCGTGACTCCATGCGAACACATCTTGGTTTTTCCTGAGGAAAGCCACGAGCGCTTGGCGGGCCGCAGGGCTGGTGAGAGAGCCGATCCTGGTGGTCCTCTCTGGCCTGGACTTGTCGAGGGCAATTTCTTCGAGTTCCTCCACGGGTTCTGCCCTCACTCGCTGCTCTATGTTTATTGCTTGTAAGTGGCTGTTCATTTTTACCATCGCAACGTAACATTCTCGCGCGGCCACCTGGTCTCCCCGCAGCTCCCCCACACCGCTCTCTGTGGGGAACTTGACCATCAGGTGGTAGGTTGAAGTCACAGCCTTCCATGCATTGAGTGTGGGTCGCCTTATGATGGCGTTGTAAGCGGATGAGCAATCGATGACGAGGAAGGTGACATCCTTGGTGAACTGACGGGGATATTCCCCAATTGTGACTGGCAAGGTGATGGTGCCAAGGGGGTATACTCTCGTTCCGCCGAACCCGATGAGTGGAGTGCTGGTAGGTACCAAGCGTTCCCTGTCGATCCACATCTGTTGGAACGCTGGGTAGTAGAGGATGTCTGCGGTGCTTTCGTTGTTGATCAAGACCCAGTACGTGTTATAGTCCCCTAGCCGGACGTTGACAACAAGAGCGTCGTCGTGCGGATGATAAAGACGTTGGGCATCTTCTTCTGTGAACTCAATAGTGGGGCTATTGACTCGGGGCTTCTTTTGGACCACACCTGCGGTTTGGACATTCTGAACTGCCCTGAGGTAGGATTTTCGGGCCTTCTTCGTTGAACCGACGGCTGCCGCACCCCCAATGATCATCCTTATGTCCCCTATGGGTGGTTTGGGCCGCTCATTGTCCCGGCAGGGGACTTGTTCTTGTCGAGGTGCTTCTGTTCTTTCTCGGCTAACGAACCTTTACAGCTTTCCTTGCCTAATCAAGGCTTCAATCTGATGCTTCAAATCGTAACAGTCGGCGGTGTCGTGGCCGTGGTCTCGATGGAAGCGGCAATACTTGTCCTTGGGTCGTCTATTGGGATCCCCCTTCAGTTTTCCCGGAAACGTCAGGGACCCTTCGTCCTTGATCTGCATCAGGACTTGGTCGATCGGAGCCGTCAACGGGGTGAAACTTGTGAACTTCCCGGTAGGGGGTTACGGGCGTCTGTTGTCTCGGCTCTCTCCTGTCCAAGCTGCCTTTCGCCCCTTGTCTTGCCGTATGTCCTCCTACCTTTCCTTCCTCTTGGGAGGCTTCTCTTCCTGGGCCAGTAATGCATTTTCCGCATTCATGTATTTAGTTGCCCTATACAGCACATCCGACATAGTTTTCGGGTCATTCTTGTAAATGGAGAATAAGAACTTACCCTTCCGCAGCCCGTGGGTGAATGCGGCAACCAGTATTTTGTCGTCGGCTTCGTCGATCGAGAGTACCTCCTTGTTGAAACGGGCTATGTAGGCCCTCAACGTCTCGTCTTTCCGCTGCCTAATATTCATCAAGCATGCGGTGGATTTTTTATGTCGATATCCTCTAATGAAGTGAGAGGCGAACTGAGCGCTCAGCTCTTTAAAGGTACCTATAGAGCCGGGCGCCAGTCTGCCAAACCAGGTCCTCGCGGGGCCTCTCAACGTCGCCGGGAAAGCCCGGCACATAATTTCGTTCGGGGCACCTTGTAGGTGCATCAATGTCTTGAAGCATTCTAAGTTGTCCAGCAGGTCTTTGGACCCGTCATAGTTCTCCACTTGGGGCATACGAAACTTAGGCGATAGAGGGAACAGAATGACAAGTGCCGTGAAGGGGGAGTCCGTACGGTGGACGAGGTCGTCGAGGTCGCTGGATACTCGTCCCTTGAGGGTGTTCATCATGAAATCCATGCGCTCCCTCATCGTCTGCATCTTCGCGGCCACGTGGGACGAGACGTGGTTAGTGGTCGACGGACGGCTCGTCCCTTGCCCTTCAGGTCGGCTCAAGGCGTTGCTTCCCTCGGGGCCTCCACGATTCCTCTCCTCGGCACTGTCTGCCTCCTGATTCTCTCCTCGATTGTCGATTGTCGATCGTCGCGTTTCTCTGTCGCAGCTGTTCTTCCAAGTCGTGGTTATGTCTCGTGAGGCGTTCTACCGCGGTCGCTAGGGTCTGGACCTGCCTCTCGAGAGCTGTGGTGCGCTGCTCATTGTTTTGATCGCTCATGGTGGTTGCCCTTGAACGCGTGAGTACCATGCAACTTTTGGTCTGGAAAGCACGGAGCACAGCTTATGTACGTTCCCACAGACGGCGCCAATTGATGATGTTAAGAATCTGCTCAGTAAGCTGCAAGGCTTTCGTGTACTTCAGGCAAACCTGCACAAAGCAAAAGAACCTCAAAGGGGAGTACCAGTGTGGTACCGGCTGACGACCCTCCGATGGTTAAGTTAGTATTGTTTACAACTCTAGAGTGCCAGAGTCGGGTAGAATCATGCGTACCTCGATTTGGGAGGGTTTGGAAGTATTTATAGTAGTAGTCTGGAGCTTTGACCGTGACGTGCTTAGGAAGATACCACCTTACCGGAATTACCCTTGACTAGCGTGGAGCGCAAGATGTCTCTTGGGTAACAAGAGTGTTGGGTAAGACATCTCTTTCCGGGCAAGCGTACTGAGCAAGATACCTGCCCAAGTATAAGCGTATGCGACAAGCTTCTTTTCCTTGTAGAAGTGTACACGACAAGATACATGTTGGTTACTTCACCTTCGTCCCGACACTTATTCATCCCGTCGATTTGGTAGGCTATACC